>CM034546.1:45966275-47166275 GCA_020055645.1 Tomocerus qinae | reverse complement strand
TACTGTGGTTAGAATAATTAGAATAAACTGACAAAAAATATGATGTAGTTGAATGAGAGTCTGAAGTAATGATATGGTAAAGTTTGTTGAATATTATTATTAACTGCGTGAACTAGCTCTAACCTCTCTCTATGTCTTCTTTCTACGCTTCTATCCCTCTCAATGCAAAGCTATCTAAATAATTAAGATAATTATTCAAATGTGGAGTGGAGACAGCAAGGTAGGTAAAAGACGAGATAAATTGTTAAAACTTTGTTGAAATATATTATACTAGTAAGTAGGTAAGTTTTAAATAAAGTAAATGAAAATTACTGACTGTGATAATAGTATTGTAATATCGTCTCCATACACAATGATAGGAAAAATGAATATTAAAATAGCATTGAAACAAAATGTTCGATAGATAATGTATGTAGGCGAGGAGTAATTATGCTGATTAAGAAATAGGAATGGAATGCTCTGAAAGTTCGAGGTCATTGAAAGGAAGGTAGGCGTTTTTAGGAAATTGTCTGCCAAGTAATACGGCAAGCTTAGGTAGGTAGGGGTTACTTGAGACAAATAGTTTAGAAAAATTTTGTTAGATTTTTTGAAAATGAATGATATATTAGTTAATTTCACTGAACTGGACTGAATAAAATCTGTATCCGTTCATCATACGATAGAAAAGTGTTGTAAATAAATTGGATGTATTTTATAAAAACAATTGAGAATTAAATAAATGTTCGACATTGATACAGATTTTATATTCAGTCAGTGTCATAGGCAATTCGTTTGGAAAATTTTGACAAAACCATACGTAATGAATTCAGGGTGAATTAATTCTGATAGAGAAATAGGTACCATACTGGATAATAATATATGTGTTATTTACCGTTTTAGTTAGAAGTTTATATGTTATGTAGTAGAGATTGATTAGCCAAGTGTAACAGCTCGATGAAAATTGGAGATCCAGTAAGTCAACTAATACGACTTATTTTGATGATGAAGGATAAGTCAAGTATTGCGACTTATGTCGATGGATGATGAAGGATGCCGTAAGTCAACTAGTGCGACTTTGCGACAGATGACGATAACGAAGACAAGTCAACTAGTACGACTTGTAGTAGTAGTAAAGATGAATCTTCGTTTTTCTTCAATTTTTTTTTTACTGAAGACGTCTTGACAATGGAGAGATTGATAACAATTTTAGCGTTGGGTGTCACTTTATTATGAGTCTGCCGCTGCTCTACTGTAGTAACAGCAAACTCATAATAATTTTAGGGGAATGTGTATGTAATGTATGATGTGTATTACTGAATGTAAATAATAATAATATAATATGAATTATGTTTCAATGTATCTCGGGGTTAGGTTTCGTGCTTGCCCAATCAATCCAATTGCCAATAGACTTCCGTAGTATAGTTTAAAGAAAGCACAATTTAATATGACAGTTACTTAATTGACAAAGATCAGAATTGAATTTAGAATATAAGAAATACTGGAGAAGACGAGGTTCTCAGTGTTGGTGCAATGGCTGACCGAATGGAAGTGTAGGCTGAAGCTGAGCAGCATGTCGACTACTACGACAACTTGCTTCGCTGGAAGGAATGTTAGGTTGGAGGGAACGGCGCACTGGACTATTCGCTCCTTTTAGTGTATGAATTGTGGGGAGCTCTGCTCTCTAACACATTGTAATCATTATTTTCTATAATATTCATAAATATTAAGTATATTGCACTTTTTGAATCAGTCATAATAAAATCATAAATTATTAAGTCAAGATTGACATTGACAGTCATTAGTTAAGTATGTTACCCTGCTATTATACTTATTAATAATTGATATTTTTTCCAAAGCCAGGAGTTCAATTATCTAAACTTTTGCAAGAACGGCTGCTGCCGTTGTGGCATTTAGTACCACAGTGTATATCATTCTTTTTACAGGGACAGTTTTTACTTTGACAGTTACCCTTGCACTTGCAAATGGATTGAGAGGTGTACGATGTTACAGATCGCAATGCAGGTATGTACTTCATAGGTGCCTCCGGCCATCCAGTTGTGTCGATTTCAGCGGTCCATCGACCGACATTTATTTCACTTACCATACATTCAATGATCCCCTTGGCACATTGTAGTTTAATATTACCATTTTCTAGTCTTTACTTTACATGGTAAGTTTGGTGGATCAGTATTTGATCCAACAAAATGTTCCTGTAAAAAGAATGATATACACTGTGGTACTAAATGCCACAACGGCAGCAGCCGTTCTTGCAAAAATTTAGATAATTGAACTTCTGGCTTTGGAAAAAATATCAATTAATTATTAATAATTATAGCAGCGTAACTTACTTAACTATTTGACTGTCAATCTTGGCTTAATAATTTATGATTTTATTATGACTGATTCAAAAAGTGCAATATACTTAATAATTTATGATTTTATTATGACTGATTCAAAAAGTGCAATATACTTAATATTTATGAATATTATAGAAAATAATGATTACAATGAATAAATATAAGAGTAACCTAAAATCTGCGACATTTGTGGCACTTATACACATAGAATCATTCATACCAATCCTTTACGACATATCCCTCCCAGTCGGAAACCTCATGGCTCGGTACCGCTAGCGGTACAGAGCTATCTCTCCCTGCCTAGTCGGAGAGGGATATTATATCCCTCCCAGTAACCTTTCCCTCTCCGCCTACAACATATACATATTTTTAAAATCGAATGAAAAATTAAAAAGGTAATACAGATAATCCACTGCAGAAAACCAAAAACCGACTCTACATTTATCTGTAAATAGTCCTTTATTTAGGATTCATAGAAATAATATATTAAGCGTTATTTTTATTTGAAAGGATTCTCTACTGCGTTTGTAGATACATATATATTATATGACGTACATCGATTGAAAATGTAAATATTGCAATGAAATGGTAGAACATTAAGGAGGATAAAAGGCCTTTTATATGCAAATGAAATTTAACTTATCAATGTTAAGACAACCTTAGATGATAGTTAAATAAATAGTTAACATGGGTCTAAGTCTGTGCATTAATTCATAACTTCTCGATTGAATAGGTAGATCTCGGGAATTCAATAAATCGTACCTACTCAGTAATTGACATTTTGCTTTGCTACTTGTCCTAACTTACTATTTGTTATAATTCAGTTAGTATGATTAATCTAATAAATATAATGTCGTGTTTATAAATGTCGCAAGACAGAAGGAGAATAAATTTCCTTCAAAATGACAAATAACAATTTCTTTATACTTCAGAATGATGTTTTCATTCTATCATTTCAGTAGAATTGGTTAGGGTACTACCCAGAATAGACATTCTGCATAACTAATAATTAATTTGCTTTGCGTCTGCCTTGAATATGTGATGTTGGCTTTTCAAGTACGAAGGAGGCAAATGTAATTAGATTGCAAATACTCAAATATCTTTGTTACATGACATTTACATTCACGTACGAATTGTTACTGAAATTTACAGAAGATGACGTCTATGCTAATGTAATAGGTTCCTCTGTAAATACTATTTATGAATGATCTAATTTATAAACATCCTCAGATAGTGTTCAAAAGTAGAAATTATACCCACCAATCAATATGAACTGAAAATAGCATCAGTAAAACCAGAAATATCCAAATAAATAGGCACCATCTAGTCTAGTCAACTAAGCTAACTTACCAATATGATCTAGATGATCTAGATCATATTGGTAAGTTAGCTTAGTTTGAGATTTACAGACTTACTTTAGCATGAATTTTGATCTTTCTGCAAAGCAGTCCAGTTCGCTACGAGTGACGCTTCCATTGAGCCACTAGGTTATAAAATCCTATAAAAGCTAAAAACTGCATTTCCTATGGAAAAAATCTCAGTAGACTGTCGTTTGTAAAGCGCAATTTGCTCAACATGTCATGTTGAAAATCCTAGACCAGGGAATCTGAAAATTTTCTCAAGCACTTAAAATGTGATATATTCAGGCCAGTCTTTGTCCAATCGCACGAAGTCGTCCTTTAGTAAGTACAGTAGGATCTTGATTCATGGAGGTGATTTTCTTAAGTGGTGTAAACGATGTATTGCATCGCCCCATCCGCACTGATAAAAGTTTATTTTCAGTTTTCACGTTTTGTAAGCTCTAAACAGATATCTCAATTGTACTATGCCTTTTGTAAAACAGTAAAAAATATACTAATAGTATAGGTAAAAATTTTGGTTCTAAATGAAACCCAATTATAAACATTAGCAACAATATAATGTTATTTCCGGTGTATAATTAAAACAGAATTTGGGAAGACTACCTAAATGAATCATCAAACGTAGGTTTTACTTCTCAGAGAAAGTAATTATAAAACATAAATCAATTAGGTCGAAATACGCTGAATTTTAGTATCAGTGAGAGAGAGAGTATATAAGTACTTAGTGAAGAAAAGTACCTGCATGGCCTTATTACAAAGGGCCTAGGTATTCAAAATCTAATTATATCTGTCTCTCTACCAACTTTGAGTTTGGTTTTCAACATAACCTTTTACTTTCAAGGCAATGAATTTCTGATGCCAGTCAATGTTAGTAATTACATGATATTTGTTAGTCTAATTGTCTGATAAGCATCCGGTTGCTTACCTACGAGTTTTACGACTGCTACTTTGCAATCATCCTTCTTTTAAATGCAAAAAATTCAGTTTCTTTAAGTACTGTACGTATTGTTAACCCCAAATTTCAGTCAAACTTAAAATCTCTTAAGTTGTGTTTCCAGTTTACTACATTAACGTTAATATTCAACCTATTGTGAGAATACAAATCTCCACTAAAGATATAGACTCTGAGATAGGAATGATAGGGGAATAATTTAGAATAGATAGTTAGGTTAGGTAGTCAATGTTTAATTCTAAAATATTCTTGTTTCTGTTAGCAATTAACAATGTAGTATAATATTTAAAATAATCAATACAAGTCACAAAACATTATCGGAGAAAACCATTTTCTCCAGTTGATCATCATCCATCGTGGTATCGACACCTAATATTTTCCTTCTCTGTTTTACCAATAAATTATTGTGTTTATACTATGTTAAAAGAGGACTCGTTCAGTTATTCCTTGCGCCATCAAATAGTCAAATGAGGACGAAAAGGAATAAAAAGTAAACACATGCCTAGTCTTGAAGCTAGCATCTCTCGCAATCAGGCCAAGTATTCTAACCATTGAACTTCATGTGCGTGTTTGAAATCAGGGATGAATTAGGAAGAATCATACGAATGTGAATACAGGTATTCATATTATCTTTCTTACACTATAATATACTATGCGTTATATTCATTAGAATATGAATTATATATTTATTGCCATTAGATTTAATCGAATGTATTTTCTACAATTTCTGCAAGTTCAGTCGTAAGTCATAATATAATTTAACATAAAAACTGTGTAAGGTATAACCTATATGCATAATCAGTATTTTAATTACCTTGCAGAAGTTTAGGAAAGTAATATTATCATGATCATTCCACCAACGTCAAATTGTATCAAAGTTTAAGTTGGCACAACTAAAGTTCGTATTTGTGCCATGGGACATCTGCCTTCAACATTGCATGTCTTCATAATAAATGGTATATGTATTGCATATTGCCAATGCATTATATATCTTAAGTTACTAAATGTATCTAGATTTATATAAGTGGTATCCCTGCGATACTAATATGTCTAAATGCAGAATTGGAAATAGCAGTATATGTACTAGGAAAGTAGTATAGTAAGTCGATTACCTATGATTATGATAGCAGGAGGGTGAATTGAGCAAATGTTGAAGAGTGAAGTGAAAATCTAGGTTTATGTTTTTGCTGCTTCAGAATGCACCTCTGACTGAAACTGATGAATGGAAACACTTTTTCATTCTAGTCACGGACACAGTAAGACATTTTTGTTGCTTCTTCATTTCTTCGAATATTAATTTATCAGTAGTAACTTGTGATAGAAAGGCTATAACAACTTATATTGTGAAGATGCAGCAATGGTGAGCGCTATTGTCATTTTCTATTATTGTCGGGTAGAAAAGAGAAAATATTCTTTGAAATAAACTGACTTTTCCCCAAGTTACTTCAAGTCATTGTTAAATAGTTTATCATATTACAATCAAATCCCAGGTATGCACATTTTTATGCAAAACACCACTAAAATCTATTCATTATTTGTTAGTGCAAAATAAGACTTTTACATTTCTGAAATATACATAATAAGATAACAATTTACAATACTTTACCAGCATAGAGTAAAGTAAATGTTTAGTATATGAAAGTTTATTGCGTCTTTATTTATGACTGTTAAAAAGGAGAAGTAAAGTTGTAAGCCAAAGTTTAACTAAGTGGGTCACCTCTAAGTAAGTGCCTACATAGGAGATCTATTCTCAAATCTTCAGGGTTTGCATACAAGTATGATGACTGCGTTTATATTTGAACACAAGTCATGTTTTCAAGAGAAATTTCTGATTCCATAAGAAACTGAGAAAATTGTACAATCATTCATTTTATACCTTCATAGAGATGCTGGCTGAGAAAGTGCAGAAAACGTTGAAAAGGTTAAACATTGACAAGGTTTACCTTTTACAATAATACAAATATTTTGATACTTATGATATTTAATACGAACTATGGTAATAAGTTACCAAAATGTTGGAGCTCTTCGTGAAAGTAGATCGTCATCCTCCATATTCTTCGCTTAATCACATTAATTTATTTGTAGGTGATTACCAAATAAAATTGTGAGTATACAATTGCCTAAAGGAAAAACTGTAAGAGAAGAGGATGATAATAATATGCAACTTTGGAATATGTAGATATAAAGTATATGAGAAACCAACCCAATTAACTTTGAGAAACAAAATTGTTTCCTACCTAGCAGATTGTCAAGTCTTAGCTGCAAAATAATAAGTAAAGCTCAAGAGTTGTGAAGAGTCATCATGCAGATTTAAAATGTATCCCATGAGAATTGTCGTTAGTAAGAAATTCAGGTGTCTTTATATCTTGTCTTTGAAAACACAATTACTGCAACGGAATCGCAGGGAAGGAAGTCGTCTGAATTGAGAGATACCACTCAAGATTCCTTGAAAGTATTTATCTGAAAATATGACTTGATGTTTTCGTGCTTTGTAATATGCCAATATGCTTTTATGCAATTACCGTATATGTATTCACCAAATTTATTTGCAATTTCCGTGCATCGTTCCAAGTATTTTAGCCAATTAGTGCGGTAATAATTGCGTCGTTTAACTCAGAAAGTAAACATCTTGGGTTTGTTTTGTCTACCTTTAGCCCGGCTTTTTAGTGAGACTAGGTTTGTTATGTCTTCCTTTTGCTTAAAACAACATTTTTTTTATATCTTCATGTACTATCTACACTAAATGCTGTGTAAACGAATTAATGATATTCAAAAAATATTTACTACACACTATTTATTGTTTATTACGAACAATCATTGACATTTTCAACAACGATAGATGGGTTTACTCATGTATTTTAATATCTTATACATTTAGATCAATTTCAGGGCATTTCAGTCCGCTAAAATTAATATTCAAGCCAAAATATTATCCACGACATACGTAATACACATTAAATGCAAATACGTACGTCAACTTATAGATAAATGCCAATACCTATTAATTTGAACAATAATTCTATAGCTAAATAAAATCATACACTATGAGACATATAAAGAATTCTAAGAATCACCAGAACTAAGTATATTCATGAACATTACATTTATAATATATTATTTGTATTATATAGATAAACGACATATTTATATATAATATTGATTTAGAATATTCTATTGAAAAGACGAAAATTGTTATTACAGAGGAAACAGGTAGCAAGCGAGAGTATGTAGGAAATATATCACTAAGGATGTTGTTTGTGATCTAATTACCGACATCTCAGAAGGTAGAATGAGTTCAAGCATCACAGAGAGTAGTTTTAACAATAGAAATGTTTTTTATGTGACTTTCAATTGAAAATCCTTTCAGACATTGTTAAATGTGAGGTTGCAAGAGGATGCATACTTTCTTAGACTATGGGAGAAAGGTGCCGAGTAGAAAGGCCCGGTGAAAGTTAAAATAGATGCATACAAGAATGATGGAGTGAATAGTAGAGAAAACTTGGATGACATTTCACGGTTCGGATGCTCTTCTAGTCAGCACGCTGATTGGAAAGGGGAAAATCAGTCCTCGCGGAGTTTCAGGTGATCCTTCTTCCTCTGGAGCCAAAGCAACCCAATCTATTTTTGGTTTCCGAGGTTCCCCTGAGCTACTACTTGATGGGAGGTCAAACAATACTCCGTAGACTAGCCCTAAAGAGGAGACTGTCGAAGAGATAGAAGTAAGACTAGTGTGACCAGATACAGGTTGATTGGTATCTTCTAAGGATTGCTTTAGCATTAAAGGAGACTGAGAATCAGTTGGTGCCTGACAAAAATTGCCTGTAGTATTTACCAGTTTAGGAGGTCTGATTTTACTGAAGTCTGGTTCTGATTTGCATGGTTTCCCAAAACTTTGCCAAGCTTCCAATGTCAACGGAGTGCCACGTCTTTCTAGACTTGAAAGATCCACACAATCATCCGATGCTGTTATTAACTGAGGTTCCATTTTCTCCGTCTGCTTAACATACCAACGAGTATACTCTCGTTTGTCATCTGGTGATTTGGGAAGATTTGGTTCCGTCATCCTACAAATAATTCATGTACATATTATTCAAGTTGGAAAAAGTTCATTACTTTAAGCCCACGTATTTAGTAGTAATTGGTTTTGAGGATTCAGATTAATATTACTTACCGAAAATAGTTTTCCTTTCACTCACTCAATGTTTGCTTGTAAGAGTGTGGGCATTAAGCCCATAATATTACTTAATTTATTACAAGTAGGTATATTGATAGCAAAACTTTAGTTTTGTTTCTCAAAAAATGTATTTTTATGTAGTGTATTTTTAATCTAGATATGATGAGAAAATTTAAAATGATTGAGTAACTTTCTCCATTATAAATTTTTCTCTAGTATTACTTTCACTCCAAGTTTGCCTTTTGGAATCTGAATTGCAACTGAATTCAAGTTGAGAGATTCGTAGACATTCCCTACCTTGGAATCTAGGTATTTACTGTACATACTTGCTCTCTTTCACCTACCTCTTCTCTCTCCGCATTTATGACCATGAAGTCGAGAAACAGCGGAAAGAGTAATTACGGAGGAAACAAAAGCAAGTCAATTTGCTGGAGAAAACCTTGTATGTATTTTATATACTAAATGTTATTTCAAGGAAGCTTTTTGATTTCTAATTACCGATCCATCCGCACTTAGAGTGAGTTCCCATTTTAAAAGCAACATGCAACTCACTTTTGATAATTACGTTGTCTCTCTCTCTCCCTAAAGGAATACACTTCCTAATGATCTGCTTACTGCGTCTACTAAAGAATAAAATTTTCTCTTTAAACCTATGCAAATATGAAAGGACCATCTTTAAAATATATTATCATTCAAACAATATTAAATTAGGGCATGGATGAGAACTCCTTTAAATCCGCTCACAAAATTCTGTGATATTCCTCAGAGCTAAATAAGATAGTTGGGATATGACACAACGGAATAGATACTTGAGTTGCTTGTTGCTCTTTATGTCATCTTAATGTGGGCTGCTTATACAAAGTTCCATCACCCAAGTTCAGAGAAATCGATAATTTCGTTGCAACAACTTCCTTCAACAGATCCTACTTACCGATTCAGTTAACATTATCTCTCCTCCTGGTAGTTCATACTAAAATACTTTGCTTTCTCTACTCCCTATGCTTGTATCTTCAATACATACAAAATATGAATCTGTTAAAAGATAGTTTTCCAACTCTACAAAATGTCAAATCTATTAGTAGTTCCAACAATAACACTCTTGATTTCCGACAAAATCTTATGTATATCTACTTAATAAAACTTTTCTCCATTTTCCTACCATCCTTTTATCCAAGTGCCATCCTTTTATCTACCACATAATAAAATTCTCCTTAATTCCTTTCCAAAATACCATCATTTTCCCATACTATTCATTATTACCTTCTCTCAAAAAATTTGATTATTCAGATATTCAGTCCAACTTATGGCTCAACTCGTTTTCCAACGAGTATTTGTTACTTATCCCTATACATTCGAGCTGTCAGCTCGAGAAAATTATTTACTGCATTTGATCCTTTGTGGTCCTAATGCTTTATGCTATATATTGTATAGCAAATTCTTTTTTACTCCAAACAACTTTGATCTGCTCGAGATTCAACAAGATCTTTAAAAAGTAGTTTATAGTTAGCGAAATAAAGTATAGGAACTATGTATGAGGTACTATTGACTACTATGCTAAATGTGCACAATTGCACCACCTTTTACCTAAAGATATAATCTACCTGACTTTATCTACTGTAAATTATGTATTTTTACTATAAATTATCTACTATAAATAATATTAAAATCTATTAATCATGCAATTAAATAAATTGAGGAAATCTACATAATAAGTAAGATAATTTAACATGCATGCTTATCAACTCTGTAGCAGGATGATCTTCAGTTGCTGTCCTGTGGGTCGCAGCATGGGCAAAATAGCAATCTGTTTCTAAGATCACGCAGCCAGGAAACGGTTCCCAATGAGTCAGTATCATAAGTGTCTTGTTCTGTCCAACCACTTCGATCCTGTTCGGTTTCAGCATCCTCCTCGTCTGAAAGTTCGATAATTGCGTTCTCATCCTCGACAATTGGTTGCCGGTTATTATTTTCACTTGAAGACGGAATATCATCTTGGTCGAATTGGGAAATATTATTTATTTCAGTCTCGTATATCCAGGACACTTTGTTCTTCCTCCCCAGAACTTTTACACGCTTCAGGTTGGGGAAATTTTCTTTTAACAATTTCCACATGATTTGAGATTGAGTCTCTTCATCTCCACTTGGAGGATAATCTGCATCAGGCAGAAATGAATTGACAGCCAAAGTCATTTGTGTGATACTCTGGTTAGGAATGATCTTGCTCTTCATGAAAAGGGAAAATGTTGAATTGCGTGGGTCAATTATGTAGCGATAATCCAATACTTTCAACTTGGGAAACAATTCATTCCAGTTTTCATAACCAGATGATATCCAAGCAACGTTCCTGTAAGTACTGCATAGAATAAAATTCTCCAGATTCTCCAACTTTGGAAAAACAAAATCCTCTTGGCCTGAAAATTATAAAATTTATAAAATGGAAATTGGATTATTTAATACAATGGTAGCAGGGAAATACAAGCTATGCGACTTTACAGGGGACGGGAATCACCAGAGCTGGGGAACTACCGCCGCTTCCATTATTGGTATAGTATTAAGCTTGGGTAGGCTAATTAATGCCAGAACTAAGTATCTATTACATCAACTACTTCAAAGAAGTAAGTAGAATTGAAATTGTACTTCAATTCTAAGCAATTACCTCTCAAAATGTTCCGGAAAGGATAATGGCGGTCATCATCCAAAGCATAGCCAGGTAAAGGTGGATGTATGAGACTCAGCTTTTGGAGACAATGCTTCTGACTCCGAAGGAATACCAGCAATATTTTTGAATGAAGGAGAATGTCTCCAACTCTGACATGTTCATAATGAGGACAAGTGCATCGCAAGGAAAACGAGTGCAACTTTATCTTCCCCAAACGTCCTGCGTCTGCCAGCTTGCTAATACTTCTGATAACTTGAAAGTAGGTACATTTCCAATCCACGAGAGACACCACTTTTATGCTTGCCAGATTTTCTGGGAGAACGCGAAGTAAAGTAGCAGTGTGGTTAGGGTTCATATTCATTTCCAGACTTTCCAAATTTTCTGCTGCAGTTACGATATCGAAGAGACATCGCGAAACTTCATTTGACGGGTCAAAACTCCAAGAAAATCTTTCATGGACAAAATACTTCAATGATTTCAGGAATGGTAATTTAATCCCTGCTATTTTGCCATATGAGTTTATCCAAGGCATTCCATAAAATTCCTCATACGGAGAATCATCCGGAAGATTTTTCTCGTTTGATACAGTAAATATCAACGACAAATGCTCCACGTTGTACATATACTTGAAGATGTTATATCGGAATGCCCACAGTTGATTCATCATCATTTGCAGCCGAGAATGACGGACTACAATTGTCAGATTTTTGATTTCATCCCCAAATGCCTCCATCCAATTTTTAGTCCACTTGTTATCTTTTACAATCGAATTGGTTTTGACAAACTTGATAGATTCCATCGGAAGTACATCGTAGCGATTTGGGAACTCGCGAAAAAACGATTCAAAAGTCCTTTCGCGATGTTTCTTGTCATTTACCTTTCTCAGGTTGTTTTTTTCAAAAACCAGATTCATATCCAATTTGAATTGAGGTAGGGAGACATCCCGCCATTTACGCGATACAAGTCGACACCTTTTCAAATCATCTCCATGTATATGTTGGAATATATTGCCCAGGATCTATTTGCAAACAAATTGGAAACCGTTGTCAAAGCCATTCATCACACTAACAAAAGTGTTAAGTGATAAAGATGACTTAATACTGTACGATAACATATTCTAACCTTCGCTTCATAGGGATTTTAAAATGTGCATTTCGGGGCTACTTGTAATATTTTGCTAATAAAAGGGATAGATGAAAATAATGAGAGACTCTTTCTTTGGATAAATTTTCCAATAAAGACAAGAAATCTGCACAGCTTGTTTTCCATTCTAAATTCGTTAAGTATATATTATGTCGATGATGATCGGCTAGCTACCTACATAGGTATTCTTATGCTATTAGTTATACCATCCCAGATCATCGCATGAATCCACAGTTGTAGTAGAATGCCCAAATTTCGGTAGGAGTAGGAAGGACATCTCCACTCTTTAGTTTTCAGGCCCATGTAAATACTACCTACAAAATAAGCTTTTCCGCGTATTAATTGTAAAGTAAAGTACGTGGAATTGCAATTAAAATGATTAAGTGTTACATTTATCTTCTTACAATATAATATCTTTCTAGGAAAGGGAAGTGGCTCTATGTTAGTGTTCTCGGATGTGAAATTAGTCACTTGTAAGAAAGAGTACTTGCCTGGAGCGCAAATCCCCGTTACCTGGATAACTAAGTCCGCTTATCAAGGAATGCTTAAATGCGCCTCGGTGACACATTCTACTGTATGAGTATTATGAATGAGGAAAGTGTAAAGCGGTTCTTAATGCTAATGTTCCCTCACGAAGTCTATTATAATATGATTAAAGTGATATCTTCTCATTTGTCTATTTCAACGACTAGACTGACTGACTGAGACAACTAGACTGACTCACCGAGACGGCTAGACTGTCAGTGGGGCAGTCCACCCTCAGATTAGGCTGATAGATGATAAATTAGGTTAAGTTTGTAGCGTGGGCTGCTCCACCTTAAGAAGGGGCTTTTTAGCCTGGTCGCCTATTGTATCAATTGTGAGCATCTAAATTTTGTTGTCTGCAGACTGGTAGACGTGCAAGGACAGTGTTTTGGGGATGATCTCGTGAGTTGGTATATATAAGGCGGATTATCCGTCTTAGATGAGTCTACTCTCCTTACGTTTACCCATGCATTATTACGGTAGACGGAAGCTACTGACAATAGTGTCTCACACAAAAAATCAAAGTGCAATACTTATGTACAATGCATATGTTCGAGAAGCAAAATAAAGACTTATTGTCTCTTGGTCTTCAAATGACTACATCTATGAAGAACAAATACAAAGTAAAAAAAGTGAAGTTGAGCTCTATAGTGCTTCTCAGGCTTATGCTTTTTACACGGAGCAGCTGGGGTATTCTATTTTGACTTTCTCCAACTATTCTTCTATTCTCCAACTGCTCTTCTCCCACCCTATGCCCATGTGAGCAGACCACATTAGACAGAAATTATTTGAAATAGGAAAATGAAAAAAAGTAGGTCTTCAGTGGACATTTTTAGTTCTGTTTTTCTGTGCACTTTTTTATTGTTAACTGACATCTTTGGTGAAAAAAATTCATTTTTCAGTATTTCAGGGCCTATGTGAAATAACACCAAAAAATCGGAATATGAAATAGCTCCGAAACTACCGGTCCGATTTGGATGAAACTTGGAACAGAAGTCAACAATGGCGGTATCTCGGGGTGTTTTTTGAATTTGTGAAAAATTCGAATTTCTTCCCTTTCAAAATTACGAAAAAATTTTAGGCAGTTTTTCATATAGTAGGACATTGTTTCATATGTCGACAAAGTGTGATAGTCAGATGCAGCCACTACGTAATCTAATGTTAGCTCCTTTTGGGAATACACCTATTGACTGTCTACTCAGCCATATCAAATTTAAGACATTAAACTGATTAATACTGACCCGAGGTAGGTAAATGAGAATGCCATAGCACAGTCATAACGATACATGCCAGTAATCGCAAAGATACACCGCAGGCCATATTTACTTACACTATTCACAGAATTTGTACCGTCACCTCGATGCTAATGACGATGACGCAGTGCTTGGTAGGGAGGGACTTTATGCAGGTAGCACATTAGGTAGATTTAAACCCATAAACATCTATCTGAACAAGCTACTTTTTGCAAAGGGACACAGAGCCAAGTGACTGTGTCATTTTACTACTTTGTCTTCCTGTGTGAAAGAGAAATACTACATTCAGCTATAGGCAACAGTTGTAATTGAAATGAAAGTATACTTGGTACTTCATTCAGCATAATAAGCGGAAGGTTTAAAAGCTTTTAATTGCAATTATAGTCTTCAGGACAGCAAGACTAAAGCTATTTAAGGTTTGTATGGTGGGACGCCCCACCCTAAGACAAGGACTTTTACTCTGACCGAAATTTTGATTGGGGTTATTTGAGACGTCTTTTGTCCTACACTCTCTTTATATAGAGGGAGATAATATTACTAATTTCAATTTTTGTAACTTTCGTTCCTACCTGAATGTTATTATAATATACCCTTTTTTAGAAATAATTAACTAACTTTGCACAAAAATAATTTGCAATTATGGACTGTTTTACTCTCCAGTCCACAGTAATCTTTCCAAATTTGGCATATGGGATTAATATAACTTATTTTTGTCAAGATTGTTCACATTTCTTTAAATTTACTTATAATGCATGCTATGTATGACATTGTGAGAGCAGGTTTACAGTTTGAGTGATTTATTATACTAATTACTATTGCTATTTATTAAGTACTAAAAAAGCACATGGTTAGTTTTGTAATTTCCATTGCTACGACTATTGATTTGGAATTTACATACGTTAACTTTCAAAATTTAACTGAGCTATTAACTGAGTACACAATGAACGCAACAACCCTTCTCTATTCCCGCAAAGAACCTGACTCAATTTTTAAGTAAAATATAAATAATTGATTGTAATGGTATTTCATGACCAACAACATCCTCTATCACATTGTGAACTGAAAATCGCCTATTTTGTAGATCTGATAATTTGCAGCGACTTTGTGGTTGGGGACGAAAAAATCCATATTACCATTTCACCTCCAGTAGGTGAAGAAAAAAATTACTTAGGAAAATTAAAACTATTTATTATGCATTACGCTATTACGCTACGCATTCGGCTTTGTATAAAAGAGGCTTAACCTAGAATAGTTCCGTTACCGTACGTTGTTAGTGTATGACTCAGTATAAAAGTGCATTGCCATAAAGTTATCTGTACTTTAGAATGCAATTCAATAATGTATGATTCCTAATAATGCTGATTGCAGGTATATGCTAGAACAATTTTATTAAAATGTTTACTCACCAGATCGTTATTTCCAATGTATTCCCGTATTTGTAAATTGGGGTCAGCAGTTGGCTTGTTCTTTTGTAACAAAGTAGAGATAGGCATTTTGCGTTGACAAGAAAAAGACACTCGGAACCGGAAAGTAATTCACCTTTGTTTTGACTGCCTCAGAGCTGAATGAGTTGTGAATAAGAGAAAGAGCGGAGATAATCTTTTCAGGTAGCTACTGCTTCATTACGGTTGTGCTTGATAGACTCGAAAGTGAAAGCTGTTCTTTCCGCAGAGAAAGATTGAGAAAATCCAGGTGAACAGTGAGTATGGACCACTTTTTGCTACTACTTATATATGAACGCTGCGTTGTGATTCAGTGGCAAAGCAGGAATGGTAAATCCACACAAGAGTTAGCCTTACCCTACTCAGCGCATTCACACACGCATTCAGAAATAACATACACAGAGGCTTTGATTGCACATCTCCTGTTCAATTCAACTTACTACACAAGGGGCATTATTTTTTCATGTAGATTTTTGGAAAATACTCAAATAGTACTACGCCTGCGGAATTCGAGGCAGGCAGTGACATTTTAACAGACAATTTTATTATACCTTGTACAACACTTCCCTGAAGGGACAAGATGTTCAGCGGATTACAAATTCTTTATAAAATAATATGAATCTCTGTTGTAGCCATAACTGTCCTACAATTCTCTACAGTTACTCTGCTGATGACCAATCCCTTACACAACTTACATAATATTATGAACCCATTACTATCAAAGGTTTTACAACTTGAATATTAAACAGAATTTTCTTCAGCGTAGTATTATGGACCTTGACACTTGTTTACAAGAATTTTCTATCGATCAACTTTTAATTACTAAATTTGGCACTCAGCACAGACATTTCATTAACATTTATCATTAATCTTTAAGCTTGAACTCCAAATTACAGGAAATGAATTTTGACTTTAGCTGCTAATTTACAGACGCCTTTCTGTCTCAAACATCTTCATGTTACTACTAAGAAATCTACTGTCATGATCAAACTTGAGTACATACTATAACAATAATACTCTAACAAGTTACGTCTCTCACCGTGAGACGAGCCATATAGCTTGGCGGATAGATAATCAGATGTACGACAAAACTGTTACGCATGACCTCATTACATTATGCGTGTTGTATCCTACCACTAAACTACCGAGTAAGGTTTGATAAGGAATGACAAGGAAATCGACTTTGCTCACAAGATGTAGATGTACTGAGAGAATGGGAATTAATTTGCATTTAATTTTTAAAGCCGCAAGAAATAGAGCTATATTTTTTTATCTTCTGGAGTTGGACAGATCATTACTTCCAGCCCAAAATGCCATAATATCAGGCAAGACAAGGTACTACTTATGTGCATGCATTGCCATTCCCTAACTGCATGCACGAATCATAACAGAATGTCTGACATTTATAATCTTAGGAGCTGGCAAGTTGTAAACAGAAAAAAGCACCTGCATTTTTATGCGACAGAGGCAGTAGTCATTTTCTCTTTATCTTTAATATGATGACAACTGTGCCACAGCAGTGATACCATTTTCTCCATTTTACCATTTTAAGCCAAAAAGTACAATTTAAATCATTTTCTTCATTTTTACCATTTTAAGCCAAAAAGTACAATATCATTTTCTATGTTTAGCCCATAGTCACTAATAGGGATCATCACTCGCTATTTTTAGTATCATAATAATATTATTAATCATCACAAGCTTCACTTGCTATTTTGAATATTCATGTTTTCTTTATTGCTAAATAAAACCACGATTTCAGTCAGCCTTTCTTTAAATACAATATCTGCTTAACTGTATCTGCATAATACTTGTAGAAAATACAAGATAAATACATCCATGCATGCAAAATACACCTGAAAATATCGATATCAGCAATGGAAAACTTTGGAAAGTGAACTTTGACTTTCATTGCAAGAGAGATCATGGCTTTATCTGAATTTATTTATAGAAGGAAACAAATGGATGCATTATTACAAAGAGACTATTGTAAATCTAATTATTTATTATCCTTCTGCAAAGATGAAGTTTGTTACAAAACAATCACTTTCAATGATACAAACTGTTCTGCTGCCAGTATTATTTAAATAATATTATGTTGCCTGTCTGGATTGAGCGACATGGATCATAACTCATCCTTTGAAATCTACCCACGCTTTAACTCCCATAGGGAAAATGATAGTTATAAAAATTGTCAGGTTTTTAAGAAAAGTATTCTCAAAGTTATCACAAGCCATGCAATAGAATATTCGGACAACTGAACCTGATTTATGCTTTCATCGATCTTTCCCTACTGTCAGGAGAAAATAGTTGCCTAGGTCGAAAGGGAGATGTAATTTAATTGCAGGTAGCTGAAAGAGATATACACAATGGAAGTGGGCAATGCAATGACAATACCGTGCATATACAAATTTGAATACTTGCGTATGTATATGCCACGTGTAATTCAACCTCTACAGTCTATATAGATCCTGAAGGCATGGACTAAAAATAAAGTAAAAGGCTCTCCTGCTAAATGCAAATATCATGCAAAGAATATTTCATCATTTTATATATCTTTTCTTCATCTTTTGTAAAACATGTGTTTTAACGTAATATGTACGTTTGCAACTTATGCAAGTTTTACCTTTACACATGCTTTATAATGGACTATGTATCTGTGTTTGAGTAATTTAGCGGTAATTTAATCAGTGATAGTCAGACATACTTAAATAATATACTATTAGGATTGGGAGAATATCCATGTTTATCATGTAAGTATATACATGTCATAATTAGGCTCAAATCCATTGAAACTTTGGATAGGTCTGACATAATGCATGGAACATCTTTCTCCACTTACCATTGTTGTATGTATAACTGACCGCATTCAACTTATTGCTATTATTCAGTATGCCTCTAACCCAAATGACCATTATTGACAATATAATAGAGATTGAAGTATAGGTAGTTAAATTACACAAATGAATACAAAAGGGCTGAGTATAAATGGGAAAATGACTGAATGCGACAGAAAATCTTTATTCATAGATCATTATCTAGGTATATGCTTAAATAATATTTTCTATATGCATGTGTCTGAATCTTGAATAAACTTTATTCAGATCAAGGATTGTAACAAAATGAAAGTCGGAGTGCTGTTTGGATTCTTCACTTTAGGAAAGATTTTATGTCATTATTATCAGGGCCATGTTACTACCGGTGCTTGGCGGATACAATCTGTCCAATTATCGTATCTCTATTATTCCATTAGTGCTTTATTTGCAATTTCCGTACCCTATTTGAAAACATCTTAAGCAACTACTATGCATACCTCATTTAGTACTTCAACAACACTTATGCTTACATTTTACTTGAGCTTGTAACCTTTTTGATCTTCTTCCAAGTAACAATATTCAACCAATGTTGGTTGAACAAGTTTATAATACAAGTAGATTAGATGCTCCCTGGTATTCGTAAAATTTTTCCTAGTATACTTCAACCAATACGTAATAATATGTTCTTGAGTCTGTGATAGGATGCTTTTTGGTATTTGTTATTTTGTGTCTAGTATAAAAGAGATGCTGTAATTGAATGAAAGTGCGACTTGGTTTTTAATTCATTTATCAGACATTTAGTTCTTTGAATAATTATATACATTTCAAGCTTATATATAACTGCTTAGATGTGCATATTATATTATATTACAATACACGTTTACATATAGATCAAGACATTTAAATTCACAAAAACTAAGAGACATGCCGGCATATCTGCGATTTAGAACAATAGATTTTATGAAACGTCAATTCTTCGATAACAATTTTAACCTTTAAGACATTTCAAATGTACTTCAATGAGTCAAAAGACGGAAATTGTAAAATTATAATTTTTACTTCCGAAACAAGTCAATCAGTGGAGTAGGTACGAAATATTCATACGTGCGGAGACAAAGGAAATCAAAATACTGTCTATGATACACCTCCGGCCTTAGAATGAGTTCCAGCGTTGCAAGGAGATGCCGGGAAAAAGTTGAAAGTGTAGAGACCGGTTGCCGGGTATTGAGAAGAGACCGGATGAGAGAGTGCGGAGGCGGAGAGGCTCAACCCATGATAATCGGTTCTGATACGCTTCTAGTCAATACTCTGATTGGAAATGGAAAAAGCAATCCTCTTGGAGTTTCAGGTGTTCCATATTCCGGTGGAGCCAAAGCTACCCAATCAATTTTTGGTTTCTTATCCCGTTTTGGTTGGAAATCAAGAAACAGTAATGGAATTGAACCCAATGAGGAGACTCTTGAAGATATTGAAGCCGGACTAGGAGGACCACACGCCATGCTGATATCCTCCAATGATTTTTGTAGCATAATCGGAGACTGTGAATCGGTTGATTCAGTTTTTGATCTGTACTTCCCAAAATCTTCCACCGTCTTGCTTGTTTTCTTTAGAGTGCTCCAAAATGTAAGTGTAAGTGGTGTACCACGTCGCTCAAAGCTTGGCCCATTTAAGCTATCATCCGATTTGACTTTCTTTGGAGGTATCAACTTCTTTGCATCACGAATAAACTGAGAAGAAACCTTCCGTTGGTTTTCTGGGGTTGTGGGAAGATTTGCTTCTGCCATATACTACAAATAATGTACACGCATTTGAAAATTAAACTTGTTTATTAGTCACTTTTACTCAATATCATGCTTCAAAGATGTTTTGGGTTTATTAAAAGGTATTCGCTGTAAACAAATATAATTTAGGCTCTAATTACGTCAAATATGGCTTAAATACTTATACTTTTTTTTCTATTTCTAATTTTTTTCTATTTCACTTACTTTCACTTACTTTCACTTTCGTACAATAGCGCTACTAGTAGTACTAATGTAGAGTAGGTGAGAAAATTGCCAGGACTACGTTTTGTTTATTTTTACCATCCGTGGTGCTCCTAGAGTTTTAATCCAAGAGTTTGCTTTCTGGAATCTGTGTACCGACTGAAGGAAATCTCAGGACGCTGTAAATGTATATTGTAATGGAAGGAACGGTGCTTTACTTGTTCATCTGTTCACAATTTTGTAGGAATGGATTAGAGCAAGCAGAAAGTGATTACGACGGATGGAACAAAAACAAGTCAATTAGGGAGATAGCGATTTAGGTAGTATTTTGCAGAATTACATAATAATTGTAAATGGACGGAAGCTTTTTGATTACTAATTACCGACTATTTGAACTTTGAGTGGTTCTTGCATCATAGAAACACAAAGTATGTTATGAAGCATTAGATAGCTTTTTCACAATAATTATGTTGTCTGTCTCTCCCGGGTGGAAAACATTTTCCTAACTAGCATGCATTTAGGATCTATTGATCACATATTCTATCTACATGAGTTTTATACCTAGGGGTTAACAACGCTTAAAAATATGTGTATCCCCTCGTTATTAATTCAGGTCATGGATGAACATAATTATGAAGCCTACTGCCAAATCTGTACACATAATGCCAGGCGTTTACGTATGAGTCATGATTATGTATGTTTGCGACAAGAGATTTGTTTGGCATTTATTAACCGAAAGATTTTATACTGTAAGATAATTGAGTGAATTCTCTCATATATTGCTTTTAGTGGGATATAAGGTTTTACTGTTGAGTTGGTTAAGTTACAATTTCAGGGGAATCGATAATTCAGTTACAATAACTTTCTTGCTACTACTGATTCAATTGTATACCATATCCTTATGTATGTATGTACTCCAGGTAATCCTAATAAGATTCTTAGGTATCTCTACTGATGAACTAGATTCTTCTGTACAAATTGGATGTTGCTGTTGGTTTCCTTCAGTGTGTGGAACTAAAAGGGTTTGTGAAATGACAAGAGTTTCAAGAGTCGCACTTGATTTGAAAAAGGCATGCTTTGTACTTATGTTTAACGTATTTTCAATAAACTACCGTCCCTTTATTAAAATGTGTATTTGACTTCCTGCCAAAAATTCAGAAGGAGAATGAAGATTTTCTCAGTATCGGGTTTGTGCGTCTTACTCGCTCGATGATCTCATTTTCTTCAAAGTGGATCTGTAATAACAAAGCTAACTCCTTAAACTTCCAAATAGCATTTATTATGACGTACAATAAGAACCAATTTTCTATGAACATGAATTTCCATGAATACCTCTTTTGTAGCTAACTAAGTTTCTAACCTATTGTGTAGGTACAGAGGTTACACTGTCATTGAAAGTCAGAAACTCTGAAATCTCAAACATAGGATTCTAAATCTAGTGGACATGAATACTTGACCCCAATAATATAAGAAGTGTAATAAGAATTTATCAAGAGAGTGGTATACTGAATATAATCTATTTATTGGTACATTACTAATCAAGGTATAAACAGTATGATTTTAGTTAATCTTCGATTAAGGCTCTATTACTACCAGTAGTCGATTAACTTGCATGTTTCGTTGTATAATGATGATTTAAAGGGTGAAATAATTTATAAATTATATATATAAAACTTAAATGATGAAGATTGTGAAGGTATGGAGACTAGATTTAGAGGCGACTTAATGAAAACTTGGGTAAATTGAAATCTAACTGGGTACAAGTACCACACACCCAATAATTCATTCAGTTCATGGGAAAATGAGAGGACTACTTGGGAGATGGGGACAGGTGGAATAAGTCCCGAACTCGTTTTCATGCTTAAAGAGATATACTGCTTGAGCATGAGATAGGATTTATTGGTTGGAGGACGTATTAATTGATATGTGAGTGTGAAATAAACAACAGCCCAATCTTAGTCGTAGCCTCGAAGAATTATAAACGACTAAGAGTCGTGAACATTACCCAAAGTCTCAGTACTACTACATCCGACAACTTGTAATAACTATCCAATTACACCAAATTGGACATGGTGATTTCAAATATAGACCTCAAATTTATCACCGGACAACCGATATAGTGAAATGGGGTCCACACAATATATCGGCATCATAAATTTGGTAATTAAATTCTGTAAACGCCCATTCAGAGGTAATTAAGCATGCTGATTTCAAATATGGATATCAAATTTATGTATCGACAACCGCTATAGTGGACTGGGGTCCACCCACTATATCGGCATCATTATACTTTGCTATAAAATTCTAAAATCGCCAATTTAGAGGTAACTGAGCATGCTGATTTCAAATATGGATCCCAAATTTATGTATCGACGACCGCTATAGTGGACTGAGGTCCACCCACTATATCGGCATCATGATACTTTGCCATTAAATTCTGAAAACGCCAATTTAGAGGTAATTCAGCACGCTGATTTCAAATATGAATCTCAAATTAATGTACTGACAACCGCTATAGTGGACTGGGGTCCACCCACTATATCGGCATCATAATACTTTGCAATTAAATTCTGAAAACGCCAATTTAGAGGTAATTCAGCACGCAGATTTCAAAAATGGATCCCAAATTTATGTATCGACGACCGCTATAGTGGACTGGGGTCCACCCACTATATCGGCATCATGATACTTTGCAATTAAATTCTGAAAACGCCAATTTAGAGGTAATTCAGCACGCTGATTTCAAATAATGATCAAGTGCAAAGCTTTAATTATATTATATTATAATTATAATTGCAAAGCTGCAAAGTATAATGATGCCGATATAGTGGGTGGACCCCAAATAGCGGTTGTCGATACATCAATTTGTGATCCATATTTTAATTCAGCGTGGTGAATTACCTCTAAATTGGCGTTTTCAGAATTTAATTGCAAAGTATAATGATGCCGATATAGTGGGTGGACCCCAGTCTACTATAGCGGTTGTCAATACAAAAATTTGAGATCCATATTTGAAATCAGCGTGCTGAATAACCTCTAAATTGGCGTTTACAGAATTTAGCTGCAAAGTATAATGATGCCGATATAGTGGGTGGACCCCTGTCCACTATAGCGAATGTCGATACATAAATTTGGGATTCATATTTGAAATCAGCATGCTCAATTACCTCTAAATTGGAGATTTCAGAATTTAATTGCAAAGTATCATGATGCCGATATAGTGGATGGACCCCAGTCCACTATAGCGGTTGTCAATACATAAATTTGAGATCCATATTTGAAATCAGCGTGCTAAATAACCTCTAAATTGGCGTTTACAGAATTTAATTACCAAATTTATGATGCCGATATAGTGGGTGGACCCCATTCCACTATATCGGTTGTCCGGTCATAAATTTGAGGTCCATATTTGAAAGCAGCAGAAGAAATGTCCAATTCGGGGGAATAGGGCAGTTATTACAAATTGTCGGATGTAGTAATACTCAGACTTTGGGTAATGTTCACGACTCTTGGTCGTTTATAATTCTTCGAGGCTACGACTAAGATTGGGCTGTTGTTTATTTCACACTCACATATAAACATTACAGGTAAAAACCTTAAAAAACTCATAGGGAGACGCAAGGAAAACCAGAAAACAAGGAAAAGTAGTTTCTGGATAATTAAAATAGGGCGTAGTTTAATAAACATGTACGCCCCAGTCTCCCGGTTGAAATTGCTTTTGAATCGTTTTTCTTCATTGTCAGATCGGAGGAAAATTTTTTTTTTCGGTGGGGAGAAATAGTAGTATGAATGTAGTCTGGGCGCTTTTCCCTCATTTTCCCCTCCATTTATTTTCGGAATAAATTGGCACACAATGGTTGTACAAGGCTAAATTGTCTATTGTCTTTGGTGCTATCTAGATTGTTTTTAGAATTTGCAACTACGATTTAAAAATATTTTTGCCACAATCATTAATTTCTCCATGTGAGTAAAAAAATGTGCATTTTTTTTCTATATAGTCTGGCATTTTCCTAATTTTTTACTTCTCAGAAGAACCTTCTTGACTAAGATGATTTTTTTGAAGCATTTTCAATATCATATTCTACTATATAAGCATACTGTTGACCGTGGTATGTTTCTCCGTATCGTTTTGTAATAACTACACTAACTGGCAGTACCTATTTTGCTTTACATTTTAACACGCTTAGTCATGTACTAATTGGTCCACTGAATAATCAACGGTCTACGAAAATCCAGCCAATACGCAGTCGCTAGAAACTTACTTATTTCAACATTTTTCTAGCACACTTCATGTGCTAGGATTCAACTAGTAATTTATAATTATTTGTGTTGCTTTATTTATTATTATCAGCGTGAAAAGACTATTTCTAATTTCAACCGGGAGACTGGAGCGTACATGTTTATTAAATTACGCCCTATTTTAATTATCCAGAAACTACTTTTCCTTGTTTTCTGGTTTTCCTTGCGTCTCCCTATGAGTTTTTTAAGGTTTTTACCTGTAATGTTTTTTATTTTATAGTTTTTATTGTTTATGAATAGTTTATATGTAATGTAGCGCTATATTGAAAGTTAGGTAAAATATTCTTAGTGAAGTAAGAATATTTTAGGTCTGTTAATCGCAAGACAAATTTTTTATTCCTGGAATATTTCTTTTCCTCATTTTTAAAATTATTTTCTACCCCTGGAATATTTCCCTATTTCTAAAATTATTTTAAACCCCTAGAATTTTTTCCCGTCGCTGGAATCCGTAAAATGTATATTATCATTTATTCTCAAAATCATTAATAAAATACTCTATCGAATGATATCAGAATTTGGTTTTATGGGGGGCTCTGCCCCCAACCTCCGTCAGGGGAATGATAGATTTGTGTTGTGGTTGCACCCAATGGTTGCACCTAGAAATTCAAATCCTTTGAATTAGTATACTAGGCGACGGGATTCAATCACCTTGTATATTACTATGACAGAGTGGATTGAGAGGACGTAATGATACGGATTAGAAAGTCTACTACACTATACTACTACTATACACTGTATCTACGGAAACTGAATTTGAAAATTTCATTATGATGACCAAACAATGGGACAACCGAATCTTCGGGGTCTAGCGGGAGAATCGGACCTCCCACAGAGTTGCTGAGCTAACGCAACGTAGTTCGAAGAATAATCTACCCGTTTTGTATCTATAATTTTTCCCCCAAAAGTTTCAGGTTTTTGAGGTACGCTTGGCTAGTCGTTTTGACTCAAAGGGGAAAAGGATACATAGGGATTGACAAATCCTGAGGACAGTTAGCCTGCCTCGAATGTCTCCCTATGAAAAATTAAGACTAGTTTTTCCCATTAGATGGTCCTCTCACTTAAGTTCAGACTATCAGAGAACTCAAGATGAGCTCACGCCCAACCTACGTAGCCTCAAAAAGGGAATATAAAACTCAATGGTAACTTAGTAAGCAATTATTACCGTTCGAGTTTTAATAACATAAGTAAATTGTTCAAATCAGCAATTTTAGAATCAAAAAGCTTATATAAGGTCGAATATGGCAACATTGTTCCCAGTTAGGAAAAACATGGAGAAAGTTGTTGAATAGAAAATTTCCCATTAATAAGTGGTTACCATTAATATTGCAGTAAAACAAGTCTAAATTGTTTCTGGAAGTTTCCTAGTACACAATTGAAAATTAATTTTAGTTATAGTACAGATCTACATTACTTTGGGAGTGAACTAAGAATTCCCGAATGTATTCCTGCCTGCCGGCCTG
This sequence comes from Tomocerus qinae, assembly GCA_020055645.1. Classification (NCBI taxonomy): domain Eukaryota; kingdom Metazoa; phylum Arthropoda; class Collembola; order Entomobryomorpha; family Tomoceridae; genus Tomocerus; species Tomocerus qinae. Next base: position 47,139,873 of record CM034546.1, on the reverse strand, counting down.
CGAAATCGCACCGGCAGGTGAATACTAACATATGGGAATTCTTACTCAAGCTCACTCCTAAATGCTCAAGACCGGTTTAACAAGTGTCCAACTTAATATAACTGAAGAGTGAGAGGCCACTGTGTATCAAATATCATGGCTTAGCATTAAAAAGGCGGAGTTTTGACTTAGGTCCAGCAAACGAGAGAAATACGGGTAAGAAGATGAGCCCATGCGCTGCCCCGATAATAACGATGCCAAGGTACATACGAAAATAAAACACACGGAAAATCTGAGTCTTTGCAAAAGCTAAAACTGCAATCCCAGCGAATTTCGTGAAGGTAATGCCACTCAATACTGAGCTTCCCATATTGATCAGAGAATCCCGGCTCCGTTCCAAACGCGTCGTTTCGTGAGATACTAAAAATGCATGAACGATGTGAGAGCAAAACTCCACAGATATCCCCACAGCCTGCAAAAAATACATACGAAGGTCATAAACAATGTTTTCCACCATCATATAAAGCATTGTTATTATCGATTCTTACCATGACAAGGTTGACAAGTGAGACAGCGTTGAGAGAAATATTCCAGTAATACATGAGACCTCCAAGGTTGATGATGATCATCGCTATGGTCAAGATAATGATTACAGCTGCATGCCAATTAAGTCCGGTCAACAAAAATGTGACGAAAAAAATGGCAGCCAAGGAAATACCAAGTGACTTCAAAGTATCTTCCCACATGGTTAAATATTGCTCGTAGAAAACGTAGAAAATAGAATATGGAAAAACTTCGTGCTTTGTTCCAGGATTTCCTAAAACATTTTAAAGATTTTATTACGAACACCATCCTTTAGGTTTCAAGCACCTTAAATTTACGAGCTACAACTGAAAATATATAATGTTGATGCTGAAGAAAAATGTTACTATACGTTGTCTAGTAAAAACTGTTGTTCAACTACAATCAGGAAAACTACTTAACCTCTCTTACCGATGTTGAGAGTTCTTGTAATGTTTTCAGAGATGACCCGGGCTTCTCTCATTGCATTTGTATAGTCTTGGCTTGTTTTGAGTAAGGAATGGTAAGTCATGAAGTATGTGGCACCAGGGACAGTCACGTTAAGGTTTTCAGTTTTGTACCTCACGCCTTGGCCGTAAGATGCATGTCCACCTTTTGGACAGTCTTCGTCTGGGTTGTCACGAATAAAAAATGACAAGTAACGTTCAAAATCCGGTGGAGTCAACCGATTATCGTCCAACTTGATATCACATGCAGTACAATTTCTAACAAAAATGAAATCATTAATTGTTGTTAGTTTTCCCAATGTTTATTAAAAGTGAGCTTACATTAGCATTAGCTTACATATTCGTTGAATGGGGACAGAATGACCCGTCAGCATTTTTGTAATAACAGCAGTTTTCATTTCCAGCCCAATCGATGAAGTCATCCACCCAGGAAGAAGTTGGTTTAGCAATAAATGTCCTATTGCTCACTTTAGAAGCTGAAAATATCTGCGATACTAAGGAATAAGGATTATCACCAGCGCGGATTCGATCCTGACTTAGATACTCAGAGTAATTGTATCCTGTGTCCTTCACAACAAAATAAACTGGAGGACCGGTGGATAAAAACGAGAACATAGCCCTAAAATCCCACAATGATATTGATTAGTAATTATTTTTCATATGATACTATATTGGTAAATGAGAGATTTACTTAAAGTATGTAAGAACATAGGAGTCTTCTGGCATTGAAAGTTGCTGATCGAGGCCCACGTCAATTTTGGGAAGGACGGCGACGCTGGAACATAACCAGCCAAAGAAAGCAATCAAAATGAATACACGAACAGGGAATTTGAGAATAAACGGCGTGTAGAATTCTTTGAATATTCTATATAGAAATCCTTCGGACGGTTCCTGTTCGCAGTCTTCTTTCACTCCTTGTACACTGAAAGGAAGTAAAATTAATTTTCAATAAATATACACTTTTATTAATAATTTATAAAAAATTATACAAAAACATTTTAATGCAAACTAAAACATGTCAACTATTCATAAAAAATTATACTTTCTTGTAAAAAAACAATTTACTTACCAACAAAGAATATCGAAACGATACTGACTTTGTCTGACAGTGTCCAGACTCAATAAACCGATAAAGACAGTGATCTGCATAACAAAGCCAATAAGAAGAGCCATTCCGGCATAGAAGGCAAATGTTCTGACAGCAGGCATATCACTCAAACCTCCCAAGAAGAAGCAAGTGAATTCGGAAACTGAGCTGAGGAGCATTGAAGGTGCAACTTTCCCCACAACTCGTCCGATATGCTCCGCGTGGCTCTCCTCCGCCACCTCCCGGAAAGTTCTTTGGTAGGTTTGGACTAGAATGAAAATATTGTCAACGCCTACGGCCAAAACCAAAAACGGAATCACTTCGATGCTTATGAGTGTTGCTGGAAGACCAATGAATCCAAAGAACCCCACTGAGGCTGCAACCGAACCCAATACGATTAATACACCTGCGATCCCCAGTGTGATTTTACTGTCAATCTGAAAATGAAAAGCAAAATTATTTAAATTAACTTTCCTTTTAAAATTAGCATATTTTGTTACAATATTGTTTTCAATTATAAAAGGATTCTAGCTATTGCATTTACTATTTAAAACAAGTAAATGTGGACTTGTTTCAGGGTAATTTATCAAATATTAATATGTTAAGCTCTTAAAACTACCTCTCAATTTTATTAGGACTATAATTTAGAAATGCTTTTAATTATTATTTAAATAGAAATTTATCTACTTTAAAATCATGCCATTCATGTGTCATTAAAATTAAAACACTTTGTAATAAAATATTGATTGTTTGAAGTTATAATTCATTAAAATTAAATTGCAATATTGCCATGTTATTCGAAGATTTTTAACCTTAAATATTTACCATAACATTATTATATAAATGTCAATAAAAACAGATGTCATTTTAAACGACTGTCAATAATGTAAACATTTACTTCAAGATTATTACCATAATAGTTTTGAAGGATCTGAACTGTCCCAGGTTAATGGCGATGTAAACAAACATGAGAAGATATGAAAGGGCAACGGTATGTGCTTCGGCTTGAGTCTCCCTTGCTAGTTCATCTTGGATAGACCGTTCAGAACTAAAGGCGATTTCCATATACTCCGGTTTGTTTTCAATGTATTTCTTCATGAACGCCACATAAGCCTTTTCCCAATCAAAAGCCTTTTGTAGCTCCGTTTCGTTGTTGTGATTGTTAACGACAAATGTGATGATGGCCGTATTGGCATCTTTATAGTTTTTCTCTGAGCTATTTTCGTCTCCCGGCTTCAAAAATCCTCCCAAAACTAAAGAAGGGTCAATTGGTCCTCCAAAATTTCCTAAACAGCTTAAATGTAACTGCGTGGAATCTTTTGGAGAGGCAGGATTCCTCGTACAGAATTTGAAATGGTCCAAGTAATTGTCTGTCTCTCCCGTTGTATTATCATAAGCAGTCATGGCGAGAGTTGTCAAATTATTCTGCCAGTAGCCCAAAACAGAGAAAACTGTACATTCATCATTCTGAGGACTTAAAGGCTTGAAGCAAATGTCACTTAAGCGGTATCCTTCGTCAGACACAACCATCTCAATAATTTCCATTTGTAAATTGTGTAACTCTTCCAAGAATTCCATATTGAAAATTGGACCGAAAGATTCCAAACCTTCGCTTGTATTGTGATAAACATTGGACAAATTCTTAGCGGTGATTATAATTTGCTCCGTTCTGTAGAAAGGTTCAAAATTCTTGTCAAAGTAATCCTTCTCCATTCTGCTGCGACTTGTTTTAGACGCCCACAATTCTACCGGGTTTGTGGTAACTTTTAAAAAGTGGATACCCGAGCTTAATACCACAGTCAGAATTATTCCAGGAATGATCACTAAGTAAGGGTGGTTTGCACAAACTAAAAAATAAATGAATAACAGCATTAGTAATGTATATCTTTACAATACTATTGTACTCCAGTACTTATTTACTTACAAATTCCCCAGCTAGTAAAGAAAGATCCAATGGACTCTTCTAATAGTGCCCCTTTTTGATGTAGATAACCACCCTGGTTATTATACATCAAATTCCCTAGGTTTAAAAACAATTAAAAATTTAAATTGCAATCTAATCGGTCAGTATTAATGCAAAATAATCGTTTATGAATTAAATAACTAAAATATAATCACCGATTTGGTTCGCAGATGAGTATTCTTCATTGTCATCTTGGATAAGAGGATTATCATCATCTGTCGTCTCAGGGTTTATACTGCTTTCTGTTGCTACAGGAGTCAGTCTTTGGGACGCTGTGGATAAAATTTTTATAGATGGCAACATTAGATCCAAAATATTCAATACGAATTAAAAACACATTATTCAGTGTTTTCCAATTTTAAAATGATACCTTTATCTGACGTCCTCATTAGTACCAAGAACAGAATAATTATACTTCCCAGTACAAATACGACCCCCATGATGACAGACAAGCCATCTACATGGAATAAAGTCCACGGTCGAGGTATAGGGGGTAAAGCAGGAGCCGCAGGGCAACTTTCAGCACAGTCCACACAGCTACATGATTTTGAATGACCCTAAAATATAATTCAATAAATGTAGTGAGCAAGTCCTGGTTCTCTATTGTAAATCAGTATCATGACAATGTAATATTGAGACTGTATAGTAATCAATAACAATAACAATAAAGCAATTACAATTAACTATTATATCTATTTACTAGATTCCCTACAATTAACTGCTTTTTTCATTAAAATCGAAACATTGTGAAAATTCTAATTCATATTTTAAAGGTAAGTTTAACTAGGTACATGTTTGAACTTACTGGTGGCGGTTGTGAGCAGTGAAATGTTTTGTCGTCAATTGAAACAACTTCCACTCCATTAGCTTTGACAATTTTCCCATTTTCGTCGTACTCATTGAGAAATATCTGTTTAGACTTATTGCTGATGTACTGGTAATAAATGTTGAAAGGTGATACTCCATTGGAGGTGGATCCCATGTAATCATACCAGCGATGAGCAGTACAGTGATAAGCTCCCCAAGGTCCACATAATACATCCATAGCCAATCCATTCGTAGAACTGAATATTACGTTCTTACAGGAATCAAAAGTATCATTGATGTATTCGTCCGTAATGAACACGTTCAAATTATAAACCATTGGTTTATCTATACATAAAAGGATGAAATTAATTTATCTCTTTTAAACAAATATCTACGACAAATCTTTGAAATATTAGTTGACATACGGGTATCATTGGCGTAGACAATTTGGGATACGTTGAGGAATTCGAATTGTCGTGGACTGCAAGACAGTTCACAAAAGCTCTGACGGAAATTATAGAAACATGAAGGACAACGACCGAGCATCGATTGAGGAAGAATCAAATTTGAAACAAGAGCCCCAACTTGGTTTGCATCACAACAAAGATCTTTTCCATACTTGTCTATCAGTTCAGGGCAGTAAGTCTGAAGGGATTTAAAAGAATCGTCATCGTTCAACGTTTTGGGTGTCGTGTAGTTGACGCAGTTTAGAATGGGTGAGTCTTCCGTAGGGTATGCACCACATTGCCCGTACATCACACACTGTCCTTTTGATTCAGGTGGTTTCTGTCAGAATAAAATATTTTTTTGAAGTAAGCAATCAAAATTTCAGTTAAATATGTGGCAAGATTTTAACTTTTGAATTTTGTGTAGTAAATTAAAAATTGTATTGTTAGACTTACGATTGTAGTAGCAATTGGCAAATCCGCCGCCGTCCAGGGGACAAGGAATATTAATATCAAGGAATGTAATATGCAGTAATCCATTATTAATTTTTACGAAAGTAGCTGTACATCCGCTGGCTTGGTGGGCTGTAACGATAACAATGAAATGTACAACAAATTAGTAACAAGAAATGTAATGTGAATAAAGCAAAACACACATCTAATTGACTACTGGTTTATATTAGTCAGCTTAATAAACAATGACGAGTTCAAATTACTGTTGGGAGTCCAACTAAACATTATCATCATGCATGGGGTTACACCGTACACGGTTAAAATTGCTTCGTTAGCCTACGTAGCACTTTTAACATCATGGCCATTGACTTACCGAAGAGTTCATGCCTATAGAGAATATACTCAATGATTAGTCAGTCATTTTTTGCACTGCACCAGTCATACACAACTTACAAATGCAGTAAAATGTTAAAATTTTATGAGGTTAGAGTACACTTATTACTCTTATTATGTCTTTGTTGCTAATATTTAATTACACACGTATGATCCTTTTTGTGCTGTGTACGCGTGTATTTACTGCATTGTGTACCCATTGCTCAAATGTAAAAGAGGAATGAAGAAAATAGTGCTTTATATTGGGTGACGTTTCAGCCTTATATTCAATTATAATATATAATTGGTCATAGTCATATTATATTGATATAAATATATTCACATACGATTGATGTAGAAAGTATACTAAAAACTCCTACACACTTACAAAGTACATCTAGCAGAAACAGAATTACGGTTTTAGATTTAGTGATAACATTAGCGTTGGTATCTGAAATCCAGTAAACTGAAGAACGGGAGAAAAACTTTCCGTTATTTTATGAAATCTAACTCATACTACACTTTGAGTACGAACTTTTAAAAAATGCGACAGCAATTGTAAGTGTGTAATGAGAAAGATAAGATAAAGAATTGCTTTTGTAAACAAAAACAGGCATTGATTACGTAATTTATTGTGCAGTCCACTCAACTCCCTCAACACAACTCACAGTCAGTTTTAATCATCAGCATTCCTAATTCTAATACATTTGACCGATTAATAAACCTGACAGACTTTGCATTGTACATAGTCCAGATTCTAGATATTTATTAACCAGTGTGAACTTTAATATAAAAATTACCTTTTATTTTTCATACTATATTGTTTATAAAACTCATCGTAAGGCATTGCTAACTATAAATCATTAAAATTTATTCACAAACAGAAATTTTTTGGGAAAGCAGTTTTCGCGTTGAACTGCATTAACAATTAAAGCATAAACTTTTCCAATATGTTAAGGATTTTTGAATGTTTGTCGACATTGTAATAAAATGGACATGGACAGCAAGTCCATCAACATTTGAATTTCTTGATCTAAGTACTCGGCCTGCATGCTTGCATACTGCAACGTCATTAGAACTGCGTTGCAATTTTTTGCAAAATCCTCAAATAAAGAACCGTTTGTCTTTCTAAGAGTAACTGTTTAAAACAACGATGAGATAAATATTTTTGTTAATTTGATAACCTATTTAAAATGTATACTGGAATTGTAGTTAATTGTCGAATAATATTATATTATTATGAAAAATTCTGAATTGTATTTGTACATCCATTAATGACTAACAAGGTAGCCAAAGGCCATGCACTTGACTGCACAACTGACCTAAAGGTGTTATATAATTCATAATTTCCAGTATCATCAGTTTTGTCTTTTGTAGTTCCACGTACAAGTGGAATGTTATTTTATAAAAAAGCACTGACCATAGACTTTTATCTAGCAATAATTAAAAAACGTCAAAATAATAACAACACTAATCATGAAATGTCTTGTTAGGAAAATTATTGTGTAACAATAATAGCGAAGACAAAATAAATGGTAAGTTGAAAATAAATATAAAAATAAATAAATAAATAAAATAAATGGTAATGGAATGTCGTATCCGTTTCCAGTTTCTACTGTTCATCACTTATAACGTTTTCAGCTAAGGTCAAAGAGAATATATTAATTTTGAAAGTGGAAAAAAACTCTTTTTTACCAACTTTTAATTATATTAAACTTTAACTTAGTCTAATTATATAAGACATAAGATCAAAGATTACGAAATTAAATTTAAAATGTGGTTACCTTGAATTTCCATTTGGTGAAACCGTTTACATTGTTTTTGATTTTGCTATTTAAGATTTAACATTAATTTCAGTTTGAATGTTATTTGTGGAAATGTAAACCGACAGTAATATAAAATCAAAGATGAAAGAATGAAGGATAACGAACAACGAAGTTAGCCAGGAGAATTTGTGGAATTCAATCAAGCTTGCTTTTACGTTTCACCTTTTCAAGTTAATGCATGATGTACCTAGATGAAAAAATCCAATCCAAGTCGTTCTATGTCAAACGTCAACAATTTCAGATTTTTGGATTGACAAGTTGCTTCTGTGTTATGTTGTCAGTACTGTTGTTTTAGAAGACTAATTCAAAATACCCGCCAAGTTGCACGAAGAATGTGTGCGGTAAATATTCTCATTTTGCTTTCATTCTGGGTACATCGCTTACGTATACGATTCGGTATTCCACTTATGAAATTTTCATAGAATTTTCACGAAAAATGCTTCGCAGCCCTCCTAAATTTAATAAAAAAGAAAATTTTCCCCAAAAAGGCACAAAATTTAAAAAAAATTTCGCCCGAATATCTCATTTTTGACATTATGTTTGATTGCAACCAACTTAACCAAATTTATGGATACGTGCACGTGGCTGCGTGTTTTAAATATTGATATTGATAACTCATCATAATAATAACCTATAAAAATGAATCCATTTTTTAACAGTTCATATAAAATCATAATCATATCCATACCATTTTAAATTATAACTACATTCATTGATTATTTGTATTGAATGTCTAAGCTTGGTCTAAGTATAAAAATGGCATCAGTTCTTTAAATCGATATGAATTGCAAAATACCTTGTATGAGTCCCCTAACGTCCTCATATGTCCCCTAATGTCCGTCCTCTAGCCTCCTCTAACGTCCTCTAACGTGATATAACGCCACCTAACGCTATCTAACGTCCTAGCCCTAGCTCTAACGTCCTCTAACGTCCTTTAACGTGTCCTCATTCGTCCTCTATTAGTAAACCAATAAAAAAGGTCAATATAAACGCAGAGAAGTTCATGTTATTTAATTTTCCGCCCACTTGTCCTCTAACGTTCTTTAACGTTCTTTTATAACCTCTATCGTCCTCTGTTGTCCTCTATTATTAAACGATTGCAAATATGAACCATAAACGATTTATAGTTTCAAGAATTTTAATTATAATGCTCGAGCTCACGAAAACGGGAAAAATGTGCTTTGTTCACAAAGTTTTAATTTGGTAATGCGTTTACTTTAGCATTGGTGGAATTAAATTTCATTACAATTATTATTAACTAATAAAACTAAAAACTCTTAGCAAACTGTTTATGCTTCCAAACCTTAATGCATAAATCAAATCATCCAAATTGCTTATAGTATTGTAAGCAATTAGAACAATTTCAATCAACCCCAACAAAATCCAAAACTACATCACCAATTTATTTGATATAGCCGCATATTAATTAGTCGCTTAGAACCTTTAATTCCAATAAAAAAGTTTTATATTTTCGAAAATGGATTATATAGAAATAGAAAAAATGAAGCAGTTAAAAACCAATGCCGCAGATACCGAAACCCAATTAATCAAAATTTGTAAATGGGGCATCTGGGGCTCAAATTTTGCGACCTATTTGCCTCTTACTATAAAGAGAGAAAAAGACAGCTCGAAATTGTTTCTATTTTATTCATGTAAATCAATACAATTTCTATACATTTTGGGTGTGCACCTTTGGTGCATATTTTGGTTTTGCTATGTGACATACCAATCATGCTTATTTTTAACTATGTGGTTTAACGGAGACGCATTTTCAGTCAGCAACGTTTCTTGGATATACTCAAATTTCATACTTTCAACAGTTTTAAGAGTTGGTCATTTATTAAAACTCAGAGGACAAAGAACACTTTCGTTTTGGAAAGAGTTTGTGCAATTCTGTGATAAATATAAAACATTTTGCGTAAACGACAAAAAGTGCTTTAATTCCTTAAGAATTTATTTTTTCTGGAATCTAATTCTTATTGTTATAACGGTCGTGTTTTCATTTTCTATCTTACCTATTTATGGCAATAGCTCTATTTTAGTATTTATTACTGACCAAAGTACTCATATTCTAAAAGTTCTCCATCTCGGAAACATTCTTTGGTATAAATTCTTTATAATATACTTTTCGAATACATTTTCGCAGTTGTCCTGCAAGTTACAAAGCCTTGAAGAAATTTCACCAAAAACTATTTCCGAAGTTTTAGAAACTTGCAATAAATTAGAAGTTATTCTGGACAGCTTTAATCGACATTTTCAGCTGGACATAATTGTTGAACTCTTGTTAAATGTCACAAATCTGGTTGGTTGTATTTTTTTCACGATGATTGTCACCCTAGCAAATGACAGTTACGTCCTCGTTCTGACACCATTGAGTGTAGTTGTGTCATTGGCTCCTGCTGTTTTATTTTTCGTAAATTTATATTCTCTATGTGTAGAGTGTAGTAAAATGCAAACCAATGCACTCAGCGTAGTTCATAAACTTGAAGATGCATCCAATTTGATTTTAAACAAATATTTGCAATATAAGGTTAGCAATTTGCTTTAAATATAAATCGATTCATCATTTCGAAATTTCATGATTTTTCTTCCATATTAAATGTTAATATAATTTATATTTTTCTACTGTGTAGATAATAATATTCGTCACCAGAATGTCTAAGCATCCGCCTGGCTTTCATTCCCAATTTTTTGTACTACAGCGGTCTACAATTACTTCTGTAAAAAAATTATAATTATAATTTTTTAATTCTAATTTAAGACTTCATCATTTAAGATGCTTTGTATTCATTTCAGATTTTAAGTGCTGTGCTTACCTATGTTATAGTACTGCTACAGTTTACAAAATCCGATCATAGGAATATTACATATTGTGGCAAATGAAATAGACACTAAAAAAGAAAATTCTTCTGTATATAATTGACTACTCGTTCGCATCTTATATCAAGCACATTTTAAGAGGGGGACCGGGAGGGCTCGGGCCCCTACTTAATTTACAGAAAAAACAATTTTTTCTAATATATTGTAGTGCCCCCTAGGTCAAATTCCTGGATATTTGCTTGTCTTCTATGTAACTCAATTAGCTGAACAATTGAAGAAGAAGTTGATAAATTTGTTTTTAAACACAGAATAATTGTATGGTAAATATTTTTAAACTTTTAAACTTACTTCCACATTAATTTAATTAGACACCATAATTCCTCTTAGTCAAATTCTTCAATTTGTAAATTGACTTAAGCCATTACGGTAATGCATTTATTTGTTTATATATTATACTGTTTATTTTCCTGCTACGTTGCTGCAAGAGCAATGTGTTAACAAATTACTATTTTGTCAGTATCTGTCCTTTTACAAAAATATGTTGACAATTGACAAACTTTCGGACAAGTAAATATTGTTATCATTATGGCATTTAAAACTTGCGTGGTAAGAGTAAAAAAATGAAGAAAAAAACAAAATGCGAACTTGTGTAGTAATAATTGGATTAAAAAACTATTAGATAAATTAAAATAGTCACATTAACCTTGCATTAACGTATATAACTGTTTATTCAATGAAAAAGATAAAAGAAATTACAAACATCTTCAAGGTTCATGTTCCTTTATACGTATTTAATTTTTAAAGCCTTTCACTGGTTTGCTATCTATATAAATACTACTCTTTTCTAACAGTGAACATTTTAAATTTTGTATTATTTAAAAAATAGTAAACAAAAATACCGTTACGTAGAATTTTGCAGTGAACAGAGAGTGCGAAGTATTTTTCAAAAAATTATATAATATTGAAGAAAATTGGCATATTATACTGGAATCTGGAATACAACTGAAGCAAAATGGAGCAATCAAATGCAATTGAAAAAGGAACTGTTGAAGAAAATCTAATTGAACTTTGCAAATGGGGGATCCGCGGCTCAAATTTTGCTGGATATTTGCTACTAACAATAAGCAAGGGAAAAAGTTCCAAAAAGGCGTGCTTATCGTTTAAATTTGTATCTCTTCAGTGCATGTATTTTATACTTTTACAAATTTATTTAATATTTTGTATTTGCTTTATCACATACCAAGCCTGTTTATTTCTAAATATATGGTTTGATGGACCTGCATTATCGGTTAGTAATGCCACCTGGCTCTATGCAAATGCCATCTTGAATATTATTTTAAGGTTCAGTCATTTTTTGAAGCTTAGAAATCAGGAAACTTTAAAATTTTGGAAAGAATTTGTTAATTTTTGTGAATCTACGGATTCCATTTATGCAAATGACAAAAAGTTATTCAAATCTATAAAACATTACTTTTTCATTACCGTCTTCATAGTGTTTGTGACAATTATGGCCGTTTTTCTGATGCTGGAGCAATATAAAAGTAGTTCATGGTTAACTTTTATTGCTGATATCGGTAGCAATACTGCCGGTTACATTCATCTGGGAAATATTCTATGGTTCAAATTTTTCATCATGTACTTTTCAAATACTTTTTTACACTTGTCAAAAAAACTGGAATTGGGTCAGGAAAACGTTGTCAGTGTTTTAGCAATCTATGAGAAACTGGAAAATATGATCGAAAAATTTAATGGTCATTTCCAATTCGATATAATTGTTGAACTCATGATAAATGCCATTAATCTTGTATGTGGCATATTTTCTGTAATAATGTCTTTGCCGTTATTAAATAACGATAATGTTGCCTATTGGTTGTTGGAGATTGTCATTACTGTAGTAGCCGCTGTAGTATTATTTTGTATAAATTTATTTTCACTCTGTACCGAATGTAGTAAATTACAAGAAAATGCTCTTCGCATCATTTCTGTTCTTGAGAATATTCCTTCACACCTCATGAACAAGAAATTACAATATAAGGTACGACGAAATTTTTTATTTTGGAAATTTTCATTGGGAAATTGAAATGTTTTAAATTCTTTGTTAACGATTTGAAACCAAAATTTTCAGGTTATAATGCTAGTTACAAGGGCGACTACCTACACTCCTGCTATTCGATTGCAATTTCTTACTCTTGATCGCTCAATAATAATATCGGTAAGAAAAAACTTTTAATTTTATTAACATTATATATTTAGAAATATATATTTGTAATCAGCAATTTTTTCAATTAATATATTTGTCGTATTTCAGAGCTTGAGCGTTGTTTTAACTTACGTGATTGTCTTTTTGCAATTTACGAAAAGTAATGATGCATATCCCGAAAAGTGTGGAGGCTAATAAATGCTTAATTAACAACATTTTTCACAACTGTCAACAAATTAGTAAAATTATTTCAAATGTAGTTTGTTTTAGTTGGCATTAGGAATTAAAATGGCTAGGTATAACATTAAAAATCTAACTAAACGAGGACAATGAACTTTTATCTTTGAGAGGAAATGGTTATATTACATTGGTTACTATACCATCATTTCTTAAAGCTTCAATGGTTTGATTTGGCATGCTAGGGCATCCGAGCTTGGTTGAGGACATCCGACACTTTTCTCTCGTTGTTTCAATCTGGAAAACTGGTTGGAAAATATCATTTTTTGTACTATGTCGTCCATTATAACATTTAAAGCACATTGAGTTGGATATAAACAAAAAGTATAGTCGCTAAATTCAGTGTTACAATTTATTCAGTATAAAAGGTTTCCACCGTAAAAATAAGGTCATAAATATCTTAATAATATTAGAGGGGTTAGAAAACACCCATTTAGCCTGGATATGTACCAATTAGCGTGAATATACTCTTTGTTGATAGATTTAGGAAAAGCAAAAAAAAACAGATCTACAGTGGATATTTTTACTTATCTACTTTACTTACTATCAGTGCTCTTTAGCGTTATGAACTAAAATCTTTGGCCAATGTCTGTTTGTATATTAATCTAATGCAGTTAATCTATAACATCATAATGATATGAGACGGACACTTTTAGACGGGAATTTTAATTGGCAATAAAGCTCAAGACATTTTCCCGTGTAATTCGTTGGGCAGGCATACGCCTAAATTTTATTGTAGACTTAAGAAAGGTAGATTAATAGTAGACTGAAAATCGTAATACCTTTCAATGGTTTAAAATCTAGTTCGTACTTGCCATGTACAAGATTTTTTGTTAATTAGTAAGGTACTAGTACTAGGTAACGAAATTTTTTACCGCCGTCATCATGCAAGCAGCCTTCGAATGTACCCATTAATGTTATAGGTTACTCTCAACCACAAACCCCAACAAACCTCGATTCTCAAGTTTCCTCTGCTGTTAACTCTAGATTCTATGTTATAATAAATGGGTTTTGGCTAGTACGTACTTAAATGTCGGATATCAAATAATTTCTGCTTGTTTGAGTACGAAATAAGCGTAAATCCACTCTTTGTTTTGTGAGCGAAATGGCCTCAATGTCCTATATAAAAAGTGCGTTTGGGCTGCACAGAAAACAAAACTTACAATCAGACTATTTCGTGAACAAAACGATAAGTGGGCTTTGTGGTTTTGATAATCAACAACAATTGCATGCATTTTGGTAGCTATTGCCAACTGTCAAATAACGCTAAGCATACAGTAAAAACAGTAAAAATATTAACCAAATGTTAAAACGGCCTCCATTGTTCCTAAACTAACTGAATATATGAATTTAATTAGTTTGTTTCTCCTTATAATCGAAAACTGACCCATACGCATTTTACATGTTGAGCAGGATTTACGAAATTTCTTGAAAATAATTTTTTCGTGATTAGAATGATAAGGAATTGAACTTCCAAGACTCGATACATGAGAGGGACGATTCAAATACCATGGAAGTAGTGAAAAGCACCATCATCCAGTTACTACACATTAAGATAGCCAATAGTAAAAGCATCAGAAACTTAGCATTTTCCATCTTAGAATGGTGCACGATGAGTAAATAGTTAGCCAAATACAATAGTCTCTTGAATAAGAAGTTGGAAGCGAAATAAAAAACACTGTACACTCTATTTGCATCGAGGATGATTAGCTGCATTAATCGATAGATTTTGGGTACATTTTTCGAATCTCTGAATGTATCTTCCGTTCGGTATAAATTTCTGCCAAAACTGCAATAGAATCAGTGATTAAGTTTTATATAATACTATTTCCTAATAAATAATTTTTGTTAAGTTAAATAAAATAAACCTCAATTCGTCAAAGAAAAGTTTGAATGTAGGGCAACCAAGAACTCCAACGGCCGCCTGGCACAGTGTCAATCCAAATCCACAAAAGACTAACCAAATATGGAGTGCCGCCAAAAATGTGAAGTAGAAGTAGCTGAAGTTATGAATATTAAACTGCCAAATATGATTGGATATGTAACTGCAACCAGAAACCCCAGAAAGAGGATTACGTCCACCATGTCAATTCTGTTTCGATATTTCCTTTTAAAATAGTCCCCTAATAAAAATGAAGGTGTTTATTTATTATTAATTTATTATTATAATATAGTAACGCTTACTGGTTTACATTTCATTATATAATTCATCTTATTAAAATAATTAATATTTTAAATTGTTTGCTTACTTCGCCATTGACAGAGAATAATTAATACAATGTTGCTAAGTCGTATTATTGTATCTCTCTTCAGCACTGTTAAATGGATAATGACCAGTAAAACAGCAATTTGTAAAACAAAGACGTAACTCACACTAGCAGAAATCGTATCACCGTGAAATGTCTCATATACAGCTCTGGCCAGTAAATAAAACCAATAAATGTGTGTATACAAAACAAAGAGATACCATTTTAACCTGACCCATTTGTTCATAGACCAATCTAATTGTTTCCCAGAACAGTCTGAATTCCAATGAAAAGGCACACCTCCCCAGAAATTGCCCCATTTCACATACCACGAAAATATTATTTTCGAAATGGCTTTTACCATTGTCCAATTGTTATGCAAACGAAATTATTGGCAATTGCAACAATGTCAAAGGATTGTTCAATGAACTACTATTTAATTGAAATAATTAGACAAATCCTTTCAGACGGTATTTAAATTCAGTGTTGTACTAATGACCACTTTTTTGCATTTTGACCAGGCCACTGGTCAAAATGGTCAAAATGGTCATAATGGTCAAAATGGTCAAAATGCGCGTCATCACTTGCACATGCGTACTAGACCCGCGCCTGTTTTAAATACTTAAACTGTTATCATATGTTTTGAATAACAAATCGTACCTAACTATATAGAATATCAAATATTTTCAATAGAAATACGATCTTTAGCATAATTCAGTCAAATAAATACTCAACTTTAAGCATATTTAGGATAATAATAATGAATATTATGACTGGATGGCTATATCTGCACTGCATGTCCTCTTAAATTGGCTACGAAATATTAACTTATGTAACCTTCTACTACAGAAATCCTACGTCGGAGTCAGAAATAGGTATTTTAAATTTCTCTAGATACATCACAGGTACGATGTAAGAATTATGTTGCCTTACAATCGAGAATATATACTTCTGAGAATGTAATTTTTATTATTTAATGTGCCCGTCATGAATTTAATCTGAAATTTTAAATACCGAATGCTACAAAATGAAATTATTGTCATACTGGTCATAAAAAGTACTTGTAAAATGTAAACAGCAATTCGTACATCTGCGGAACTACGTAGCCTCCTTGGCTTTAATGTAGTTTCACAGTGCCCCAAATTACATTTTGACCATTTTGACCACTTTTCAATTTCATTTTGACCAGGCCATTTTGACCATTATGGCCATTATGACCACTAGTGGTTTTAACCACTGCACAACACTGTTTAAATTGACGAATAGCTATTTGAGTAGATACTTGAAGCTCTCATCATTCTCTATTGACAATTGTGAAGACTAAACGGAGTTCAACATTGGAGTATGCAATGTTTAACTGTTGCAAATTTCTGAAGCACCAGGAATACACTTAACTATTATTACATTTTATCGTTATAAACAAGTCAAAATGCATATCATTGAACTAAATCGACTTAGTACATGTAAAGGGTCGGCTGGGCTGGGTTAGGTATTTATTGGTTCGTATGTTGAAACTTTGTTTGCTGTATTCGTGCAACTACAACATAAGACAACAAATGCAATAATTTGAAGTGGGATTCCTACAAAATATTTACCTCGGAAGATCACTAAAATATTTAATATCCCATTTCAATAATTATATGTGACTTTATTCCAGTCACTCTAAGTCTAAATACACTAAATTGACTCAATACATATAAATGATCGGCTGTGTTAGGCATGGGTTCTAGTTTTCTAGAAAGTATGAACATCTATATAAACAAACTTAATACACCTTGCAATGCAATACCGTAATTTAGTCAAAGTAAGCAAATGGGAAAAGGGTGCCTCAGTTTGAAGCTTTAAAAATTGAGGCTGAAATTAGCTTTCGAATGTTAATTAATTAATATTGGGTAAACTAGCGTAATGGGCAATAGCCAGCCTTGCTCAATAAAAATGTCTATCTAATAATCAATAAATCGCTTTATTGTAAGAATATTTCTGCATTGAACCTCATAGTATGGGTGTTGAGATTTAATGTGGCGTCAAATATGTGTTACAATAATTGATGTAGTAATCGACTTTTATTTTACACATTTTGTCGCTAATGGTGTAGGATATTGAATTTAATCAGCAATTTTGGATAGGAAAATAATTCTAACCTTCATTACCTCAAACAATTATCCTTACATATTCGACTTCGGTCCTTATACCATCCATTAATAAGGAAAAGAAAAATCCTCTGCTATATAGTAAATAGCCATCAGATGATAGGGAAATTGTAATGCGTCCTTTAAGATGACAAATACGCAGGTATTTCCTGGCTGCATTAGCTTTCTCTGCAACTCGTACGATTGGATAGGATACTAGGTTAAAGTTCTAAAATCATTGCGAGCTTTTAAGAAAATTACTCGTGTCGTATGCATAAGCCATGTATGACTCAAGTTTGGTGACGGAGATATTCATGAATATTATATAAGTCTGCTTGAACTATACCGGACATTTTTGCAACTATTTACTCATTGTCCTTGTGGAATATTCGATAAAAGTTCTTATGGAAAGTAAACACATTTAGAGAAACTGCATATTTGCCCCGTTTGTTTAAAATTGTGAGGAAGTAGAAATTTTTAGCATTCTTCTGTACCTGCAATGTCTAAACAATGTCACCTCCAGAGAAATTTATTTCCCTATAGGATTTACTTCAGTCTAACCAGTTTTCAATTAAATAACCATAAAGAAAAAGAGCTTCATACTGTGAAAATTGTCCAAAGGTATACGATAGCTATTTCCTGGATAGTTAAACAGTTCGAAGAAATGATGTTGAAAGTTTGCTTTTTACTATGGACAACCCTATCCATGTTATTATTATGATGATTGTTATTATAATGCATGATTTATTCTCTGCATCACATGTAAGCATGCTTCTAGTTTTATGCACAACTAAAGGAATACATGTGAGTATTACAATCGAAGCGGTGAGAAATTGCTAAAGTATCACAAAACAAGCTGGCTAGATGTACACTAATAACATTGACATTGGATGTTGCAACGTGACATATGTATATATTATAACATATACGTCTACCTTTGGGTGAAAAACGTTCGATCGACTAATGAAATCCATTTTCTTGCTGCCGGGAGGAAGTTGGGACATTTGTATAAGTTTGCCATTCCCAAAATAATAACTTGTATTGTATGACCTGCTAGGTATATTAAAATTAAAGCTTTAGTGTACATCAAACAGAATAAGACTATACTTTAAAGGTAAAGCTACGTATTAAAGCTATTTATTACTACTGGACAAGTATGTAATAAGTACTACCAGATACTAGATGTATGTGTATAATATAATAATATATTTGCCCTTGTGCGTTAAAAATACAGCTAAGTCCCCTATTATCTAAATAACGGAGGTATGCGGATAATGTTGTTGCAGCTTATTAACAATACAATTCATGTGTTTCACGTTGTACTACATTTTAGTATGTGGCTTTTTACCAAAAAATGCAACAACCCAAGTCATCGGTTAAGTATATTCTTTTTAATTTTTTTGAATATTCTCATTTCAATCAGGATTAGATTAAGTAATTTATTGTAAGTCATTAAGTAATTAACTTAAATCACTGTTAAGAAATGCGAAAAGTAATAAGATAACTGTGCCTGCTGGCAGCAGTTAAGTGAAGTGCACACACAGAGGTCAAGAGTGAAACTTGTGGCACAGCTTAATTTATTCATATCTTTTTGTCTCGTATTTATACAAACAGATTTGCATTAGTGTAATCTATCTGCGTATATTAATTTGACCAATTTCCGGTTTATATAGAATAACATGGTTAATTGTTTACTTAAACATGATTGTGAGTAATCCATTTGCGTACCTATACAACAGTATACGTAAACTATTTAGAAAAGTGAGTAATTATAATAACTTAACAAGAAATGTTTTTCTCTATTTAAGTTATCGTATGACTTAACAATCACTTTAATATTTGCTGCACAATTACCTCTAAATACCAACCGATTGATTTGAAACTTTTACTGAATGTACATCTTATTGTCAGAAACCCAAAGGAGCATTTTCATAATGCTTGGTTTCATAGAAATTGTTTTATGATTTTTTGAAGTTAGAATTTTACATGTAAAGGGTGTGGGGTTTTGGAAAATATGTTACCTATCTCCTCCTATACAGTTTTCCACCGATCGTTATGTAACTTTTTCAGGAACTGCTAATGACCTAACCTTAGATTGTGGCATATTAAATACAAAATAGACACTAGAAAGGAAAATTCTTCTGTATTATTGTCCACTCGCATTCTCCGTGTCAATTAGCTGAGGAACTGAAGAGGAAGCTTTAAGGAATTTTCTTTATAAGATTATTGTATGGCGATTTAAAACTTAAACTAACTTCCAAAGTACTTAAGTAAATTGACTTAGCCCATTAAGGTAATGTATTTTACTGTTTATTTTACTGCAAGTGCAATGTGTGTACATAGTATACAAATTACTATTTTGTCAGTATCTGTCCCCACAAAAATATATTGACAAACTGTGAGACAAACACAATTGACAAACATTGTTATCATCATGGCATCTAATAGTTTCGTGGTAACAGTAAAAAAATATACGAACTTGTGTAGTATAATGATTGAATTATTGAATTAAAAAACTATTAAATAAATTAAAACAGCCACATTAACCTTGCGTTAGCGTATAACTGGTCGTATTCAATGAGAAAGATAAAAGAAACTACAAACATCTTCAAGAATCATGTTCCTACACGTATTTAATTTTTAAAGTGTTACACTGCTTTGCTATAATAGTAATGCTAATCCTTTTCCAAGAGTGAACATTTTGAATTTTGTATTATTTGAAAAATAGTAATCAAAAAGAAACTGTTAGGCAGAGAATTTTGTAGTGAATAGGGAGTGAGGAAATTTTTTATAAATGTAGAAGGAAATTGGCATACTGGAATCTGGAATACAACTGAAGAAAAATGGAGCAATCAAATGCAATTGAAAACGGAGCTGTTGAAGAAAATCTAATTGAACTTTGCAAATGGGGGATCCGCGGTTCAAATTTTGCTGGATATTTGCTACTAACAATAAGCAAGGGGAAAAGCTCCAAAAAGGCGTGTTTATCATTTAAATTTGTATCGCTTCAGTGCATGTATTTTATATTTTTACAAATTTACTTAATATTTTGTATTTGCTTTATCACATACCAAGCCTGTTTATTTCTAAATATATGGTTTGATGGACCTGCATTATACGTTAGTGATGCATCCTGGCTCTACGCAAATGTCATTTTAAATATTATTTTAAGGTTCAGTCATTTTCTGAAGCTAAGAAATCAGGAAACTTTAAAATTTTGGAAAGAATTTGTTAATTTTTGTGAATCTACGGATTCCATTTATGCAAATGACAAAAAGTTATTCAAATCTATGAAAATTTTCTTTTTCATTACTGTCGTTGTAGCATTTATGACAATTATATCAGTTTTTCTGATGCTGGAGGAATATAAAAGTAGTTCATGGTTAACTTTTATTACTGATATCAGTAGTAACACCATCGGTTACATTCATCTGGGAAATATTCTATGGTTCAAATTTTTCATCATGTACTTTTCTAATACTTTTTTACACTTGTCAAAAAAACTAGAATTGGGTCAGGAAAACGTTGTCAGTGTTTTAGCAGTCTATGAGAAACTGGAAAATATGATCGAAAAATTTAATGATCATTTCCAATTCGATATAATTGTTGAACTCATGATGAATGCCATTAATCTTGTATGTGGCATATTTTCTGCAATAATGTCTGTGCCGTTATTAAAAAATGATGATAATATTGCGTACTCGTTGTCCGAGATTGTCATTGTTTTATTTGCCGCTGTAATATTATTTTGTGCAAATTTATTTTCCCTCTGTACCGAATGTAGTAAATTGCAAGAAAATGCTCTTCGCATAATTTCTCTACTTGAAAATATTCCTTCAAACTTCATGGACAGGAAATTACAATACAAGGTACGAAGTTATTTTGTATTTTGGGAATTATAAACATAAACATAAACATTAACAAAAATTATATATTTGATATTGTGATTTAATTCTTTGTTAAGGATTTAAAACAAAACTTTAATAATTTTCAGATTATAATGCTAGCTACAAGGGCAACTACATACACTCCTGCTATTCGATTGCAATTTCTTACTCTTGATCGCTCAATAATAATATCGGTAACAGAAAACTTACATGACTTTCAATTTATTAACATTCTCTAGCCTGCGGTTTTTGTAATAAATATGTTTGTCGTATTTCAGAGCTTGAGCGTTGTTCTAACTTACGTTATCGTCTGTTTGCAATTTACAAAAACTAATGATACATACCCCGAAAAGTGTGGAGGCTAAAAATTGTTTAATTAACAATATTTTTCACTCTAAAACTATTGTGACCAAATTAGTAAAATTATTTTAAATGTACTTTGTTTTAGTTGGCATTAGGAATGGCCAGGTTAAATTAGAATTAAATGGCCAGGTATTACACTAAAAACCTAACCCAACGAGGACAATGAACTTTTATCTTGGAGAGGAAATGGTTATATTACATTGGCTACTATACCATCATTTCTTAAAGCTTTAATGGTTTCCTGTTGAGAAGATAGATACCAATGAAGGAAAAGAGATTTTTAGTTCATGTTATTTATTTGCAATTTTACAAATTATTTGGAATAGATTTTATAAAATTTGCAATGGTAAATAATTAAAATAAAATGGAGAAAGTTCCAATTCACTGGTTGTTCGCCATCAAAGAGTGGGCAGAGCATTAGCGAAAAATGATACCTAAAGCAGTATCAAAAGATACACGATGAATTAATTTTAATTTCTTATGGTATTGGTTATTATTGTTTGATCACAGCATTACTAATACATATTATATCAATATATATTTCTGTAGTATTTGCAGTTTGCAGGTAATGATAATAAACCAAATTTAGCAATTGAAGGAATATTGTAAATTGTGATATATGCTCACCTTATAGGTAATTGTCCAAGGATTTGCAGATTCCTCGGATACGGTCAACGCAGACATGTCCCAAAGGGCACATACGAATTCTACAATGATCCAGACGAGCTGAAGCGTAGTTTACTTGCATTAACAAAACAACCAAACAAAATAGGACCAGGAAAGGTAATACTTGCTTCATCGTTCGCAACATAATGAGAAAATATTATAAAACACTTTCAGAGAAACAAAAGCGATTAAGAGAGTAAGATTTGACTCTCTTTATATATAGTAGTTTAGACGGGAAAATGTTCTGAAAAATGTAGCGCTGCCTTTTGGCAAGCAAATAAAATGTATAATAAAATATAGCATTGACATATAGGCATTTGCATATCTAGGAGTTTTGGTTTTCTATCTGGTAATTTCATTAAAACTAAAAACCGCAAAGAGACAATCCACGTGCCCACAAACTACTTCAATTTCTTAACTTAAATCATACTACTTGTTGTATAATCCATGTCTCCATAATTTGATAGCAATATGATATTACTGTTTGCCGGGTTTGCTGTTATTTAACAACAACATAGCATGATATAATTATTTTAAAAAGGTTTTCCTTTAATTATCATCCGTTTCAATGTTTAGCAGTTTCAAGAATTAGGTCGACTCAAATTATTCGCAAAATTATGCTGCTAGTAGTATTTGGTAAAGGGAAAATATACATCTTTAATTTATTAACATTAATTGTACATAAATCAAAGATCGGTTCCGCTATTAGTTAAAATGGATTTGTCATCAAATTACATATTATACTAGAAAATAATAATAATGACGGAGAAATTAACATTTCCAAGTAATCAAATAAGTCGTTTCAACATTCCTCACATAATTTTGGCATATACTTAGTAAGTATTACAACAGCATAGAATGTATTTCCTAAAACTAGATAATTCCAAAAGAGTGATACACTCTAAAGTTTAAGTTCAGCAAACTAATGCTATAATATACTGAGGTTTTCTATTATGGTACACCTTATATATATTTACCATGAATATGATATGATTCCACATTTCGAGAAGTTGTTTTATCATTGCATTATCGCGTTGAAACGTTTGGGTTCAATGTCGTAAATTATTGCGTGACAAACCCGTGTGTTCATAATAATCCTCGTAAATTAAACTACATAATAATTGAGTGGTTTTAGTCTACTTGAAGCAGACAAGAGTAAATCAATGTCAACTACACCCTCACAAAAAATATACATCAAGGTTACCACCGAGAGTCAGTTTTCTCGACTTCATGCACTACTTAAAATGACTGACAAATGGTTATATAGCATGCCAACAAACTTTTTCTTCTTCAAACTATTTTTATAACCATTAGAACTACAGTTAGAAGGCAATAATTTACAAAGCAACTTCAATATTAACAGCAATGTTATGGTTGTTATTCTATGTATATGATGCAACCAAAGGCACGCTAAAGAATATTGGATATTATACTATAAACTTTAATATCTGGTATCTGACTCAAGACTTCTTAGGGTGCACATGGCTATAGAATCCTTTGGCAACCGCTCTTTAGCAATTCTATGAATATTATGTCATCAAAAATGTTACATCTGTTAAACCAGGTCAAAGTAATTTACTGTTGATCCTAAAAATGGTTATCAGAAAAATGTACACAGATTTAAGCTTAAAAAATTGTTACAATCCATTGAAAAAACGGTAAGAAATCAATGTTTTAAGATATGTAAATCTTTTGTAACATTTGTAAGGAATTGAGCTGCTTACAATCTGGAAAAGCATTTCACGTATGAAATTTTCTAGATTTATTGCAGTACACTGCACTTAAGGGTTTTTGACGAGTTATGGCAAAATTTTCAATAAATGGCATAATAGTTGCATGTCTTGCCAAGGAAAAATTTGGTAGAAAAATGCCAAGTCGATTTACTCTCTAATGGCATTAGGATTTCCTATTTTTTTATAAAGACAAATGACTTTTTTGGATATAATTTTTCTTCTAGAAATTCTAAAGTGAGGTCGAAATTAGGAATCAACTGGTAAAAAATAGGTACAGCAGATGAAATGTATTTAGTAGTTTTTAATACCTACATGAAACTTAATAGCAGTAGGGATGACTTTCTATGAATGCAATGAATGTTAAATTTTGTTGGCCATTATGTTAATTTGTCAAAATAAATTTGCCAAAACATATATTTAGGCTATTTTGTGTGTATTTAACCATTTTCCTGTTGCCAACTGGCGGGAGCAACTTCATTGCCTATCTAAAAGCAGAAGTTGAATCGGTAATTCTCACTGTACTTTTTTCCTCGAGTAAACTCGAGTTGTATTTATAATATTTGGTATGTCAAAGCAGCGCTGCCGAGAGACAGTTATGATCAACTAGTGCAGGAGAAGAGAAGTATAGATTGACACTGAAAATGGATAGTAACGAAACAAGGTCTTCCCAAAGGGTTTCAAATGGGATTTCCAGCACTTGTAGAAATCTAAAAACGAGATTAAATTTGTCTATGATTTCTCCCAACATTTGGTTTTTTAATATTACATATTTTACATGTACTACTCCATTTTTTGTGAAGAAATCTGGAAATACTTACACAACTCAAAGTAGCAAACTGCAACAGGTAACCTTACTTATAAACTTAGATACAATTTATTTTTGGATACAAATAGTAAAGTAACGTTTTCTAAATGTTTTCCTTACTAATTTAAGGTTCTTTCCGGGATTTTTCATTTGATAACATTAGCCTTTGTTATCCGAATGACTATATTTCATTTGAATGAGAATGAAAGGTTCAAGAATCACAGCATTTTCAAAAATCCTGTTTTACTTGCAAAAATTAGTCATTTGTTTGCAGTAGTACCTTATTTCATCACTATAATTTACCTTTTCTGGTGGAAGAAGTCATTTTTAAAAACTTTTTGGAGCCCTCCTGAAAACATCCACCAAGATTCAAGATCGGTATGATTTTCAAAAGTTTTTGTTATTAACAATGTTATTATTGTTTTTTAATTCACAAAAATCATTATTTGTTTATATTAAAGGTTTATATGGTTGCCATGAACTTAGCAGTTGTAGTTGTGCTTCTGGGAATGTCAGTGATCGACATAATGACTTGGCACTCTTGGATCAGTGACGGAATATACGAGGCAATCAATTATCTATGCCTGAATGAACAATTCGATTACGTGTATCAATTGCTAGATAATAGAAACGGATCGCTACCACCAGAAGGAGATTTCGGAGCTGGGGCATTATCTTTAGGATTGTTCCAAAAATTATTATTTGCCTATTCTTACCATCTACGAATTGCCTATATTCTGATCATACTAATTTCTGCCGTACACGTTTATAACTGTTGTACAGGATTTTCTAACTTTTTGACCAAGGAAGAAAACGATATTTCAGAGGTAATCCATTTTCAATAGTTCACAAATGGAAATGTTTTTGTTTATACACATTTTATTTGATATAAATAATTTTTATAAATAATTTCCATATGAAAGGTTTAAGTAGGGTTTAAAATCGTTTTTTCTTATACCTTTTTATCAGGTTTGGGATCAATATGTAAATGTCCGAAAGTTTACAAAAGAAAATAACGACTTTATTGGACAATTACTACTGATTTTTGTCATTGACTTATTACTATACTGTTTGGACAAACCAATAGCTGTTTTGAACAACGATTTTGGTATTTTTGACGTAATAAAAACTTATAGCACCATCGCTATAAGTGTAACAATTTTAGTAATTTCGGCTCAGGCTCATAGAAATGTAAGTTTAATTTTCAAAAGATGAATTTATTATAAATTCGTATAATATGTACTACTAATTATAATAACTATTATGTTAACGTGTACTGTAGATGAATCATTTGAAGGAATGGCTCTTTCAATACAAAATCAATAAATTGTCTCCAAGAGCTGAAAGTAATCAAAACGATGAGGAACGTTACGAAACTTTGATGTGGGATTCTGAAACCACAAAAATTGGACTCGGATGCCAAGTTTTTACTCTTACGTATGGATTTTTGGCCTTGGTAAGTTGGAATTACAACATCAACCGATTCTAAATCAGTTTAAAAATTTTTATTTCATAAGATATTTGTTGCAAAAACACGTGGTAATTCTATCTTTGGTTTATATTACCTAGTTTATCAGTGTCTGGGCAACCTACGGAGCTATCCAGTTACAATTCTACAATTCCGCCGCAAATTCTAAATAATACAAATCATACTGTTTCGGAATAAATATCCAACTCATGCTATTTTTAATCAACTCACAACTTATAATAAAAATTCCTTTAAAATGTTTTTCGTCTACTCTAATACAGTTTTACTTATTTCATTTTATTTATAACGGACAGAAAAGAACGACATAAAAATAAAATAGGTAGATATGCAAAGATGTGTAAGAATAAATTACAATATTCCTGTACCATTTTAATAATAATCCTCTCATTAGTGAACTCGATTTAAAAATTGTGGAATGTAAAACAAAGACAATGACGTACATAATCTTTTAATTTTACATTTTCTCACCTCTGACTCCATAACCCTGATCTCAGTACGTAGTAGAAGTTTATATCGATACTACACGGAATGAGCTTGCGACGCCGTTAGCATGAACCCGAATCGACATTTGACATTATATCCATCCAACTGTGCAAATACGCCAAGTGTATATTTAGAGTTTTGTCTCAGAAATGAAAGTTAAGTGAGTGTTAGTTCTTGTGTATATCAATAAAAAGTTGCAATTGCACACCAATTAATGTCATACTTTATGTTTATGAAGTTTGAGTACGGTAGGTCGTAGCATCTATTTTGGCATCCATAATAAATCAATTAGCAATATCTGGAATGCAATATTCATATGTCAGATAAGCCAGAAAGCAGTAAAACTCTGTCTGCCTTGCATCAGTATTTTTGTAAAGAGTTGTGTGAGTCCGGGATGCATAAGCATAATATTGCTCATGGTGTTAGGGTTCAGTCTCAACATTATAATATTTATTTTTGGATACGTAATAAGTGATTTTCTTATTTTCCCCCTTTTATATGGAGGAATCTTAGATATAAGTGAAACTATGCAGATATCATAATGTTGACTTAGTAATACGAACTATAGGTATTTATTTATTAAGTAAAGGGTAATAAAACTTTTCTAAGAGTCGACGGGTTACTCTTTCTGTATCATTATTCTTTTAAAACACTTCTACATACAAAATACATACAGATTATTACCATCCTGCTGATACAACGGTCAAGGCTAAGATACTGGACGGCAATAAATTTGAACAACTTGATTATAAGTGGTTTATGCCTTGTGATATCAAATTTTATGTATGTTTGGCTGGAGTAAACGTTTTTAGTTTGATAAAGTAGGGCTTTGACATTGTATAACATATTGGGTATATTATAAGTGTTAAGAAGCTATCTAAAATCCTTTCAAAGACAATATGATACTCATATAAGAATAAGTTATAACATAATTACCACAAAAAATACCGACAAGGGTGGCCAGAAACAGACGCTTGATTACAAGTTTAAAAGCTCATAACACTCGCATTCGTTGAGGGATTCACATTAAACTTTTAAACCAATTTATTTGACACAACTTGAGACAATTAGCTTAATACTAGAATACAGTTGTCATGGACATGACACAGGATAATTTTGAACTTGCAGTTGGCTGTTGCAATGGAGTTTCAAATTTTGAACCCAAAACAGAAATTTACGGTTCAGTTTACCAATTTTTGATTCAAATGTTCAATATGGGTTACTACACGTGTGTAATACCATTTCGGATCAAGAAATCTAAAAATGGAGATTATAAAATTCACACCAATAAATTTCAATCGGTAACTGTCGCATAATATTATTCAATTAAAATATTGATGCTTACATTATTATTTAAAATTTATAGAAATAGGAAAAATGTATTAACACCTTAAAAATGGCATTAATTTTTTATTTTGATTTTCTAGGTCATAACATCCATTTTCAACTGCATTGTTCTTGTTAATTTTGTCACGAATCTGTACACGTCACTAAATCAGATAATAACTCACGGTGATGTTATTGCCAACCCTGAATTACTGGCTAAAATGTTATCCAGTCTTTCACAATTTCCGATTTACCTAACTTTCTTCTTCGCAATTTGGAAAAAGAGGAGCGTCATGGAAAGCTTTGTAAAATTGAGTAACCGGAAATGCGTAAATAGCAGTACAAAAGTAATTATTTATTTTTTTAATTGATTTTTTATTTTAGTTTTGAAGTTTCTACCATGTACACTTTACTCACTCACTTTACCATTTAAGTTTGAGATTTATTATTGAATTATTTTATTTCAGATCCTGATATTAAACATTTTAGCGATATCATCTATTTTAGCGTATGTCATTGCAAATATCCAACCATATTGCACTACATTTGCATACGAAAACCTGAAATCTTGCATATTGAATAACGGAACAAATACAGGAGACCAAGCATGGGGAATATTAATTTTTTCATTTTCTTTATACTCCGTTTACCTTGAAGATTTAATAATCTGTCTACTTATTATTGCCGCAATTATGATGCATCACAATTGTCTCCAATTTTCTTCCTATTTACATTCGAAGAAGCCAAATGTTTCTGGGGTATGTAAAACAATTTTCTATTCACCATTTAAATATATTACAAATGCAATTAATACTTTTGATAAATTTAAACAGCTTGCTGAACATTATCTTGGCATCCGAAAGTCTACACAAATTAGCAATGCATTTTTTGGACCGGTTTTGTTCTACTATGTAGTCCATCAGCTTTTTAACTCCCTTCATTTCCCATTTCAACTCGAGGAGAAAATTGTACTTCGAAAAATTCTATCTCATGTATACATTGCTAAATTTTATGTTACATTGATCATTGCTGCTGAAGGAAGTGCAAAGGTTCGAATTTATAAAAAAAATAATTTATCATTTACGTAAAATTAACGTTCAATTTATCAGGATTATAATTTTTTTGTTTAGGTGAAATATTTTAGAGAGTGGCTATTCCAATACAAAGTCAAAGAGTTTCAGAATGACCGTATTGGAAATAATGTTGATTCCGAAGTTCAAAACAAAACATTATACGAAATTTTGAAAAGCGAATGTGGCATCACTAAGATTGGATTTGGATGCAGCCTGTTTAATTTAACATACGGATTTCTAGGATTGGTATGAACATTTTTAATATGCAATACGTTTTAAGTCACATAATTTACTTTACTATTAACTTTACTTTAATTTACTAATTTTTATTAAATACTTGTTTGTAATTTCAGTTTATTAGCGTGTTGGCCACTTATGGAGCTTTTCAATTACAATTCTATAACGTTGCATCTGCAAAACAAGCCGATGAACTTATTTCTAATGTTACAGAGAGTACTCTTGGTGAGAGTTACTAGAAGTCAGCTTTAAGAAACAATATTACGTATAACATTATGCAAAGAAGCTTTTACTAAACTATTTTAGTCAATGTTGTACTATGACAAGCTTTAATGAATATTCTGTAATAGTAAACATAACAATTAATAATTCGATGACAATTCTTGCAGTATGTTCTGCTTATAGCTTATAAATAACTGTATATTCATAAGATTATAAGTATGTCTAGCTCACTTAATTTAGTGTGTCTACTGTCTACCCACAATTTTGTTTCTGCAGACTGTCTCTTAAAGCACAAAGTTTATTAGGATGCAAAAATGTCTGAATATTTGCATTTCTGTATACGACTTAAAAATAGAAAATGAGCATATTTGTTATTTATCGGTTTATTGAGAGCAGAAAAGTGAACCAAAATAAAAAACATTAATGAGACACTAAAAACCTTTAGCACTCAGGCGTAGTAATAAATTCTCAAAGTGGTGTCATTTAACATTTTTGTTATGAGTTCCTGTTGAGTAAAAAAGAGCAGAAGTATTTTTAGAACTGAAGATTTGGTTTCTTGTTAAAGATAAAGATCACAAGACGCTATAATTATGATCTAAGAATGTTTTCCTGCCAACTGTTTACTAACATACCAAATACATAGCACCTACTATATATGTCATCTATTATAATACG
Source organism: Tomocerus qinae (assembly GCA_020055645.1). Lineage (NCBI taxonomy): Eukaryota > Metazoa > Arthropoda > Collembola > Entomobryomorpha > Tomoceridae > Tomocerus > Tomocerus qinae. The sequence goes on along the minus strand of CM034546.1, from coordinate 47,109,321 downwards.
TAAATCCTTTCGCTGTCAAATGTTTTTATAACTACTACTACTTACTTTCCTCTCCAAGACACCTTATGGTCAAAGTCAACAAGGCATGATACTATTGTAGGCGGCACTAATAAACTTTTATGTACACTTTAAAATAGATTTCCGTTGTGATCCTCTGTTAACATTTAATGTGCAAGGATGCTTACCATTGCCAACTTACGGTCCTTACCTTTCAATTCCATGAACAATCTGGTAGCCTACTTTACCAGTAGAACTATAACAAAATGCTGCAAAGTATAATTGGACCGGTTGGATTTGTATTATGTGCGATACTAGATCTGGTTCTTGGATACAGGATATGACTACGTTGTAAATTTGTTTCTGCAGTGATAGTAGTATCTACAAAGTCTTACTATTTAAATCTACTGAAAAAAGAGACAGAATGTCAGACCATTGCCATCGGTCGCAGATTAAACATGTCTAACATTTGAAGAAAGTTTGGTTACTATAAATATTTTTTAAACTAAACAGTTTGTGATTTAATATAGAAAATGGAAAGCCTCCATCTTATAATACCCAATGAGGGAATTTCAAATAGTATTGATAAGCAATATTGGGGAAACAAAAAGGAAATTTACGATTCAGTTTTCAGGTTCCTTATTAATATTTTTGACTTGGCATACTACACTTGTATAATTCCCTTCCGAATTAAGAAAACCCATGATGGAAGTTATAAAATATCTACCAACAGAATTCAATCGGTAATAATGCACTTAGAAAATATAATTTTTTTTATCTTAAAAATTCAATCATTAAATGTAAATCTTAAAATGTACTTATTCCTGTTTTTTGTTAGATTTTAACACTCATTTTCAACTCGGCCATCCTTATCTATATATTTAGGAATCATTACATATTACTTACAAGTATTCAACGTAATATTATTGATCAACCTGAAATATTGGCTAAAACATTTTCCTTTCTTTCACAAATACCAATTTACCTAACTTGCTTCTTTGCATTTTGGAAAAGGAAAAATGTTATGGAAAATTTCATTATATTGAATAAAACAAACTATGATAATAACTGTAGAAAAGTAAGTTCCTCCTTTATCAATTTATCATTAACATTTTATTAATGTTTTGAATTTTTATTAATTTCTAAATTTTATTTTTATAGTTTAATTTCTAAATTTTATTTTTACAGTTTAATTTCTAAATTTTATTTTTATAGTTAAATTTCTAAATTTTATTTTTATAGTTTAATTTCTAAATTTTATTTTTACAGTTTAATTTCTAAATTTTATTTTTATAGTTAAATTTCTAAATTTTATTTTTATAGTTTAATTTCTAAATTTTATTTTTATAGTTTAATTACTAAATTTTATTTTTATATTTTAATTACTAAATTTCTTTTTATTACAGATCATCATAGTAAATGTTGCAGTTTTTTCGTCAATTTTTATTTATGTAGTTTCCAATATTAAACCATATTGCGACATGTTCTGGTATTCTGATTTTGAATCCTGTCTTTTGAATAACGGAACTGATGCCGGAGAGCAAATGGCCGGGCTTTTAAATTTTTCACTCTTTGTGTACTCATTATACGTTGAAGATGTTCTGGTCTTTCTAATTATTATTGCTGCAATAATGATGCATCACAATTGCCTGCAGTTTTTTACTTATTTAAATTCGGAGGACTATGATATTTATGAAGTATGGCAAAATTATTCAACTTTGTTCATTACTAATGTGTACCTCATATTTTTTTACTTTGGATTTAATATTATCATAGTATTTTATTTTTATTTAGGTGACACAACATTACAAAACTATTCAGAAGACTACAAAAACAATTAATAACTTTTTCGGTCCAACATTACTTTTCTATACTTTACATCAATTATTCAACTGTCTACATTTTCCTTTTCAACTCATTGAGAACAAACATCAGGCAAACAATATTTTAGCGCACATATTCATTGTTAAATTTTTTGTAACTGCAATTATTTCTGCCGAAGGAAACGTAAAGGTATGGACCAAATATTGAATTAAGAAATATTTTAAAGTTTATCAATTTATTATTAAGGAGTTCTGGGAATGGGCTATAATATATTCAATATTTGAATGAAACCACAACAATGAAAAAAATATCAATTAAATAATAATTAGATGAAATATTTTAGATGAAATATTTGAGAGAGTGGCTTTTCCAATACAAAGTGAAAAAGTTTAATGGTGATCCGAATATCAATGAAAACGACTATATTTCTAAATATCGGAACAAAACACTATTCCGAATTTTGAAAGGCGAATGCGGAAAATTCAAGTTTGGACTTGGGTGCAACTTGTTTACTTTGACCTATGGATTTCTAGGATTGGTAATATTTTGTACATTCTTTTTAACGCTCATTTTTATTTACCTATTCCAATTTAGATAGTGTACTACATCATGTTTAATTTTTCAGTTCATCAGTGTATTGGCCACTTATGGAGCTTTCCAGCTACAATTCTATAATGCTGCGTTCAATGAAAATGCCAACAACAGCAGAGCAAACTGCACAATTCTACAATACCCAGAAAATCAATGAAATATTTTCTGATTCATTCTTTATCCTTCACATTGGCATACAATACTATGTAAATACTATACTGCACTGCATTAACTGCAAGGAGAAAGTTGTGCTGGCAGTGCTGGGTGCGTTGGATGAATGGAAAAGGAATATAAATAATTCAAGAGGAGGGAGTTCTATATATCGGTGCTCAAGTCAGAGCCGAAGAAAGTGTAGAGAAAGTCAACGGAGAAAACACGGAAGCTTTAAGACCCCTACAAAATCCGGGCACAATATTCTCGCAAATGCGTCCGTATGTTCAGTGCCGTTACTCTCCGGGCGGATTTTAACGAAAATAGCGGGATTCAATTCGAACTCCTATATTTTCGTGTAATGTGTATATTCATTTCTTCATCAATAAATTAGAAAACATATAATTTAACTGCCATAGTGAAAGTCAAATATGTTTTCTAAAATATCTTTATTGTAATTGTAATCTATATCTGTATGTAGTAATTATTGTTGAACTCAATGTCATAATATTACAAACTCCGTGCCTGAATATATTATTATTAAATTTTTGCTATGCTTTCCGCTTCTCTCCTACTTCTTATTACTTATTTTTGTGGAATAAAATATTATAATATTATATCTCTATAACTCGTTTTATTGTTAGTAAAAAACTATACAATTTACTAAAAATCAGTTATTACTCTGTTTACTAATGTTTATAATGGCATAGATTCTTACAATTGTCCCACATTAGTTGATTAGGCCAATTAACACTAAAAAAGCGTTATAAAACACTACAAACAGAAACAAACAGCCAACAAGCTGGACTAATAATTATATATGATTTTAAATAATTTCATGCCAAGATACTTCGAATGACGTTTACCATATTTTTCTCTAATTCAAATCAATATTTCCTTGGCCTAAGGATATGATGGGCTAACATATCCATATGAAATACACATATAGGATATGATGGGTTATGGTTGGTTTACAAAAAGTTATTGCCATACATTTTAAATTGCAGTAATTTCCTCATGACGGAATGATTGGTTAAAAGATTAAGATGGTTATAAACTGTGCCATTTTTCCAATTGGGTTGTAAATCTTAATGACATTCATTAAAAGTTTATGCTTCATTTTCAAGCTGAAAATGAATGAAGTATTACATCGATATCTCAAAAATTATTTTTATATTTAATAGACTAATATAGATCAATACGATTTGGTTCGATATTAAACTATTTAATTACTTTGCAACTTATCATTTGCAAACCTAAAATTAATAATCAGTACATTGCCAATTTAGTGAAAACACCCTTTATATCATATTTTAAATACACGGGAAGCATAGTTTAGGTAGATTCTTATGTGAATAAGTCTTAAGGTTGTATATCTAAATTGTGAATCAATGTATCTACCAAAAAGTATGATAATTGCCGTATTTAGCAAATGTTAGTTTTTAATTAAGCAATTTAATGACAAACTGTTTCAACATAAAAGGATTATTAAAGACTAGCCGGTAACAGCACCCAGGTCCTTGCATAACCAAAGCTAGTGAGTCGACAAAGAGCAATGATTAAAAGCCGTTTTCTCATGACTATGCACTTTTCATATTTTCCAAAGCAAGTCATTTTCATATTTTATGTGTTATACAATCGTTGTGTTCATAGCCGGGCCATGCATTCACCGATCATCACTTCCACCCACCTCCCAATAACTTTATTGAACACTGAGTTGTATTTTAAATTCTACTTACCAATCCTCCATTCCCCAGTCTGAGTTACAGTTGGAAAAAGTCTGCCATCAATTTCGCGCACAGAAATCATGCCACATAATTATGTCAATTATGCACAGAATTTATTACTGTTTAGGCTAATTTACACTCACAGTAGTAAGAATGTACTGACACGGTATCCGGTATTCCCTTGGCACGGCAACTAAACTACTGATGATTTTAGCAATGCAATGAATGCGGTGCAAGGTGCCAATAAATAGGCTAGTTGTTTTAGATAGAGAACTACAAGAGTCTCAGATGTAGAGAGAGCCTGTCTCCGGAACGGGAGCAGGGGGAGAAGCAAATTACTTCTGAGGGCAAAGGGCCCTCGGACAACTCTATTTATATAAAGAAGCTCCTCCTCCTCAAAGATTTCCTTACTTGCCATTGGCTAGGCCAATGGAACATTCCAAGTTGTTTCCAAACAACTGGAAACCTAGGAAACGAATCGGTATTCGTGACACAGCTCCCCCTCCAAACTGAGTTTCTCTGGGAGGTTTTATTGACTTTACAATTTTTCATCATCAAACAACATCAATTTACCAAATTCAAGATTTACAACATTCACGTAACAATAATTACGAGACAAATAGATACTTATCATTAAAGTCAAATTTACATTTTACATGAAAATACGAGAAAATAAATATAGAAACACTTTCACTTCCTATGGATGTAATCTCCTCCAGTAAAAAGACTTGGTCCGGTGTCGATACTCCTCGATATACTCTCCCCCTCCTCCAAAAATTAGTGTTGCAGTACTTGAAATCCATTGAATCCACCAGTAGGTGGTAGTAGTCCTTAGAATCCTTTCTCGTGCGACAATTATCCTTCTCGTTCGACAGTAATCCACTTTCTCGTACGACAATAATCCATCTCGAATTTTCTTCGTCTTTTCGTTGTAGCATTTAATTATTTTACTTCGACAATCTCCTGGTTAAAATCTTTAAAAGTTTCTCTGGTTTCCTTCCAAAATTCTTTAAAATCTTTGTTCATACTATAGCGAGTAATGATTTCAACTCCAAGTGTAGTGATCAATTACAACATAAGAGGGGTACCAAAATCCAGATTTGGTATGGATGTTTGATTAATTTCATGAAAAACGCTGTTTGTTGGCATATAAATTAAAATAAAAGACGTCTTCAGATGCCAAAGTTACATGAACGTTTCCGTGATTGTGTCCAGGATAATGGTAAACAAAATCATACTTGCTGCGATTCGTGAGCCATGGTCTGACGAATCCACTTAACTTTTGTAAAATCTTAACAATATTCTTTCATGGTAAATAGTTAGTTGAATCTTCGTCATCGGGGAGTTTATCGACCCTCAGATATTTCAATTTTTCAGTCTAAGTAGGTATCCATTGCCAGTTTATTGAGCAAATTAGTACGGGCAAACCCAGGTATCCGCATAACTCATACCCGGTTAAAACGGAATTCAATATACCTCGGATGGCGATCCTCCCTGAATCCCAGACATACTTCCAAGACATCATCGCAAACCTGTCCAGATTCTTGTTTTCAATCCAGGGGAAGAAAAGAGACAAGGTATATTTCCCCAGTAGTTACCAATTAAATGGAACTCTCAATTTCCCGCAGGTTCACCTTCTCCAGGGCCGAACTGTTTGCCCGTCAAATTCAAGAGTGGGATCTCTTGATAAAGTGTCCTCTGGTTTTTGACTTATGGCGTGATAAAAGGCACTTTCTGTGTTGAAATGATTTTCTTCAGAGATCACGGCTATTAAACTAAACGGGTGAAGGCTTATCCTCAACGAACAGCAATGCTTCTCTCAAAGAGAAGTTAATGTCACGTAAAGTTAAAAAACTTTTTTGAATTGCACGCCCTATCGTCAATATAGAATAATTTACGAGTGACAGATTCAACGGTTTTCTGGCAATATTTTACTGGATAGAGTATCTTCATTATTTAGTGTCTCACTAGGTGGCAGTTTGATTACTGGTTTTTCTCATTCCTTTTCAATGGTGCCTTGATTAGTGACATGTGAGTGTTTTGTATTATAGCTGGTAGCAGAATTTCAATAAGACAATTTTTGCGGTAAAGTTAGAATTTTTCCAATGACAGAATAGCAGGAACATTACTGGTAAATTTTTCGGTTTTTACAATCCAATCAATTATTTAACTTCTTCTCCTGGCTCAAATCGGTCGTAAAAATTTGAAGACAATTTTCCATAGCAGTTGGTTTTCTTCCCCTCCGACGGCAGTTTCTCCTCTCCATAGCATACATGATGTGAATTTCATCAAAAACGTTTACTTTAAATTGTTTACCGGGAATTACAATACTGGTAAAAGTTGGCAAAGCAAAATCAAAACTGGTAGATAGTTCAAATTACTGAATAATTTTCAGTTCACAATATTATGGTCTTCCATCATTTTCAATAGTTTCAATTTTCCAGTAGATTGAGCAGATTTAATAGTAAATGCGTATATTTTCAGATCCGAATTTTCCAGCAGCAGCAATAGACGGCGTAAAGTTGTTGACAAAAGAGTAGGCATATAGTTTTTCAGTTACTTTAGCCACTGATAAAATACTGCTAAAATTATTCCAGCGTACTACTCAGTATAACGGAACGGCTATACCTACCGAGTACGAAGAATAAGCAAAATATTTTTAACAGTGGATATGTAGATTAGTGCTCGTGAACCAAGTTGGACCGGCCCCCAATTGACACGGTATCCGGTATTCCCTTGGCACGGCAACTAAACTACTGATGATTTTAGCAATGCAATGAATGCGGTGCAAGGTGCCAATAAATAGGCTAGTTGTTTTAGATAGAGAACTACAAGAGTCTCAGATGTAGAGAGAGCCTGTCTCCGGAACGGGAGCAGGGGGAGAAGCAAATTACTTCTGAGGGCAAAGGGCCCTCGGACAACTCTATTTATATAAAGAAGCTCCTCCTCCTCAAAGATTTCCTTACTTGCCATTGGCTAGGCCAATGGAACATTCCAAGTTGTTTCCAAACAACTGGAAACCTAGGAAACGAATCGGCATTCGTGACAGTACTTAATGGTAGAAATGCTAAATTATGACAATTCATACGTTCACACAATTACACCACATTTAAATTAAATAAATTTTATTTATGTTCTATTTTATCTAAAATACATCGAATTAATATTTATATCTAACTTAACTGTTCAGTGAAAGCAAGGTGAAACGATATCATTTAAATGATATTTATTCATTTAGAACAGCATTATAAATTACCTACCTACTAATAGGTTGGACATGTACTGTGGCAAAATTGGGATTAGATGAAAAAGTGCCTGAAGTCCAAATATCATTTAATTAAAAACGATTTGAACAATTTATGGTGGCTAGTAAAGAAGAAAAACAATAAACGAAATTTTTTAAATGTTTTTGGGGTAATGTGAGACTCGAAATTTAAACATTAGGCTAGAGCTTTCTACTAACCACCAAACAAGACGAGTAAGGTGCCGATAAGTTTCCATAAAGGTACAAATTCGGTAGCATAATAATAAACCTAATGTTTCTAACAAATGTAGTTTTACACACTAATTTTGACTCGTATATTTCCCAAATAAAAAAAGGATTTGAACAGTTTGTGATAGCTAGGAAACAAAAAATCAATAAAAGAAAATTTGGCAATTGTGTCTCAATGAAAGGTTAGTATATTATCTCATTGGCGTTCATCCCACAATTTCATGAAAACTTTCGACGAAGATCAGGTTTTAACGTCAAAGAAGATGTAGAAGGATTTTGGGTGGAACATTAACATGAAATAACATGAAAATTTTTAATTAATATTTTAGTACAAGAAATATTTTACAGTCAGTATTTTTGTGCTAATGTGAGGCTCAAAACGTAACCTTTGGCCTAGAGATATCTACAGCCAACCAACAGAATCGATAAGTTGCCAAATGATTTCCATTAAAATACTAACTCGGTGGTTTAATGCTAACCATTAACAACATAAAATGTTGGCTCATATGTTTTCCAATTAAAAAAAAATTTTGAACAGTTTGTGATAGCCAGGAAACAAAAAATCAATAAAAGAAAATTTGGAAATTGTGTCTCAATGAAAGGTTAGTATTATTTCATTGGCGTCCATCCCAGAATTGCATGAAAACTTTCGACGAAGATCAGGTTTTAACGCCAAAAATGATTTAGAAGGATTTTGGGTGGAACATTCATATGAAAACTTTTAATTAATATTTTAGTACAAAAGGAAATAATTTAGAAATCCTTTGAGGGTAATATGAGACTAAAAACGACAAAACATTACAGTTTTGATGTCCATTTGAGATTACTTTTTATCATTTACTGATAATAATATCAGCCAATGGGCATGTTGACCTTGAACTACCCACGTGAGAGCAATAACAACGTAAGTAGGCTGTCTGTCATGGCTTCATAACAGTCAGTCAGATGCTTTCGTTGTACATTTTTCAGAGTTCCATATCGAATTCCGAACGGGAACAATGCAAGGACAACTTTACGCGTTATCTTCTTTTTGACTGACGATCTTCGCGCCAGTATGGTGATTTTCGTGTTGGTATCGTGCAAATTTCCAGCTCCCAGTAACTTTATCGTCACGAGTATAAACAGAGTGACAGTTGTGGAAACAAAGAATCCGATTTCTACATTTGTCAATAATTTGTGAAACCGCAGCAATAGGAAATTTATTACTGTGACCACAGAAATCATAGCAAATACGGAAGTCGGCAAATACATTTTCTCACAACTGGAATTGTAAGCACTGTTGAGAATTTGCAGCTTTTTGTATTCCTTTATCCTTTGCTCCAGTGGCATTTTCCTGGCAAAGAATGAAATCAATTATACGATAAAAAATAATTTGTATAGAAAATTCGAGAAAATAAATCAGAGTCACAGTGTAGCTGACAGTTTTGACTAAAAGTCAAAGATTTTTTTTAAATAAATAGACTCACATTATAAGATTCTGCCAATGGATGCAAAAACCGATGTAGATGGCATTGTACAACACAATGAAGATAAACATCCAGGATAAAACAACTTTAACGATGTAATCTAGAATGGACAGGATGAGGAAATTTATGAAGTGCATTGAAAAGGTTTTATTCAGGTAGTTTGGGAGCATTTGGTTTGTACTCACTACAAACACCTCCAGAAAGGTCACACATGGTATGTATGGAATTAAGGCAAGGAATCCATGGGATATTATCTTTTCAAATTTTGAATCAGATTTTTCCTCCGCGCCCAAGAAATCTAAAATATTAGATTATAATGTAATCATTTAATTTTGGAATTTAATACAATTTAATAAAAACGTTTCAATACTTTTTGTGTGTTGATTTAGTCTTGATATCTGATTGATGACATACACCATTTCGTCCTTTCGAAAGGACACATTCCGGCACACTACATGCAATTCTAAGTAAGTTGCACCCCAAACGAAGGACCATACAACTTCGTAAACCTTTAACTGATCACTTTTAACGTCTTTTACGAAATATAAAATTTGGTAAATTAGGTAAACTAAGGTCACGTATATAAATAGTTTCACTGGATGATTTCGTAATGACGATTTGGACAATTTTAATGTTTGATTCAGTTTATTCCATGAAAACGGAAGGATACCAAAAATTTGAAACAAACGCACATAAATGCCAAATATTTGCAAGGGAGTGTTTTTATCTGCAGAAAGAGTTAACACTGATTTCTTTATTTTAATATATTTTAAAACTTTTAAAATTTTATTGCATGGATTTCCAAATGACATGTTCAGGTTTTATATTGTCATGGGGTAAAAGAACCTAAGGAATAAATACGAAACCTTTTTTAATATTAACTATAAATATTTAACTGTATCTATATCTATTTTATATATTAAATTAAAACTATATTGAAATTAAATTATTTCTCATTTTTATAGCTTTGATTGAGTAGTTATTTTATCGTACAGTATTAAAAGAAATGGGAATTAAAAAAACTAGTAAGGATAATGATGTTGAAATTGAAAATTGAAATTCAACTCAGCCATCTATTTATATTTCCCAATTGTTTATTCAGCAAAGATGTAGGTAGAGATGTAGTGTAATAGTGTAAATATCAGACTTTGACTTATGTCATGAAATAGATATAAATTTCCGTATCGTCAATATCCGGTTATCCATTTAATCAGAGATATGGATAATTGTTTTTTCTTTAGGCGGAAAATGATAAACTAGAAAAACAATTATAAAATATCAAAGGATCATTATTATATCACCATTTGGATCATTATCATGGTTAGGTAATTAAGGAAATGATTAAAGTTGCACATAATGAACACTCTGATAGTTTTTTGATGCATAGATATTTGATTCATGTTTACACATACATTTCAATACAACTAGAAATAATTGGCTTATTATGGAATTGGGCAATACGGTCTAAATAATTTTTCCCGTTGGGAAATTTGGGATATAAAATTTCTCGAATTTCTGTTTTTTGTCACAATAAATTCGAAAATAACTGTTTGATTATGTCTACTTAATGGAAGAAGATTATCAAAAATAACTCATGCAAATGTATCTATTACAGATAAACAAGTGTTGGTCTAAAAACCCATCAAAAGTGACCACAACTTTATTATTCCATTAAAACAATAAAAAATGGTGGGAAAGGTAACATAAATTAACAGATAATTTGTGTCAACAAAAAGCATATTATTTGATAAACAAGATAATACGACTTTTAATGATTCACCCCCGAATTGTCAACACTTAATTGTCAACACTATAACCTATTCTAACCTAACCTTAACCCAACCTAACCATGTATAATTCAGTTGACAAAAAGGTGTTGACAATTTGAGGTGGTTCCTTTTTAATATAGCTGTAGATAATTAATATTGCTTCTCTTAATAGATATTGCTGAAAGTCAAGCAAGGGTCCAAAACTAATATTTGTTTCATTTTTCGAAGTTGTATACGTCATGCAATGTTATATACTTTTCTGATATAGGGAGAAAAATAATGGAAAAGTTTAAACAAGTTTGCCTTGCGTTATATGTATTGCTATAGGTAAACAGAAAACCAATCGACATATATGAATGTGATCATCATAGATAAAACAGTACATTTTCATAGGTAGTTAAAGGTATCTAAATTAAATCATTAAATGATGTATGAATGGACTTGGGTATACTTTACATTTTTCCAAACAAGAGGTTGCAAGAAGCGGAAATATGGAATGAAATGGATTTTCTAATTAGAAATGTCCAATCAATTTTTAATAATTGTTTGCCAGTAATCGACCCGTCAAATGAAAACTGTGGGAGAAGCTCATTAATGAAATGTTGTTTTTTTCCCATTCTCCCCATGCTAAAATCTGAATTTCAGACAACCGTAAAAAATTTCTGTTGCAACAAGCGGTGATGTAATCAATAATGCTTTATATTTTTGAATAAACTATACTATAGGTATTACAACAAGATTTATGAATAGCAACTACAAAAGTTGTAACTAAAAGACGTAATGTAAATTTTGTTACTTTGTTGAATTAATTAGACTGCTTTGAAATTTAAAACTTATTACTGTGTCGTAATTGGCAAACTTTAAATGTAAAGTCAGTAGACCTAATAAAGTCGATATATATATAGTAAAGTTTGAAAATGAAGATTTAAAATTATGGAACTCCTAACTCCTGACTCCTTAATTGAGTGCACACCTTATTGTGCTGCAGATGAAAATCGATGGTTATTAGGGTGACCACATAACTATGGACAATAAGATTGAAGAATGATAGGTGCTCATTGAAGCGCGAACTCGTCTATTATATTTTCTTATCGCTTTTATTATTCTTCAATCTTATTGTCAATAGTTGTGTAGTCACCCTAATAAATTATTATGGTATTATTAGTAATAATACCTTGGACTACTAAGGTAAGGTAACAACTTTTGGAAACACGTAAATCCTATTTGATTGAGTGTATAGTTTTTGCAATTTTCTATTGTACTGTCAATCAATCTCGAATTTTAAACTAGTTAGTGCACACATATTATTCTCTATGTATTATCTTTAAAAAGGGCATACCTACCAAAGTTCTGAGATACACGTGAAACATGCATGCAGTACAAAGACATGCTATTTTGACTGTAAAGACTCTGTTTCATGTACTTACCAGTACCACATAGCTATTAGGAAGCGATATTATTTGTCACTGTGCACGCAACAATTTATTTTGCAGAAATTGATATTCACAGAGACAGAGCTGCATGTAAATAGTTTAATAGCTCTTAGCTAAAGCCCAATAAGTAGTACCAAAGCCTTTATAGCTGCGCGTGCTAGTTATTCCCACAGGGTGCATTGAAAAACTTTTCAAGGTGAAAATACAGAATCGCTTACTTGCCTGTGAGAATTAAATCGATTTTTAGCATACATTATTAAATGCATATTTGTCGTATCAGTATCGTGTCGATCTGGTTTCAATACATACGAATAATGTCTATTCGTATTGAAGCCATTGAAAGTTGAAATTATTATTTATCTCTGCTACCATCGTTTCGTATCACATAATTATTGAAAAAGTTGCCTTGGTTTTCAATTAAAATTCATGTGATAATAATGAAAAACAGAATATTCTAAAATATATCACTAATTACATCAGTCTTAATAGTATAAAAGGCGTTAAAATGTCAACTAAATCTGGATTGACCTTTGGTAAAGTTTTGGGTCAGGGTGCCTTTGGAAACGTAGTTGAAGGTAAGTTAATTTAAAAATGTATCGTCATATTTACAGGACAATTTTCAAATACAAGAGAATGCACAATATATTTTATTATTGCCTGATTATCATTAATATTTTTATGAATAGGTAGTTACAATGGAAAAGACGTGGCCATAAAAATACTACACTCTCCCATTTCGACAGAATGTAACCAGATGTTGAATGTTATTGTTAATCTCAACCACAGAAATGTATCACGCTTATTAGCAATTTTAGACGTTGGTCAGTCTAAATGCGCACATTTAATTTTTCTAAAAGCATCACGAGGAAATCTTTTGGAGTATGTGAAAGGAATTGAGGAAAATGCTTTAGAACCGGTAAGTATAACTAATGCTTAGTCATTATCAGGAAAACTTGTATCGTTGTAGATATGTACAGATAAAATACCTAATAATTATCATTTAATGCTTATTCATCCTTTAATGTTAATTTACCAGTTAACATTTACTTGGGTTGAAGTAAGGCACAGGTTGTACAAATACCCATCAATGTTATTGTTTTAATTAAGTTAGGTCTCTTGAAAGCGGGTCTTGGGATGCCCTGTGTATTTAATGGCCCGATTTTTTAAATGTCCAACCACTGTCTTACTTCAACCCTTATTTCAAAGTGGGTTTCAAGTTAAAAAAAACTTATTCTTTAAACTTTTAAAATTAAAATGAGCATAATGGTGTAAATGTTATTTACCCTTTTTGTACTTCAAAGTTTTGGGTTTTACCACCATTATTATGCATGAGTGTTTCTTTAAATTGCAGTTAAAGAAAGGAATGTTGAACAAGTTTGCAATTGATATAATAAACGGAATGGAATATCTTCACCAAATGAATATCATCCATGGAAATTTGGCAGCCAGAAATGTACTACTTCATCAACATGGCGATTACCTAAATGCAATTGTGACCGATTATGGATTAAATCAAGTAATAGAAGGTCAAGGGAGTAATTATTTCAAAAGGAAACAGGAGCGTGCCATTCCCATTCGGTGGGTGCCTTATGAATGCATTTCTACAAACCAATACTTGGGAGTATTTTCTTCGGCATCTGATGTTTGGTCATTTGGAGTGGTTTTGTGGGAATCTTGGACCAGAGGTGACATTCCATATGGAGCAGCAACATCAAATACGGTCTTTATTTCATTTTTATTAATTTAACAAGATAATTTCAGCAGTGCATTCAGTCGTTCGTGTTAATAATTTTCTAAATATCCACCTATATAGGAAGCCAGACAACATATTCTAAATGGAAGCAGTCCTTTAGCATTCTTTCGTCCCTTCTGTCCAATTGATGTGGCAAATGTCATGGAAAGTATTTTCAAAAAGAATCCTGAAGAGAGACCAACGTTTTCAGAATTGGGAAAAACTTTTCAGGAAATTAGAAATCAGCACAGAAAGAAACAACCATCTGGAATACCTCAAAATGTCCAATGTAGAACCAGTAGACAAACCGATAATGCAGCAAATTCAAAACTGGATAGTTTAATGACAAAAACAAGTCGAAGTAGATCTCAGAAAAGACAAACCTCTGTTCCTTGTGTACAGAATCAGGCAACAATTTTTGAAGGACCAATGGCAATTTCAGGATATCAAACCAATGGAAACAACCGAAATCCAAGAGGACACCGAGAACAATCTTGCCACGTACCAGAGGCCCCACCACCTTATACACCATCAACTTTGGTACCCGTTCCGTTAATGGATTTTGCAGGTGCTGTTCCTCAGGCAATTCCTCATGGATCGTATGCACAATCACATAACTACTCTGCACACACCAACATGGAAATGGAACAAAAGGTTCTAGATTTGAAACAACAGATTAGTAATCTGGAAATTAAAAAGTTGGAACAGCAAGTGCAAAATCTACAAGAAACTGTCGAGGCAGATAAACGCCAGGGTGGATCTAACCATAGTCAGAAAAATCCAAATCGTGGACACTCTCAGTACAGAAATCAACAGAGGAGGTACACCTCTCAAAGAAATAAAAATCAACAGCCTGAAAATAATGGAGATTGCTCAATTGTTTAAATGCAAAAAGTACTAATTAGTTTATAATCACATAACTTTAAGGACTTCAGGACATACACCAGCGCAAAACATTAATATTTACGTATCACCTTTGCCCAGCTTTCTCTTTGTGTTATCTATGTTATAATTTATAAATGTATGTACCTTCGAATTATTCAAATATACCTTCAAGATCAAAATCTCCAAATGTCTACAGTCTACATAGATTTCATTTTCTGGTGTAGCCTAAACAAAAATAATAATATATTAGTCATTTGTGTACACGAAGCTAACATTCATTTTTCGTTTCCTTTGATAAATAAATAACTAAATACTGAAAGATTTTATTTGATATAGAAAAATGGTTTTCCCGATGGCTTAAAAAATGCAATTTTCTTCTCTCTTTTTGGGGAATGGCAATAGGAACAAACAACTTTCTCGAAAAAGAAGTCATTTTTAACCCTATTCATAAATATATCTCCAAGGGTTTTTGAAAGAGCTGTAACGTCCTAGTTTTTCGATTTCAAATGGCCTGCCAAAGTTTCAAAAAGTGGCTTTTGTCGAATATTTTCTAAAAAGTAATTTTTTTCGAACATTTGCTCGGTTCAAATTAAAAAGATTATAAAACTACACATTGAAGGTCTATCAAGTATTTCACTTTCGGTGACCCCTGGTAGTTGTCAAAGGTCAAAACTTGGTATTAACTTTTTACACATATATTTAATTTTTTCGTTTGGGAATTTCATGTTTTCGTCATAATTTTGTTCCGTGAACACAAACGAATTAGAAAATACAATTTTCTGTCAGTCACCAATCGCAGTCTTTAAATTCCCATGCTCTTTCTAGACTCCAAATAGTACTGCAACCGCATTATCTCGAATTACAAGTGATTCAATAGTGTTTCATCGGAAGTGTACTAGCGACCTTACACCTGTATCCAGAACACAAATTTAGGGGGTGCGTGAACATGGCAAAGAATTTTCTTATGCATAAAAATACTTTCTATTAAATTTTGGGAAAATGTGTAGTTTGTTTTTGGGAAATTAAGAGGGGTGCTTTAGCACCCTAGCACCACCCCTAAATACGTCCTTGCACCTGATAGTCATATTTTGAAGTATGACTAGGGAAATTAAAACAATGGGGTTTAGCTAACAATGAATCCCTCCACAAACTTTCATTCAAATCCTTCGGGTTGGTTTTTTTGACTTGTCAATCTAAGTGTCGATTGGGTATATGATAGGAAGAATAGGAACAGACTCTTGTAGTTTTGATTAGAAACATAGTTTCGGATTTTCCCATTTCCCACCTCAATTTGATAGCCAGTTGGGAAAAGTGGGAAAAGTGGGAAATATGGGAAAAGTGGGAAATTACTGGGAAATGAAAAAAAGTCACGTGAAATGATTTGATTCGCTACGGTAGCCTAGGGCGGCTGTTCTTTTCTGCTGCAAATTAATAGCCATAAACAAAAGTAAATAATTTTGTAATTCTACAATTCAGATGACAAGATCTGCCAATTCCATACTCCATAGTTTAAGTGTAACTTTGATTTATTTTCTGTTTTATAAGATTACGTAAAATATGACAAAGAATAAAAATTTGGGATACTCAGGAGTTGCAATAGTGTTGACAAGTGAAGCGTGTAGTACAAGTAATTTGATTTAATATTTACATTTTGTAAATTGGGCTATGAATTTATACAGCGGAATATTGTCGCCTTCTTGACTGCATCTGCAGCAGTGTTTTTTATTAATACATTAATCTGTTTCATCTTTGCATAAGGCAACGTAGGAAATGATATCCCAGTGACTCAAAGCCCTACATTATCGTTATAATAATTACGTTACCTATACGTAATCATTATTATGCAATAATAATTATTAATTCAATAATCAGTTATAATTTTTACTACATCTACAAACCACTCTCATTAACAAACGAAATGTAAACAAACAAGGATGACTGAAAGAGCCCTAATGCAGTCTCGTCTCATATGAGACTTCTAGGGAGCAGTATTTATATCTTCTGTGTACTAATGTTTCATTTCCCAGTCATTTTTTTCATTTCCCATTTTCCCACCCACTAAGCCATTTTGATTCCCACTTTTCCCACTGGGAAAATGGGAAGATCCCACTTTTTGATTTCCCACCCGAAACCTTGATTAGAAAGGATGTCAGGTGTAATGTGGCTTATAGGGTAAGTCCATCCGGTCGGTAATACACTTCCGATGAAACGCCATTGAGTCACTTTTAATTCGAGATAAAGCAGTTGCAGTGCAATACTTTTGGAATCTTTTTTGTCGAAGAACTAAGTCAAGAAAAGAACTTTGGCATTTAAATTGCAACTGCTGACTGACAGAAAATTGTATTTTCTATTTCGTTTGTTTTCACGGAACAAAGTTATGACAAAAGCATAAATTCCCAAACAAATATATGTTGCCATGGAAATCGAATTTATTCGATTACGAGAAACGGTTTAATAGATATTCATACTAATTTCTTTCAGCAAACTTACATATTTTCATTGTGTGAGATTCAAATACGATGACTTACAAGTTGAATGTAATATCAATACAAGATTCATAATATGAAAAATAATGAGCATGAGCAGTCGTACAACAATCTTATAAGATCTATTGTACAACTTAAAAGATTTTTGCGTAAGGGTAGTGTAACATATAATGGAAGTGAAATCTTGAGTTTTGTAGCATTAACAATAATCTGGAGCCTTAAGGACTACTTCCCTCTTAACCCTTTGAACACAGCTTCGCAACGGGCCGTTCACATAGTTGGTCAATCTATGAACGAAGTCGCTGCAACGCAAGGTTGGCGTATTTAGGATGTAATGCGGGATTAACCAGGAATGAGAATTTGGTGGTTTGGGGCAAGGAGATATGAGATAATATGAGCTGATGATTGTTACTTATGAATGAACCCTCAACTTTCTCGGCAATGCATTATGAGTAGGGAAATCTCCCTGCGATGAGATAAGCGTTTTGGATAAGCGTACAGAAGCGTGTAGTAGCTTATTCGAAAGACCGCAAAAAGTACTAGGGCACTTGACAGCCCTTTTTTCCGATTTAAAATTAGAAATAAAAAAAAAGACACCATATTTCGCAGCTCAATGTAAATTCGTACTCAATTTTTTTATTTTCAAAAAAAGATTAAAAATACTTAAAATTTTTTTTTCAAAATTCCGGCCTTCAGGTGCCCTAGGCAAAAACTGGAACTTTCAGAATATAACTGTTTCAAAGCTATAAGTTGACCCTGTGACCTGTTCTCATCGCAGGCAAAGGGGGGAAGCCACCCTTAGTCCTCATTCGTCCTCTTTCGTCCTCATTCGTCCTCTTTCGTCCTCTTTCGTCCCCTTTCGTCCTCATTCGTCCCCTTTCGTCCTCATTCGTCCCCTTTCGTCCTCATTCGTCCCCTTTCGTCCTCATTCGTCCCCTTTCGTCCTCATTCGTCCCCTTTTGTCCTCATTCGTCCTCATTCGTCCTCTTTCGTCCCCTTTCGTCCTCATTCGTCCTCTTTCGTCCTCTTTCGTCCTCATTCGTCCCCTTTTGTCCTCATTCGTCCTCATTCGTCCCCTTTCGTCCCCTTTCGTCCTCATTCGTCCTCTTTCGTCCTCTTTCGTCCTCTTTCGTCCCCTTTCGCCCTCATTCGTCCCCTTTTGTTCCCTTTCGTCCTCATTCGTATTCGTCCTCATTCGTATTCGTCCCATCTATATAAATATGCAATCCATCAAATATTTTTTAAATGCTACCTGTTGAACAATTTTGAAATACCAGGCATGTCTAAGTCATATCCCTTTATACCTTGAAGCTGTTGTAATTTTTAATGTAGTTTAAAGGGATTTTAGTATATAATGTGTTAGGAGGATGGAATAGAAGTTTTAATGACGTAAAATGTCCTAAATAGTTATAAAAGCCAAAATTCTCAAAACGTTTAAACAAAATTCAAGTTAGGACGAGTAAAAGAGTAAGTAGTAGTCAAAAAGAGATATGACTAAGGAAATTAGTGACAGATAAGCTAGATGTGCATTGCGAGCAGGGTTACCAGGTATACTTAAATGGCAAGTATTATACTTAAATTGGGCCCTATACTTAAAATACTTGCAAGTATTTTAAAATACTTAAATTATACTTTAATATACTTAAATCAGCTAAAATCGATAACAGTGAAATAACATGAAGTCCTCTAATATTAGAACACACTTTTTTATCGTTCAGATACATTTACTACTTGAAATTTTCTCGCGCTTCGCGCGAATTTAAGAATTTTTGTCTTTAAATTCAATTTCCTAGTCAAAATTGTCTTCCAATTTCGAAGGAAATTTATTAATAATTTATCAGCGGGGTATAAATAACAAACCTCTCTTCCTCAGCTATGTCACTAAACCGTTTAAAGCTAAATTACTCAAAATTTCAAAGTCTTATTGATCAGTTTTGAAGTTGAATTTCAAAAATTTCTCGCGTCTCGCGCGAATTGGTATTTTCTCTTGATTTCCTTTTTTTCATATATGAAGTAATATGCAAGATTATTTATTTCAAGATACGTAATTTAATTATTTTAGCTTCTTTTTCAACAAAAAACCGTAAATTTGTTGGCTGCGCTCAAATGATTGCGCCAAATAAGGCTGTATGACATTTGTAAGCATTTGCCTAGACGCGCCCGAAGGGCGCGGGTTGGCAAATGGCTATTGTTGGCCAGGATACTTAAATTCTTTGAAGAAAATCTGGTAACCCTGATTGCGAGTTATGGGAAAACCAAACAGTAAGATTAATTATCTTTGCTAGGTTTGTTTTTTATTACTGCATATACCTTTCCATGCTAAGAATACTCAGATGGGTACATTAACTATGTTTGCTTTCAAACCGGTTCTGTCAGTGAGTTGATGTAGTTGGCTTGAAACTAAAGTTTTAGTCAGACAGAATACTAAGTGAGCTTGACAAGCTTGAAAAGAAATGGAATCTATAGAAAATAATATAGTAAAACCATTTCGAAGACTATCAAGTAAAATTTCTGGAATTCTAGAAGAAAATAAAACAGAATTGTATCCTTCGGTGGTGCATCATAACATTTTGTTTTTTAACATTTCTTACTACACTTGTGTGACTCCATTTTGCGTCCGAAATTCTCAGAATGGAACTTACCGAATCCATACTAATAGAGTGCAACAGGTAAACAATTCAATTTATTGACAATATTTTCTTGAAATTGTAATTTTAATACAAAACCATTTCTGCAGGTAATTACAGGGATTCTGCATTTGCTTACAATCGCATACTTTATTAGGATACCTACACTTTACATTGGATTACAAAAAAGTGTAATTAAAAATCCTCAACTGCTCATCCAAATTACAAACTACTGTCTGCATCCCGTTTACATTATTACTGCTGTTTACACTTTCTGGTTTAAGAAGCACGTTTTGAAAAAACTATGGAATAATATTCCACTTGTCCCTGAAGTAAAAAAAAATGTAAGTAACTAATTTTTAAAAAAATTCCAATTTATAAATCTGCAATTCTTTATTGAAATTTTGAATATTTTATCAGGTTCGAACGTTGATCGTGAACATATATATGGTGGTTCTAATTCTGTTACTGATAGGAATTAGCGTATTAACTGAAGTAAGATCTTTAGATAATTGGATATTTAAAGGCATTAACAATGCCGCCCTCCAACTTCATTTAAGATCTTATTTGCCGGTGCTGAACATGACAAAAATGGAAAATGGCACTAAAATTACTAAATTTGGTTCTGGAATTATTTCTTTGGGGGTATTTGAACGACTAATTACTTTATATTGCTCCTTATTCAAAACTCTTTGTGTCATAATAGTACTAATCTCAGCTATACAAGTTTATCACAGCTGCAAAGGATTCTTCAATGCTTTGAACACCGATGAGAAGGATATTTCAAAGGTTATAGAAATTTATATCATCCCATTTGCATTTTTGAAATGTAAACATTGGTTTTTATTCTACTTACGCAGATTCTGAAGCACTACTTGAATGTCCGTCGCGTTACGAATATAATAAATGAATTCATCGGAAAATTACTTCCCGTTTTTGTCATGGTTCTGTTATTTAATTGCATTGACCTCCCAAGAGCAGCAGTAATTGGAAATAATTATCAGCGTTTAAAAGTATACAGCGTCTTATCTATTTGTATCGCAATTTTTGTAATTGCAGCTGATGCTCACAGAAAGGTTATCTGAATTTATTTATTATATTATATCTAATTGTTTTTGTAATATAATATGTAGTAGGATTTTGTATAATGTAAAAATTTTGTTTCTTCTTAGATGAGTTACTTGAAGGAATGGTTATTTCAATATAAAATTGACGAAGATTTCGAAAATTCTGATGCTGAGACAGGTGCAAATGCCGAACATTTATCTCAGGAGAATGACATTTACGAAGTTTTGAAATGGGACTGCGAGACTACTAAAATAGGACTGAGTAGCCAGTTATTCACAATTACATATGGATTTTTTGCACTGGTAAGATACTATATAGCCTATGTTCCCATTTATAATCTAATTGGTAATTACTTAATTAGTAGTGGAAAAGGTTGATGATGGTCTCCAAATAATATAATATATATTGCACAAATTAATTAATTGGCCTAGTAATGACAGCATAGTATAATTATTTTCCCGTCGCAACAAGTATTTTCTCATTTTACTGACATGCTTACTCTATATCTATTTTAATTAATTAATATTTGTTTTGTAAAATCTTTTAAAAATGTTTTTAAAATGTTCTTTTAACAATTCAGCTTATCAGCGTGGGGACAACTTACGGAGCCATTCAGTTACAATTCTACAATTCTGCGATTAAATCGGAAGATAGTTTTATGGTAATTTAGATTGCATTAATAATACTTGACTTCATGGACTAATTAAATCTTTTGATAGCTGTAAAATCTCACGATGTTAATAATTTTACTTGAAAAAGAAACATGCACGATGTCATGCAAACAACAGAAATTTTAATTACTTAATAATTATAGTAGACCATTAGAGTATGCCAATATTAACGAGAATTTTCCAATGACTTCAATCGATAGCAATAAATGCAATAACTAGTTTCATTTTGCATGTAATAAAAATTAAAATCAATCTAAGGTACTCTAATAGATATTGCCGTGAGGTATTTTACTGTCAGAACATTCGTATTTAATTCCATTTATTGTTTGTGAATGTAA
This sequence comes from Tomocerus qinae, assembly GCA_020055645.1. Lineage (NCBI taxonomy): Eukaryota > Metazoa > Arthropoda > Collembola > Entomobryomorpha > Tomoceridae > Tomocerus > Tomocerus qinae. Next base: position 47,087,064 of record CM034546.1, on the reverse strand, counting down.
AGGTATCATTCCACAATCCACATCTAAGCATTTTTAATAATATAGTATGCAATGCTTTACGATTGTGACTCAAGGTGAACTGCTAATCTGCCTGCTCGGCAAACTGGAATAGCCAAGTCAAGCTTAACTGAAGAAGTGCAGTCTTTACTTTATATTTAACCTATAAATCTTGGGCAACTTACACTTTTACATGCAGTTTTATTCAAACCTATTATATGGGCGTTTTCGCAATGTTATTAAACGTATATAATCAATGTTTCTTCTAAACCTGTAATGGTCAATGGTAGACGCATCTATACTTGCCCTTAAGATATCAGCCACTTTTTCATACACGTGAGTAAAAGTAACTCTCTTAGAATGGGAGATCATCTTGGTACAGTCTTTAGATTAAGGTAAACAAAGCAACATTTTCTGTATCTACTTTGTAGAGAATTGAAAATCTCAGAATCTGTATTGCAAAGACTCATTACTAGTTTTACTTTCGCACTTTTCAAGTCCAATGTTGCAAAGTTATACTACAAATCCCTACCAAAGTATTCCATGGTACCGACGAAGACAAGGTAAAACGTTTTTTAAGTGAATCTACGCTTGTGATTGATCACATTTTCTGTTATTCAAAGTTTGCCGGCTGACTAATAGCTGATTGAAGAGCAATTACGTATTTAATCATGGAATTAGACGAGATTTCAAAGGAAATTACTCCTGAAAATACGAAATCATTTAGCCGAATATCAAAAAGTGCTTCCAATAAATTTTACGAAGGAGGATCTAATATTTATGGCTCAGTTTTTCGTTACTTGATTGTAATTACTAATGTTGCATACTACACTTGTGTTATTCCCTTTTGTATCAAAAAAACTCAACATGGTTTTTACAATATACATACCAACAGAGTTCAACAGGTACTTACATTTTTTAACAAATGATACACAAAGTAAAATTACAATCAGTTAAATTTTATTGTTAGGAATTTTAATGTTTATTTATTTTGTTGCTCAACAGATACTAACATTTGTTTCTAATGCGTTGATTTTCGGTTTATTATTTCGAAATGAAGTACTAAATTACAGGAATCGGGATATTGATTTAATTGAAAAGCCTGAAGCTTTTATTGACTTACTATCCAGCTTTTCCAAAATCCCTAAATATTTGGTTTTGTTTTATGCTTTTTGGACTAAGAAGAGGCTTATGAAGACATTTTTATATTTACCCAAGAACAATTTGGAGAGCGGAAAAAAACAAGTAAGTCTTCCAATTAACTGAAGTAAAACTAACTGAAAATACTGAAATAAATAAGCGTATTGATTTTAATGAGAAATAATTCTTTAAATGGCTTACTGCCTCTGGTCATTTTGTCATTTAATTAATAAATTGCTAATTAGTTAAATTACTTTAAATTACTTTAAATTAGCTAATAAAAACTTTGATTAAAATATGAATGTTAATTTCAGATCCTGATAGTGAATGTGTTAATTTTACTGTCAATATTTGGTTCCATCGCATCAAACTTGTATGGTTATGGTGTTCAAAAGAATTTTTTTGGATCTTCTTCAGATGAAGACGATGATGTATATGAATTCAATACTTCCCAGTCTAGTAATGAAAGTGAATCAACTGGAAAGAAAATAATTGACATCTTGGAATTTCCAATGTCAATGTATACAACGTATATCGAAGAACTATTCATATGTCTTAATATCATTTCGGCAGTTATGATTTACCATATTTGCAAGACTTTTGTTAGCCTTTTACAATTAAAATTGACAAGTATTTCCCAGGTATGGCTAACAGATTTAATAATAATAGTTTAAAATTTGTATCTACTTTGCGAAGTAATAAAGATTCTAAATATAATTTATTATTTTATCTAGGTGGCAAAACATTATTATAGTGTCAGAGAAACAACAGCAACGATCCGGGAGTTTTTTGGTCCTTTTGTGTTTGTATACACATTGGAATATCTATTTGGTTGCCTTCACTTTCCATTTGCTTTTCCCGAAGGAAGAATATTTGCAACTGTATTAGTCTATACTTACGTAGCCAAATTTTTTATCACCATCATCATTGCTGCAGAAGCGAGTCATATGGTAAGAAAGTATAGAATTAAATTATGATCCCTTACTTAGTATCTATTTAACAAATTTGTAAATTCAACAAATACTAAATAATTTAATTATTAATGTCCCCTTATTGCAAATACACTCATTTAAGTTTACTATACTTATACACGTGGATATATAAGCTCTTTGATTTTTTCCCAGCTTTTCATTCCAGTTATTCACTGTCTGTGAGAGCTAAATTTAATTTAATAAAAGCCTCTAATCTTTTGAAAAAATGTCATGCTCAGAATTTTGTCGAATAATTAGAATAGCTTTACGGATGCTTAGATTTTAATTGTAAAAGTCGAAAGATGAGAAGAACTGATTTTCTTATTTGACAGATGAAATATTTTAAAGAGTGGCTTTTCCAATACAAAGTAAAAGCGGTCACCCAGGATTTTAATTCTGATGATTATGACAAGAATTCTCAAGTACAGAACAGAACAGATTTCGAAAATTTAAAAAGTGCATATGAAATAACGAAAGTTGGGCTCGGTTGCAAACTTTTTACTTTTACCTATGGATTTCTTGGACTGGTAATGGCTTAAGAATTTTTTATTTAAACGCATTTATACGAGAAAATAACGTCCCACACTCTCAAGTCACAGGCCCAAACTTACAATTTTACAATTATTTAATATACAATTAGGGTAGCCCAGAAAGAACGCTAATGGAAATTCAGTTCTATTACCGTTCATATACTAAGTGCTATGTTCTTTCTGGGCTACCCTGTATTAAATTAAATCAGACTTTTACGTCGGTTGGGTGGAATGACTCATGTTAGGGTGGGACCCGTTTGGCTATTATACTCAGCTATTTGTGATTTACTTTAAAAAATTACAATTTTTCAGTTTATCAGTGTGTTAGCGACATATGGAGCTTTTCAACTGCAGTTTTACAACGTTTCTCTTGCCCAATCTGCGGAAGAAAGTGTCGAAACAAGTGATAACTAAATAAATATACTACCACTAAGAAAAATAAGTGATGTTAACTTGCTTTTATAATAAACGCAAAATAGAAATTCAATCTTAACGTGTTGACTTTACTAAATAAACTAAATTTTTTAGCTCATGTCATGCCAAATTACATGTTGGGATACCCAAGAATGTTTTAATTTATTCTGTATGGATCATAATGAGAAATGCACACATGAGCTCAGTTCTGTCCATCAGTAACATAATATTTATTTTTGTCGACACGTGAACAGTAATGTGTAAGGTATTCTTAGGACTATCTTGATTAGTGCAAGTCATCGTGCGTTCTTACGATAGATAATATGGTTGTTCGCAAAATTCAAGGATGCCCTTGCAAAGTTAAAGTATTACTAATTTGTAGATATGTACTTTCCTGAAAGTGCTGATAGATTATAAGTGTTATTATGACAAAAGTACGTACAAATTTAAAAAACATGACTATTTTTACAATAAACAATATTATGATGTAGGTGTATATCTTCAAAATCTTTTCCCAATATTACAAATCATAACAATATGTAAATATAATTAGCAAAGGATTTATCCAAGGTAAATCCGCGTGACCTATGACAAACATTGACATATAGAACATATATAAGTGCTTCATAATATTTCATCTGGCTGTCGACCTAGCTAAACATAACTTCTATTCGGATTTCAAAATAAAATAAGCAGTTTCGAAGTTTGTCTAACAATATTTTGAAGAAATATCAATGCATCGAAATTTTTGATTTGTGCAAATGTACAATATTTACATGATTTTTGAAATTTTAATAATTGCATCTGAATTAGTGATCTACTATTAATGCAAATTGGCTCTTTCCAGCTTCCTATAGTTGTCGTTGTCACTCTCTCTGCAGTAGCTCCCAGAAATAAGATTAGGAACCATATCAGTGTACTCATTAATGCAACCACGAAGAAAATTACTGTTAAAGGAATATTGATTTTCATAGACGAGACGTAGTAAAGCAGAGGGAAGGTGATATTTGCAAAGGCGTTCACCACTTTTTTAAGTGGTACCACTTCTTCACTCAGCACAAGCATAAAAATTTGGAGTGTGCGGTACGATTTTCTGATTTTTTCCATCTTGTTCACCAGCTCTTGCCTTTTAATCTTTTAGCAAGCGGGGAACCCTGTATAAATCAAACAAATTCAGAAAGGTAATTCCGTTTAATAGAAAGTATGTAATAAAAGTATTGGACCAAAAAAGCATTGATATCATGTCATCTGTAAGCCAAAAAAGATTTGATGGTTTTGGAGTCAGTTTATAGCAACAAAAACTTAATTGCTTAATTGATAGATAAATTAGATTCTTCTAGGTTTAATTTCATGCGTTGGCTTACCGGATAAATATAGCTATTTCCTCAGTGAAGTTTATCGTTAACAGCAGGGAAAATGTTACAAACAAGATGACACTGAACGTTCTCCAATAAAAGCATAGTGTTACCAGCGAAAACAAACATGTGAATACTATATGTCTATTTTCTTGGGAGATTATAGAAGATATATAGGCATCGTGGTTTGGTGATAAAAAGGTATTAATAGAAAATAGAATTGCACCGAAAAAAGATATTCCAGATAGAATCATAAGCGAAAACTCTAAAATATGGCCAAGTTTTGTCAGAACAGGGTTTTCCTCATCTGAAATTAGAATAAAATTTTTTGTCATGAATGTTAATTTCTAGAATTCAAATGATTAATTTTAGTTAATTATTTCTTACCGAAAACGTAATCGTAGAACATAAGAAGTGTGTTGCATATTTTCATAAAACGTTTTCTCCGAAATATTAAAAACATGGAAAGAACTAGAGTCAGTCCGAACAAAATACACAATGTAAAAAAGACGAATGAGTCGATTGCGGTCAATAACCGAATTTGTAACTGTGTCCGCTATCTTTGAACCTAAAAATGTTAAGTAAAAACATAAATAAAAAGTGGTGAAATAAAACCAATTTTGTTTTTTTAAAGTCAATTTGAAACAAGATCCCGTTTCGTCTCTTTTAATATTATATGGAACTCCACCAACAAAATTTCCAAATTGTATTAAATGGCATATAATATTTAGTACTCTTTCACTCGGCATTTTCACCAAATTATTTGGTGGCCAAGTTAAAGTAAACGTTTGGAGGAAAATTTGATGCCACTACTGTTCTTATATACTCACGACCTCTCCATCAAGAGCATTTTTTGTCGCAGTAAAGAAAAAACGCCTTTTTCTTGTAGTTTTAAAATCAGTCTGTGTCTGACTGACTGTCTGTCTGTCTGACTTTTACTGCAAAACAAAACTATTAAAATTTCCCAGTGCCTGGGGATGAAACTTGAGGCCCCGGAAAACTGGGCCCCAAAAAAGTATACGAATTGGTAATAATTAATTATCAGAACATGCCAATTTTTAAACAAATGTTGGTTTTAAAGGATCATTTTGAATGTGATGATAATGATGACATGATGAACTGACGAATAAATAGTTTGATTAATTTATTTCAAATAGCCTCTACTAGACAAACGACATTGTAATAAAATATATAAAGTTCTTATAAGCTAAAGTAGGAACCAACGAGTGGTTGGGTTTGGCGAATCTAATTCTACTAATGCAAGTACTCTATCATATCATTTTCCTTTGATTTTGGGACCTATAAAAATTAACGAGGCTTGCTAATCTTCTGTTTCTCCTCATAAATAACTTCTTCAAAAAGATGAACGAGGTTGTTTTGAAAAATATATAAGGTAAAGATAAAACTTTAAATTAAATTAATTGTTTTCTAGATTTGGTGGGATGTATAGGTTTATGGTGAGAGTGTAAGGTAGCCAAGGTAGGCATTAATGAATGGACGAGTGACAGAGTGAGAAAGAGGAGTGATGCTGGAGAAGAGCGACATCGGAACTGGTTATACGTATAATGTGCTGTAGACGAATTCTGACTCCGAATTGAAGTTTCAAAATGTTAACAATGAAATTTACCATGAAATGGTAGTCAGATGGTTGGATTGAGAAAGTGGTTACTGTTGTGTAGACACTAACGAAACTTTGTGTTAATTAATATTTTCGATAATGTACCCCAAAGCAGTTTACCCGAAGTCCAACACACGTAATGTGCCTATGTCGGGTGTCTTCCAAAGTTAGCTAAGACGTCCTTGCCGCTTAGATACAACCACAGGTTAAAGATTAAAAGTCAATTGTTCAAATTACCCGACACTGCCAATAAGTTTTGTTTGATTATGTTCAAACGTGTTCTATTTAATACCTACTTTGATAATGTTAGTCAAGTAATTTGCACATTTTTTAGTGATTAGTTATTGCCATCTAACATTCAAACCCATGTTTATCAATTTAAGCGTTCCTTAACCTTAGTGGTAATTGCCCTAAGTAAATTACGTCACAAACATCTCAAATTATACCCGGTACCATTGCATTCTATTTTGAAATATTTTTCCACTTGTTTACAATTAAATATCGGTTTATGTTGCAAGATGACTGTTGGGTGAACTATTGACTTCATTTTTCCTTATTGTAAAGATAATGGGGTGACATTTTGGATTCAAGAAAAGACTTTAGAGTAGAGTGGAAGTTTCATTTGTTTACTTTTGCTGGCAGAAATACCAGCGAACATTGATATTGTTATATATATAAACTCTACAGTCTATTAGTATACATATTATGCATACTTTTGCGGGGATTTCTACCACAAAAGTTATAACAGAAAGTGAATGTAAACTTGCACTCTTTAAGCAGACCAATCAGCATTTTGCCACAATTATCTGCCAAATTCGACAGCAATATAATCCGGGTCGCAGGGATTTTTGACAAAAAATTCTTTATTTTTCCGATTTCGGGGGTGGGGCCGGTGGGGGACACTTGCCCCTAGTGCCCCCGTTACTGCGGCCTTGAGTATAATAAATGCACTACTGCCAGTGTGGCGGAGGAAAAATCTATCTTTAAGCCGGGCAAGTTAGTCGCCGGAGGAGGAAGAACGATTCATTTCCCTTCCTTAAAGCAGGCCCTGAATTTACTATAAGAAATAGTAAATTCTACTAAGTATGCATAATAGAGTGTTGCAAGTTGCAACTTGCAACACTCTTTTTATGTAAACTATAAATTTCCAACTAATAGCAAAAAACAAGGAGCCAAACTCAAATTATATTAAATGGCCCAGCACAAGAACCACTTATTAGCTTCAGTTTACTACATAATTTTTGTTGCACTACTTTACTTTTAACTTTATTTGCAAAGTCTTTATAGCCATATCAATAGAAAATCTAATCAATTCGAAAAGTTTTGCAAAAAGTGGGCTAAATGTTCAATTTAAAGTTTGCAATCAATTATGAATTGTCAGTGAAGAACCCCAAATTGTCAACACCATTTTGTTAACACATTTATTTTGCTGCATTCTACACTTGCACTTCCTTTCGTACAATTAATCTCGTATATTCCTGAATATGGCGCCTAAATTACGCATTCAAAGATAATCAAATAATGTCGTCACCGCGCGCCTTATACTTGGACTTACTGACTTACTTGGACGCTACTGATTATGGGCTCTCTGAGTGCACGACTGTTTTCTATTTAATTTTTTTATTTATTTAAAAAACTAAATGATTTGTTATATAAGTTTGTTGATTTTCAGATAATAAATAAATGAGTGACTCCGATTCAACATAGGACCGACGAAGACCGAAACATAAAAGCGGAGACGACATCGAAGATCATCTCCATCATGTTGGACTAATAAAAATTTGCCGAAAAATTAAAGACTCTGCAACGGGCTAAGTCAATGAATCAACGGTTTCCCTCAAGGTCATCTTTAAGAAGTCCTCCAAATAGACGGTCCAGATCTCAGAGTCATTTAAGCGTCGATCGAGATGATCGCCATTTGACTTCTGGTCGTCAGGAAAGAAACAATGCGGTTAATAAAGACCACACGTATTCTTCAGAGGCTGAAATGAGGAATAAGATGGATTAAGATGAGCATTCTGAGAAAGACTACTTAATAATTGCTGCAGAGTTAGACGACAATACAATTATGATGATTGGAGGACCGATAACCGAATAAAATCTGTCGGGTTCTGACAATCATCCACAGCTGGGTCAAAGATGGTCTTCAGTCGAGGACTAAAGGATGAAGCTTGCGGCCAGGTAAAGAAAATTACTAAACTTATTTGATACCAGCAAACGTTCGCCAAATTAATCGCCAGCAATTAAAGTCACCAAATCTAAATAAAGAAATAGAAGTTGGTCTATCGTCATTGTTAAAAGAAGGAATAGGGAGCTATCCCATATACAAGAGCAACTGGCTCAGAGCCTCTGTATTTGGTTGTGGTTTAACTTCCTTACTGAATAAGAAAATTGCCAAATTTGAAGAAGCGGGTATTGATACCAAGTATGTTATCACCATCATGAGTGACAGAAGTCAGCACTTGCTAAATCTACAGCACACGTTGTCTAACTACAGACGACATCTTATATAGACAAACCTTAAAGGAATAGGAAAATCGATTGCCGCTGGCCACTGACGCTGACACAGCAATCGACAATTTTCTATTTGGAAATAACTTGGCAGACAAGTAAAAAAGATCACAGGTGGTGGAGAAGTTAAGTGCTAGTATTGCCAAAGAAAGCAAATCGAAGATTGTCACAACAACTTCAACTAAGGATCAGAGTTCCCGGAAGGGAGATTCTAGAACAGGTTTCCGAGCGAATGTCTCTACTACCGTTGCCCGATTCGTTCAAAAAACGACATTCAGCGCAAACGGGCGGAAGAAATACTATAAGGATCGTAACAAAGAGGACGTCGCCAGCGGGGGTAGGTAAACATGCAGGTCGACTCAAATCTTTTTACGCCAACAACCGGACAAAGATTACAGACAACAAATATATTCTCTAAATTAACAGGCTTAAAATTGCCTTTTATGTCGTCTCCAAAACAAGGTTTTCATTCACAAACTCCAAAAATGTGTGCAATAGAAACGGAGATTTTGATAAATGCAATTTCAAAATTGGTAAAGTTGAGGGCTATTAGATGTTGACAAAATTTACTGGATGAGTTTATATCATCATATGTTTTGGTTTTGAAGCCAGAGGGTACTCGCTTATTTATAATTAATTTGAAATAAATAAACGAATACCTAGAGAGCCTCTGTTGATTTGCAAGACGCCTACATTTTAGTCCCAGTTTGGAAGGAATATAAAAAATATTCACGTTTTTCTATGGCCGGATAAACTCTTTGAATTTACTTGCCTGCCGTTTGACTTGTTTTGTAAACCAAGAATGTTTACAAAGATCCTTAAATCCGTAGTTGCCGATTTAAGACAAAAGGGATTAAACGTCATTTAGCTAGATGATTTATTGTTAACCTGTTAATCCTATGTTGTGCCAAGAGGCAGAATACTCTTGCCAACTACTGGTAGACTTGAAGATCAAAATAAACAATAAAAAGCTTGTATTGAAACTTACAAGCTTAGTAACATATTTAGGTCTTAATTTTGACTCTGAAAGATTTTTCCTCATTTTTACCAAAGAAAAAGCAAGCAAAGTAACCAAATAAACCAAGTCTGAAATTTCTATTCTTTCATTTGCAGAATTATTAGGTCTGTTTACCTCTGTGTATTCTGCCCATAGTACTTGACATGCCCCTACTTCTGCTGCTGCAGAGGTAAGATGAGTGCATGTTCAGACAATTATGGACAGAGCGGGTTATACCGAAAAGTCGTCAAAATTAGGCAGGTTTTATAACTGACCATTAAGAAAATAAGTCTTAATTGGGTACAGCCATGTTTATGGATTTTATTCCCTAAATGAATGTTAAATAAATGTGAATTTTCACTCTATTCGCTTTCACATAATAAAATATCATGTCCTGGCCAATGCCGTTTTGTTAGTAATCTTCAAACATCATTTGATTTGTTAACGAAGTGTAGAATGCAACAAAATCAAAGTGTTAACAAAATGGTGTTTACAATTTAGCGGTCTCCCCTGATAAAACATAATATAATTGATATTGCAAACATTAAATTGAGCAATGAGTCCTCTTTTTGCAAAACTACTCGAATTGATTTTTTTCTGCTAAGAGTTGTTTTCCTATTGCGATAATAACTTTGTAAATAAAGTAAAAAATAGAGTAGTGCGACAAAAAATTATGTAGTAAACTGAGGCTAATAAGTGGTTCTTGTGCTGGGCCATTTAGGATAGTTTCGACTACTGTAAGGTAAAAACTTCATATATAATATTGTTAAAACCTAATTGCTACGACTATGATAGTAGGTTGACAGTGCAAATTTTATATTTCTACCACTGCAAATGGGAAACAATGCGAATGTTTACGTACGCTATGGATGGAGGTCGCATACTTTAACGTAGAAAAGTGGTCCTACTCTTGCGTTTCATGTTTTTTTTTGCCTTAAATACTGTTAGATAGAAACTCACATTTCCATCTATTTCCCTATCCCTATACAACTATAGGACGGCCAAGTCATATAGGAACTCGACTCCAACTTCCCTTCCATATTCTTACACCTTAGACCTATCCTCTCCGTTCACGACAAGTGAAATATAGAATTCCAACGTGCTGCTTGCGCACTGAATTCTATAGGAAAGTTAGCATACGACATTTTATACCCGGAGGCTACAAGAACGACGTGGTCGTAAGGTCACAGATAGGGAATTGGAAAGAGAGCTCGAGAGAGAATGCTGGACATGGGCTTACCGTCAAGACCTAAAGAAGAAATCCTCCGCGATTTCTAGAATTCCCATTTTCTATTCCCAAAATTATAACCCATCTCGATCAGAATCCCCATTTTTGAGTCACAATTGCTCAGCTGACTCACTTTTGTTACATTGCTCACATTCCCCACCCCATTCATAGAATTCAGTAATTTAGTGTCACCATAATCGTTAAATTGCTCATCAGTAATTGAACTCTGTGCTTTAAGTATATCACTAACAATTTAAGTGCCAATAACTGTATCAGCAAAGTCATATCGTTACACTATTCCATGTACTCAATCAGTTTATTATTTCCCCACCATATTATCATTTTGCGTTCAGTTATTTTGTGTATTTATCCAGCTAAAGACAATAGTAATTTTCCCATCTCCAGTTCCATCCGTTCAGTGATTAATAAATACACCAACCGCACATTTATTGGCAAAGACTAAACTCGTGAAGTTCACTAACTTTATTACATCACATCATTGCGCAACAGCATATTATCATTTCGATTCCTCGACATCCCCACCATTCACATCACAGAGGAACTTAGTTTTAGAAGAGGTTTGATGTTTCTCCGAAGGACTACATACATCCCACATACATAAACACATAACCCGACGAGATTCATCAATAACCTCCTGACAATACCCTCAGATTTTCAGGACATGAAAAACCCATGGATTTTGCTTTTGGTGAGGATAAACCCAACCCAAAAACTCTGACTTTTTGCTATTTGATACCCAAAAACCTGGGTTTTTGGGTTTTTCATGCCCTGCAGATTTTCTGCAGTAATAGTGAGATGTATTTAGTGCGTTTTTCCTCTGAGCAGTAACAGTGCAAAGTGAAAAACTGCATGGGTATATAGACCATTCCAGGTTTAAGAATTTTTCATTTGAACACATACAAGACAATAAAGTCCCATATTCTCAGGCAGGTAGTGCTCCAGCCCAATCTACCCTGCACTTATACAGAAAGAACGGTAATGGAATTTTTAGGCCATTTTTGATTCATTTCAGTCAAAGAATACCAACAATTTTTGCGCTATGCGCGAATATATATACTTAAAATTTTTATTGGAAATGTTAGCCCCCTCCGAAACTCAGTTCTGTATACGAGCTTGAGCGACATACAGAACTTTTCAACTGCAGTTTGATGTTCCTCTTGCCAAATCTACGGAAGAGTGTCGAAACAAGCTATCTCTATATATAATCTTGATTATATAAATTCTTGACTTGATAAAGCAATAAATTAACCTGTATGGTGATGCCAAATGCAAAATACGCGAACATGATGAAACTGATTTTATTTAATAATAATTAGAAATAAGTTAATAAGTCGAATTCTGATAATCTTTTATGGATGCCTACTTTTTAAACTTTAGTCACCAGCCTAGTGCTAACGAAATACAATTATCACCAAGAAAACAATTTGATATTAGACTTACAATAAACGCAAAACAGAAATTCAATCCTGACGTAATGATCGTAACTTAGCAAACCTAATTTTCTAAACGTTGTCATACAAAATAATGGATAGAAATGAGTAGTTTTACATGTTGGGCTATCTAGGAATTTATTTTATGTGTATCACAAATAAATGCACAAATGAGTTTCAAATCAGTTCTTTTGACTACAACCAATCTTCAGTAACATGTTTATTTTTGTCAATACTTAAATTTGTAAATAAATATTTATATGGCGACAGTGATTAATAATATTATTTTACCATCCTCCTTAGTGCAAGTTATCGTGAGTTCTTAAGATAGCTTATGGTTGTTAGCAAAATTGAAGAATTTTTATGCAAAGTTAAACTGCCTAATTTGTAGTTGTGATTATGTACTTTCCGTATAGTGCTAATAGATAATGGGTGTTATCATTGCTAAAACGTACAACGATAGTTTCAAAAGACTATTTTACAAGAAAAAAAGTTATTTGTTTAAAACATTTTGCGTTGGTTGGTACAAATTTAAATAATTACTTTTCTTACGATAAACAATTATTATGATGTAGGTATATAATATTTTCAAAAGCATTTACTAACATCACAAACCATAACAGCATAAAAATATAATAGCAAAGGATTTATACGAAGTAAACCCGCGTGACCTCTTATGAACATTGACCGGTTTATATAGATGTGCTTGAAAACCTCTCAGCTGTCGACCTATATAGCTATACATTACTCCTTTTTAGATTTCAAAATAAAATTAGCAGTTTCAAAGTTTGTCTAACAATATTTTGTAGAAACATTAATGCATCTAATTTTTTGATTTGTGCATATGTACAGTATTTACATGATTTTTGAAATTTTAATGATTGCATCTGAATTAGTGATCTACTATTAATGCAAATTGGCTCCTTCCAGCTTTCTATAGTTGTCGTTGTCACTCTTTCTGCAGTAGCTCCCAGGAATAGGATTAGGAACCATATCAATGTACCAATTAATGCAATAACCAAGAAAATTACTGTTAAAGGAATGTTGATTTTCATAGACGCGACGTAGTAAAGCAGAGGGAAGGAGACATTTGTAAAGGCGTTCACCACTTTTTTAAGTGTTAGCACTTCTTCACTCAGCACAAGCATAAAAATTTGGAGTGTGCGGTATGATTTTCTGATTTTTTCCATCTTGTTCACCAGCTCTCGCCTTTTAATCTTTCTGTCTACACGAAAGCTAAGCAAACGTGGAACCCTGTATAAATCAAACAAATTTAGAATGGTAATTCCGTTTAATAGAAAGTATGTAATAAAAGTATTGGACAGGGAACAAAAAAGGTACTCCTTTTTTACAAAAAAGATAAAAAGTACTACTTTTTCTAAAAAAACAGTCCTTTTTACTTTTCCATGTAAAACGGAAGTAATATGGCATGCTGCTACATCAAAAAAGGCAAAACAGGACTGCTTTAAAAAAAATCTTATCCCTACTTTTTTTTTTACAAAAATGCAAAAAAGTTAAAGCCCAAAAAGGTCCTTTTTTGTTCCCTGGTATTAGCATAAAAAAGCAATGTTATTATGGCATCTATAAAACAAAAGAGATTTGATCGTTTTTGGAGTCAGTGCAACAACAAAAGCTTAATAGGTTTCTAGGCTTTGATTTAATATGTTGACTTACCGAATAAATATAGCTATTTCCTCTATGAAGTTTACCGTTAATATTAGAGAAAACGCTACAAAGAAGATAATAGTGAAAGTCCTCCAATAAAACCATAGTGTTACCAGCGAAAACAAACATGTGAATACTATATGTCTATTTTCTTGGGAGATTATAGACGATATATAGGCATCGTGATTTGGCGATAAAAAGGTATTAATAGAAAATAGAATTGCACCGAAAAAAGATATTCCAGATAGAATCATAATTGAAAACTCCAAAAAATGGCCAAGTTTTGTCAAAACAGGGTTTTCCTCATCTGAAATTAGAATAAAAATGTTTGTTATAAAATTTAATTTCATGACGTCAAATGATTAATTAATTCATTTATTACCGAAAACGTAATCGTAGAACATAAGAAGTGTGTTGCATATTTTCATAAAACGTTTTCTCCGAAATATTAAAAATATTGAAAGAACTAGAGTCAGTCCGAACAAAATACACAATGTAAAAAGACGAATGAGTCGATTGCGATCAATTACCGAATTTTTAAGTGTGTCCGCTATCTTTGAACCTAAAAATGATAAGTAAAAACATAAATAAAAAGTCGAGAAATAAAACCAATTTTGTTTTTTTAAAGTCAATTTAAAACGAGATCTCGATTCGTCTTTTTTAATATTATATGGAACTCCACCAACAAAATTTCCAAATTGTATTAAATGGCACATAATATTTAGTGTTCTTTCACTCGGCATTTTTCTGAATTTTTTTAGGGACAAAGAGTAGGTACAAGTCAAGATAAACGTTTGGAGGAAAATCTGATGCCACTACTGTTCTTATATATACTCACGACCTCTCCATCAAATTTGTTTTGAGTATTTTTTGTCGCAGTAAACAAAGAACGCCTTTATGTAGTTTTAAAATCAGTCTGTGTCCATTGTGAAATGTGTAATTAATTGTATAGCTTCTACAGCAAAACAAAACTATTAAAATTTCGCAGTGCCTGGTGATGAAACGCGAGGCCCTGGAAAACCTGGCCCCAACAAAGTATACGAATGGGAAATAATTAATTATCTGAACATGATAAATTTTAAAATAAATATTGATTTTTATTCCCACCCCACCTTGTTGGACGTCTATGGAAAATGCGGGACATTGTGGTAAATGCAAAATAGTGGGAATTATTGGAAAATATGGGAAATAAAGCCCAAAAATATTCATTTTGGCGCAATTTTTGCTCTATTTCCCACACTTTCCCATTTTCCTCTCCATTTTAATACCCACAGTAAAAAATGGGAAACTACCCGTTAGTGGTATTTCCTAGTCAAAACCTTGTAACCAAAGCTTCTTATTATGCTTGCCTGCAATACTCAGACAGGAATAATCAGGGATCACGATACAGGAGGAAGAATACAGAAGACCTATCTAAAAGCAGGGTGAGGTGGTCGTCGGAAAAAGAACGCTTCATTTGCCCTCCTTAAAGCAAGCCCTGAATTTCTATCAGAAATATTAAATCAACATCAGCATCATTGGTTGCAACACTCTCTATAAATAAACTACAGGGTTCCAATTAATAGCAAAAAAAGGAACCACAACTCAATTTATATTATATGGGCCAGCACAAGAACTACACATTAGTTTCAATTTACGACATATAATTTTCTACCAAAGTTGCTTTCTTTGAAAAACAAAGTCATTAAATCAAAACGTTTTAATTCTAGTTCATAATCAATTTGAACAGTTTTGCAAAAAGAGTGCTCAATTTAATTTGTTTCCAATGTCAATTATATAATGTAATGTCAGGGTAGGATAGGTTAGATTATATTAGAATAGGTTATAGTGGTGACCAAAACCTCTCAAATTATTTTGTTTTGAGTATTTTTTGCCGCAATATTCAAAGAACGCCTTTTAGTTGTAACTTTAAAAACAGTTCGTGTCTATTGTATGATGTGAAATTTTATAACTTTTACTGCAAAACAAAGCTGTTAAAATTTTCCAGTACCTGCTTATGAAAGTTGAGGCCCCGGAACATAGGCCCTAACAAAGTATACGAAAGGGAAATAACTAATTATGTGAATATGTCGATTTGAAAATAAATGTTAATTTTTAAAGATAATTTTGGATGTCATAATAATCATGAACTGGCAGATAAATATTTTGATAAATTTATTTCAAATTATTTGCCACTACTAGACAAATGACATTGTGGTAAATATTAAAAAAATATATAGTTGGCGGAAAAATAATTTTCATAATCTAAATTAGGTTAGAGTTTTGCGAATTTAATGGTACCAATTCAAGCACACTTTCATTGTATCATTTTTCTTTGATTTTGATATACATAACAATTAATGAGGCTTGCTAATGTTCTGTTTTTCCTTACAAATTCTTCAAAAAGACAACGAGGTTCTTTTGAGAAGTAAATAAGGCAAAGAAACATTAAATTCAATTAATTATTTTCCAGTGGTGTAGGCTTGTCTATTCTGCTCACAATTTTGCTTAAATTTTACCACGATAGACAGATTGAGAATGCCTATGAAATAGTTCACACTTATAATGACATCATTCACTATATACGTTGAACAAGATCGTGCTGTGAAACATGTGGGCTCTGAAAATAGTGCACGGGTGCTGTACTATACATACAAAGCTTCTTAAATTCATTCCTTACAATACTATGACTCAACCAAGGACCCACCTTGCTCATGTCATCTGTCATCATTCCGTGTCCTGTGTTATGATGTAATCAATAGCTATAAAAGCAGGTGTACTATAGTACAGGTGTATATGATTTTAGTGGTAGTATAACAAGTATTGATGAATGAGAGAAAGTGAGTGAGAGAGTGAGAAAGAGTAGAGATGCTGTAGAAGAACGATACCGAAAAAAGAACCTATTTATAAGCCGGGCAAATTAATCATCGGAGGAAAAACAATTCATTTGCCCCCCTTAAAGCAGGCCCTGAATTTCTATAAGAAATCTTAAATTCTACTGCGTCATTTGTAGCAACACTCTCTATAATATAAACTGCAAGTTTAGTAGTCTATATCTATATCTTATAGCAAAAAACAAGGGACCGAAACTCAAATTATATTAAATGGCCCAGCACAAGAACCATTCATTAGCTTCAGTTTACTGCATAATTTTTTTGTCACAGTTGCTTTTTTTGCAAAACAGTCATAATATAGCAAAACAATTCTTTGCAGAAAGAAATCAATTTCGAACAGTTTAGCAAAAAACGGGGCTCAATGTTCAACTTAATGTTTGTGATATCAATTATATTATGTCAGGGAAAACCCAAAATGTTCAAAGCTTTATTATACATGGCCATGGATAGGCTAGGTAGGTTATAGCTTAGAATAGATTATAATATTGACAAAAAATGGTTATGACAGGTTAGGGGTAAATCATTGCCACTTAGCTAAAATCTTTATACGTTTAAGATGTTATTAAAACCCAATTACTAAGACTATTATGATTATGATAGTTTGCAAGTGCAAATGATACATTCCTAATGCAAATGAGAAACAATGACATGCTTACATGTTAAAATGCTACCTACTTGATTATATTGCATCTTGTACGTATAGTGCATTACGAAACACTCGCTCCTTGTTAAACAGGTTTCCCTATATGCTAATGCAATTTTGCAACATGAACTTGGACCTTGTGTTTTGTATGATCGCATTGTAGTTCTAGTAATAGATCTGAACAGTAGATACAATATTATGTGAGGATAGAGATAAACAAGTTTGGCAATGGGATCAACAGAAAATATTATACCAACATTGCAAAGATTTTCAAGTAGAATTTCAAGTGTGTTTGAGGAAAACAAAACTATTTTATATCCTTCAGTCATTTACCATAATGTTTTATTTTTCAATATTTCATATTACTCTTGCATTACTCCTTTCCGTTTAAAAGAAACCGAAACTGGAAGTTACAAAATACACACAAATAAATTGCAGCAGGTAAAAAAATTATTTTAAATGTCTTATTTATTATTTTCATTCCCGGCTGATTGATTTTTTAAACATTTCAGATACTGACAGGGATTTTCCATTTCCTTGCAATAGCTACTGTCTTTCGGCAACCAGTTTCGTTTATTCAGTTCTACAAAATACACAAAGCACTCAATGTTCTTGTTGCAAGACCTGAACTAGTTATTCAATTACTCAAATTATTGCTACAGTTGCCATATATTATCACTGCCATTAATATATTTTGGAGGAAAAAATATATTCTGGAAAAATTATGGAATATTTCTCAAAATAGTGACCCTAAGAAAAACAGAAATGTATGTTTCACATTATTTGTTATTAAATATTTACTTGCTGGGTTAAATAATTTTATTTTTTAGGTCCGCACGATAGTTGTGAATATTTCTATAGTCCTTTTAATTCTCTTGTTGGTGGTAATTAATTTTACTACGGACCCAAGTCATTTCAACTGGAGAAAGTGGATATGTACTGGCATTACAAAAAGTGTTCAAAATATAAACCTTACATTATATTACGATGAATCTCAACTGGAAAAATTTCAAAACTGCACGTCGCGTTTAAACGAATTTGGAGGAGGACTAATTTTTTTGGGACTTTTTCAGAGAATGGTCACTTTGTATCTTTATATTTTTAGAAACTTTTGTTCTTTAGTAATTCTCATTTCAGCCATACAAGTCTATCACAGCTGTAAAGGATTTTTTAATGCTTTAAACACCGACGAAAAAGATATTTCAAAGGTAATTAATAAAATAAAACAATAAACAATTTTAAAATAATATTTCATTGTATCTACAAAATTAATCTGTTTTAATAGGTTTAAATTTACATTGAATATGACATTGGACTAATAATAATGTACTAATTCGTTTTTTATGTGAAACAATAATTTACTAGAGTTACTAATTGTAATGCCTTACGCAGGTTCTAGAACACTATTTATGCGTTCGGAAAATCACCCAAAAAATAAGCGACTTCATCGGGCAACTCTTAACAACTTTTGTTCTCATTTTATTGCTGTCTTGTATTGATATTGCGGCGGTTCTGAAAGACTACGTTTCAGGTTACGAGCGGTTAAGAGTGTTCACTATAATTGCCGTCAACTTTTCCATTTTTATTGTTGCAGCAGATGCTAATAGAAAGGTTGGAAAAAAATTTTACAAAATTTTACATTAATTTTTTGGCCATTAAAAATGTTTTATTAATGATTTTCAGGTGAATTACTTAAAAGAGTGGCTATTTCAGTATAAAATAAAACAACAGTCAACAAAATTTGAGATTGTCAACGAATTCCAAGAACACGAGGATGAAATTTACGAAACTCTTAAATGGGATACTGAAACTAATAAAATTGGATTAGGAAGTCAATTATTCACACTTACTTATGGCTTTTTTGCATTGGTATGTACTTAATTACTTTTTTGTTAAATGAAACTGAGAAAATAATGACGTTCTGTTCTACATTTCAGCTGATAAGTGTGGGGGCCAGTTATGGAGCTTTACAATTACAATTTTACAACTCTAAACTTGAGTAGTAATTATAAACTGTAAATTCAATGTTTCCCAAACCCATAAAGGAAATCGCCATACATTGTATTTTTTTCCTTTAAAAACAAAAGTTCTGTAATTTAAAAATTAGCCAAAATTGAAAAGATTTATAAATACAGAACAAACAGGTAATTTTCAGGTTTAAACGTTGCAACAAGTTATTAAATTATTCATGTTCATCGTTGAAGAATGCAAATAGATGCTACAAACAGTGCTAACTTTTACCTATGTGCATACAGCTATTTAAGTAAACAAGTAAATGAATATAATTTTAGTATTTTTCCACATTTTGCACGATTCTTCTTTTGTTCATCTTCAATTGCTAATTATAAACTTCCTCAATGAAAAATTTCCTGAATATTGTGTGTTTTTATTTCCCTTGCCGAAATAAGTACTTGTTTATTTACACACTTACTCGAAATAATTGCATAATATGTTTCCATTACAATTTAAAAATGCAAACTAGTCTCAACGCTCTGCAAAATGTATATAATAATTCACATAATGAGAATAGTTATGCATATTTCACAAACTTGGTTTGGCTAAATAGTTTTTACAACTTTCTAAGAATCCTTCCACTAGTAAATACTAAAGGTAAAACTGTAGGGGTATATCTCAAGGTCAACTGCTCCTTATTGAGAAAACTGGATTGAAGCTTGGTAAACAACATAATTGTCTTATAAATGTAAGTATATCTGTGTTATACAGTGTCTAGGAACAAAGTAAAGATAGACATGGGCCATTGAAAGCTGTTCACGTGTATACTTATGAAAAATTCATAATGGTCTAGTTGGCAAATGTATTTTGATTCCAATGAAATTGCAGCAAACTATAGTATTGTATAATGCCGTATTTGTGACATTGAGATGTCGACTAGTTTTTGTTGACATATAAATTCTTTGTATACATTGCATAAATTATACTATCTACTTACTTCTTTCCGGGTGCATAACTATGGATATTAATATGGTTAATTTAATTGCTGAATTCTTTCTTTGTTATATCTGTGATTGTCAAAGTTGTATTTGAACAGATAGAATAAATTAATTCTTATTTAGCAAATACATAAGTATGATAAACAAAATTCAATTTATATTAAATGGTTAAATGGAATGACTTGGCATCTTGACAAAAAAAGCCGCAAACTTGTCCTTGCTGCTGGAGTTAGAGTTGTTTTATAAGAATTGCCATTGTCCATGCATATTTCACGTTCACCTTATAATATAATAATTATTGTACCTGCCATACATCTTTAGACAAGATTTTTTGCAATATTGTCCTAAATGAGAAGCTACTCCCATTTTCTCCCTCTGGACATTGTTATTACTTTGCAAATACAAGTGTATACGTACTACAACTGTAATGAGTGAGTGATCCACATTTCTAATATTGTACATTGTTAGGATATTTTTTGAGAATATTATTCTTTGTACATAATCTATAACAAGTGCCAATAAAATGGAATTAGACAATATTTCAAGAGAAATGTCCCCTGAAACGTCATTATCCCCTCGTCGTTTATCTAAAAAGTATTCAGAAAAACTTTGTGAAAACGAAGCCAATATTTATGGTTTTGTTTTTCACTATTTAATTATAATCATTAACATTGCATATTACACTTGTGTAATTCCTTTCCGTGTCAAAAAATCTCATTCCGGATATTACAAAATATGCACCAACAAAATTCAAAAAGTAGGTATCTCAAAATTACGTATCAAATTATTTTCTTTGTTGCAAATTTATTTTGTTTTGAAATAATATTCATTTAGATATTGACTTTTCTTCTCAATATGATAACCGCCATAATGCTATTTCTACTTCTTGGTCGTAATTTACGAAATGGAGAACATATTATTGAAAAGCCGGAAGCTTTTATTCATTTACTATCTACTATTTTTGCAATACCATCATACTTGACTTTGTTCTACGTCTTCTGGACGAAGAAATCCGTTCTTGAAAATGCTCTAAGCATGACCAAACCTAACAGTAAGACTACTAATAGAAAAGTAAGTCTTAAAATTAAGAAATTTATCAACTGCAAATTATAAGTCACAATATTATAATTATTTTTTATTTTGATAATTAATCATGAACATTAATTTGCAGGTTCGGATATTAAATGTCATCGTATTGCTGGTCATTTTTATTACCGTCTGCTCAAATGCGATAACTGAAACCTTTTATAAGTTTTTTAAGCAAATGCCTCAACCTACCTCAGTGGAAATTTCAAATGTACACTCAAAAGAAACAATGATTTTCTCGGCTAATGAAACTGCTAATATGCCTGCAAACACTAGAACAGTCGACATAACATTTTTTGTCATTATGCGGTTAATATTCTCGGTATACTCGGGTTACATTAATGAGTTGTTCGTGTGTCTCAATTTTGTTGCAGCCATAATGACTTACAACATGGCTAATGAATTTTTTAACTTTTTAAATTCAGAGACTGACATTTCTCAGGTATGGAATTATACTCAATATTATCTAGGATAATACTAAATTTAAGTCTGTAATTTTCATCTAGGTGGCAAATCATTATCTTAGCATTCGAGAAACTACAAAAATAATCCAACTTTTGTTTGGGCCTTTTGTCTCCTTTTACTCTTTGGAACTTCTATTTGCTTGTCTCCATTTTCCATTTACTTTTGAAGGAGGAAATACTATGCCAATTATATTGGCCCACACATACATTATCAAGTTCTTTATCACGATATACATTGCTGCTGAAGGAAGTCTAAAGGTACAGTTTAAGTTATGAAACTCAGATATAAGTATTACGTTAAACAAATTGTGGCTGTCAAATTTACATCACGTTGACAAAATTTTTGTCTTTCAACGAAAGTAGTTTCTGATAGAATTTAATTTTTGCAGAGTGTCATTAAAATAACTATAAACACCATAATTTAATTTTACTAAAAAGAGTTTTTAATCTTATGGTTAAAAGTAGAAACGATGGTTAACATTCTAAATTGCGGTAAATAAGGACAATTTACTGAAAATTGATTTCCAACCTTAATTATCATCTTTACAATTTTATATACACTTAGATATTATAAGTTTAAGCCATAAATTGAATTTTAATAATGATTAAAATTAAAAAATATCAAACATATAAATATACCTACATCAATTTTTAAAAGATCATAATATCAGTTATTCACTACAAATTTCCAAATTAAAATTATGTTAATAAATTAAATAATTATAAGAAATATTAGCCATTTATTTGTGTGTAAACTTTGTATTTTTTTGGTGTTAGATGAAGTATTTCAAGGAATGGCTTTTCCAGTACAAAGTGAAAGAATTAAATAATGACATCCCAGAAAATGATAAATTTTACAACAAAGACGTGTTTGAGATTTTGAAAAGTGAATGTGGAATTACAAAGATTGGACTGGGTGGGCGGCTATTTACTGTTACGTATGGATTTATTGGAATGGTAAAACTACTTTTTTAATGTATAAAGCTTAATTTTAATTTTAAAAAAAATATCTGAATTTGAAAATGTTTTTCCAGTTTGTCAGTGTTTTGGCCACCTACGGAGCTTTTCAGCTACAGTTTTACAACGCGACTCAAGCTAGAAATTCAGAATCTGCTGAAACTACTGATAATTACCCTTCCATAGAAAATAATAGTACACAAATAATGGCAGCATTCTAATAATATGTAAATTAACCTTTTTCCAAAAGTAATTATTCGTTAAATAAATCACCAAATATTTACCATAGTCCTTATAACTCTTTTTGACCTAATCATATAGATAGCACAAATTGTTGTAATGGTAATAGTAATTACCAATTGTAATAGTAACAACAAAGTTATTCTATCAAAAATATAGTCACAATATTTACAAAAATGTTTTTGTTGAGAATTAGTATAATAGTTCAAAACTTCATAACAATAATTTGACACTTCTAATAGGACTCAAATAAATTAATGATATTTAATTTTTTAAGATATGCTAAAAGCCCGTTAAAACAATAGTTCAATATTGGAATATTTGTAAAAATGAAGACATGCCCCGGTACTCCCAGGAAAAATAATAAAAGAATGCAAGTGCCCAGTTTTCTAGGGTTGTTTTTAATCTAGTTTTAAAAAAATTTGCTTACTAGTTTCCTGATTGATGTGATTTCATGTGATTCCTTAAATGATCTCTGCGTGATAGTATTTTCCCACAAATGGTACATTGATGAATAATTTTTTGTTCGCCATGATATCTCTTCGTGTGTATTCTGCAACTTTCTTTGGATTTAAAAATTTTTTCACAGTGATCACATTTGACGGTTATAGGTCCTTTTTCAGCAATTTGTTTGTGAATTCGCATGTGAGTTTTGAAATGCTTTCCGAGTTTGAAAGTCTTTCCACATAAGTCGCAAATATATTTTCGTTCAGTGGAATGGCATTCCATATGAGCCTTGAGGTTAGATTTTGTAGTCCACTTTTTGTGGCAGATGTCACATTCATATATTTTACCTTGTATATGTATTCGTTCATGATGCATTAAAGAATGTTTAGTTAGGAAATTTTTGCCACAATGAATGCAGATTAGAGGGTTAAATTCTTCTGAGTGAGATGCCATATGTTCTTGAAACCCTTGTCTTGATACGTACACTTTGTCACACGTCGTACACTTTAAACTTTCTCGTACTCCGTGTACTTCTCGCATATGACGGGGAAGACGGGTACGTCCAAATTGTTTTTGGCAAATTTCGCACCACAAGGACTTTCGTCTTTTATCTGCTCCAAAATTAAATAACATTTTATCTCCCCTTTATTAATAACAATTAATTATAAGGATATTTTACACCAATTAGAGACTTTTAAAACTATTTTTTCCTCCAGTCAAACCTTCTTTAAAGAGGAAATTCCTAAATTCTTTACAGTGTCACAAAATTCGATGGTACAAAAATTGCGCGGCTTAATTTTCACATTTACCTCAATTTTAAGAGAAATTGTTTACACAGTTCGCCTGTGATGTAATGTAAAGCTTATCTGTCTATACTGTCTAATAACGAAGACAGTATTGAAAATTTGGAACCCCGCTAAGTAGATTACTATTATTCATTGAATTCAGCCCCGTTTATCAATTCAATTCATTATAAATACTTTAATACATATTACGGAGAGCAATTTTGTAATTCAAAAATGTATCTGCTCCTTTGACAATCATTATCTATACTTTTGTGCATCAAAAAAGTCCAATTTTTATTCAAAAAAGGAACTGCAATTTTTAATTTTACCAAAGGTCAGAAAAAAATACTCTATTTAGGTAGCAATTGCTAAAAAAGTAAAAAAAAATGATAATTTTGTGGATGTATTGTATACCTGCCATTTCCTTCATTTGTTTTAGCGCTTCCATTTTTTCATTTTCTTCAGCCGTTAAAGCAGGATCATATTCAGCTTTCTTAAAAACAAACAAATTAATTGGTGATTCCGTAACAATGCACCACTTAATCATAAAATCAAATAATTTTGTTTGATACCTGCACAACTTCATCAATCTGGCTCACCTGTCTGTAAGATAATTAGATAATAATTACATATAAAGTCAATACCATGAGGGGTATAGATATTTTGTGGAAACCTTAGAACTTAGAATTTATTTCAATATATTGTTTAATAATTATATAGTTTCTACCGAAGACTACAATTTCTTGGTCGGTTGCACTTGTTTGTTTGATAATGAAGGAATAATAATGGCTTACGGTTTGATAGGCTTGACCCATAACAATTCCAACATTCTAATATTATGTGAAATAAAAATGCTTGTAATACTAAAAGTTAAATAAATGCCTAAACATTGAACTTTAAGTTCAAATATTAAAAAGGAACCCAAATGAGGTAACAAAGGTATTAAATTTAGAAAAATAACATACTCGACTTCTTTCAAGGGTAATGCATAAGTTACATAATAATATATAGCATTACGTATACGTAACTAATTATTTACAATACCTTTCGGAAGATGGACAGGATATCTTTTCTTTCTCCGCTGTCGTAGAACATTGTTCATTCTCACTACCATCACTATCTGAATCTCCGGAGAAATCTGGATCTACATTTAAATTATCACTTTCAGAAGATAGATTCTCTTCATCACTTGTATTGCCTCCAACTTCATAATCCTTTTCTTGAATACTTTTATTTTCCACGATTTCCTAAAAATTGTATAAAAGTTAAATATTTGATATATATGGATTATTATAATCCATATATCAAATCATATCAAATCATTGAGGGTATAAGTTAAAGTAAAATATCCATTTAAATAGATAGCGATACTAAATATATTTTATTTCATAAAAACGTTTTGGAGTGGAAAATTTAAATTCATCAAAAGCAACTGACGTTTCTGTCATTTGTCGACGTACAATTGCTTCGGAGATTCTTCTTATTTTCGTTTAGATTCGTTTTAGTCTGAGATAATTCATTCTCAGTAGTGACCACGTTATTAGTCACAATTTCTTCATTTATAATGTTGTAACTTTTATCTTCAGCTTCAAAATCCGAAAAGTGATCTACTGTTTCTTTTTTAATGGGATAGTCAAGATCTTCTGGTTCACCCAACCCCAAAATGTTATAGTCATGATCTTCTGGTTCAGCCAACCCCAAAATGTTGCATAGATCTGAAAATTCATTTAAATACAACACAAGAAATGTAAAATGTCAAAATAAAAATATTTTGCTACATTAAAATAATACAGTTTTAATTAGGGAATGTAGAATCACCTGAAAGAATTCCCTGTCTAATGTGATCGAATTGAGTTTTCTGAACATCTGGTGGGATAAAGACGCTATCTTTTAATTTAAACGTAACAAATTTCAGCATTTTTGATATATTCTTTTTAATTCTGTTAATTTCACAAAAAAGTCTTCTTATTCCTCGTAAATTGGCATCACAACTCATACACAAAAAAACCGTTCGTTCCAGGTAATTTTCAGCTGCATTAACACTAACTTTAAGTATATCACACAATGTGATCACATCAATATTAGCACCAATATACTTCTCGGTGCTTGAAGATTTTAAACTGGCAAGACACAAAACACAATTTTCAGTTACTGCTGACATTGTGGTATACTTTAGTGTAATCTAGTGTTCAATTTTGTGTAAAAATTTAACTTTGTTTTGTAATTTTCTTCGCGAAAACTTTTGATGGAAACATTTGGAACAAGAAAACAAACTTTGCCGCGCAATGTATCTTTCCCGCTTTATGGAAATAACTACAAACTACAAATAGATTTCCATTATAAATCCCATTTCGTTTTAAGAAATTTCTCCTCCAAGACTTATTGAAACATTTCATAAATTTTACAACAACCTTTATTTCAGGAAATGTGAATACGTTTACAACAATATCGGTCACGTATTTTTATCAAGGTTGCATAGGAGATTAAAATAATCACTACCGAAAATTATTTTCGGATCCGAGTCCGTCCGGGAGGCATCTATAGGTAACACCTGTAATGTATTAACTACTATTTAACTATGGACTATAAAATATCCTGCCAATGCCAAAAAAATGAGTTTCAACTTTTTAAAACTTGCTTTTTACTTGTAGTTGATCCCTCTTCTCTTTCTCCAGAATACAGATTCAAAGCTGGAAAAGCTTTTGTCATCATCGTACTCTGTTGTAAGTCTGAGTGGTGGGTTTGTAATATAATATTACTTAGTTAAAGTTTTTATACTCTTACTAACTTTTCGCTTCACGTTGTGAGCCGTTGTAAGAGTTAAAGGACTGTGGCCCAAAACTTTGGCTCCGGAAGACAAAATCTGCCTCCAACTTGTTCTCCACTTTCCTGTTATAGTGGCGCTGAGACGAAAATTGTAAAGGGAACCCCCTTATCACTAACTAGATCTGGCGTTTATTATCGAAAACAAAGTCACCTTGTTTAGCGGGATTTTAAATATCGCTAGGTCAGTCTCCTAACTAAATATTACTATGTTCATGTTATCACTAAAAGTATATTACCGGATTTCAATCGTGAAAGATGAATTGACTGAGTGTTTTGCTATAGGTATTTACCTGAAGAAAGGAATTAAATGGCAAGATTAATCCAGTTAAAAGTTTGAAAAACGAAATGGAGCGCCCATGTCAAATATTATTTATTTATATTATTTATTTGTGTCTCTCCTATCAGGCTATTGCCCAAATTGCCCATGGAGATAACCCATATCCAATTAGCGACTGCAATGATTTGCAAAACATTCGTTTAAATTTAAATGCAAATTATGATCTAATTCAAGATATTGATTGCCTGGGCACAAAAAAATGGAATAATGGATCGGGGTTTCTACCGATTGGAAATAGCGATGTCAATAGCTTTAATGGAACATTGAATGGATATAATCACATTGTATCAGGATTGTATATCAACACAACAGCATCATATGTTGGATTATTTGGAGTTGTTTTTTATAGTGGAAAAATTATTAACGTTAGTTTAAAGAACGTATATGTTAAAGGATATTCATTCGTTGGCGGTCTAGTGGGGAGGAATATAGGAGGGACTATTATTAATACTTGTGTAACAGGTGATATTTTAAATATTGTAGTTGGAGGTGGAGGTGTTATTGGGGGATTAGTTGGTCAAAACACCGGTACGATATCTCATTCTTATTCTGCCGGTCAAGTTATTACTAACAGTAATGGTGCTGGCGGTCTGGTTGGATTGAATTATAATATCGTTAAAAATTCATATTCAATGGCAACGGTGTACATGTACAGTCAGTTTAATATGTCTGGTGGGTTAATAGGATCCAATTTTGGAACAGTTTTGGACTCATATTCAACGGGGAGTGTTAATAAAACTAATGGAGGAGGACTAATTGGATATAGTGGTCCAGCTGCTAAGACTCTATATTCGTATTGGAATGTAGAAACGTCAGGAAAATCAATATCAGCAGGTGGGATTGGAAAAACGTCCGCAGAAATGAAATTGCGGGCAACTTATGAAAAATGGGATTTTTATAAAACTTGGCGAATGAATGAAATTGCCGGCTATCCTTCATTTAGAACCCACCCGTTTAAACTAATTTTCTCTCTGATAATGTCTCCACAGAAAGTGGAAACGCCATTCGTTATAACTGTAACTGCAGATGATATTGATTTTAAGGGTACAGTTTATCTTTATAGTGGGCGGGGCAAAATTTCGCCAACATTTATATCAATGCAGGGTAAAGTTTGGACTGGAGAAGTAAAACTTTACTCTGTAGGTAAAGATAATCATTTGGAAATGCGTTGGTATAATTCTATTGACGATTGTAGTGGTAGTAGTGGTAGTAATATTTTTGATGTAGTGAATAAAGATGGTAACATTCCAAATGATGCTACATTAACCGGTATCATTACTGATGATGACCAAAACCCTATTGCCAATGTTTTAGTACAGATGTATTCAGAAAATCCAAAGTATAACAAAGGTCTGTTGATTAATTCTACTTTTACTGACAGCAAAGGAAATTATCAATTCAAAGGAGTATCTCCTGAAACCATTTATTTAAATATTCAGAAAAGTGGTTTTCAGAAAAAAACAGTAACTATTGGTACAGTAGCAAATCTGGAAGTTACCGGTAACATAGTTCTTTATTCTGGCTGTTTATCTAAAAAGGGTTCAAATGGTCTCGTGCCTGTTTTATTGATACCAGGGATGATGGGATCAAAGTCAAGTGGTTTAATTTATCCCAGTTTACCTGTAATTACCCCGGCATGGAATTCTGGTAAATTAAAGTTGCACGACGGGCTCTTGCCTTGGTGGACAGTGGGATGGGAAAAGATCAAAAAAAAGTTTAAAAAAGTGGGTTACAAAAATGGGTGTAATTTATTTGAAGTGGCTTATGATTGGACTTTGTCGATTGAAAGTATTCGTGATCAATTTTTAATACCTTGGATTAATTACGCAAAGTCTAAATCAGGTGAGGATAAAGTTGATATCGTTGCACACAGTATGGGTGGACTGGTTGCTAGATCTTATATTCAATCAACACTATATTCAAACGATGTTAGAAAATTGGCTCTTGTAGGTACACCAAACAAAGGAGCAAATGTTTTGTATTATATTTGGGAAGGTGGTGACCCAATTACTGCTGATTTGCTCCTTGGGAATGACTTTCTGTACATGTACACTAATACTTTGTATTATTTATACAAGGATAGAACTTCATTAGAAGTTTGTAGCTTTTCAAACCCTTTAAAAAATATTCCCGAATCCTGTAACAACGTGGCTATTTATAATTTTCTGCATAAAACCGTACATTCGATAGGTCAATTAATGCCAATTTATGACAATGCCTTGCTTGATTACAAAACTTGCGCACCTGTGTTGATTGAGAAAGAACAAAATAATTTTCTCAGAGCACTGAATAACTTACCATGTGGAAACTCTTCCTATTGTTTCAATACGTGCGGTCAAGAGTATTCTTTTAATCCTCCAGAAAATGTTCTATCTTCTGATAGCTCGAAAGTAGAAACTAAATTGTTCTTAAGCAATAAGGACGTAACTATAGCTTCCACGTTTATCAAATCCCAACCATTAGGATACAATGGAGAAATGTATAAAGATGGTATTCCGCAAAATAAACCTATTTATGATAGGGGAGATGGAGCCGTGTTAGAAACCAGTGTTGTATTTAATGATTATTTCCCTCCTGGAAAAGGTTTGCCAGTCAATACAAGAAGTGGCGCTCACTCACAGCTGATTAAAAAGTTTAAAAGACCCATCGTTAAATTTATCACTGGGAAAAATGTAGATTTCAATCATGTTTTCAAACCTCCAAGGTCAATTTTAGTCATTTCTATAGTTGGCCGAGTTCAGCCATCACTCTTGGTTTTTAATAATGAAACTAACTATCAAAAAGAATGTGATTTAGAGTACTGTCAATTGGAAATCATTAACCCATTAGATGGAGCTTATAAAATTAAACTAAATTCACCTAAATACGAAAACTATGAAGTATCAATCGGTTATATCAACGTTGAAATCGATTTTACTCTATTTACAAGTTTTTGGGGATATTATGATTCAACATTAAGATCTTTCACACTTGCTATTGATAAAATGGCAGCAACTAATAGCACCATTAAATTTGATCGCACTTTCAGTACACCGACTCATTTGCAAATCTGTAATGGTAGTAGCGGTCATGTACAGTTACTTTGGGAAGATAAAACAGGAGATGTAGATTATGATGTTTTATCGTATCTTATATATTGGAGACACAATGATGAACCTTATTTACAATTCTTAGCTCAAACTTCTGAAAAACTTTATGAAACTAATCACACCTGGACAGACGCGATTAAAAATACGTACGTTGTTAAATCTTTGTTAGAAACTGGTAGCAGCACATTTTTTTCACGACCGACTTGGATTAATAACTCTTAGATACGAAAAAATACGGGACGAAGTTATTGGAGGACAAGAAACCAAAAATTAGGCCAGGAAAATTAAGCATGTAAAAAAGAAAAAGCAATTGAATGATTAAATTACACTTTTCCAGCATTTCTTTGTTTCCTAAAATTCCTTTGGGATGATAATTTTGGAGATGTATCTAATATTATGAGCAAAACCAAAAATTTAGTGCTTCAAATGCTTTTTCTTGAAGCTTCTATATATTATATGTACAGGATTATCCATTGGATATGCTATACTGCCTTGCTACAACACCATTCTTTTGAAATTTAAACAATGGTCTGTATAAATAGTGTTTATTATTACGACATTTTTACTTTGTTTTCTCATAAGTTACAAATTTCAATGTATATTTACCAATCACACATAATAAAAGGTCGATGTCGATTTAAATCAATTTGTTAGGAGTTTATTCCTGAAACAACAAAAATACAAAAAAATGACATTAGGAATTTCTTAGCCCCAAGTCAACAACAAGACAAACTTTGCAATCAGGGAAAAGCCAAAAGACCTGTTTTTAAACCCAGCAAATTTCGGCTTTATCGGTTTCACATCCTCCAAGCCCTTAAATCCTGAAAGAGGACTTTGTCATTTGGCAGGCCTGCTGATGGAAAACGATGACAATTTTTGACCATTGATTTCATTTGGGACAATCTTAAGTCAAGCTTCAAGGAAAGCAGAGTTTAAGACATTGATGAATTGAAGACAAGTATTGTCGCCGAGGTGCAAGGACTACCCCGATTCAACCCTGCGACTTAACATGCGGGAAAGCCAATGAGTATTAGGAACGGGTCACATAGAGCATTTATAAAAATGAAGTACATGTTAAAATCTCATAGTGTCTTAAATGTCTAACCCTGTCACCTGTAGGTCAACGAGTAATTAGTAAATTCTCAGATTAGCGGCTATAGGGGAAGTAGTCGGCATGCAAATGAGACCAATTAGTTTTGTTATATAAGGTTACTCTCAACCACAGGTTAAGTTATACTCTCAAACCTACCATTTGCCAGCGGACTATATCGCTATGTCATAGCATCGCTGTGTTACACAACGAATATTATGTAATAATAATAAGTGTAATGAATGTATGTCCGAGTCAAAGAAGCACAAATAAAGCGTTTAGCGATTTTTTAATCGATTGACGAACCATAAAAATAAATATCAAACTAGTTTGAAGTAAAATCTAGGTTAGGCAAACCTATAATATTATATCCATATTGTGATACTCACATTTGACTATCTGACGAATTTTTGCAAGATGACTATATTTACAAAGCTAAATAAGTAGTATAATTATATTGGAATTTAAGCGATAGGTTAAAAGCTCATAAATATTAAAAATGACTTTTGGTATTCGGAGATCAGAAACCCCTTCCATCTCTGCCAACCAGGTACCGCATACCGCAAAGATTTCATTAGCCAAAACCGATGCATGACACATTCATCTTCATAATAGTCAAAAATCACAAAAATCTTGGTCAGGAGGTAATCATCCAATCTACTATCTGAAGTAAGTCGACCAAACTTAAAGCTGGATTCGGAGACGGAGATTTCCTTCAAGATGCTAGAAGATGGATTGATTCCTATAGTAATCACATTCACATATAATTCAGAAGTTGAAAGACAAATCTGTCTATAGTTAAATTTCATAGAATATTAGCTTTTTTCACTGCTTGGTTTCTTCATTTTGCTCTACTTATAACACTAAACAACATAATTATATGAATAAAATTGCATGCTTTTATATTAAGGAACATAATAAATATTCGCTTATTGCTTATTTTACCCATTTGTATTAGTTTGCTAAAATATAGTAATTTCCGGTGTTTATGTGCTGTATATATGTAGTCATAACTCAAAAGTGGGTAAAATTAAATTAAGAATCAAAATATTATATTTTACAAGCGAATTAGGGTGAAAACATAAATGAATTATTCCACAGATGCATACCATTTTAGTATATGTAAATGAACGTTACTGTTCTTTGTATGTATGAAAGGGCTCTCAAATCTTATTATAGTCCATCTATCTATGCGCCAGATTACGTTTATACTTTATTCATGATAGTTAAATAAAGGAAGTAAATCATAGCAAAAGGTTGCAAATGTGAAACAGTCAATGCAAGTGGATATCCAGGTTTATAGGTTTGTATTGCTTATGATTGCCATTAAGATGAGAAAAGTTGCTGAATAAAATTTATTCAGATTCCAACAATTACTTTGACTTGTATCCATAGACTCCAAGTTTGTAATTGCTTTGACATTTCTATCAGTAACAGACTAGAAATGGGACAAATAATAACGAACCAGGTGGCTGCTTTGAAATGGTTATTATTATGTTATCTTCTGAATAGACTTTCATCCTCCTACAAAGTTAACTTTCGTCATTGTTACATTGTTAAAATCCTACAAATATCTACCATAAAAATGAAATTTACTAGGAACACTATATTTTCATGTGGTGCTAAACCCCATATTATTTATTTGTAAATTAACACTTGACATTGACATTACTGATACTTGTACTTCACAATACATTTACCAAAGATGTGTCAATAGTGCATGAAACTTACATAACAGATGAATGATTGACATAATATAAACAAAGCTATGATTACATAAGAAAGTTTTTATATAGTAGTAATATTTAGAGGTAGGCAGCTAAATGATAAGCTAGCTAATTGGTAAATGGATGGATGGAGTAAGTAGTGGATTCCGATGCCGGCCGGAGGAAAACTCCGAACAGGTAATAAAGAGTAGGCAAGGTGAGACTTAGTGTGGCAGAGTGACTGAGTATCTGTGGAAGAGAGTGGAAGAGAATGGATGACCTTGAAACAGAGAGTTGCGTTTGGCACGGTTTAGGAAAACGGTGCGGTCTAAGAAGCATCAGCAGATAGATGGAAGGACTGGACTGCACAACACATGTAAGGTAATTATTAATAATATAAGTAGGATTATTGTACGGAAGGACCAACAGTCTACCAAATGACTAACAATTAACTAACTACCATAATATTAACTTAAATATATGGCGACAGGCTGACAGGGAGCAACAGCTCGTAAGCGAAGTCAGGTTGGCGTACTGTAACCTAAGAAGATCAGGCTGACAAGCAACCGAATATTTAAAGATCCCCTCTAGCTGGCTAGAAGAAACTTTTCTGTAGAATGTAATGGAACGACCAGAGCGTGTGACAGGACAGAGAGCAACTGATGAAAAGGAAGGAATTGTGTGTGGTATTTCTACCAATCCGATTCATTTTTCTTCTTACAGTTTACAATCTAAAGTTATCAACCAGTTAATATGTAATTTTAGTTCGTGATAACAAAAAATATTAAACATTGTTCTTGCGAAAGATCTTACCGGTCGTAACTAGTTTTTAGTCTAAGTCTAAATATAGAGATAATCTTAGCATTAATTAGGCAAATGTCACTTTTAGGAAATAGAATTAATGTACTTATGCATTTATTAATACTAAAATAACTATAATCTGTTGGAGTTGGAGAATAGTGAAGATTGTCACGGATTACCTTATCTGCCGCTCAGTGATAATCAAATGTAATTGTGACGTTACAACCGCTCGGTTGGACTTAGTAATTGTGTTAACATTTTTTGCATACTACACATTTTAATAGATTTATTAGATTGATTAATAATAAATCAGACATTTTATGTAATAGTTTCATAACGAGAATTATTTAGGTGACAATTACTTGATAAAAAGGGGTGCACTTCATTATTAAGTTTTTCAGACAGTAGATAATAAAGAACTTATTACTGTTATAACGTAAAGACTATAAAGACATGTTATACTAATTATAGCTAATCAAGTATTATACTAATTATAGCTAATCAAGTATTATACTAATTATAGCTAATCAAGTATTATACTAATTATAGGTAAGCCGAGTTTACATTGCGAGAATCTATTGATTAAGACTATTTATATCAAATGTAGCATTGACATAACACGTTCACAATCTGAGTACATTCGATTCTATAAGACAGATATTATTTGATATCTGAAAGTCAAAGAATTTGTGGCACAGTGGGGAAAAAAGGAATGTGTATTTTGGTAGTTCATAATATTAGGAGAAAACAACTTTCAGGAAAAAAATCATTTTTGCCCCTGTCAGGGGTAGGGGTGCCACAAAGGCCAAAATCGGAATAATTTCTACCAAGAGAACCAATCAACCGATTTGGATGAAACCTTTTTTAAAAATTATGTTAAATAGTACTCTAGAGAAGGTTTTAATAAAACGTTGAAATTCGAAAAATTCGAATTTTAAAAAATTAATAAAATTTTGAAAAAATTAAATTTCGAAGAAAAATTTTTTTTTCGAAAATTCTGCAGGAATGAAATGAAAGAGTTCATAAAATAACACAGTACAAAAATATAATATCTCCCATTTTTTGCTGACATGTAAATTATATCAGTGGTCTAATATAAATGAAAGTATATTAGCTTGGCACAACTGCATTTATTTCTCATATCATGAGACCTATTTTGTCAATAAACATCAAATACATAACTAACATAAATCGTTATAACATTATTATACCGTGAAAATTAAAAAATTCTACGTGGTAGAAAAAAATTATTACCATGCATTAAGTAGGCTCTTATCTGAACATCTCTTGTGTATAACGTAGGCACTAGTCAATGCATTATGTAGGCTTACAAGGTGTTATCTATAATTCCGTACATAACCACACACAAATGATGTTATACTGAATGATAACGTTTGGAAACATTAAGTTATGCCAGATTCTCTTTGTTTTACCAAGGAAAGCGGATTAAATAGTAAGATTTAATAAATAAACCATATTTGACAACTAAATACATTTTCTGAAGCTTAAAATTTTTTATTGCAAAAAATCTTAAATTATTGCTTTTGAAAATGCTTTTACTTAGTTGTTGAGGAAGTTTACTTCAAACTTTGTTGATTCGTTTAGTCAAAATAAAGTATTTATTCTCCTAAACACAATGTAATCCATAATTGCCATCCGATGTAAGGTACAGGTAAGCAAAAATGGGATATATTATATTTTTGTACTGGGTTATTTTATGAGCTCTTTCATTTCATTCCTGCAGAATTTTCGAAAAAAAATTTTTTCTTCGAAATTTAATTTTTTCAAAATTTTATTTATTTTTTAAAATTTGAATTTTTCGAATTTCAACTTTTTATTAAAACCTTCTCTAGAGTACTATTTAACATAATTTTTAAAAAAGGTTTCATCCAAATCGGTTGATTGGTTCTCTTGGTAGAAATTATTCCGATTTTGGCCTTTGTGGCACCCCTACCCCTGACAGGGGCAAAAATGATTTTTTTCCTGAAAGTTGTTTTCTCCTAATATTATGAACTACCAAAATACACATTCCTTTTTTCCCCACTGTGCCACAAATTCTTTGACTTTCAGATATCAAATAATATCTGTCTAAAGTATATTGAATAAGAATATTTTCTATAAACCATAGCATACACTTGACACGGCCACAATCTAAGTACTTTCAATTCTAAAATCTATTGACTAAGACTATTTGCTATCACGTACATTATTGACATAACGCGTTTACAATCTAAGTACTTTCAATTCTAAATTCTATTGACTGAGACTATTTGCTATCAAGTATATTATTGACATAACACATTTACAAATCCTACTTTCTTCATTGGAAGCTTCTAGAGAATCTTGAGTCTTGTATAGCTGTTTCGTATGTGAGGGCTGTGACAGTTCAGTTTAGTCAGTCAAATTGAATGGTCACTAGTGAAGGGTCTATCCTTCGCGGGAATACAAGTACGTACCTTACCACCAAAAAATATTCCGGCTATTTGGGAATCCAGTTATTTTGTTCCTACTCTTTATTCTGGATCGGTGTATATTTTATTGCAATATTTTTCCATACTAATAATAATTAGTTTAGTTATCCTACTCTTTCGTTGCTTGACCTGCTCGGGGATACTGCCGAAATGTTATAATTTATACCGTTTCGGCCCTATAATTTTGGTGCACAATTTAATGCACGATTAAAATTCTGGGGCTATCATACTAAAGCACTGCCTCGGGTTAGTGTGGCTATTCTCTTATTTTGTTTTACTTCCGTGTGCTACAATAAACATATTTTTTATATAATGTGCTTCAAATTGTGCGCTAGTTTATTATTGATCAGTATATGACTGACGTTTGGTGTTTGTGTAAAACTTGATAATGTCTCTACTTATATGCATACTTACAAAAAGTTTACTTATATTTATACTTTACTAGCACCATAGTTTATAGATATAATTCACTATGCTATACCAACTAAATATGCATTTTTTTAAAAATTTACTAGTATCTATTTTACTATATTGTTTATTAAACCTTGGTTTTGTGTCTAAGGATAGCTAAATGTACTACTACCTGTGCTGTTGTTGCTGTGAAATCCTTTCCATCATAGCTGTAAAACAGGATAATCTGGAAGTGTCTATGCTAATTCGCATAGAGTAGCACCCAGAACGTTGTTTAATATACCGTTAGGATATAGTGTGCACCTACT
The DNA here is from genome assembly GCA_020055645.1 of Tomocerus qinae. NCBI lineage: Eukaryota > Metazoa > Arthropoda > Collembola > Entomobryomorpha > Tomoceridae > Tomocerus > Tomocerus qinae. Next base: position 47,049,702 of record CM034546.1, on the reverse strand, counting down.
TAGCTATAGTTCTATTTATATAATTAAAAAACTAAATGCTTTCTATCTAATCCCTATTGCCCTTATAATAAAAGTCACGTTAATCCGTAAAATTAATTTGCCCCAATTTTCCTAAAATTTTATTTAATCTAATAAGAGTTAACTAGATGCACAGCACGCAGCATTCGTTTATAAGATCTCATATCTATTTTTTGCTGCGATAATCTCTCAAATTTAAATAATAATGGAATACGTGCAACTAATTACTTAGGGTCAAAAGACTTATGGACTTAAAAGGTATAAAATACCTTCAAGACGTAGCCAAGAAATTGCACCGACAATTCTGAGGATCCGCTTTTTCTTCCCTCCGTAGTATCTTTTGATACTTGAACGGCCGTATTTTGGAGATAATTTCGCCCCATTTCTTGACTTACCTGTAAGTCAAGTTGCACTTTCAACTGGTCGTAAGTCCAAATTTATTGAAGTTAATTTTTTGTTACATAATTAATATATTATAGTTAGTATTTAGTTTTAGTTATTAGTTGTGGTAGTTAGAATCGTTTTATTATATTATTGTCCAAGTTACTCAATGACAAAATAATATCAGCTTACCTTGATTCACCCTGTAAACCTACGTGTGTTTTGTGTGGTTCTCTCCTTACCTGTAACATTCATTCCATCTCCTATCCTAAATCCTAAACCATATATCTTAAAGATAACAAGAAGGACCCAACCGATTATTACAAACTCCAGAATTTTAAAGTGGTTGAATTCTTGGAATAGATTGCAAAAATAGACAGATGACGATGACATTACTTTATGCTCAAGACAAAAATATGAGCCATCTGCGTAGGTATTAGTGATACCTACTATTTCACATTACGGCATTGTTAGGGAAGATATTAGAAATGTTAAAGGGGTAGTTGTGGAAAAGAAGGTGACTTTTACACACTAGATACAGAACATGGAAAACTAAGTCTCAGTACACAAGAAATCATTTTTCGGTAGGTTCTGAAGAGTTGGCATTAGATGACTTCATAGAGTGTACCTAGTGAAACTTCTTCTTAATTGAAACTGTAACTTTAAGTTAGGTAGTTAGTTAAGACAAGGTTTTATAAGTGTAATTTAAGGCTTAAATGTAAGACTACTGTATAAATGCAGATCATTGAAAAATTATTTCAAATCTAATACCAATCTCAAAAAGGTGTATACCACTTAAGGAGCAAAAATACCTGCGTATTATATACCAATAAATATGATACTTGAGTATCTGACGAATATATTGCAAGATGACTACCTATATATTTTAACCTAAACAATCTGTAATTTAATTTCAATTTAAGCGATATGGTTTCACTTGTGATAAAAGCTCATAATGATTAAAAATGACATTTTCTAGTCTTGATATCCGTAGGCGAGAATCCTCCCTTCCAAAAACAGGGTACCCGCAAAGATTTCAGGATTACATTTATATAGAACGGCATTCGTCTTCATAATTATAAAAAATCGCAAAACATAATATTCTGGTCAGTAAATATATTTATAACCATCCAATCTAAGATCTGAAGTGAGTCGATCAAGGCGACGGAGATTTCTTTCTGTGCCAGAAGATGGATTGATTCACATAACCGCAGTGACATTTAATTCAGTGGTCGAATGAATGATCTGGGTGGTTGAATTTCATAGGTCATAGTCTTTATTTTTCACTCTTGTAATAAGCTGAAGTTAGGTATTTGCCACGTATAAAACACTAAACAATATAACATGAAGGAAATTGCAGAATTTTCTCATTTGAACAAAGAATTGCTCACATTACAAATTTTTAAACATTTACTAGACAATAAAGTAATTTCGGGTACGTGCTCTTAATCTAAAATTAGGAAGGACAAATCAATTGGCAGATACATACAATATTCACGAAAGTCTGATTGCATTAGTGACGGTAAGTAAATGTCCTTATTTCGAAAGGACTCTTCGAAATCTAATTATGTGTCTGTCTGCAAACTTGGAGTTTGTTATTGCAACGCAGTGACTTACTTTGGAAGCAATTGAATTCCCAGTCAATAATAACGTATTATGAATTTGTCTGACATGCATCTATGGTTGCTCACCTGCTGCTGACAAACTATAATATCTGTCCTGTTTTGAATTCATGGGAAATGAATCCAGTTCTCGTGAAGGTTTGTATATAGTTAACACATATTCATACAAAAACTTTTAACTATAGTCCTTTCAATATTTTTTGATATTCTTTCTACCAGAGAAAAGTTTCGCATCAGTATAAGTAAGAAAGAGTTATTTATTGAAATAAAATTTATCAGTAGTCCTACGCTTTATATTAACTCTCTTTTGAATAGCTAATATTTAATGTATGCATATTGTGTAGGTTAGGTACCTATATAAGATACAATTCATACCATAAGACTCTCCATCATTATATATGTAATATTATTGCCTAGTATATAGAGTTATATTATGTATGTACCTGCCTTTGTCATTGTTGCCATTTGCATGCAAGTTTAGCTGAAGTTTAGGTCATAATAATATGCTTTCCATTGTCAAACTGTTAAAAGTTGACATAGGTACCTAAATATCTGCTTTCGTTTGCCCTTATTGCATAGGTACATGAATAGTCTACTTATTCTATTGAATTATTACATTTTAGATCACTAAATATACTTAGTATCTCTAGTATAGGTAAATAGATTACTCAGGTAGTAAACGATATCAAAAGGTTACAATTGTGAAACAGTCAATGCAAGTGGAAATCCAGGTTCATAGGTTTGTACTGCTTCTGAATGCAATTATGAGAGAAGTTACTGTTGAATAGAATTTATTCAGAATCCAACATAATATACTTTGCCTTTGTATGTATGGACTCTGACTTTTTGTTGCTATGTCTATCAACATCGAAATAGGAGTGGGACAGATAATACAGTTATAAGGAACAGGCTGCAGCCTGTGTTAGATGAGCTATTATTATGCTATCTTTTAAAGAGAGTTGTTGTTCTCTACTTTTTCTCGAAAATGTAGCTTTCTACTAATATGTTGCTACAAAATGCCTGACTTACCTCCTACAAACTTACTTTGAGTCATTGTTAGACTCCTCCCAATATTGAGCAGTGAGGTGAAATTTGGTACACTACATTTTCATGCGATCCATTTAAGTAAAATTTGGTATTAATAATACATTTACAATACTTTCACTAAAGTCAAAATTATTTCTACATTTGCATGAAGGTTGACTACCTTTTCTTTATGGTAAAAAAGATTCCATAGTGAAAGTTGTGCCATTAAGTGATAAACATATTGTGTAATTGTCTACTTCGCAGATCTATTTTCAGATCGGATGTAGACATAACAAAGGGGTTGACATAAACATAGACACGATTACATGAAATGTAGTACTATTTGAAAGATCTGCACAGTCGGGTTATACTAGTTAAGTTGGACAGAAAAAGTTACATCATGGAAAGGTTGAGCCTTAGCAAAACAAGCCTACTTTAACCAATTAGAGATGTACTAATTGCGTCTTTTAACTATAGGCTTAATTTAATAGCATATCGTTTCTAAAAAACAGGCAAAAACAATTTATCATTTTCCCTGGAAAAGCCACAAGGTATAAGCAAAAGGTATAAAAACACCTTTTGTAAAATTCCCAACCTTATTATGATTGAACAACTATTTAGTAGAATTTTGTTTGTATTCTTGGATCGTATGAATTTTTTGGTGTCCTCCTCGATATCTAAAGATACTTGACTTGTGGCGTATGATCAACTTAAATGTGAAAGTATAACTAAAACCAACTTCCAGACTGCATAATTAAATACTTAGCCTATAGGACCCGGCAGATAATTGAATGCATAAATCAACAATTAACTCTAAGCTGATTGTATGGAAGCAATAAAGGTTAAGATAGTGTTAGTTATACTCATATATTCCCGTCATTTCACTTACCTACATTTTGCTGTCTGTTGACTCAACTTTTCTGTATATATAAACCTAGCTAAAGACTAAAATGTTTTCTGTTCACTCTCAATTTCTCCATACTGGCACAACATAACTAAATTACTATTATTTGACGAACATAAACATTTAGTTTTAATATCTTATGAACTTTTGAGCTCATATGTCAAAACCAAGCTAATAGCTAAAGTTGTCAAATTTTAAAGGACTACATTAATTATAAATAGGTGCTTAAGGCTCGTATTATCCCCTTGTGTTGATAAGTTGTCAAGTCGCACATTTTATTGTCTCTTGGACGTCTTGAGGAGCTCTCAGAACTTATCCATATACTACGGCACTAAGACGTTTAGATTTGCTGGGGCAAGAAATTGCAAATAAATTACTACTAATACAAGAATAATGCGGACACGATATTGGATAGATCCAACAACCCCCAGCAATAACCTTGCCCTGATAATTAATAATTATGAAATACTTCCTAAAATGAATAATCCCAATAGCACTCCGAGTACTGATTTTCATTTTGTTACAATACTCTGAATAAAGTTTATTCAGTACTCAGACACACGTATAGAAAATGTTATTGTTATGTTTAAGCATATACCTAGGTAATTGTCTATACATAAAGATTTTCTGTCGTATTCATTCAGTCATTTTCCCATTTATACTCACAATGCTCAGCCCTTTTGTATTCATTTGTGTAATTTAACCAACTCTACTTCAAACTCTATTATATTGTCAATAATGGTCATTTGGGTTAGAGGCAAACTGTATAATGGTAATGTTGAATATGGTCAGTTAGACATAATACAGTACATATAACAATGGCGAGTGGAGAAAGATGTTCCATACATCATGTCAAACCTATTTGGATTTGAGCACAATTATGACATGTATATACCTACATGAAAAACATGGATATTCTCCCAATCCTAAAAGTACCTTTTTAAGTATGTCTTCAAAGGAAAGGACTATATCACTGATTAAATTACCGCCAAATTAAAAATTACTCAAACACAGATATTTATGTCCATTATAAAAGATGTTTAAAGCAAAACTTGTATTTAAATACAAAATAATAAACGTATGTGTACAACAAAGATATTTATAGATAGTAGTGACGAAATTACATGAAATGTAGTTTATAATATGACATTTGGGATAGCAGAAGAGCCTTTTAGTTTATTTATAGTTTATGCCTTTAGATATAATATAGTCTTTAGAGCTAGAATTACACATCCCATATACCTACAAAGCACCTTAGTGCAAATCAGAATTATGTATGTAAGGCATTGTCATTGTATTGCTCACTTTAACCTATTTCAGCTACCTGTAATTAACTTAATTCTCCCTTTCGACCTAGACAACAACGGTTTACTCTTCGCGGCAGGGAAAGATCGAAGAAAACACAAATCAGGTTCAGTTGTCTTGTACGACTCTATTATATGACTAGTCATATTATTTGTTGATATTTGTTAAACTGACTCTTATTAGGTAGCTATCATATTTTCCCTGTGATTAAAAGCGTGGGTAGATTGCAAAGTTAGAGTCCATGTCACCCAAACCAGACAGGTTATACAATAATCAAATATTATTTACAGACAGCAGAGCAGTTTGCAGGATGAAAGCGATTGTGTTGCAACAAACCCAGTTTGCAGAAGGATAAATAATTAGATTTATTACAATAGTCCTTTGTAATAAATCTATACATTAGTTTCCTCCTATACTCTCCATTATCCCGGGGATGTTTCCAGGTATTCACAACCTACCAAGTCTCCTTTATTGTCCAGTACAATAAAATTTCTAGTTCTTGCTGACAGGCTTAAAATTACACTTATTTCAAAATTTTCTATCTAATCTAACTAATTATCTATCTCCAAATACATGTAGTCCCATGTCGATGTAATTCCCCACCGCAAACTAAGTATGCTTATTATGATGACCACACAAATGTAATTAACATATATTTCTAGCATTTATTACTTTGATGTAAGATTCATAACGGTCATCTAGAGTCTAAAAACCATGAATGTTACAAAATGCAAAAGTTACAATTAAAAGTTCATCGAAAGAAAATTCTTAGAAACAAGAAGGCAGTTTCAATATCTCAAGATGGAAAATTCTAGAGGGTGAAAGTGGGCTTCAGAGATTCATAAAAGGGTTGGATCGACGCAGAAGTCAGAAGAAAGTCTTTCAGAGAAATACAGTACAAACTACAGAGTTGTATAATAAAATCTTTATAAATGTAACTTCGTAAATAGAATTAAACCCACTAAATACATTTGAGTACTTCTTTTCCAAAAATATACATGAGCTTACATACGTATTAGATCGTACGGTAAGTGTGAAATCAAAATAATATGTATTGCGACTGATTTTAACTTACATAGCTGAGAATAAGGCCACGCACAGCTAGCAATTTGGACGGATTTATCATTCCTGCTTTGCCACTGAATCAGAACGCAGCGCAGCGGTGAAATATAATTCGCAACAAGTGCACTTGTTCATCCGGATTTCTCAATTTCTCATCTTGTCTCCACAGAAAGTACAGTCAATCCGCCGGGCCTATCAGATACGACAGAACGATAGTAAATCAGTAGCTGACTCCTGCTGCTAAAAGGCAAGTAATAATAAAGCAAGTTGTGTGAATTTTGTATATCGCATAATCTTCCTGTTCCTGTACACAGTCGCTTCAAAATATTTAACAAATTGTTTTTGTTTTCTATATTTAAAAATGAACAAATCAATTACTACTACTGATCTGAAATTGCCAAATCAAGAAATCATTGGACATAACAATCTGGTAAGTAGAAATTTACATTTTAACAAAATATTACATATTTGTTAGGTTCATTCCACAGTATTAGGAATCTGCGTAAGTGGATAGTTTTTGCAAAAGTTGGAATCTGCGTAAGTGGATAGTTTTTGCAAAAGTTGTAGTTAGTCATTTTTGCTATCAACATTAATCAACTGCATACCAAAACATATAACACGATGTATAACAATGCGTCGGCACTCTTTTACAAAATAGACGGAATTAAACTGTGCATGAAATTTAAATAGTTTGGTCATGAAAAGTTTTCTTGGAGTTATGACCCGACTACTAGTCGGTGATTAGAGAGCTTTCTCTATTTGATATAATTTCTGCAGCAGAAAATCTAAAGTGTCTCAATATGAAGTATGAACCTAACCCTAAATCATTTTACTCTGCTGCAGATTTTCCCAGAAAATCTGCTAAGCCTAATACTGGTAGTCAAGTTACGTAAGTATTAAGTACTACAAGTTATCATAGCCATAGCTATTATCAAGCTGGGAGAAGTGGGCGAAGGGGGAAACTAAAATTGCACGCATTTTCCATGCAGTGCACTTGCCATCACTATAGGTACTATGAACTCAGGAGATTTGGAGACATTCATTTTCAGTAATCATTGCTGATATTTTATATGAACCAGAAAGATCTCTCAAAAAGCTTAGTCTCATTGTCGTACACCAATTGTTATCTAGCTCCGTTCTTTGGCATGATAAATATCCCCTCCTTGGCATTTTATTGTCAATTTCATTACATTTTATGTTTATAATGTCAAATTTCCATTTCATCTAAAAAAGTATACTGTATTATCACACCCCTTCGATGAGTTAGCAGGATGATGGTATAATTGAATCAGTGAGCGGATCTGCAGAAGAAAGTTGTTGCAGCGAGGTTATCGATTTATCTGAACTTGGATGATGCGACTATACATAGACAGCCCACGTAAGATCATAATATCACATATGAGCAACAAGCAACTCAACTATCAATTTAGTTATCTCGTATCCCAAATATGCAAACTATCTTAAGGATATGTTTTGGAATGTCACAGATTGTGTATTTGAGGGCGTCTTTAACCGTGGCCTGATTTAATACCATGCAAAGGGATTTTTCAAGTATCATGCATATTTTCTCTAATTGCGTCGTTGATATTATAGAAGGTACTAGAAAATCTAAACTTATTAGTGAAGAAGTATATTCCGCGAGGGAGAATTGCTTGTTGCTTTTAAAGTGGCTCTATGTAGGTTGTATTCACTCCAAGTGCAGATAGGTCGGTAATTAGAAATCACAAAGTTTCCATATGCAATAAATTCCGTTGAATTCACTTGCTTTTGCTCCCTGAGAAAAACTCTTGACTGTTCGTTTCGCGTTTCTAAAATACGGGGAAGACTAGGTGGGATAGTAAGATGTAAATACTACCTCCCCTCTAATGCAGTCATATTCTAAGAATCTCTCAACTTGTATTCAGTCGCAATTCAGATTCCAACAGGTAAACTTCGAGTGAAAGTTATAACAGCAGTAAACACTTTAATGGAGCAATATTACCAATTATTTTAAATTATCTCATCTTCTACATTCCACAAAATACATTTACTGGACCACTAAGTATTCCATTAATCAGACCTCTTTTCGTTCCTGGAATAATGTAAACAACTTAGTACCCTTACTCTCAATGACATTTCAAGAATACTGAGGAAAGAGAAAGTCAGTGAAAGTATAACTATCACCCGTAAGTGGTTGTTACTCTTTAAGCATTAATCTATCAATGTGAAATCTCATGAAACCAAAATTAATATTTGTAGTTATTACGTGTATTAACTAAGGACCCACAAAACGAAGTTTTAATACTTTTAATACTAATTGAATGTATGTGAATCATTTTTGCAGGATGGCAAAAGCAAATACATTCGTCGGTATCTTAAGCAGACGGCAAAGATGAAGCCTGAACTGAAAACCAAATCGGATATTTTCTTGCATATCAGAAGCTTAGAAAGAAGGGGCACTCCACTGACACTCCAATTTTGGCGTACCTTAAGGAAACCAAGCAAATCAGAGCCAGACTTTAGTAAAATCAGACCTCCCAAATTGGTAAATACTACAGGCAATTTTTCTCAAGCACCAACTCACCCTCAGACTCCGCTTATGCTGAAACAATCTTTGGAAAATAATAACCAACCCGCTACTCGTCGCATCAATCTGGTGTATGACTCCTCAAAAATCTCCTTTTTACGGTCAGTATTGTATTTTGAATTCTCTCTCATTTAATAGCAGGCTCAGAGAACATTTTCCAACCCAAATATAGTTTGTGTTGCTTTAGCTCAACAGTAAAAAGACCCAACTGAAATCCCACCGTGAAAATTGCTTTTTCCCGTTTCCAATCTAATCAATGTTAACTATGTGGACATCCGAATCGCGGAACATTCCTTCAACTCTATCATTTTATTGGTATCTTCTCGTGCACACGATGCGCCTTATTGATTTCAACTTTAACCTGGATCTTCTTCCTGGTACGTTATTAACCTTTCGCCTCTTGTGATCATTTAGGTCCAGGCTCTGACATACAAAGAATGTTTTAGAGGTTTCTCTTGTAGAGTTTCTCTACTACTTGAAAGTCACAACTAAATTACCTATTGTTAAAACGTCTCTCAGTGATGCTTGATCTCATTTTGAGTTCGCAGATGTCGGTAATTAGATTACAAACAACATTTCGGCATTTCCTTTGCATGCCCATGCACATACTCTTAGAATGTCTTGATGCTACCTGAATCATGTCTTCATGTCTCTCTAATATTCAATCGCTTCTTCTCAACTAGGTATTTAGGTAGCTTATTTATAAGTAGACGAGTTTATCTATACAATACAAATACACATACATAAATAAACTGATATTTGTGGATTGACTTAGCTCTAGTGATTTTCAAAATTCTATATTATAATATGTTTCATGTATTTATCAATTTTTCAAGCTTTAAAGTTATTCTTTACTTACCTAAATATTAAACTTCTAGTTATGTCAAAATGAACATTTTGGGCATTTTGCTATACGTTTTTCTTATATCGTGATTATTGTGACGTGCTTATTAGTTTTGTAGACTCAAATAGTATGTAAATGAACCTAAATACATGATATAAATAAAACACTACATTATTGTTGGAGACAAAAATGTGTATACGTATATTCTTTGCATGAAAATCCTGTTCACTGCTTTTCACAATTAATTCTTAATGCAATAGTAAGAACGTATTATCTGGTCGAGTTAAAAATCAATTCCATATGACATAAACGGCCGTTTTACGGTTAGTTAAGTACTATAATATTCATTATAACTATGACTACGGCGTCAATGCTTGTGTTGGTGAATAGTGAATAATTTTACGTATAGTACTCATAAAGCTAACGGTATGACGGCCGTTTTTAATTCGACCAGATAGTAATGTAGTATTGTAATGAGAATTAAATAGATGTTATCTACTTGCATCACTAATCATTAGTAATCATGCACATGTAATCACTTTTCACTATACTCATGCCTATAATGCACAATAATATAAGGCATGCAACTATTCAGATTATTATTATTTAAGGTTTAAATAGAAAGTTTTTTCTCGAAATCTATCATGTTGTATACGTACATACGAACAAAATAGTACACATATGCACGTGGAAGTGAAACAATCATATCGATGCCAAAATTTAATAGCGTAGCCATCTTACTTCTGATCCACTCTTTTAACCTATAGTAAACTAAATGCTCGGGTGTCACTTTCGTCTTGCCTATTTCCATCCTTTATCATTGCCATCTTCTTGTTCTGCTTGCATTAGTAAATCGACCTTTCCACTAATCTCTTTCCTTAACTTTAGCTATCTTTACACCTACTATCTTCTTCACTTATGTTAAATCATATTTTACTGTGCTCATTTACTGGATACTATACTAAGTACTAGCACTACCTGAAACAATTAGGTAGTAAAACACATTCACGATTTACTTAAATTCGGGAGTAACTTATTCAAAATCTTTATTTTCTAAATAAATCGTATCTCGTATTGTATTGGAAACCGAAATTATTGTAGTTGCAACTGACAAGGTAAATAAAGTAGGTATAAGAACATTATTACCATGATGTAAGATCATGATGTGAATACCCATTTCACATTTGCATGGCTCTGTCCAATTTCCTCTGGTGTCCTAACATCGTATGTGTAGAGTAGTGATTCAGGGCCGTCCATAGGTTAAATGCCGCCCAGTGCAAAATAGAAAATGCCGCCCTTAATAAAAATTTTATTTCTGGTTAGCAATTTTACTAATGGGTCACATGTAGTAGTAATATAAATTTTAAAATTAATTGAACTTAAAACTAATTATAATGCAATAATGCCACCTCTCTCTTTTACCTAAAAAGGGACTCTGTTTATTTCTGTTTACAATGGTAACTAAAAGATACAAAAAACCACTGCTTTTACATACATATCGGCATTTGTATAATTAAATTTCCAATAACATCAGCAATTTCTTTTGTGTCCTCCTTCATGTCGTTTGTTGGGCCAATTTCGGATACTTATGGTGTGTTGACCAGTACCGTATTTAGAAGTCGATTTCGGAGGGGGCAATGATATGATAAGACTATATATATTAGGCATATTCGCGCGTAGCGCGAAAAATTTTGGCTTATTTTGTCTAAAATGAGTCAAAAATAGCCTAAAAAACTCAGAGGTAGTTATTTTGGAAATGGGAATTAAGATACGAAGAACTAATCAAATCAGAGATAGGGAAATTAGGTGGTTAATCGCACGTAGGACTTCGAATTGAACGAAGCACTTCCTGTTAAGGCCGCAGGTGAGTTAACCACTACTCTACACGTACGATGCTAGGAGAGTAGAGGAAATTGAACAGAGGAATGGCATACCGAATACAAATGTAAGTGCAGATACTCACTTTACCCAAAGAGAACCATCTTTCAAAATTGAGAATGATTTCATTCCTTACTAAGCATGTCCAAATAAAAAACAGGATAGATATTTACTTCAAGTTTTAACACTTCCACATCCAAGCCTAAAAACTTCCGCGGACTACCAAGTGTGGTACAATTGTACCACGCAGCAGTATCCAAGTGTGGTACAATTGTACCACACAAGGTTTCGTGTTTTTATACTTGTGGCCAAACCAATGGTTAAGGCCCTACTCTTGCTAACATGGCAAAATCCAAGTGTGGTACAATTGTACCACATAGCAAAACCCAATGTGGTACATTTGTACCACACAGGGATACATTCAACCGTTCAGCGTATAGTAGACGATAACAATTAATTTAGGTTTCCGACGGTTAATAGTCGAAAATAACAAATTAAGTTGCATTCGGACGGGTTATCATCGATGATTACAATTTAAAATGCAGTCTGTCGGTTTATAATCAATGATTACAATTTAATATACAATCTGACGGCTTATAGTCGATGATTATATTTTAATATACAATCTGACAGCTTATAGTCGATGATTACAATTTACTATACAATCCATCGGCCTATAGTCGATGCTTACAGATTAATTTGCATTATATAGTCGATGATTAAAATGTATTATACATTCCGTCGGCTTATAGTCGGTGGATACTATTTAGTATGCATTCCGTCAGCTTATAGTCGGGGATTACTATTTAATATGCATTCCGTCGGCTTATAGTAGATGCTTGCGGATTAATTTGCAATCTTTCGGCGAATAGTCGATGCTTACAGATTAATTTGCACCATTTCGGCTAATAGTCGATGCTTACAGATTAATTTGCATTATTTCGGCTAAGAGTCGATGCTTACAGATTAATTTTAATTCTTTCGGCTAATAGTCGATGATTAAAATGTATAATACATTCTGTCGTACATAGTCAATGCTTACAATTTAATACGCATTCCCTCGGCTTATAGTCGATGATTACAAATTAATATACATTCTGTCGGATTATAGTCGATGATTACATTTTAATATACATTCTGTCGGATTATAGTCGATGATTACTTCTTAATACACATTCTATCGGATTATAGTCGATGATTACTTCTTAATACACATTCTATCGGATTATAGTCAATGCTTACAGATTATTTTGCATTCTTTCGGTTTATATTCGATGCTTACATATTAATTTACATTCCCTCAGCTTATAGTCGGTGATTACAATTTAATATTCATTCCGTCGGCTTAAAGTTGATGATTACAATGTAATATACATTCTGTCGGTTTATACTCGATGCTTACAGATTAATTTGCATTATTTCGGCTAATCGTCGATGCTTGGAGATTAATTTACATTTCGTCGGCTTATATTCGGCGATTACATTTTAATATGCATTCCATCGACTTATAGTCGAAGGTATAAATTAATTTGAATTCTGTCGTCTTATAGTCGATGATTAAAATTTAATTTGAATATTCTCGGCTTATAGTCGATGATTAAAATTTAATTTGAATATTGTCGGCCTATAGTCGACTATAGAAAATTCATTTGCTTAATTGCATTGCATTAATTGTATTAATTTACAAATTATTGACCATTTATTCTAGCATACATGGCAGTATCCAAGTGTGGTACAATTGTACCACCCCAGATAAGAAACCTTCTTTGTGGTACAATTGTACCACATTGGATACTGCCATGTTAGCGATGACTTCGCCTTAGTTTTTCAGTCATAAAAAATTGAAAAAATCTTCAAAATGACCTCAAAATATTTTTAAAAATTGTAAAACAATATTCCTGACAGGTACCTGAAAGCTGGATGTAATTCGGTTGAAAACAACGGAGATAAAGGAAAATAAAGCCGTTGTGGTACAATTGTACCACACTTGGATGTGGAAGTGTTAAGGATTAAAATTTGGATTCATTATTTAGAAAAAAATTTCAATGTTGGAACTTGGAAAACTAAAATTCAGAGATTAAAATCGCAACAGCTAAAATAAATCCTACCGTCTTATTTAGGATTTTGTTTGATTAAGTTAGATTATTATTCTTTGAGACTAGGCCTTTGCTGGGAATAATATTTAACAAGAATGTATCTTTAGATTCAAACATAATTATTATTTAGATTAGATGATGTACTGTCAATTTAGTGCAGTCAGTACTCTGCATCTACTAAGATTGTACCAGGAAATGGATTGTTTCAATGTGTACATATTCCTAGTTCTATTAGTCCATCCATTTCATCTAATAACCAATTATTATTGATCACCGAACAATTACATAATTTCAATCATCCTTGATCAGCCGGAGTAGGAAAACAAATCTATTATTATTATGTTCCTTTCCAACCCGTCCTTAATGGATAAATTACTAAAAACATTTTCAGATTTGTATTACTGTTCAGTCTTCAACCCACACAACAACACACATCTAGTTTTGTATAAGCATTATACTTGCTATAAATACACATCATAATATTATTATACTCATTCATGGCCCGCCTTTTCTCAATAACTTGAGAATCTCAATTTTTAAAATTAAATCCTTTCATCCATTAAGGCTCACCCATGTTGTGTGTTAGTTACGATTAACTTATTATCACGTTCATAAATTTTCTTGAGAAACATTCATGATGGTAAATATAGTTGTGTAAGGCTGTTGTCAAAATTTTCACCACTGCCACTAGAAATAAAATTTTATCACAGCTCCCCATATAGCATAGCCAAGTGCCTAAAGCTTTTAATGTGGCCAAGAATGGACTTTGCCGTGGTATGGTATAGTTAATAGATATTATTTGTTAGTATAATACAATGTAAACTGTTTGATTTAGGAGAAAAGGAACAACAAGGAAACGACCTGTTGAATTTCAGATCCACTATATTCCCTTGAGTGTGGTGGAGTGAGCATAGTGGAGGCGAGTTGAGATACAGAGTTGAGAAGTCTTCAGAAGTGAGTTGAGTGGGAGTTATTTGGTGACGTATCCATTGACATAATCGGATGCTATCTCAACAGTAGTTTCCGTTATAATAAAATTAACTTCCGTGGAAACTTAATGCACTTAATTTGAAGTTATCGTAAGCAAACATTCAGTTTATGATATTTGTCTCAGTGTGCCCCTTGCAAGCTAAACAATTTCCAAACTACGTAATCATAAAAATATATAATAAAATCTCCTCAACAATATTTAGTACCTACTTTAAATTACAATATGATTTCTTATGCAAAAGTAATTTAACATTAGCCTACAATTAAATATCCAAGATTTTATCTCAAATAACAATTCCACAAGCTATATAAAAATTTGATGAACAGATTAATTCATAGAATGGACTCATGTTTCCAATAGTGCACAATGTGGATGTGTTCGTAAATGGTGAACTACAGGATGACAGTATTATTTATAATTACCACACGAAAGGCCTAAAGTTCACGATAGTAGAGCCAACATTAATCCCAGCCAACTCCCTACACACTTTCTACCCTGGGATCCGTATTAAAGTTCCAGTGAATGTCTCTTTCAAACTAAGCCCTTGTATAGATATGCTAAGATGCCCGTCGCTTAATCTACTCACAGATGTTATAACTCGAAAGTACCGAAATGAACTCAAAATACATGTTACCAACACTAGCGCTGACACATTAATTTTACCCGTTGGTTTCGGTGTGGCAAAGCTATCCTGTATCTACGGTCATCGAATGAATATCCACTATCATTATCATCCTTTTTGAACAGACACTGTTTAAACGACGTCGATTAAAACTAAAAATTAGCATTCGTGAGATATTAAACTGTATAAAACATTGTGTACTACATTTCGTCCCTTAAGGAACCATTTAGCCTAAATCCACTTTTCGTTTCTTGTACGAAGTAGTCTAAGCGCCAAATGAAGCTTAGGCTATTTCGTAATGAAGTGGATTTAGGCTAAATGGTTCCTTAAGGGACGATATGTTCATACCATACACAGGTATACACTTTTTTAGGTAATTAACAAAGGTATCGTCTGGTTAACAAAACAATGTAACAAACCATTTCATCATACAACAATGTGACCAGCCACAATTTAAAAATTTTGGCTCATCACTCGTCATTTTGTGGCTTGTCACATCAAAGCCGCAGCAAGGCCCCCCTCCCTTCAGGAATCGAAGAAAATAAAGAAATTTTTGCTTCAAACCCAAAAATGGTATATATTATTACATTATAATTGGTTGGGCCCCACCCGAAATTATTTCTGGCTTTGGCGCTGTCGTACATTGTAGCGGTCATGGTTAAATGGCTTGTTACAGCAGTCATGGTATTATAACGTGGCTTATCACATAATAATGTTAAGTAGACGCTATGATCAAGAATTACTCTTTGGATGAACGATGAACTTTTGACTTTCATAAATTCCAAACATCTAAAAAATATGAAGAAAACAATTATCATATTAAATACCAATACTGGAATTTCGGAATCACAAACATAGTGTACATTGTAGTAATAGGTGTGATGGATTACAATAACAATTCTCACCGTGACATGTTGGAAATATTTTCCCTATACAAATCAGTATGAATAAAAAAATGAATTACAAAGGGGTATTCAAACGAGAGAAACAGCCACCCGTACATGAGGTGGACGTGTATTTATGCAGACCTCCGCCTAACACAGAAATACACTTCAGCCATAACGTCAAAGGTATACGCCTCATTCTCAAAGAAGCTGAAACTGTTCTAGCAAATTCATGTCGCATTTTTTACGCCGGGATACGAGTGAAACTCCCTGAAAACTGTTACTTACAAATTGTCGGGCATCGTGAATTGCAATACTTTCCTTCGCTTCAGATTTTTTCGGATGTAATAACTCACGAATACAAAGACGAAGTGCAATTTTCAGTTACCAACACCAGTTCAGTATCAGTAAATTTGCCTGTTGACTTGACATTAGCGGAAATAAGTTGTTTCGACATTGAAAAAATGAACATACACTACCACCATTGTTACCCATCTATGGTGGAGGCCATGGAGAACTTAAATATTGACATTTAAAAAAGTATCTGCAAATAAAAAGCAACATCTTCAAGCTAATCGTCTGCTTAATATTACAAGGTAACAAGCCATTTTATCATGACTGCTACAAAGTAACAAACCATTTTATCATGACCGCGACAAAGTAACAAACCACTGTATCAGGAGTTAGGTTTGTTACATTGTCGCAGCCATGATAAAATGGTTTGTTACTTTGTCTCAGCCATGATAAAATGGTTTGTTACTTTGTAGCAGTCATGATAAAATGGCTTGTTACCTTGTAATATTAGGCAGACGTAATGATCAATTAATCCACTCACAAACTCCATCAGTTTCGGCATTTAGTAGTATTACCGATTTAATCTTTAAGTCCGATTTTAGAAAGTTCAAGTGCCAACAAAACAGTTACGCTTATGTCTATTTTACCTGTGGACATGAAGCATTCCGAAATTCTTCCTGTCTTCGCTTTGCTTCGGTTGAAGTATCTCTCCTCTCACTAATTCTAACTTCAAACTCACACAGTCGCTAACCACCGCAACTCTCGTCTGTAGGATACAAGTTATTTTCTCTTCACGTTGCAAACTTTTAAGCGTGGTCTCAATTGTCCCCTTTACTAAACTCTGAGGTATTTTGTTTGTGCTGAGTCTAGTCGTACTTCACAAAGACGTTCCTCTCTTTACATATACGTATTATTGTAGCAATGTCATATCATATAATCTTCCTCACTGTTGTCACCTTTTGAGATCTGTAGCCCAGACCAGTATTCCTACACTATTCCTCGGCAAGCTTCATATCCTTCCTTTCACCAATTACAGTACTTTCCCTTTGTTATAGTTACATTCGGTGTGAATGAAGTTAGGTAATAATAATAAATAACAGAAATAATAGTAAGTAAATAATTAATAATATTAGTAATAACAGTAATATTAATAATATTAGTAATAACAGTAATATTAATAATATTAGTAATAACAGTAATATTAATAATATTAGTAATAACAGTAATATTAATAAAATTAGCAATAACAGTAATATTAATAAAATTAATAATATTAGTAATGGCAGTAACATTAATAATATTAATATACACTATATAGATAATAGTATTATTAATAATAGTAACATTAATAAATAGTAATATTAATATTCATAATAGTAAAAACAATACTAACAATAATAATGATACTATTAATAATATTGATAATAATGGTAATAAGAATACTTACTTATTACCATATCAGTAAATGTTACACGAGAACAATTAATACATCAGATCGGCATCAGTAGTCACAGTTGAGAACTGGTCATGCACGTCACTGCTTTTTAACCAGAGTTCGACTAGTCTGAGGTTGAAGGGTAGGTGGCTATGGGCGAGAAAATGGAGAGGTGGCTGTATATAGTAGGCTAAAGTGGAGTTTAGGTACTTTTGCCCCGGTGGGTGGGCAAATCTTGTTTGGCCGAAAACTGAACCCTGTTTTCAACACAATTAAGCTGTAACACAATAATAACGTTTGTAAGGTAGGCATGTGTATTAGTACTTAATATCATGATAGTTTGTTGCACTTAATCCGTATGGCTTTGAAAGGGGTATGCAGTATGCAAATTATGTCGGGCTAATGTTATTTACTGAAAAAACTTTCTCTTAACAATAATGGCTTTTAAATTGGTTGACCTATTACAATCAAAAATGATGATCATATTATTCATATGGAAAAGTAGTAGAAAAGCAGCTGGCTAGTTTAGAATTGATAATTCTGTTTTTTTTGTTAAATTTTGTCGTAAGGTATGTATTTGTTTGAAATTTCTTGCTATGCTATTTATTAGTCTTTGAAAATGATTAAATCAGTGTCGTTTTAAGAAAATAAAGGAATGAACTAGTCATCTACTTTCAATATCGGCAAAAAAGATTAAAAGTAGGGTTTTTAGCAAGATGTTGTTAGCTGTATCATTACCCTTGATCCCACAATGGTCAATTTAAAAAGACATAATATCAGCCTTTGCATTATTCTCATGTCTTAGCTTTCGTGCCATGTACTATAATAATGCACTGTGCTCTGCTTGTATTGTTTACGAAAACAAATATTGGTATCACAAAGGTATTTTCATGCGTCTTCTTTTTGGGGCACTATAAATGGATTTCATATTACATTAGAAGCTTTTACCTGATTTATTGAACAATAGGGGGATACTTCCGTACCGTCGTATATTTGCGTATGTGAGTAGATTTGTTTGAGTAGGACTGTAAACGACCAGTTTGAATTTATAGAGAATTTTTAGAAAACTATTTCAACTGTTTGTCTGTTTTAGTTTTGAAGTTCTTTTGTTTACTTTTAAATATTTTACAAATCTACTCAAATCTACGAAGTAACGCGGGCATCCGCGAAAATTATTTAGTACAGATAATAGTTATTAAAGTACTTAAACATGCATAAGTGAGGATGTGAATAATAATAGTCCCCCTCTTATGTAAGTTTTAAGTAAAACATTATAAGTAATGATATATAATAGTACATAATAATACTCTGATGGGTGATTGCCATTTTAAGACCAAACCGAGGTATTTATTATTATTTATTGGTACCTGGAACAGTCAATTTTCGATGTCTATTTCTTGTTTTTTGGAAAGTGCATGCCGTCCATTTGTACAGTTTGGAAAGAAACAGGAGAAGTATATGTATCTATCGCGAAAATGGCGAGCATACTATATAGTAAGTAATAAACCGAGATAATTAGATTTTGCAACGCTACAAGATGTTTTTATTGTATTTTGAATTTTTCCAGTAACTTTTTCACCTGTATGACCAAACCGTGACCTGACCTAACCTTTCGAGTGAGCTATCTCACTACGTTCTACAATGTAGAGAACTAATGTGACGCAAATTTCTAGTTTTTGAACTAGGCTAGTGTGCACTCAAGCTTGTCTCGGCGAGCCAGCTAAAAAATTTTCCCTCCATTTTTATTTTAAACATACGGGCTTCTTAACCACTAGTGGCTTGATTTTTCAGTGAGCCGAGCCATGAACCCAGCTCGGCTCGGTCGAAATTTTTTTAAGGGTCTGGCTCGGCTCGTTCAATGTTATTGGAGGCCAGGGGCTCGGCTCGCTGACCTATACTAACATGTGTGCTAGTTTGTCGGATTTTGCCTGTTTTCTAACTTTGCCTCAGTTTTTCTCTCTAAATTATGTTCAAATAGTTTGAACTAATTATTATGAGTTATCATGCTATTGCTAACAGACAGACGGACGGAAAGAAGGACAGAGAGATCGGGAATTCTTATAAAACATCTCCGCCACTTAAGGACGGACATACAGATAAGGCATCCCTTTAAAGCAGTTCCGCTACTTAAAATAACTGAGGGTGTGATCAGTTCAGGGTAGCCAAGTTATCACTCATTCTCAACTGCAGTCTCATACTAAACGTAATACACTTACAAGTTGTTTAAAAGTCCTCCATTATCACTGCAATTCCATTGAGAAGCGCAATGGAGGACAACAAGCATTACATGGAAAAGCAGCCGACCAAATTTCATACTTCTAAACCTCATACTACTGTTTTCCTTTAGATGGGACGTTTTGGAAAGATTAAATATTAACGTAGTAACATTACATATTTATATCAGAAAATGTGTGGGGAAGATTTAGTCTAGCGAGTTTTGGGCCACTCTGTTTGGCCAAAATTGGTAAGTCGCATAGAAAATTAAGGTGGACATTTTTGTTGTTAGTTTATTGGATTATAAAAAAATATTGTAAAACATATTTTTACATACATGTATTAGGCATGCAATGTAAATCCGGAATGATTTACAGCGTTAATTATAAAACTATTGCATATTGGTTGGAGTATGGCAGAGGTTGTGCACATTTTAAAAATCGAACCATGAAATACACATCGGATACCACGACCCCCTTTCGAGGGCCCTAACCTAATTAAAACAATCGGCATTTTTGCAACCTCTGCCTCACTTCAACCCTGTTCAATAGTAATATACTTTATATTGGTGCTGGTATTATAAAGTATATTTTTATTTTTAACTCTGCTGGACTAATTTCCTAAAGGTGGGTAAGTACTGATGGACTGTTTAGATATTGGAGAGGATTGGTATATCAAAATACTATTTATGAAGTTGTTAGTTGGTCGGCATATGAGTGCCATTAGTATGCTTATGTAACTGATGTATCTATTATGTATGTAATCATTATAATATGGGCAAATTGCCTGTCGATAATATAAATAAAACATAACAGTGCGCAGATGGAAAATTATTGTAAGTATAATATATAATAAATTATTATAAATACGATTAGGATAATGTTGTCTTCTTTAAAGATAAGAATTATGAAATAAATCTGTCTGATGGTACTAAATTGTGCAAAGAAATGTTGTGAAGCAAAATTTACAAACACTTTATTTGCATAAACATTTAACAACTATTACTGTGTAATCAAATAACCATTATTAGGACTTCAAGCGGCACCAGACTGCATTGTATACTCCACAATTAATTATAATATGGCTCCTTTCTCGATTTAATTTCATTACAAATGGAATAAAATATGTCATTTAAATTTGCTTGAATGGGATTTTGTTCCATTGGATCTGCTTTAGTCAAAAGGACATTTAGAAATATAACATTATGCTCATATAATTTTAGGCAACTAGAAGTTCCTTCGTTCCATCCGAAAGCCGAGGACCGGAAGATGCTGGAAGAGAAAGCTCTCGTACATTCATCATTTATTCGGTACATTCATGTAGTCTTTCAACCTTGGAGCTTGAGTCGGGGACAAATGTTTTCTAAATTTATTTCCAGAATATGAATTGCACATAATCGCAATGGTGTTATCCTTTAGTAACAGAATGATAAAACTTTGTAGTTAAGCTTCATAGATTATTAGTTTTAATTTTCAATCAGCTCTTGTAGGCTATTTAGATAGGTATCTCAATTTTCCTACGTTAAACACAAAATGATATGCACATTTTAGTTTCTTTTTAACACTTATTTTACCCATTTGTAAACTTTTGCTAAAAACATAGCAATTTCCGGTACGTGCTCAAAATTCAAAATTGGCTTGGACTAAATTAAAAATATATTCTTGAAGCTAAAGTATGACGGAAACAAATCAATTAGCCGATACAATTAAGTGTACAAAATAGCGAAAGTTTGGGTCCTTCAGTTAAGGATATTATATAAATGTCCTTATTAGGAACAGACTGTTGGAAATCTAATTATCGATTTAACTGCAAACTTGGAGTTTGTTATTGCAACGCAGTAACTTGCTTTTGAAGCAATCGAATTGCCAGTAGATAACGACGTTCCAAGATGTTGTCTGTCAAACATGCACATTGCAGCTGGTTGCTTATCAACTATAATGACGTACTTTACAGTCTGTTCTTTTTGTATTCCTGGGAAAAGAAATCAATTATTTTAAGAAAAACAACTTTTGAAGGTTTAAAGTAAACAAAATTTATAACTCAGCAATTTTTTATTATTTAGGTCATTTATCCATACTTCAGTATATACTTTATATAAACTCCGTTTGAGTTCACACTAATCACACTATACGACTTTCCATCAATATCTTTGTAATGTAGATTTATTGCCAAGTTATTTTGTCATAGTCATGCATATTTATGTATATGCTTTTTTCATTGTTGCTATTTACATGCAAGCTTAGCTGAAGTTTAGAAAATAATAATATGATCTAGCATAGCAACGTCAAACAGTTGAAAGTTTGCTTATCTAGTATTTGCATCAAAGGGCATCTTCTTTCGTTCACCATTATTACATGCCTGAATAAGTTGTTTAAGTATTGCGTTGCATTATATCTAGATAACTATGTATACCTAGTGCCCCTTCCAAAGGACATCATAAATACAGAAAGTAGTGCAAATAAATAGATTATCTAGATCGTAAATGATAGCAAAAGGGAGCAAATGAGAAACAGTGAATGCAAGTAGAAATCCAGGTTTATAAGTTTGAACTGCTTCTGAATGCAATTCTGAAAGAAAGTTACTGAATAGAATTTATTCAGATCCTAGCAAATATTTTACTTCTATCTTATCCATGAACTCCGAGTTTTTTGGTATTTCTATTAGCATTAAACTAGAAATAGGGCAAAGGTATAAGGACCAGGTTGCACGGTTGCAGCCTGCTTGAAGAAAGGCTATTATTATGTTATCTTCCGATGAGAGTTGTTCCCTACTTTTCTCAGAAATGTTGCTTTCTACTAATATGTTGCTTGAAAATGACTGACTTTCCTCCTACAAACTTACTTAGAGTCGTTGCTCCTCCCAATATCGAGCAACGAAATGAAATTAGGGACACTACATTTTTATGCGACGCTAAAATCCATTTGTTTGATAAACTAACACTTATAAATTTACAATACTTTCACCAACTTTCACCAATCTAATACGGACCTGGAGATCGAATCATATAACAGGATGCGCTGCATAAAGTCCACTTGTTTATAAAGCTATGCTTAAACGCGTATTTTGGGGGTACGTTTTACTGCATGGCAATGAGTGAAGTGAAAAGCGGTTCTTTGTGATAGCGTCCACAAACAAAGTCTATAATATGATTAGTTGTATCTTCTCATTTGCATATCTTCGAACAAGGAAAGTTTGTTGTGAATGATCTGGTGAGTGGGTGTAGTGTAAGACAGGTTATCCCTGGGAATTACTTCTTTTATGTCTACTCTTGCACTACTGCGGCGCACGGGCGGACGAAAACAGCCAACAAATGGGGTGCCTGACACAAGAAATGAACATGCAGTTTTCCCTCAACAGACTATAGACTATTTAATATAACCCTTTACTACATAATATGTAATACAGACAATGAATAATAATGAATTCTGTTCGAGAAGCACAACACAGATTGTACTTTTTAGTACATAAAAGATCATTGTTGTCAAAAAGGCATCACTATAAGATAATCGTGTTGTTCGAGTTGCGCAGTGAAAAATTCCGTAGGTATGTTTGCTTATACCATCGTGTGTTAATTTGTCCCTCTGATAACGCAGCTAAGCAGAACTTTAATGTTGCAAATACCAATAAGTCCGTATATTTCATAGCAAAGCAGTTCATGCATTCTGTATGCAAATATTTCCAGCTTTCAGTGCACTTAAGCCTCCTATTATATCTCGTATTATTTCATGTGTGGAAAAATTTAAAATTTGGCCTCCTACAATGAAATTTTGAAGTTATATTTTTAAATTCCAATAATATATACAACTAGAAATAAGCCAGTCCTACGGACGGGAAATTATCAACACTTGCGACTTAGAATAACAACAAACCCAATAATTTTACCAAAAAGTGAAATCTTTTCTAAAGGTGAATTTTATAGTCCTTTTATCACCCGCGCAGCATTTGGTTTAATTTTGAAATATTGTAATTTTTCTAGTGCCTGCGTAGTTTTACGAAGTTCATCTTTTACATTTAAACATTATCACGGAAATTTTTCATTGCGCAACTCCACTTTACGATTATCCTATGGGTATGATATTGCCTCAGAATGCACACTTAGCTTTATTATAACAGGACCTAGGTCCTGTGACCGGCTAGTAGCACATACATTGCAAAATGAAAGTTTAAGTCATACACGTATGTCAGCGTCTATATTAGTATATCTTTAAAAATATACTAATATACCTTTGTTGAACTGGACTGAATTAGTGGTTTGAAGTCAACTATCTCAAAATTAGACTATCGTGCAATAGGGAGATTTATTTCAGTTCAGAAAACGTGGGCGTTTATTAATTTGTAGACTGAATATTGAATAGCACATGTGAAGGTGAAAACTTCATTCAAATCAGAATTTGTATCAAGTATGGGCTAACAAAAGTAGTATGGTCCTACTTCATGTATCTGAAATTATTTATACTTTCCACTAGACAACAACATGTTATTTATGACGACAGGGAAAGATTGAAGAAAGCATTATATCAGATTTAGTTGTCTGTTGTTGTATTTTATGTATGCCTGGACTAGTAATAACTTCATAGAATATCTTTCCTAAAAATAACTGACAAAGTAGTGTTTATTATCATTTTCACTGGGATGTAAAGCGTGGGTAGATAAGTCACTGCCATAATGCTTGTCGCCCGATCCAGACATGAAACATAATAGTGAAATATTATGTACAAGCAGCAGAAGAGCAGTTTGTTTATTGAAAGTGACTGAACAGCATGAATTTCGCAGAAAGATAATAATTAGATTTACAGTAGTCCTTTGTAATTAATGCATGCATTATCTTCTTCCTATCCTCTCTAATTACACTAAAACTTCTTGTTCACTTTGACAGTTTTCCAAATGGTACACATATGTTGATATATTCATCTCTGGGTGGCTCCAAATATCATCTCCAAATAAATAATTTCCCTTGTCGAAGTAATTCACCATCAAAAACTACGCATGTGTGTTGATAACCACATAAATATTTGTAATAATTGTTTGTAAATACCAAAAATAGGATTAAGATTCATAAAAGTAAATTAATTGTTGCCAAAGACACTCAAATTGTGTGACACAGAAAGATAAATGGTAAGTTGTGTATTTTGGGTTCAAAATCTAAACTAATAGTTTACTGATAAGAAAATTCATTAAAACAACTAGAAGGCAATTTCTCTATCTCAAGATACACAATTCTAGAGAAAAAATTGAGTTCTGAGAAGAAGACAGAAGAACTACAATAATTGGAAGGAAATGCAGTAGTACAACGGGTATTATTATAAAATTGTCTGCTTAAATAAATGTAACTATACCTTTTCCTCTAGGTTTGGTATTATCTAAGCTATTTTTCATAAAATACATGGACATTATATAATAAATAATATTACATCGTACATTTAGCGTGATTGAAATCAAAATGTGCTGTGAGTGTATTTCTGACGCCGAATCTTGTTAGTTGTTTGAATGGTTCCCGGATATATGTGCCAAAGGTCAAATGTGCCAATTATTTTTTTCAGAGATTTTGAGAAGTGCCAAAAACAAAAGTGCCAATGAAATTAAATGCCAATACAAGTTTAATCAGTCATTTTTAAGTCTCATGTTATGTACGAGGGTATTACGCTGAAAATTATAATCGTATGTGAGTTTAAACCTTTCATCCTTGATTATTCCGTCCCACAAAATGCGTACATGCTTTTAAATAATCGATATTAGGTTTTGTGAAATACTGTGCAACCTGAAAAGAAATCTTTTCATCAAGCTCCCTGTACTTTTTCTTTTGAGGTGGTGCCATTCCGCTGTTAAAGTAATAAACGATCATAAGCGAACAGTTGCTTTGTTCGCTTTGGAAATGGGACAACAACATCCAAATTGATGGATGCGGTTTATCCACTCTATAATTAAAACCATGATGCCAACCTTCCAAGGAATTTGTTGTTCTTGGTACATTTTCTTGTACACGTTTGTAAACCGACCACATTGTTGGGGGAAAAGAGGATTTTTGTAACGTCCCACATATGTTTTTTCAAAATATATGGAAGATATATAGATATATAAATGGAAGATATTTGTTCCCTAAGCTAGGACTTTAGCTTATCTGCTTAGCGTTTACATATCAGCGTATTCAAATTACACAAGTCTTGATAGATCTTAGTTCGTTAGCCTTCCATTTACTATACATAGAATGGATGATCTATGCTAGGAAAGCATAAATATTTTAGTATAGATCATTTTGGGATTTTGGCATTAAATGCTTTGGCACAAAAGTTTTTGGCACTTTTGAAATTGACACTTATGGACATTGACAGTGCCAATTGGCACTTTTATTTTGGCACTTATATCCGGACACCGTTTGAATCAAACACAGCTAGAGATTTGTACGGATTTATCATTCTTGCTTTACCACTGGATCAGAACGCAGCGGTGAGTATGGTTCGCAACAGGTAAGGTAAACCACTTCACCTGTATTTCTCATTTTACCCTCTTGTCAGAAAATACAACATTGAGTTTATTCAGCCTTTAGATGCAATACAACGGTAATAATTCTCTTTCAGCAAGAAGCAAGTGTGAATTGCTTACATCGCATCCTTTCGTTCGGGTTCTTATGTAGTATGTAGTCTCTTCGAAATACTTTTGACAAAATGTTTTTGTTTTGTATATAAATAAACACTACTATTTCTGATCTGGCCTTGACAATACAAGAATTCATTGGACTTGATGACATGGTAAGTAGAAATTTAAACTGTAAAAAATATTTTAATAGATATATTCCACATTTCACAGGAATCTGTCGATGTGGCTGGTTTTAAGATAAATGTTCAGTGTGTTTTAATTTTTGGAGTAATATTTGGCTATGTGCATTAATAGGGTCAGCTGCAAACATTAATTATCTCACAGTAACAGAAAAAGAGATTACCTGTTTAATTTGTATTGAAGGAACAAGCAGTAGAAAATAGTTCAGTATTATCATCCCCTTTGATGAATCAGTAGAATGATGGTATAAATGAATGAGTGAGTAGCTGCAAAAGGAAATCCCAAATACCTATGCAAACTATCTTAAGGATATCTTTTGGAATATCATAAATTGTATATTGGATGTTGTCTTCTACCGTGGCATAATTTCATACTAAGGATGTACTTATCTCCCCTCCATTTCAGTTAAATACTAAGAATCTCTCAACTCCTATTCAGTCGCTATTCAGATTCCAAAAGGTAAACTTCATGTGAAAGTTATAACAGCATAAAACGTTACAATAGAAAAATATTGCCCATTATTTTAAATTATTTCATCTTCAACATTCCATGAGCCAAAAAATTTCAATCCTAAAGGTCTCGTTGAATTCTTGGATAATATAGTAATAATGTTATCGGCTTAGTATACCCTCACTCTCAATAACATCTCCAATATACAGTGGAAAGAGTGTGTGAAAGAAAGCCTATTTCCCGTAAGTTGATAATATAATGAAATAAGCACTAATATCTATGTGAAATCTCTCGACACCAATTACTAAATTTTCTTAGCTGCCACAGAGGGAATGAGTAATAGATTGGTCTATTAATTGAATCCATTTAAATAATATTTATAGGATGGCAGGTCTGACACCAGATGAAAAACGAGAGTATGTTCGTCGGTATGTGAAACAAACTGCAAAGGTAAAACCTGAGCTGAAAACCACATCGGATATTTTCTTGCATACCAAAAGCTTAGAAAGAAGGGGCGCTCCACTGACACTCCAATTTTGGCACACCTTAAGAAAACCAAGCAAATCAGAGCCAGATTTCAGCAAAATCAGACCTCCTAAATTTATAAATACTACAGGCAGTTTTTTTCAAGCACCAACCGACCCTCAGACTCCGCTTATGCTGAAGAAATCTTTGGAAGATGACGACCAATCTGAATCCAGTCACATAAATCAGATGTATGACTCCCCATCAATCTCTGATTTACGGTCAGTCTTAGAAATATATTTTAAATTACCATCAAGTAGCACAAGCACGTATCCAGGAATTTTACCTAGGGGGGGCACACCAAAATATATTAGTAAAATTATGGCATATTCGCGCGAAGCGCGAAATTTTTTTGCATTTTTAATCTTTATTGAAAAAAACATCGTCCTTTTCTGGTAGCTTAGGGGGGGCCCGGACCCCCCCGGCCCCCCCTCTGAATACGTGCTTGAAGTAGCAAATCAGAGGACATTTTCAACCGAGAAAAAAATGTGTTGCTTTAGCTCCACAGTAGGAAGGACGAACTGAAATCCTGGAAATATCTTTTCCTATTTCTAGTGTCAAGTGTGATCACTAGAAAGGCATCCAAACTTTGAATTGAAACATCCGTCAATTCTTCACCTTTAATTCATTTTATGCATACGGTTCGCATTATTAATTTCAATTTTAACCTAGCTGGTTCTTCCTTTCTCTGAGTCTCTGCTGATCATTAAGGTACTCGACTTGTGAATAACAAGTAAATTAGTAATGCTTGACTTCGTTTTGAGTTCGGAGATATCGGAGATCATTGTGCAGTGAACGCCTTTTACCTTTTTTGCCTTTTTTATAAAAAAGGTAGGAGTAAGAATTTTAAAAAGCAGTCCTTTTTTGCCTTTTTGATGTATCAGCGTGCCCCATTTGCTTTCACTTTACATGTAAATGAGGTAAAAAAGGTAAAAAGGACTGCTTTTTTAGAAACGTAGTACTTTTTACCTTTTTTGTAAAAAAAAGGATACTTATTTTGTAAAATAGAGTACCTGTTTTGTAAAAAATAGAGTACCTTTTTGTAAAAAAGAATATTTTTTTTGTTCCCTGTCATTGTGATACATTGATTTACTTTGCATACCTACTACAACAGTTACTCTCCCTACTGAATGTCTTGATTCTTGATGCTACCTAAATCATGTCTTGATGTCTCTATTACATTATTGACTTACTCTTCTAGACTAGGAAAGGAAAAACCTACCTAAGAAACCAATCTATAAATAATATGACGTTTGTGAATTAACTTACGCATAAAAATTTTCATATAGATACATATTAGTACAGGGCTAAGCATGATTTGTTTCCTTGATAAAACATATAATATACAATAAACCTTGGTACAAATGTACCATAGCAAAAGCTTGTCCGGGTAAAAGGGAGTTCATCATCAATAGAAATGGTTAGGGGTTGAAAAAATCCTCTTAATTTCTTCATATGAATCAACGACAAGATCGATAAACATCTTTTTACACAAATAGCAGCTTAGTATGCTAATATACAACCAATCAACCAATAGTTAAAGAGAAACCAAGGATGTCTTCCAAACAATCATTTACTTTGATTTATTTCTGTGTAGTCATAAAACATAATATTCGGTTTTAATACAGGTATAACGTATAATATAATTTGAGGTTCCTTTTTGAACAATAAGTCCTCAACACAATGAGAGGCTTAAGAAAGCAAGTTGAAAAATCAAGCAGTATAACTATTCAGCACTTTTAATGATGGCGATTGAAGTTGGAATATCTTTTCTCCAACTTATGTCATGGCTATATAATTACTAACTGTGATTTATTGATATGTGAAGGAACCAATCCGCGTCACCAAATATAGAAATAGGTACATATTTCTTACCGTTGCATAACCCTAGAATACACGCTGTGATCCATTTTCTCACTTTGGTGCATCTTTTCTCAGAACAGATATATATACCATAATATAACCTCATTGTATTTGTCACTAGTGCATCTCTCTCGTTGTTTAAAAAAATTCATGACAATCGGTTGAGGTTTAAGGCAAAACAAAATTACAAAATTCAAAAGTGGGACCCCTTTGTTATGGTACCGCATTAGTCAGTCTTTTTTAAAGTTCAATAGCAGAACTTATGACCCCTAGTTGACAAAGTTTTAAGATTGTTTTATGCCTTTATTCCCCTTTATGAACTACTATCAACATTAAATAAAATAACAACACACTTGCCAACCGTGATTTAATACAAATCTCGAAATTAAAATCCAAAATGTACATAATCAAACTCGTGAGTACCTATGAATGTTTTATCTGTCCAAAAAGCACGAGAAAATGCTACACAACAAGATACTGCGCGGCCCTGTACAATTTTATATATGAATGCTGCGACAAAGTGCCACTGTACCGATAAATCAAAAAATATCTTATCGCCCCATACCATAGCCAACATCTTGTTAGTTGAACTGGGACTAAGATTGATAAGTAGGAACTTAAGCTATCCTATCTTTCTCAACCGTCCAATACTATCATCAATACAGAGTAGGTTAGATGTAAGATTAAGATATGTTTGGTAGTAGAATATAATGTAAACTTTTATATTTATAGGGAGAAAGGAACATCAAGAAAACGACCGGCGACTGAGACGACCTGTTGAATTTCAGAGCTACAGTGTCCCTTGTAGTATGGCTACATTCTATTCTACTATATGCAGAATACGATCGATTATTCCACTCTTCTACTAACTGTGACTTGATCAGGAGCTGACGAATGCCGAGTGATAGTACTAATAAGGAGTGGGAGTGAGTGTGGCATGAACATAGTGGAGGCAAGTTGAGAATCTGGTTGCATTCAAGTGTTAAGCTCGGTTGCTGTCCACAGTTGTTTGTTTGTTTAAATGTAATGTTAACTTCTTTGGAAACTTAATTCACTCATATAAAGTTCAATCAATATTAAATAATGATAGGTAACTTTTCTATCTTATATAAACATGAAAATTGTATTTAGCTTACCAAAGATTTCCCAGCGTGCCCCTTACAAGTCAAAACGTTTCCAAAATACCCAATCATTGAAATACCTACCTTAAATTAAAGAATACAAGATAAAATATCTGCCTGCAATTAAATATCGACAGTTTTTTGGAATAGCCTGGTGGAGCTTTATAACATGGACTAGCTCATGGCTCCAATAGTGCATAATGTGGACGTGTTTGTGGATAGTGTAATACAAGATGATAGTATTGTTTATAATTACAACACGAAAGGCCTGAAGTTCACGATAACAGAGCCCACAACAATTCCAGCCAATTCTATATACACTTTCTACACTGGGATCGGAGTTAAAGTTCCGGCGAATGTCTCTTTTAAGCTAAGCCCTGCTGAATTTCCAAAATTGATGAAACTATGGAAAGACTAGAAACAAACGCTGTAAATTCGGCTCTGGGTTGTATGTTTATTCAGTGACCGGTTTCCATATTCTTTTTCAAACTATATAAACAAAATAAACAAAATATTGCATATATTGTTAAAGTGAAAGGATTTTGCAAGTTGTAATCCAGTTGTTAATTTAAAACATAATTTGATTGCTAAACTGTATTTATGCCATCAGTGAAAGAAAATTACTCTTTACCTGAATTAATTACAGGGCCATATTCATTTACAATTTGATTAAGAGGTTGAAATCAGGTATAATTCGAATATTATGTGACAGTACTAAAAAATTTTGAAAATTCAAATCAATAAATCAACTAAGCCAATGTGTTGATTGTGGAGAGACAATTTAAGCAAGGAGAATGTTTGAAACATCCTCGCGTTCTATAGAAATAGAGTCTAACTTAAAATTTGTGTGTCTATTGAATTGCCCCTAAACTCAACCTTTACATAAAGATATAGGAAAGAAATCATTTTATATAAGTATTTAAACAGTTAACTTTTTTGTATGATATCACTAAATCCAAATCAGAAATTAAATGTTTATATTTCTGGTTCATACATTGGTCTAGTTCTTCAAGTAAACTTAGCTTAACTATTTTACCAAATCCATGTATACATTTGTAGAATGGAATTACTAAATAACTTTTTGATGTTTCATTTGCAACATTAAAAATATTTGAGAGTCGGTAAAAATATTATATTTTGTTAATATCTCTGGATTATGATAAGCCAGTGTACATAAGAGTAAAGCACCTCTAGGTTTTAACAAATCATCTCTTTTTAAATTACTAATTTTAGAAATAGCTGACAGTAATACAGAATCAGGGTAGCATCGATTTTTAAATTTTTCATATAAATTTTTTATTTCAATTATTCTGTCTTCTCTCAACGAACAACATTTCACTGCCCTTAGCATTTGGCAGTATGGTAATGAGTCTTTGAGGTGTTTTGGATGGTTAGAATAATAATGTAGAAATTGATGCTTTGACATTGGCTTTTTATACAGACTGGTGATAATATTATTAAAATTATCTAATTTAATATTTAAATCTAGAAAATTGATTACATTTTTGTCATATGCATATGTAAATTTTAAATAGTCATGTTTCAGTAAATTATTTAAATAGCAGTCAATATCAGAAATGTCTGAAGTGTTTTACAATTAGGAATAAATCGTCCAAAAAACGTTTTTTGAAAACTATCTCAGGCTTATTTACAAAAATATTTTTTAATTCCTCATATACAGTTATATTCGCTATGCTACAAGATGCAGATCCCCATTTGAATACCTTTGTGCTGATAAAAATATTGGTTTTCATATTTGACATAGCTGTAGTCTAAACTAAGATTAAGCAGTACTTTTAGCTGTTCTTGGTTTAAATCTATTGGTAGGTTTACAGCATCTTTATGTTCTGAATAAAAATCGCAACAATATTTTTTACAATTAGAGTTTGACAAACTGGTGTATAAACTAACAATATCAATAGTTACCATTGTGTATGAAAATGATTTTTCAAGTTTTAGATTATTTAAAAGTAACAATAAATGATTAGTATCTAATATCATATCCGGAATAAATAACATTATTGGTTGCAGAAATCTATCAACCAGCTGGCTAATTGGTTTATTGTAAGCTCGAATTGTGCTTGAAATAGGCCGTCCTTTGGATAAGTTTCGTAGTACTTATGTAATTTTGGCAGAATATAAAAATTGGCCGGCTGTGGATATTTTGGAATTGATAATGACAGTCGATGTATATTAGGTAAAGCTTTTTCGAATATCTTTAGTTTATCTATAAATTCATCAAATGATCTTTCAAAATGGGCTTTTGTGGATGGAATATAAACATTTAAATCAGACAATTGTGTAAGTACTTCATTATTATAACTAGATTTATCAGAAATTACAATCCCTGCGTTTTTGTCTGCATTTGTGATAATTAAATTATGTTTTCTGCAAAATGATTTTAATTCATTAAAAAACTTTTGTTCAATTAGAGGTATAAATTTAGTTTTAGATCTTAACTTATCAATTATGTTATCAGAAGCAGAGGTATTAACAAATATTTCATTTTCGTCTTCGCAATGTATTTTACTGGTGTTATCAATTTTTCCTTTTTGCTTTTTACTCTTAATTGACCATTGCTCTATTAGTGTTAACTCCTTGTCAATAATATTAGATTTAAAGTATACTGACCAAGATATTTTTCTTATACATTCATCGATTGATTGTTTAATTAATTTAAAATTAGGATTCTGTGGTATACAAAATTGAAGTCCTAGTGACAAAATACTTTTAAGTAGTCTAGGCATCGATTTTTTTGATGTGAGGTCATGCACTATTTCTGTGTCACATTTCATTTTGTTAAATAGATTATATAATTTATTGTTCCTTCGTCTACTTACTTGTTTTCCAGAATTAAAAATTTTTGACATGTTAAAAAATCTTCTTTTACGTTTTCGGGTAGTATTTTCTTTTTCCTTTTCACTGATGGCAGCATCTCATTGAATTTTTTGTAGTAGTGTAGATAGTTTTGCTTGGTTAGTAGATACCTTCTTACTTGATGGGTGGGAGTCAATTTGATGTTGATTTTGCTTCCGGGGGTTATTGGTTTTCCCATCTTTCGCTCTTTGTCTGCGAGCGTGAGAAAATTTTCTGCTTTCAGTATGTTCTTCATTCTTGCCGAGTTTTGCCGAGGTTTTGTTTTTATTTGACAATTTTCTTTTCATTTTTTCCACACTCAATTCACCGAGTTCGAGGAATTTGTTGTAGTCATTAGCAACTGCGGATCCACTAAAATCTTCGCTATTGGCTTCAATTCGCTTTTGAATATTTTTTGCATAAAAGTTGGCAGTAATTTGAGGTGGACTTGGTTCGTCTTCTTTTCTCCAAGCTGGTTCAGAGTGATGTATTTTGCATTCCTTGGTATCCCAATCAATATCTTTAATATTGTATTTGTTTGCAAATTCCATTCTTGCCTTTAAAAGGGCTATTGCAAAAAAATGGTTACAGTGTTCCCTTGGATTTTGGATGGTGTTGTTGGTTGTTAGATGCTCCATGATAATATTTATATTTCTTAAAATCAACAATTCAGCAATAAATTCTGATCCCTCATTGGCATTTTCTTGGAGTTGAAGAGCGAAGCTTCTTTTTAAATTGGTACTGTTATTTAGGGCAGCAGCTGGCATAAGTTGGAAACAGGGGACAAGAATTTTAGCTAAAGGGTTGAAGACAGATAGTTTTCTTGCAGTGGCATTTTGGATATTGTCTTGAAAATATTTTGATTGGAAGTATGACATGAAGTTATTTATCAGGGAGATTTGTAAGTTAGAAGGCAGAGAGCATGTGGGAACGAACTCAAGAGATTTTTTGATTTTCTCATCAGCTGGAACTAGTGGCAAAACTTTAACGGTTGAGATTAAGGAAATATATTCTTTAATTAACGGATCTTCGCCGTCGTCAATGTACCTAAATATAGAGAGGGATTTGTGTGGATCCAAGTTGTTTAGAATTTCCATATCTTGCACTTTTGAAACTTTCTGTTTTTCAGAAAACATTTCTTCAGCTGATCGTTTTTTCGGTTGCTTTGGTTGCGTAGAAGGTATGCAATCAGGATCTGAATTTGAAAGAAAGTCTTCACTTTCACTGTCCAACAAATCGTCAAGGTTTTGAGCACAAGAAAAGTTCTTGTCGAGATGGGACATTATTCCATTAGCCGAAGACCCATACGGATGCAATGTACAAATATATTATTTGCACTAGCGTTAATCACAGAATCTGCTGAATTTCCAAAATTGATGAAACTATGGAAAGACTAGAAACAAACGCTGTAAATTCGGCTCTGGGTTGTATGTTTATTCAGTGACCGGTTTCCATATTCTTTTTCAAACTATATAAACAAAATAAACAAAATATTGCATATATTGTTAAAGTGAAAGGATTTTGCAAGTTGTAATCCAGTTGTTAATTTAAAACATAATTTGATTGCTAAACTGTATTTATGCCATCAGTGAAAGAAAATTACTCTTTACCTGAATTAATTACAGGGCCATATTCATTTACAATTTGATTAAGAGGTTGAAATCAGGTATAATTCGAATATTATGTGACAGTACTAAAAAATTTTGAAAATTCAAATCAATAAATCAACTAAGCCAATGTGTTGATTGTGGAGAGACAATTTAAGCAAGGAGAATGTTTGAAACATCCTCGCGTTCTATAGAAATGAGTCTAACTTAAAATTTGTGTGTCTATTGAATTGCCCCTAAACTCAACCTTTACATAAAGATATAGGAAAGAAATCATTTTATATAAGTATTTAAACAGTTAACTTTTTTGTATGATATCACTAAATCCAAATCAGAAATTAAATGTTTATATTTCTGGTTCATACATTGGTCTAGTTCTTCAAGTAAACTTAGCTTAACTATTTTACCAAATCCATGTATACATTTGTAGAATGGAATTACTAAATAACTTTTTGATGTTTCATTTGCAACATTAAAAATATTTGAAGTCGAGTAAAATATTATATTTTGTTAATATCTCTGGATTATGATAAGCCAGTGTACATAAGAGTAAAGCACCTCTAGGTTTTAACAAATCATCTCTTTTTAAATTACTAATTTTAGAAATAGCTGACAGTAATACAGAATCAGGGTAGCATCGATTTTTAAATTTTTCATATAAATTTTTTATTTCAATTATTCTGTCTTCTCTCAACGAACAACATTTCACTGCCCTTAGCATTTGGCAGTATGGTAATGAGTCTTTGAGGTGTTTTGGATGGTTAGAATAATAATGTAGAAATTGATGCTTTGACATTGGCTTTTTATACAGACTGGTGATAATATTATTAAAATTATCTAATTTAATATTTAAATCTAGAAAATTGATTACATTTTTGTCATATGCATATGTAAATTTTAAATAGTCATGTTTCAGTAAATTATTTAAATAGCAGTCAATATCAGAAATGTCTGAAGTGTTTACAATTAGGAATAAATCGTCCAAAAAAACGTTTTTTGAAAACTATCTCAGGCTTATTTACAAAAATATTTTTTAATTCCTCATATACAGATTATATTCGCTATGCTACAAGATGCAGATCCCCCATTTGAATACCTTTGTGCTGATAAAAATATTGGTTTTCATATTTGACATAGCTGTAGTCTAAACTAAGATTAAGCAGTACTTTTAGCTGTTCTTGGTTTAAATCTATTGGTAGGTTTACAGCATCTTTATGTTCTGAATAAAAATCGCAACAATATTTTTTACAATTAGAGTTTGACAAACTGGTGTATAAACTAACAATATCAATAGTTACCATTGTGTATGAAAATGATTTTTCAAGTTTTAGATTATTTAAAAGTAACAATAAATGATTAGTATCTAATATCATATCCGGAATAAATAACATTATTGGTTGCAGAAATCTATCAACCAGCTGGCTAATTGGTTTATTGTAAGCTCGAATTGTGCTTGAAATAGGCCGTCCCTTTGGATAAGTTTCGTAGTACTTATGTAATTTTGGCAGAATATAAAAATTGGCCGGCTGTGGATATTTTGGAATTGATAATGACAGTCGATGTATATTAGGTAAAGCTTTTTCGAATATCTTTAGTTTATCTATAAATTCATCAAATGATCTTTCAAAATGGGCTTTTGTGGATGGAATATAAACATTTAAATCAGACAATTGTGTAAGTACTTCATTATTATAACTAGATTTATCAGAAATTACAATCCCTGCGTTTTTGTCTGCATTTGTGATAATTAAATTATGTTTTCTGCAAAATGATTTTAATTCATTAAAAAACTTTTGTTCAATTAGAGGTATAAATTTAGTTTTAGATCTTAACTTATCAATTATGTTATCAGAAGCAGAGGTATTAACAAATATTTCATTTTCGTCTTCGCAATGTATTTTACTGGTGTTATCAATTTTTCCTTTTTGCTTTTTACTCTTAATTGACCATTGCTCTATTGAGTGTTAACTCCTTGTCAATAATATTAGATTTAAAGTATACTGACCAAGATATTTTTCTTATACATTCATCGATTGATTGTTTAATTAATTTAAAATTAGGATTCTGTGGTATACAAAATTGAAGTCCTAGTGACAAAATACTTTTAAGTAGTCTAGGCATCGATTTTTTTGATGTGAGGTCATGCACTATTTCTGTGTCACATTTCATTTTGTTAAATAGATTATATAATTTATTGTTCCTTCGTCTACTTACTTGTTTTCCAGAATTAAAAATTTTTGACATGTTAGAAAATCTTCTTTTACGTTTTCGGGTAGTATTTTCTTTTTCTTTTTCACTGATGGCAGCATCTCATTGAATTTTTTGTAGTAGTGTAGACAGTTTTGCTTGGTTAGTAGAGACCTTCTTACTTGATGGGTGGGAGTCAATTTGATGTTGATTTTTGCTTCCGGGGTTATTGGTTTTCCCATCTTTCGCTATTTGTCTGCGAGCGTGAGAAAATTTTCTGCTTTCAGTATGTTCTTCATTCTTGCCGAGTTTTGCCGAGGTTTTGTTTTTATTTGACAATTTTCTTTTCATTTTTTCCACACTCAATTCACCGAGTTCGAGGAATTTGTTGTAGTCATTAGCAACTGCGGATCCACTAAAATCTTCGCTATTGGCTTCAATTCGCTTTTGAATATTTTTTGCATAAAAGTTGGCAGTAATTTGAGGTGGACTTGGTTCGTCTTCTTTTCTCCAAGCTGGTTCAGAGTGATGTATTTTGCATTCCTTGGTATCCCAATCAATATCTTTAATATTGTATTTGTTTGCAAATTCCATTCTTGCCTTTAAAAGGGCTATTGCAAAAAAATGGTTACAGTGTTCCCTTGGATTTTGGATGGTGTTGTTGGTTGTTAGATGCTCCATGATAATATTTATATTTCTTAAAATCAACAATTCAGCAATAAATTCTGATCCCTCATTGGCATTTTCTTGGAGTTGAAGAGCGAAGCTTCTTTTTAAATTGGTACTGTTATTTAGGGCAGCAGCTGGCATAAGTTGGAAACAGGGGACAAGAATTTTAGCTAAAGGGTTGAAGACAGATAGTTTTCTTGCAGTGGCATTTTGGATATTGTCTTGAAAATATTTTGATTGGAAGTATGACATGAAGTTATTTATCAGGGAGATTTGTAAGTTAGAAGGCAGAGAGCATGTGGGAACGAACTCAAGAGATTTTTTGATTTTCTCATCAGCTGGAACTAGTGGCAAAACTTTAACGGTTGAGATTAAGGAAATATATTCTTTAATTAACGGATCTTCGCCGTCGTCAATGTACCTAAATATAGAGAGGGATTTGTGTGGGATCCAAGTTGTTTAGAATTTCCATATCTTGCACTTTTGAAACTTTCTGTTTTTCAGAAAACATTTCTTCAGCTGATCGTTTTTTCGGTTGCTTTGGTTGCGTAGAAGGTATGCAATCAGGATCTGAATTTGAAAGAAAGTCTTCACTTTCACTGTCCAACAAATCGTCAAGGTTTTGAGCACAAGAAAAGTTCTTGTCGAGATGGGACATTATTCCATTAGCCGAAGACCCATACGGATGCAATGTACAAATATATTATTTGCACTAGCGTTAATCACAGAATCTGCTGAATTTCCAAAATTGATGAAACTATGGAAAGACTAGAAACAAACGCTGTAAATTCGGCTCTGGGTTGTATGTTTATTCAGTGACCGGTTTCCATATTCTTTTTCAAACTATATAAACAAAATAAACAAAATATTGCATATATTGTTAAAGTGAAAGGATTTTGCAAGTTGTAATCCAGTTGTTAATTTAAAACATAATTTGATTGCTAAACTGTATTTATGCCATCAGTGAAAGAAAATTACTCTTTACCTGAATTAATTACAGGGCCATATTCATTTACAATTTGATTAAGAGGTTGAAATCAGGTATAATTCGAATATTATGTGACAGTACTAAAAAATTTTGAAAATTCAAATCAATAAATCAACTAAGCCAATGTGTTGATTGTGGAGAGACAATTTAAGCAAGGAGAATGTTTGAAACATCCTCGCGTTCTATAGAAATGAGTCTAACTTAAAATTTGTGTGTCTATTGAATTGCCCCTAAACTCAACACTTTACATAAAGATATAGGAAAGAAATCATTTTATATAAGTATTTAAACAGTTAACTTTTTTGTATGATATCACTAAATCCAAATCAGAAATTAAATGTTTATATTTCTGGTTCATACATTGGTCTAGTTCTTCAAGTAAACTTAGCTTAACTATTTTACCAAATCCATGTATACATTTGTAGAATGGAATTACTAAATAACTTTTTGATGTTTCATTTGCAACATTAAAAATATTTGAAGTCGGTAAAATATTATATTTTGTTAATATCTCTGGATTATGATAAGCCAGTGTACATAAGAGTAAAGCACCTCTAGGTTTTAACAAATCATCTCTTTTTAAATTACTAATTTTAGAAATAGCTGACAGTAATACAGAATCAGGGTAGCATCGATTTTTAAATTTTTCATATAAATTTTTTATTTCAATTATTCTGTCTTCTCTCAACGAACAACATTTCACTGCCCTTAGCATTTGGCAGTATGGTAATGAGTCTTTGAGGTGTTTTGGATGGTTAGAATAATAATGTAGAAATTGATGCTTTGACATTGGCTTTTTATACAGACTGGTGATAATATTATTAAAATTATCTAATTTAATATTTAAATCTAGAAAATTGATTACATTTTTGTCATATGCATATGTAAATTTTAAATAGTCATGTTTCAGTAAATTATTTAAATAGCAGTCAATATCAGAAATGTCTGAAGTGTTTACAATTAGGAATAAATCGTCCAAAAAACGTTTTTTGAAAACTATCTCAGGCTTATTTACAAAAATATTTTTTAATTCCTCATATACAGTTATATTCGCTATGCTACAAGATGCAGATCCCCCCATTTGAATACCTTTGTGCTGATAAAAATATTGGTTTTCATATTTGACATAGCTGTAGTCTAAACTAAGATTAAGCAGTACTTTTAGCTGTTCTTGGTTTAAATCTATTGGTAGGTTTACAGCATCTTTATGTTCTGAATAAAAATCGCAACAATATTTTTTACAATTAGAGTTTGACAAACTGGTGTATAAACTAACAATATCAATAGTTACCATTGTGTATGAAAATGATTTTTCAAGTTTTAGATTATTTAAAAGTAACAATAAATGATTAGTATCTAATATCATATCCGGAATAAATAACATTATTGGTTGCAGAAATCTATCAACCAGCTGGCTAATTGGTTTATTGTAAGCTCGAATTGTGCTTGAAATAGGCCGTCCCTTTGGATAAGTTTCGTAGTACTTATGTAATTTTGGCAGAATATAAAAATTGGCCGGCTGTGGATATTTTGGAATTGATAATGACAGTCGATGTATATTAGGTAAAGCTTTTTCGAATATCTTTAGTTTATCTATAAATTCATCAAATGATCTTTCAAAATGGGCTTTTGTGGATGGAATATAAACATTTAAATCAGACAATTGTGTAAGTACTTCATTATTATAACTAGATTTATCAGAAATTACAATCCCTGCGTTTTTGTCTGCATTTGTGATAATTAAATTATGTTTTTCTGCAAAATGATTTTTAATTCATTAAAAAACTTTTTGTTCAATTAGAGGTATAAATTTAGTTTTAGATCTTAACTTATCAATTATGTTATCAGAAGCAGAGGTATTAACAAATATTTCATTTTCGTCTTCGCAATGTATTTTACTGGTGTTATCAATTTTTCCTTTTTGCTTTTTACTCTTAATTGACCATTGCTCTATTAGTGTTAACTCCTTGTCAATAATATTAGATTTAAAGTATACTGACCAAGATATTTTTCTTATACATTCATCGATTGATTGTTTAATTAATTTAAAATTAGGATTCTGTGGTATACAAAATTGAAGTCCTAGTGACAAAATACTTTTAAGTAGTCTAGGCATCGATTTTTTTGATGTGAGGTCATGCACTATTTCTGTGTCACATTTCATTTTGTTAAATAGATTATATAATTTATTGTTCCTTCGTCTACTTACTTGTTTTCCAGAATTAAAAATTTTTGACATGTTAAAAAATCTTCTTTTACGTTTTCGGGTAGTATTTTCTTTTTCCTTTTCACTGATGGCAGCATCTCATTGAATTTTTTGTAGTAGTGTAGATAGTTTTTGCTTGGTTAGTAGATACCTTCTTACTTGATGGGTGGGAGTCAATTTGATGTTGATTTTGCTTCCGGGGGTTATTGGTTTTCCCATCTTTCGCTCTTTGTCTGCGAGCGTGAGAAAATTTTCTGCTTTCAGTATGTTCTTCATTCTTGCCGAGTTTTGCCGAGGTTTTGTTTTTATTTGACAATTTTCTTTTCATTTTTTCCACACTCAATTCACCGAGTTCGAGGAATTTGTTGTAGTCATTAGCAACTGCGGAT
Organism: Tomocerus qinae; assembly: GCA_020055645.1. Taxonomy (NCBI): domain Eukaryota; kingdom Metazoa; phylum Arthropoda; class Collembola; order Entomobryomorpha; family Tomoceridae; genus Tomocerus; species Tomocerus qinae. The sequence goes on along the minus strand of CM034546.1, from coordinate 47,007,925 downwards.
CCACTAAAATCTTCGCTATTGGCTTCAATTCGCTTTTGAATATTTTTTGCATAAAAGTTGGCAGTAATTTGAGGTGGACTTGGTTCGTCTTCTTTTCTCCAAGCTGGTTCAGAGTGATGTATTTTGCATTCCTTGGTATCCCAATCAATATCTTTAATATTGTATTTGTTTGCAAATTCCATTCTTGCCTTTAAAAGGGCTATTGCAAAAAAATGGTTACAGTGTTCCCTTGGATTTTGGATGGTGTTGTTGGTTGTTAGATGCTCCATGATAATATTTATATTTCTTAAAATCAACAATTCAGCAATAAATTCTGATCCCTCATTGGCATTTTCTTGGAGTTGAAGAGCGAAGCTTCTTTTTAAATTGGTACTGTTATTTAGGGCAGCAGCTGGCATAAGTTGGAAACAGGGGACAAGAATTTTAGCTAAAGGGTTGAAGACAGATAGTTTTCTTGCAGTGGCATTTTGGATATTGTCTTGAAAATATTTTGATTGGAAGTATGACATGAAGTTATTTATCAGGGAGATTTGTAAGTTAGAAGGCAGAGAGCATGTGGGAACGAACTCAAGAGATTTTTTGATTTTCTCATCAGCTGGAACTAGTGGCAAAACTTTAACGGTTGAGATTAAGGAAATATATTCTTTAATTAACGGATCTTCGCCGTCGTCAATGTACCTAAATATAGAGAGGGATTTGTGTGGATCCAAGTTGTTTAGAATTTCCATATCTTATCATATATTCAAAAGCGAATTGAAGCCAATAGCGAAGATTTTAGTGGATCCGCAGTTGCTAATGACTACAACAAATTCCTCGAACTCGGTGAATTGAGTGTGGAAAAAATGAAAAGAAAATTGTCAAATAAAAACAAAACCTCGGCAAAACTCGGCAAGAATGAAGAACATACTGAAAGCAGAAAATTTTCTCACGCTCGCAGACAAAGAGCGAAAGATGGGAAAACCAATAACCCCCGGAAGCAAAATCAACATCAAATTGACTCCCACCCATCAAGTAAGAAGGTATCTACTAACCAAGCAAAACTATCTACACTACTACAAAAAATTCAATGAGATGCTGCCATCAGTGAAAAGGAAAAAGAAAATACTACCCGAAAACGTAAAAGAAGATTTTTTAACATGTCAAAAATTTTTAATTCTGGAAAACAAGTAAGTAGACGAAGGAACAATAAATTATATAATCTATTTAACAAAATGAAATGTGACACAGAAATAGTGCATGACCTCACATCAAAAAAATCGATGCCTAGACTACTTAAAAGTATTTTGTCACTAGGACTTCAATTTTGTATACCACAGAATCCTAATTTTAAATTAATTAAACAATCAATCGATGAATGTATAAGAAAAATATCTTGGTCAGTATACTTTAAATCTAATATTATTGACAAGGAGTTAACACTAATAGAGCAATGGTCAATTAAGAGTAAAAAGCAAAAAGGAAAAATTGATAACACCAGTAAAATACATTGCGAAGACGAAAATGAAATATTTGTTAATACCTCTGCTTCTGATAACATAATTGATAAGTTAAGATCTAAAACTAAATTTATACCTCTAATTGAACAAAAGTTTTTTAATGAATTAAAATCATTTTGCAGAAAACATAATTTAATTATCACAAATGCAGACAAAAACGCAGGGATTGTAATTTCTGATAAATCTAGTTATAATAATGAAGTACTTACACAATTGTCTGATTTAAATGTTTATATTCCATCCACAAAAGCCCATTTTGAAAGATCATTTGATGAATTTATAGATAAACTAAAGATATTCGAAAAAGCTTTACCTAATATACATCGACTGTCATTATCAATTCCAAAATATCCACAGCCGGCCAATTTTTTATATTCTGCCAAAATTACATAAGTACTACGAAACTTATCCAAAGGGACGGCCTATTTCAAGCACAATTCGAGCTTACAATAAACCAATTAGCCAGCTGGTTGATAGATTTCTGCAACCAATAATGTTATTTATTCCGGATATGATATTAGATACTAATCATTTATTGTTACTTTTAAATAATCTAAAACTTGAAAAATCATTTTCATACACAATGGTAACTATTGATATTGTTAGTTTATACACCAGTTTGTCAAACTCTAATTGTAAAAATATTGTTGCGATTTTTATTCAGAACATAAAGATGCTGTAAACCTACCAATAGATTTAAACCAAGAACAGCTAAAAGTACTGCTTAATCTTAGTTTAGACTACAGCTATGTCAAATATGAAAACCAATATTTTTATCAGCACAAAGGTATTCAAATGGGGGATCTGCATCTTGTAGCATAGCGAATATAACTGTATATGAGGAATTAAAAAATATTTTTGTAAATAAGCCTGAGATAGTTTTCAAAAAACGTTTTTTGGACGATTTATTCCTAATTGTAAACACTTCAGACATTTCTGATATTGACTGCTATTTAAATAATTTACTGAAACATGACTATTTAAAATTTACATATGCATATGACAAAAATGTAATCAATTTTCTAGATTTAAATATTAAATTAGATAATTTTAATAATATTATCACCAGTCTGTATAAAAAGCCAATGTCAAAGCATCAATTTCTACATTATTATTCTAACCATCCAAAACACCTCAAAGACTCATTACCATACTGCCAAATGCTAAGGGCAGTGAAATGTTGTTCGTTGAGAGAAGACAGAATAATTGAAATAAAAAATTTATATGAAAAATTTAAAAATCGATGCTACCCTGATTCTGTATTACTGTCAGCTATTTCTAAAATTAGTAATTTAAAAGAGATGATTTGTTAAAACCTAGAGGTGCTTTACTCTTATGTACACTGGCTTATCATAATCCAGAGATATTAACAAAATATAATATTTTACCGACTTCAAATATTTTTAATGTTGCAAATGAAACATCAAAAAGTTATTTAGTAATTCCATTCTACAAATGTATACATGGATTTGGTAAAATAGTTAAGCTAAGTTTACTTGAAGAACTAGACCAATGTATGAACCAGAAATATAAACATTTAATTTCTGATTTGGATTTAGTGATATCATACAAAAAAGTTAACTGTTTAAATACTTATATAAAATGATTTCTTTCCTATATCTTTATGTAAAGGTTGAGTTTAGGGGCAATTCAATAGACACACAAATTTTAAGTTAGACTCATTTCTATAGAACGCGAGGATGTTTCAAACATTCTCCTTGCTTAAATTGTCTCTCCACAATCAACACATTGGCTTAGTTGATTTATTGATTTGAATTTTCAAAATTTTTTAGTACTGTCACATAATATTCGAATTATACCTGATTTCAACCTCTTAATCAAATTGTAAATGAATATGGCCCTGTAATTAATTCAGGTAAAGAGTAATTTTCTTTCACTGATGGCATAAATACAGTTTAGCAATCAAATTATGTTTTAAATTAACAACTGGATTACAACTTGCAAAATCCTTTCACTTTAACAATATATGCAATATTTTGTTTATTTTGTTTATATAGTTTGAAAAAGAATATGGAAACCGGTCACTGAATAAACATACAACCCAGAGCCGAATTTACAGCGTTTGTTTCTAGTCTTTCCATAGTTTCATCAATTTTGGAAATTCAGCAGATTGGCTTAGTTGATTTATTGATTTGAATTTTCAAAATTTTTTAGTACTGTCACATAATATTCGAATTATACCTGATTTCAACCTCTTAATCAAATTGTAAATGAATATGGCCCTGTAATTAATTCAGTTTGAAAAAGAATATGGAAACCGGTCACTGAATAAACATACAACCCAGAGCCGAATTTACAGCGTTTGTTTCTAGTCTTTCCATAGTTTCATCAATTTTGGAAATTCAGCAGATTCACCCGAATTTACAGCGTTTGTTTCTAGTCTTTCCATAGTTTCATCAATTTTGGAAATTCAGTAGTTGACAAAGTTTTAAGATTGTTTTATGCCTTTATTCCCCTTTATGAACTACTATCAACATTAAATAAAATAACAACACACTTGCCAACCGTGATTTAATACAAATCTCGAAATTAAAATCCAAAATGTACATAATCAAACTCGTGAGTACCTATGAATGTTTTATCTGTCCAAAAAGCACGAGAAAATGCTACACAACAAGATACTGCGCGGCCCTGTACAATTTTATATATGAATGCTGCGACAAAGTGCCACTGTACCGATAAATCAAAAAATATCTTATCGCCCCATACCATAGCCAACATCTTGTTAGTTGAACTGGGACTAAGATTGATAAGTAGGAACTTAAGCTATCCTATCTTTCTCAACCGTCCAATACTATCATCAATACAGAGTAGGTTAGATGTAAGATTAAGATATGTTTGGTAGTAGAATATAATGTAAACTTTTATATTTATAGGGAGAAAGGAACATCAAGAAAACGACCGGCGACTGAGACGACCTGTTGAATTTCAGAGCTACAGTGTCCCTTGTAGTATGGCTACATTCTATTCTACTATATGCAGAATACGATCGATTATTCCACTCTTCTACTAACTGTGACTTGATCAGGAGCTGACGAATGCCGAGTGATAGTACTAATAAGGAGTGGGAGTGAGTGTGGCATGAACATAGTGGAGGCAAGTTGAGAATCTGGTTGCATTCAAGTGTTAAGCTCGGTTGCTGTCCACAGTTGTTTGTTTGTTTAAATGTAATGTTAACTTCTTTGGAAACTTAATTCACTCATATAAAGTTCAATCAATATTAAATAATGATAGGTAACTTTTCTATCTTATATAAACATGAAAATTGTATTTAGCTTACCAAAGATTTCCCAGCGTGCCCCTTACAAGTCAAAACGTTTCCAAAATACCCAATCATTGAAATACCTACCTTAAATTAAAGAATACAAGATAAAATATCTGCCTGCAATTAAATATCGACAGTTTTTTGGAATAGCCTGGTGGAGCTTTATAACATGGACTAGCTCATGGCTCCAATAGTGCATAATGTGGACGTGTTTGTGGATAGTGTAATACAAGATGATAGTATTGTTTATAATTACAACACGAAAGGCCTGAAGTTCACGATAACAGAGCCCACAACAATTCCAGCCAATTCTATATACACTTTCTACACTGGGATCGGAGTTAAAGTTCCGGCGAATGTCTCTTTTAAGCTAAGCCCTTGTCTAGATATGCAAAGACATCCAACACTTCAGGTACTTTCAGATGTTATAACTCAAAGATACCGAAATGAACTGAAAATACATGTTACCAACACTAGCCCTAAGTCCATAATTTTGCCCATTGGATTCGGAGTGGCAAAGCTGTCCTGTATCAACCGTCATAGAATGAATATCCACTATCATTACAAACCTTTGGAAACAATTAATGTTTAAACGAATCATGACATCTCACTAAAAACTAAAAATTACATATATCATTCGTGAGATATTAAACTGTATAAACTATAGGTAAAAGCTATCATGCAGTTAGTCGAGTTCGTATTTCGTAATGTTCAGATTACATTTACAACGTAATATACTACAAGTGTACATAATATTTAGTGAATGCTATACTACATTGATTTTTATAACATACTTACTACAATTAATTTAGGAATGAACTTTTGATTTTGCTCAAAGCAAAGCTACAAAATATCTACAAATAACAGAAAAACAATTAACATACAGAAGAGACAACACAGATACTAATTGCAGACACAAACCGGAAATTTTTAATCACGACATGCGTAAGGCGGTTGTTAAAGGTACATTCTTGCATTGTAATCAAGAAGACTTTCGACCTAATATTTCGGCAGTTCATGCTGCTCTTATTCTAAGACTACACTCCCTAGCTAAAAATTAACATTTCTCTTCCACAGTTAGCACAAGCCATAGTGTACATTGTATTTGTGATTCATGAAAGCAATTTTCATCTTGACATTTCAGAAATATTTTTCGTAAATCAATATTGAAAAGAAAATGAGTGGCGGAGGGTTATTTACAGGGTGGGAGCATACTCAGCAGCCACCCATTTGTGTTCATGCGGTGGACGTGTATTTACGAAGACCTCCACCTAATAAAGAAATACGCTTCAGTTGCAATGTCAAAAGTATACGGCTCATGCTCAATGATGCGAAAACAATTCCACCTAATTCATGTATTCTTTTTTACGCCGGGATAAAAGTAAAACTCCCTCAAAACTGTTTCTTGCACATTGTTGGGCATCATGATTTGAAAAGCTTTCCTTCACTTCAAATTTTCCCGGAATTAATAACTCACGAATACAAAGACGAAGTACAATTTTCAGTTACCAACATGAGTTCAGTGCCAGTAAATTTGCCTCCTGGCTTCGAATTGGCGGAAATAAGTTGCTTCGGCTATGAAAAAATGAACATTCGCTTTCACCATTGCTATTGCTATCCACCTTCAATGGAAATGCTAATTTAAATTTGTCAGAATATTGACGCTTAAAAAAGTATCTAGGAAAAAAACATTACAACCATAATATAAACCCATCCACAAACCCGATCAATGATGGTATTAATGATTTGATTTTAAAATCCGATTTCAAGAAACCCCAGTGTCAATGAAAAAGCGTGTATAACATAACGAAAGGAGAACTTAATAAAAATTGCGTAGAAAGGTCAGGTAATTATGTTGTTGTAACAGCGCTGTAAATGAATTAGCAAAAAACAATGCCAGGGCTCGATAACTCCCTTTATACTCACTTTGTCTTTGTAATAAAATAGTTACAATATTTGAATTCACGTGAAAAAGCTTGAAAACTGTTACAAAGATAAAAGGAAGGTTTGAGTTTTATCCGAGATTAAAAATAGTCGAATACCTATTATTTAGTCGATAACAAAAATTAAAATATTGTAAAAGACAAAGCAAACCGTTTGAAATAATTGCCATACATTTCTTTTCGACAATTATTGCTTTTGGATTGGTTGTCGACGCTGTCCTCCTTTGGCTGTTTGTTACTCGATCAACTTGTGATTTTCTTGGACCCATTTCTAGCACTGGATAACTATTCTAACTCGGATAGGAACTTTTAGCAATTCAATTTATAAATACGGTTAGTAAATTATAGTCACTTATTGTAGACAAAGTCAATTTTGTGTAGGGCAAATCTTACCTAAACTAATAAATCCTATATTAGACTTACCTCAATACCTATTATACTTTTCTCTAGCAATTCTCTCCTACTATTTTACAAGTGGATATGTATGCTGCTTTCCAAAACTCTTCCTGTTCTCGCTTCGCTTCGGTTGAGCTTTTCATCTACTTTCACCTTACTTTCACTCACTAACTCACGGACTCACAGTTCCTATCGCTTAATGTCTATCCTTACCTTAACACCGAAAATGTGTCTACAAAACATGGTTCCACATTACAAACTTTTAAGCGTTGTCTCAGTTTTCCCCTGTACTTACCCTTTCGTTTTGCCGTGCATAGTCCAGTCGCCGTTTTCTTCCGTCGTTCACTCACCTCTTTACACGCGCACATTATAATATAGTCTTCCTTACTTATCTGTTGTCACCATTGAGATATCTCCAGTAGACTAGTCAATCTCCTTATCTCTTTCTACCCACCTAAGTGAGTGATACCCCCGCACTTATACCTAAGTATCTCCCTTACAATATTCCTCATAAAACATCATCTCCCTCTTTTCGCTAATTACTGAGCCAGTCCATACCTTATAGTATAGTGCTAATTAGTAGGAATAAATTGGGTTAATTGAATTAATGAATTGTTAACAATAATAATGATATTATTAATAGAATTAATACTAAATATTACTCAGAACACTAATGTGTTATCAAAATGTCCTAATATGAAAACAATACATGAGATCGATACTAGTAGGAACTGTTGGGAACTTGTAATTGCTTTTCAACAAATGAAACTGTTACATAGCGCTAAATAAAGGAAACTGTACTTCTAAATTATGCTTGTATTGTACTTACACTTAGTTACTTACAGGCTAATGTTGTTACTTGCTTAATAGACTTTCTCTTCAAAACTGTTTTCCATTGTTTTACATGCCATTCATTTGTCGTGCCGGAGAGAAGCAGCTCTAACTGGTTAGTCTTGAATTGAAGAGAATATTTACCTATTTGGCACGTTTAATTTTATGTAATGAAATGTTTGATTGTGTGTGTAAGAAACGATCGATAAATACTTTACTACTAAAGAATTAAAGATATTGTTTTTCTAAATTTTGACGTGTATTAGATTTGAAAGTATTTGTTAACACAATATTTCATTTGAAATTATTAAATCAGTGTGCTTTACCAAAAATAATAGGTTTAAATGAAATAATCGGTTTTTAATTGGGCACAGAAAATAAACCAATTTACTTTTCAATGACTAGACAAAAGAAATATTGTCGTAAGGAAGTTAGACTCTTAGTCGTAAGGGAATAGACTTCCTATGTGGGTGATGCGCTCTTCAGGTAATGCCACGGGTAATTAGGAGAGGATCCTCCGAATATCCTTCTTTCGGTCAGGTCAGTGTCAGTCAAGTCCCAAAGATGCCAACAATGCCTAGGTGCCAATAACTCCAAACCCAAGACAAGATCTCCTTTGTCACTCTTTATTCGAGGACTCTCCCGCAGGAGATCCTCCACCGACTCACCAAGACTGCGTGATCCAGACTGAATCTCTCCAACCGACCGACCCAGACTGAATACCTCACACTCACTACACAATCTTTTTCTCAACTCTGCGAGCCTGGCTTGGTCCGTCAACTCGAAGCCGCCTACGGGCTGCTTCTCGTTGATTGGCCACGACAGCCCCGCTAACATTTACATTTATCTACATGCTTCCACCATATCCTACTCCTACCCGACACCCCGTCAACTTAGACGTCTGGTCCCTCAGACGTAAACCTCCTAATTTACCAAGAAGTGTTAGAAGGTGTACAAAAAATAACATCCAAAAAAATTCCTTATCTTATAACATCCAAATAAAATTCCCATAACACTATTCACAATACAAAATACACGTATCCATAATTTCACATCATATCCAATCATCAAATAATAAATCATAAACATTCAAAAATTCAAATAATATCCAAAATTAAATAATATAATTGATGAATTCTTCGCTTGCTCGGAATTGTTGCACGGAACACATGATGAGACAAAATTCCCAGGAGGCATTATACTTCTCCTCGCGGGCTTATGCGACTGCCACTGAAGCTCAACAGCTCTGGCCTTATCGCTCATAGAAGTAATCACTCAATTAGACTCATCAAAACCGCAACAAAACTAGAATTCAGCAAATAAAATTCAATAAGAACATTTCCAATAATTAAATAAACATTTAAACTTCTTTACTCCAAAACTCTATAACCCTTCAACAAATACTTTTTATATTTACCGGAGTCCCTACTGTTTCTTACTGTCATGGGCATACACGTTTCAACACAAAATCAAATAATTATTATTATTACTTCCTTTTACAAAATCAAATATTTCATCAAAAATAAACCAAACAATAATCATCAACAAAATCAAACATTAACTCAAAAATCTCAAAAACCATACAACATCAAACACATTATTTCTTTAGTGCATTGCACTTTTCAAACACCTTTCCTAAATCTAACATAATAATTATAACCTGGAATCAACCATCAGGTTTCACTTAACACTATAACCTGGAATCAACCATCAGGCATAAATTCATCACTTCACCTTACTAAACCTGGCATCAACCATCAGGCACAACTCATACTACCTATAGTGAGTAATCACAGATATTCCCAAAAAATACACAAACAGTTATCAAAAGCAAAACCCGGGAAACCCTTGTACATCAGTTTACTCCATCCGTATGTAACTTTGTGGTAACCCTCTCTGTTTCTCCCAAGAATACATATAATTCCAAACTGTAACCTCTAGCTAACTTCTACGAATTACTCCTAGGGTCCTTAATTCAATCACTTAAATACTAAACAATATAATAAATCCCTGAATTGGAATTTAATTCATTCCTTAACCTAAATCATTTTCATCTTTCGAATCGCAACCCGAAAGATATAACTCATCTTAAAACTATAAATTACTATCTCTCTGCAGAAATCCTACTTAGCAAGAATAGATCACAGTAGCATGTATATTCCCAAAGCCTGTTTCAGAATCCCACAGATAGAAGTGTTCCTTAAAAACTATATGCACTTCTTTCCACAAAACAAAACATAATTCCTTTACTTTACTCCAAAGTAAATTAGGATTTCAATTAAATAACCATAGCAAATACTTACTTTCATTTTTCCACATTTCATTTCAATTGGCATTATCATACATTTAACTCTCAAAACAAAAAGAAATTCCATTTATTGATTTCGATGCATTTACTTATTACATTGCGAGTCCAGCTAATTTCATTTGAAGGAATTTGCGATTTAAACAACTCAATCGTACCGAAGATGTTAGTACTGTCTTTCCTCAAAAAGTGTTAGTATGACCCCGCGGCCGTGATAAATTAATATCCAATTGTGGCCGGGTCTATGTCAGTACTGCCCTTGCCCAACTAAACTTAGCTATATGGCAACTCAGGCAAAAAGATTCCGTCAGGTGGTGATAATTCAATATCTCAGTTTACCCAAGGGTCTCCCATCTCTGCTGGTACTGTAATTAATAATATTCTGAAGTTTACGAATAGTTGTCGCCCCTTTTGATATCGTAGTGACCCGTATTCAATGTCACACCAAGAAATAAAATTATAAATACTGAATGCCAATTTACTTTCATGTTCCAAAATCTATCAGCATAGCTAGGTCATGTTAGGGAAATCATCAATTAAAAGAGAACAAAAAGGAATTATTATAAGATTGTGCAACTGTCTGTTATTCTGTCGCCTTTCTTTAAATACTCCAAAATAATAAAACCCCATTAGCTATCCTCTATTCGATTCCCTTTCCTATAATTTTAAACTCAAATTATCCAATTATTCCTATAAACCAACAAAAAATACAAAATTACTCATTACATAAATCAACAAACTCAAAATTATCAACCAAAATCATAAATCAATTAAATATTTCAACTCAAAATTATTCATGAAAACATAGTAATAGCCCATCTTCAGAAACAGTAGTTATTCTCCCTTCTTTTCTCTGCAACAAAATCAAAAATCAACAAATTAATTCTACCCTTCCAAATTCACTCAAAAACAAAATCAAAATTAAAATTCTCTTTAACTCGGATACTGTATTTGTATGTGTTTCTTAACCATACTAAAATCATTACTATTTTATACCTATTCCCCCATAATTATACACATCCTCATTTCAACCAAATAATTCAAAATTAAATTAAACTCTCAAATAAATTCAAACAAATTAAATCAATGCCCAATATCAACTCAAAATTATTTCCCAAATTAAATTAACTTCTCAAATTCACCAAATAAATTCAACTCAATATAAATTTTAGACTATAAATACTTTAAGCCAATAAATCAAAAAATTATTAAATGATACGAAAACTCCATGTCCCAGTATGACTCAATGTTGAAGTCGATGTACAACTTCATCCTCGTCGTCGTCACTTTCCATGCCTCTCCGTTGTTAGTCAACGCAGCTCAACTTCAGTACGTCCGTTTCCTTTGAGTCTCTCCTCGTGTCTTCTTTGGTGTCCCAATCCAGAATTCTGCGCTTTCCTTTGGCTTGAGGACAATGTCCGCTGACTTTGGCTTGTCCTCTAAGTTGACCTCTCTCAGGATTGGTTCGCTAAAAAAGATTGGAATGTCTCGCCACACGTAGATTAGGTAATAATTAGCATGGCACCAGATTATTAGTTACTTCTAGTTAGGCTCAGAACAAAGAAAATCACATTAGACATCATATTTTATCATTTAGATTAGGCAAAACTTTTACAAATTAAAATAAATTAATTATAGTTCATTAGTTATGCATGTTTCATGTTCCTATCTGACTTTTTACTAACTTGCATTACTAATTTTACTCGTAATCAAGCTAACATTCAACTTTTTACGTGCCACTCGCGATAACGATTTGCGTAATAAGACTCGAAGACAACAAAAATTCAAATATACTTTAGAGCGTTGACTTGGACTACCATCTTTATGCTATGGCTTAGTCTACAAGTCACAAAATTCTCCGACCAACTGTCGCCAGAATTAACATGTCTAGCTCTCGCTTAACTTGTGAGATCAAGGCAAAGTTCCGCATAAGCCACCTCATAATAGAATCTTACATTCTATTATTTTACTTTTGACTGGGGCAAAACAAGAAAATGAAATGATGACCAAAATATTACTTTAGATTCATCACAAATGCCCATTCTTTAAACTTTAATTTAATTAAACTTACTTTAAATTTAACACACCAAATTCAATTTAGTAAGGCAAAACACAAAATTTTCCTAAATTTCCTAGGCTTATCTCATTAATCTCTAACTAACTTACGCATTTTCACTCCAACTGCATGCTTTACAATCTATTTTTAACATTAGGCACATTCCCATAATCAATTACAATTATTGACACGTTATCCAAGGTTTCCCATAATATACTTTCCCAGGCATAAATAAATCAAAATATAAAATCTCAAATTTCTCAAAAAGTAATGAATATTTTAAAGCCAAACTTTTATATGACAGTCTCCCAATTTACTGTTCTTTAAATTAATGCCAAATCATATTTTAAGTAAGACCAAATCAATATAAAAATCAATATCATATGGCCAAACAGACCTTTTTTCCCACTGGGATAATCGAAACCCTGGCACGTCACATAAAATACGTGCCTATATTATACACAAAATATTCCCAAAAAAATCAATAAAAATGATTCTAAATATCCCCCAACTTATAATAACTATTTTAATACACCCTATCTCCCCATTTTACACTATTTTTATGGAGTTTTAGGCATCCGGCGCTTGTGTAGTGTGTGGTATGTCGAAATCACCATAACTTTTTTCTCGAAAAATGAAATAGTATTATCTTTATAATGGTAAAAATTATTTTTCTGAATAGCCCATAAGATAGTCGTTAACAGAAAATTAACCCCACCAACGACAGAATTATTTTATTCTCAAAAAACAAAAATTATCATTTATGGCCATGAACGACACATACAACATGTACCTATCACAATGCACAGTACCAAGATCCCTCACAGACAACAATTTTCGTATTCCCCATCCAAATTTCACATCAATTATTTATGCCCCCATAATAAAAATGCTGTTTTTGAAATGTTGACACTTTACTTACCCGAAAAACGTAAATCCGAAAAATTCCTAGTCCCAATTTTCGATCCAGCAGCTTGTCGTAAGGAAGTTAGACTCTTAGTCGTAAGGGAATAGACTTCCTATGTGGGTGATGCGCTCTTCAGGTAATGCCACGGGTAATTAGGAGAGGATCCTCCGAATATCCTTCTTTCGGTCAGGTCAGTGTCAGTCAAGTCCCAAAGATGCCAACAATGCCTAGGTGCCAATAACTCCAAACCCAAGACAAGATCTCCTTTGTCACTCTTTATTCGAGGACTCTCCCGCAGGAGATCCTCCACCGACTCACCAAGACTGCGTGATCCAGACTGAATCTCTCCAACCGACCGACCCAGACTGAATACCTCACACTCACTACACAATCTTTTTCTCAACTCTGCGAGCCTGGCTTGGTCCGTCAACTCGAAGCCGCCTACGGGCTGCTTCTCGTTGATTGGCCACGACAGCCCCGCTAACATTTACATTTATCTACATGCTTCCACCATATCCTACTCCTACCCGACACCCCGTCAACTTAGACGTCTGGTCCCTCAGACGTAAACCTCCTAATTTACCAAGAAGTGTTAGAAGGTGTACAAAAAATAACATCCAAAAAAATTCCTTATCTTATAACATCCAAATAAAATTCCCATAACACTATTCACAATATAAAATACACGTATCCATAATTTCACATCATATCCAATCATCAAATAATAAATCATAAACATTCAAAAATTCAAATAATATCCAAAATTAAATAATATAATTGATGAATTCTTCGCTTGCTCGGAATTGTTGCACGGAACACATGATGAGACAAAATTCCCAGGAGGCATTATACTTCTCCTCGCGGGCTTATGCGACTGCCACTGAAGCTCAACAGCTCTGGCCTTATCGCTCATAGAAGTAATCACTCAATTAGACTCATCAAAACCGCAACAAAACTAGAATTCAGCAAATAAAATTCAATAAGAACATTTCCAATAATTAAATCAACATTAAACTTCTTTACTCCAAAAACTCTTTAACCCTTTATCAAATAATCAAATACTATTACTTTTTATTTTTACCCGGAGTCCCTACTGTTTCTTACTGTCATGGGCATACACGTTTCAACACAAAATCAAATAATTATTATTATTACTTCCTTTTACAACATCAATCAAATATTTCATCAAAAATAAACCAAACAATAATCATCAACAAAATCAAACATTAACTCAAAAATCTCAAAAACCATACAACATCAAACACATTATTTCTTTAGTGCATTGCACTTTTCAAACACCTTTCCTAAATCTAACATAATAATTATAACCTGGAATCAACCATCAGGTTTCACTTAACACTATAACCTGGAATCAACCATCAGGCATAAATTCATCACTTCACCTTACTAAACCTGGCATCAACCATCAGGCACAACTCATACTACCTATAGTGAGTAATCACAGATATTCCCAAAAAATACACAAACAGTTATCAAAGCAAAACCCGGAAACCCTTGTACATCAGTTTACTCCATCCGTATGTAACTTTGTGGTAACCCTCTCTGTTTCTCCCAAGAATACATATAATTCCAAACTGTAACCTCTAGCTAACTTCTACGAATTACTCCTAGGGTCCTTAATTCAATCACTTAAATACTAAACAATATAATAAATCCCTGAATTGGAATTTAATTCATTCCTTAACCTAAATCATTTTCATCTTTCGAATCGCAACCCGAAAGATATAACTCATCTTAAAACTATAAATTACTATCTCTCTGCAGAAATCCTACTTAGCAAGAATAGATCACATTAGCATGTATATTCCCAAAGCCTGTTTCAGAATCCCACAGATAGAAGTGTTCCTTAAAAACTATATGCACTTCTTTCCACAAAACAAAACATAATTCCTTTTACTTTACTCCAAAGTAAATTAGGATTTCAATTAAATAACCATAGCAAATACTTACTTTCATTTTTCCACATTTCATTTCAATTGGCATTATCATACATTTAACTCTCAAAACAAAAAGAAATTCCATTTATTGATTTCGATGCATTTACTTATTACATTGCGAGTCCAGCTAATTTCATTTGAAGGAATTTGCGATTTAAACAACTCAATCGTACCGAAGATGTTAGTACTGTCTTTCCTCAAAAAGTGTTAGTATGACCCCGCGGCCGTGATAAATTAATATCCAATTGTGGCCGGGTCTATGTCAGTACTGCCCTTGCCCAACTGAACTTAGTTATATGGCAACTCAGGCAAAAAGATTCCGTCAGGTGGTGATAATTCAATATCTCAGTTTACCCAAGGGTCTCCCATCTCTGCTGGTACTGTAATTAATAATATTCTGAAGTTTACGAATAGTTGTCGCCCCTTTTGATATCGTAGTGACCCGTATTCAATGTCACACCAAGAAATAAAATTATAAATACTGAATGCCAATTTACTTTCATGTTCCAAAATCTATCAGCATAGCTAGGTCATGTTAGGGAAATCATCAATTAAAAGAGAACAAAAGGAATTATTATAAGATTGTGCAACTGTCTGTTATTCTGTCGCCTTTCTTTAAATACTCCAAAATAATAAAACCCCATTAGCTATCCTCTATTCGATTCCCTTTCCTATAATTTTAAACTCAAATTATCCAATTATTCCTATAAACCAACAAAAAATACAAAAATTACTCATTACATAAATCAACAAACTCAAAATTATCAACCAAAATCATAAATCAATTAAATATTTCAACTCAAAATTATTCATGAAAACATAGTAATAGCCCATCTTCAGAAACAGTAGTTATTCTCCCTTCTTTTCTCTGCAACAAAATCAAAAATCAACAAATTAATTCTACCCTTCCAAATTCACTCAAAAACAAAATCAAAATTAAAATTCTCTTTAACTCGGATACTGTATTTGTATGTGTTTCTTAACCATACTAAAATCATTACTATTTTATACCTATTCCCCCATAATTATACACATCCTCATTTCAACCAAATAATTCAAAATTAAATTAAACTCTCAAATAAATTCAAACAAATTAAATCAATGCCCAATATCAACTCAAAATTATTTCCCAAATTAAATTAACTTCTCAAATTCACCAAATAAATTCAACTCAATATAAATTTTAGACTATAAATACTTTAAGCCAATAAATCAAAAAATTATTAAATGATACGAAAACTCCATGTCCCAGTATGACTCAATGTTGAAGTCGATGTACAACTTCATCCTCGTCGTCGTCACTTTCCATGCCTCTCCGTTGTTAGTCAACGCAGCTCAACTTCAGTACGTCCGTTTCCTTTGAGTCTCTCCTCGTGTCTTCTTTGGTGTCCCAATCCAGAATTCTGCGCTTTCCTT
Source organism: Tomocerus qinae (assembly GCA_020055645.1). NCBI lineage: Eukaryota > Metazoa > Arthropoda > Collembola > Entomobryomorpha > Tomoceridae > Tomocerus > Tomocerus qinae. The sequence goes on along the minus strand of CM034546.1, from coordinate 46,991,331 downwards.
TGGCTTGAGGACAATGTCCGCTGACTTTGGCTTGTCCTCTAAGTTGACCTCTCTCAGGATTGGTTCGCTAAAAAGATTGGAATGTCTCGCCACACGTAGATTAGGTAATAATTAGCATGGCACCAGATTATTAGTTACTTCTAGTTAGGCTCAGAACAAAGAAAATCACATTAGACATCATATTTTATCATTTAGATTAGGCAAAACTTTTACAAATTAAAATAAATTAATTATAGTTCATTAGTTATGCATGTTTCATGTTCCTATCTGACTTTTTACTAACTTGCATTACTAATTTTACTCGTAATCAAGCTAACATTCAACTTTTTACGTGCCACTCGCGATAACGATTTGCGTAATAAGACTCGAAGACAACAAAATTCAAATATACTTTAGAGCGTTGACTTGGACTACCATCTTTATGCTATGGCTTAGTCTACAAGTCACAAAATTCTCCGACCAACTGTCGCCAGAATTAACATGTCTAGCTCTCGCTTAACTTGTGAGATCAAGGCAAAGTTCCGCATAAGCCACCTCATAATAGAATCTTACATTCTATTATTTTACTTTTGACTGGGGCAAAACAAGAAAATGAAATGATGACCAAAATATTACTTTAGATTCATCACAAATGCCCATTCTTTAAACTTTAATTTAATTAAACTTACTTTAAATTTAACACACCAAATTCAATTTAGTAAGGCAAAACACAAAATTTTCCTAAATTTCCTAGGCTTATCTCATTAATCTCTAACTAACTTACGCATTTTCACTCCAACTGCATGCTTTACAATCTATTTTTAACATTAGGCACATTCCCATAATCAATTACAATTATTGACACGTTATCCAAGGTTTCCCATAATATACTTTCCCAGGCATAAATAAATCAAAATATAAAATCTCAAATTTCTCAAAAAGTAATGAATATTTTAAAGCCAAACTTTTATATGACAGTCTCCCCAATTTACTGTTCTTTAAATTAATGCCAAATCATATTTTAAGTAAGACCAAATCAATATAAAAATCAATATCATATGGCCAAACAGACCTTTTTTCCCACTGGGATAATCGAAACCCTGGCACGTCACATAAAATACGTGCCTATATTATACACAAAATATTCCCAAAAAAATCAATAAAAATGATTCTAAATATCCCCCAACTTATAATAACTATTTTAATACACCCTATCTCCCCATTTTACACTATTTTTATGGAGTTTTAGGCATCCGGCGCTTGTGTAGTGTGTGGTATGTCGAAATCACCATAACTTTTTTCTCGAAAAATGAAATAGTATTATCTTTATAATGGTAAAAATTATTTTTCTGAATAGCCCATAAGATAGTCGTTAACAGAAAATTAACCCCACCAACGACAGAATTATTTTATTCTCAAAAAACAAAAATTATCATTTATGGCCATGAACGACACATACAACATGTACCTATCACAATGCACAGTACCAAGATCCCTCACAGACAACAATTTTCGTATTCCCCATCCAAATTTCACATCAATTATTTATGCCCCCATAATAAAAATGCTGTTTTTGAAATGTTGACACTTTACTTACCCGAAAAACGTAAATCCGAAAAATTCCTAGTCCCAATTTTCGATCCAGCAGCTTGTCGTAAGGAAGTTAGACTCTTAGTCGTAAGGGAATAGACTTCCTATGTGGGTGATGCGCTCTTCAGGTAATGCCACGGGTAATTAGGAGAGGATCCTCCGAATATCCTTCTTTCGGTCAGGTCAGTGTCAGTCAAGTCCCAAAGATGCCAACAATGCCTAGGTGCCAATAACTCCAAACCCAAGACAAGATCTCCTTTGTCACTCTTTATTCGAGGACTCTCCCGCAGGAGATCCTCCACCGACTCACCAAGACTGCGTGATCCAGACTGAATCTCTCCAACCGACCGACCCAGACTGAATACCTCACACTCACTACACAATCTTTTCTCAACTCTGCGAGCCTGGCTTGGTCCGTCAACTCGAAGCCGCCTACGGGCTGCTTCTCGTTGATTGGCCACGACAGCCCCGCTAACATTTACATTTATCTACATGCTTCCACCATATCCTACTCCTACCCGACACCCCGTCAACTTAGACGTCTGGTCCCTCAGACGTAAACCTCCTAATTTACCAAGAAGTGTTAGAAGGTGTACAAAAAATAACATCCAAAAAAATTCCTTATCTTATAACATCCAAATAAAATTCCCATAACACTATTCACAATACAAAATACACGTATCCATAATTTCACATCATATCCAATCATCAAATAATAAATCATAAACATTCAAAAATTCAAATAATATCCAAAATTAAATAATATAATTGATGAATTCTTCGCTTGCTCGGAATTGTTGCACGGAACACATGATGAGACAAAATTCCCAGGAGGCATTATACTTCTCCTCGCGGGCTTATGCGACTGCCACTGAAGCTCAACAGCTCTGGCCTTATCGCTCATAGAAGTAATCACTCAATTAGACTCATCAAAACCGCAACAAAACTAGAATTCAGCAAATAAAATTCAATAAGAACATTTCCAATAATTAAATCAACATTAAACTTCTTTACTCCAAAAACTCTTTAACCCTTTATCAAATAATCAAATACCATTACTTTTTATTTTTACCCGGAGTCCCTACTGTTTCTTACTGTCATGGGCATACACGTTTCAACACAAAATCAAATAATTATTATTATTACTTCCTTTTACAACATCAATCAAATATTTCATCAAAAATAAACCAAACAATAATCATCAACAAAATCAAACATTAACTCAAAAATCTCAAAAACCATACAACATCAAACACATTATTTCTTTAGTGCATTGCACTTTTCAAACACCTTTCCTAAATCTAACATAATAATTATAACCTGGAATCAACCATCAGGTTTCACTTAACACTATAACCTGGAATCAACCATCAGGCATAAATTCATCACTTCACCTTACTAAACCTGGCATCAACCATCAGGCACAACTCATACTACCTATAGTGAGTAATCACAGATATTCCCAAAAAATACACAAACAGTTATCAAAGCAAAACCCGGGAAACCCTTGTACATCAGTTTACTCCATCCGTATGTAACTTTGTGGTAACCCTCTCTGTTTCTCCCAAGAATACATATAATTCCAAACTGTAACCTCTAGCTAACTTCTACGAATTACTCCTAGGGTCCTTAATTCAATCACTTAAATACTAAACAATATAATAAATCCCTGAATTGGAATTTAATTCATTCCTTAACCTAAATCATTTTCATCTTTCGAATCGCAACCCGAAAGATATAACTCATCTTAAAACTATAAATTACTATCTCTCTGCAGAAATCCTACTTAGCAAGAATAGATCACAGTAGCATGTATATTCCCAAAGCCTGTTTCAGAATCCCACAGATAGAAGTGTTCCTTAAAAACTATATGCACTTCTTTCCACAAAACAAAACATAATTCCTTTACTTTACTCCAAAGTAAATTAGGATTTCAATTAAATAACCATAGCAAATACTTACTTTCATTTTTCCACATTTCATTTCAATTGGCATTATCATACATTTAACTCTCAAAACAAAAAGAAATTCCATTTATTGATTTCGATGCATTTACTTATTACATTGCGAGTCCAGCTAATTTCATTTGAAGGAATTTGCGATTTAAACAACTCAATCGTACCGAAGATGTTAGTACTGTCTTTCCTCAAAAAGTGTTAGTATGACCCCGCGGCCGTGATAAATTAATATCCAATTGTGGCCGGGTCTATGTCAGTACTGCCCTTGCCCAACTGAACTTAGTTATATGGCAACTCAGGCAAAAAGATTCCGTCAGGTGGTGATAATTCAATATCTCAGTTTACCCAAGGGTCTCCCATCTCTGCTGGTACTGTAATTAATAATATTCTGAAGTTTACGAATAGTTGTCGCCCCTTTTGATATCGTAGTGACCCGTATTCAATGTCACACCAAGAAATAAAATTATAAATACTGAATGCCAATTTACTTTCATGTTCCAAAATCTATCAGCATAGCTAGGTCATGTTAGGGAAATCATCAATTAAAAGAGAACAAAAGGAATTATTATAAGATTGTGCAACTGTCTGTTATTCTGTCGCCTTTCTTTAAATACTCCAAAATAATAAAACCCCATTAGCTATCCTCTATTCGATTCCCTTTCCTATAATTTTAAACTCAAATTATCCAATTATTCCTATAAACCAACAAAAAATACAAAATTACTCATTACATAAATCAACAAACTCAAAATTATCAACCAAAATCATAAATCAATTAAATATTTCAACTCAAAATTATTCATGAAAACATAGTAATAGCCCATCTTCAGAAACAGTAGTTATTCTCCCTTCTTTTCTCTGCAACAAAATCAAAAATCAACAAATTAATTCTACCCTTCCAAATTCACTCAAAAACAAAATCAAAATTAAAATTCTCTTTAACTCGGATACTGTATTTGTATGTGTTTCTTAACCATACTAAAATCATTACTATTTTTATACCTATTCCCCCATAATTATACACATCCTCATTTCAACCAAATAATTCAAAATTAAATTAAACTCTCAAATAAATTCAAACAAATTAAATCAATGCCCAATATCAACTCAAAATTATTTCCCAAATTAAATTAACTTCTCAAATTCACCAAATAAATTCAACTCAATATAAATTTTAGACTATAAATACTTTAAGCCAATAAATCAAAAAATTATTAAATGATACGAAAACTCCATGTCCCAGTATGACTCAATGTTGAAGTCGATGTACAACTTCATCCTCGTCGTCGTCACTTTCCATGCCTCTCCGTTGTTAGTCAACGCAGCTCAACTTCAGTACGTCCGTTTCCTTTGAGTCTCTCCTCGTGTCTTCTTTGGTGTCCCAATCCAGAATTCTGCGCTTTCCTTTGGCTTGAGGACAATGTCCGCTGACTTTGGCTTGTCCTCTAAGTTGACCTCTCTCAGGATTGGTTCGCTAAAAAAGATTGGAATGTCTCGCCACACGTAGATTAGGTAATAATTAGCATGGCACCAGATTATTAGTTACTTCTAGTTAGGCTCAGAACAAAGAAAATCACATTAGACATCATATTTTATCATTTAGATTAGGCAAAACTTTTACAAATTAAAATAAATTAATTATAGTTCATTAGTTATGCATGTTTCATGTTCCTATCTGACTTTTTACTAACTTGCATTACTAATTTTACTCGTAATCAAGCTAACATTCAACTTTTTACGTGCCACTCGCGATAACGATTTGCGTAATAAGACTCGAAGACAACAAAAATTCAAATATACTTTAGAGCGTTGACTTGGACTACCATCTTTATGCTATGGCTTAGTCTACAAGTCACAAAATTCTCCGACCAACTGTCGCCAGAATTAACATGTCTAGCTCTCGCTTAACTTGTGAGATCAAGGCAAAGTTCCGCATAAGCCACCTCATAATAGAATCTTACATTCTATTATTTTACTTTTGACTGGGGCAAAACAAGAAAATGAAATGATGACCAAAATATTACTTTAGATTCATCACAAATGCCCATTCTTTAAACTTTAATTTAATTAAACTTACTTTAAATTTAACACACCAAATTCAATTTAGTAAGGCAAAACACAAAATTTTCCTAAATTTCCTAGGCTTATCTCATTAATCTCTAACTAACTTACGCATTTTCACTCCAACTGCATGCTTTACAATCTATTTTTAACATTAGGCACATTCCCATAATCAATTACAATTATTGACACGTTATCCAAGGTTTCCCATAATATACTTTCCCAGGCATAAATAAATCAAAATATAAAATCTCAAATTTCTCAAAAAGTAATGAATATTTTAAAGCCAAACTTTTATATGACAGTCTCCCCAATTTACTGTTCTTTAAATTAATGCCAAATCATATTTTAAGTAAGACCAAATCAATATAAAAATCAATATCATATGGCCAAACAGACCTTTTTTCCCACTGGGATAATCGAAACCCTGGCACGTCACATAAAATACGTGCCTATATTATACACAAAATATTCCCAAAAAAATCAATAAAAATGATTCTAAATATCCCCCAACTTATAATAACTATTTTAATACACCCTATCTCCCCATTTTACACTATTTTTATGGAGTTTTAGGCATCCGGCGCTTGTGTAGTGTGTGGTATGTCGAAATCACCATAACTTTTTTCTCGAAAAATGAAATAGTATTATCTTTATAATGGTAAAAATTATTTTTCTGAATAGCCCATAAGATAGTCGTTAACAGAAAATTAACCCCACCAACGACAGAATTATTTTTATTCTCAAAAAACAAAAATTATCATTTATGGCCATGAACGACACATACAACATGTACCTATCACAATGCACAGTACCAAGATCCCTCACAGACAACAATTTTCGTATTCCCCATCCAAATTTCACATCAATTATTTATGCCCCCATAATAAAAATGCTGTTTTTGAAATGTTGACACTTTACTTACCCGAAAAACGTAAATCCGAAAAATTCCTAGTCCCAATTTTCGATCCAGCAGCTTGTCGTAAGGAAGTTAGACTCTTAGTCGTAAGGGAATAGACTTCCTATGTGGGTGATGCGCTCTTCAGGTAATGCCACGGGTAATTAGGAGAGGATCCTCCGAATATCCTTCTTTCGGTCAGGTCAGTGTCAGTCAAGTCCCAAAGATGCCAACAATGCCTAGGTGCCAATAACTCCAAAACCCAAGACAAGATCTCCTTTGTCACTTCTTTATTCGAGGACTCTCCCGCAGGAGATCCTCCACCGACTCACCAAGACTGCGTGATCCAGACTGAATCTCTCCAACCGACCGACCCAGACTGAATACCTCACACTCACTACACAATCTTTTTCTCAACTCTGCGAGCCTGGCTTGGTCCGTCAACTCGAAGCCGCCTACGGGCTGCTTCTCGTTGATTGGCCACGACAGCCCCGCTAACATTTACATTTATCTACATGCTTCCACCATATCCTACTCCTACCCGACACCCCGTCAACTTAGACGTCTGGTCCCTCAGACGTAAACCTCCTAATTTACCAAGAAGTGTTAGAAGGTGTACAAAAAATAACATCCAAAAAAATTCCTTATCTTATAACATCCAAATAAAATTCCCATAACACTATTCACAATACAAAATACACGTATCCATAATTTCACATCATATCCAATCATCAAATAATAAATCATAAACATTCAAAAATTCAAATAATATCCAAAATTAAATAATATAATTGATGAATTCTTCGCTTGCTCGGAATTGTTGCACGGAACACATGATGAGACAAAATTCCCAGTGAGGCATTATACTTCTCCTCGCGGGCTTATGCGACTGCCACTGAAGCTCAACAGCTCTGGCCTTATCGCTCATAGAAGTAATCACTCAATTAGACTCATCAAAACCGCAACAAAACTAGAATTCAGCAAATAAAATTCAATAAGAACATTTCCAATAATTAAATCAACATTAAACTTCTTTACTCCAAAAACTCTTTAACCCTTTATCAAATAATCAAATACTATTACTTTTTATTTTTACCCGGAGTCCCTACTGTTTCTTACTGTCATGGGCATACACGTTTCAACACAAAATCAAATAATTATTATTATTACTTCCTTTTACAACATCAATCAAATATTTCATCAAAAATAAACCAAACAATAATCATCAACAAAATCAAACATTAACTCAAAAATCTCAAAAACCATACAACATCAAACACATTATTTCTTTAGTGCATTGCACTTTTCAAACACCTTTCCTAAATCTAACATAATAATTATAACCTGGAATCAACCATCAGGTTTCACTTAACACTATAACCTGGAATCAACCATCAGGCATAAATTCATCACTTCACCTTACTAAACCTGGCATCAACCATCAGGCACAACTCATACTACCTATAGTGAGTAATCACAGATATTCCCAAAAAATACACAAACAGTTATCAAAGCAAAACCCGGGAAACCCTTGTACATCAGTTTACTCCATCCGTATGTAACTTTGTGGTAACCCTCTCTGTTTCTCCCAAGAATACATATAATTCCAAACTGTAACCTCTAGCTAACTTCTACGAATTACTCCTAGGGTCCTTAATTCAATCACTTAAATACTAAACAATATAATAAATCCCTGAATTGGAATTTAATTCATTCCTTAACCTAAATCATTTTCATCTTTCGAATCGCAACCCGAAAGATATAACTCATCTTAAAACTATAAATTACTATCTCTCTGCAGAAATCCTACTTAGCAAGAATAGATCACAGTAGCATGTATATTCCCAAAGCCTGTTTCAGAATCCCACAGATAGAAGTGTTCCTTAAAAACTATATGCACTTCTTTCCACAAAACAAAACATAATTCCTTTACTTTACTCCAAAGTAAATTAGGATTTCAATTAAATAACCATAGCAAATACTTACTTTCATTTTTCCACATTTCATTTCAATTGGCATTATCATACATTTAACTCTCAAAACAAAAAGAAATTCCATTTATTGATTTCGATGCATTTACTTATTACATTGCGAGTCCAGCTAATTTCATTTGAAGGAATTTGCGATTTAAACAACTCAATCGTACCGAAGATGTTAGTACTGTCTTTCCTCAAAAAGTGTTAGTATGACCCCGCGGCCGTGATAAATTAATATCCAATTGTGGCCGGGTCTATGTCAGTACTGCCCTTGCCCAACTAAACTTAGCTATATGGCAACTCAGGCAAAAAGATTCCGTCAGGTGGTGATAATTCAATATCTCAGTTTACCCAAGGGTCTCCCATCTCTGCTGGTACTGTAATTAATAATATTCTGAAGTTTACGAATAGTTGTCGCCCCTTTTGATATCGTAGTGACCCGTATTCAATGTCACACCAAGAAATAAAATTATAAATACTGAATGCCAATTTACTTTCATGTTCCAAAATCTATCAGCATAGCTAGGTCATGTTAGGGAAATCATCAATTAAAAGAGAACAAAAGGAATTATTATAAGATTGTGCAACTGTCTGTTATTCTGTCGCCTTTCTTTAAATACTCCAAAATAATAAAACCCCATTAGCTATCCTCTATTCGATTCCCTTTCCTATAATTTTAAACTCAAATTATCCAATTATTCCTATAAACCAACAAAAAATACAAAATTACTCATTACATAAATCAACAAACTCAAAATTATCAACCAAAATCATAAATCAATTAAATATTTCAACTCAAAATTATTCATGAAAACATAGTAATAGCCCATCTTCAGAAACAGTAGTTATTCTCCTTCTTTTCTCTGCAACAAAATCAAAAATCAACAAATTAATTCTACCCTTCCAAATTCACTCAAAAACAAAATCAAAATTAAAATTCTCTTTAACTCGGATACTGTATTTGTATGTGTTTCTTAACCATACTAAAATCATTACTATTTTATACCTATTCCCCCATAATTATACACATCCTCATTTCAACCAAATAATTCAAAATTAAATTAAACTCTCAAATAAATTCAAACAAATTAAATCAATGCCCAATATCAACTCAAAATTATTTCCCAAATTAAATTAACTTCTCAAATTCACCAAATAAATTCAACTCAATATAAATTTTAGACTATAAATACTTTAAGCCAATAAATCAAAAAATTATTAAATGATACGAAAACTCCATGTCCCAGTATGACTCAATGTTGAAGTCGATGTACAACTTCATCCTCGTCGTCGTCACTTTCCATGCCTCTCCGTTGTTAGTCAACGCAGCTCAACTTCAGTACGTCCGTTTCCTTTGAGTCTCTCCTCGTGTCTTCTTTGGTGTCCCAATCCAGAATTCTGCGCTTTCCTTTGGCTTGAGGACAATGTCCGCTGACTTTGGCTTGTCCTCTAAGTTGACCTCTCTCAGGATTGGTTCGCTAAAAAAGATTGGAATGTCTCGCCACACGTAGATTAGGTAATAATTAGCATGGCACCAGATTATTAGTTACTTCTAGTTAGGCTCAGAACAAAGAAAATCACATTAGACATCATATTTTATCATTTAGATTAGGCAAAACTTTTACAAATTAAAATAAATTAATTATAGTTCATTAGTTATGCATGTTTCATGTTCCTATCTGACTTTTTACTAACTTGCATTACTAATTTTACTCGTAATCAAGCTAACATTCAACTTTTTACGTGCCACTCGCGATAACGATTTGCGTAATAAGACTCGAAGACAACAAAAATTCAAATATACTTTAGAGCGTTGACTTGGACTACCATCTTTATGCTATGGCTTAGTCTACAAGTCACAAAATTCTCCGACCAACTGTCGCCAGAATTAACATGTCTAGCTCTCGCTTAACTTGTGAGATCAAGGCAAAGTTCCGCATAAGCCACCTCATAATAGAATCTTACATTCTATTATTTTACTTTTGACTGGGGCAAAACAAGAAAATGAAATGATGACCAAAATATTACTTTAGATTCATCACAAATGCCCATTCTTTAAACTTTAATTTAATTAAACTTACTTTAAATTTAACACACCAAATTCAATTTAGTAAGGCAAAACACAAAATTTTCCTAAATTTCCTAGGCTTATCTCATTAATCTCTAACTAACTTACGCATTTTCACTCCAACTGCATGCTTTACAATCTATTTTTAACATTAGGCACATTCCCATAATCAATTACAATTATTGACACGTTATCCAAGGTTTCCCATAATATACTTTCCCAGGCATAAATAAATCAAAATATAAAATCTCAAATTTCTCAAAAAGTAATGAATATTTTAAAGCCAAACTTTTATATGACAGTCTCCCCAATTTACTGTTCTTTAAATTAATGCCAAATCATATTTTAAGTAAGACCAAATCAATATAAAAATCAATATCATATGGCCAAACAGACCTTTTTTCCCACTGGGATAATCGAAACCCTGGCACGTCACATAAAATACGTGCCTATATTATACACAAAATATTCCCAAAAAAATCAATAAAAATGATTCTAAATATCCCCCAACTTATAATAACTATTTTAATACACCCTATCTCCCCATTTTACACTATTTTTATGGAGTTTTAGGCATCCGGCGCTTGTGTAGTGTGTGGTATGTCGAAATCACCATAACTTTTTTCTCGAAAAATGAAATAGTATTATCTTTATAATGGTAAAAATTATTTTTCTGAATAGCCCATAAGATAGTCGTTAACAGAAAATTAACCCCACCAACGACAGAATTATTTTATTCTCAAAAAACAAAAATTATCATTTATGGCCATGAACGACACATACAACATGTACCTATCACAATGCACAGTACCAAGATCCCTCACAGACAACAATTTTCGTATTCCCCATCCAAATTTCACATCAATTATTTATGCCCCCATAATAAAAATGCTGTTTTTGAAATGTTGACACTTTACTTACCCGAAAAACGTAAATCCGAAAAATTCCTAGTCCCAATTTTCGATCCAGCAGCTTGTCGTAAGGAAGTTAGACTCTTAGTCGTAAGGGAATAGACTTCCTATGTGGGTGATGCGCTCTTCAGGTAATGCCACGGGTAATTAGGAGAGGATCCTCCGAATATCCTTCTTTCGGTCAGGTCAGTGTCAGTCAAGTCCCAAAGATGCCAACAATGCCTAGGTGCCAATAACTCCAAACCCAAGACAAGATCTCCTTTGTCACTCTTTATTCGAGGACTCTCCCGCAGGAGATCCTCCACCGACTCACCAAGACTGCGTGATCCAGACTGAATCTCTCCAACCGACCGACCCAGACTGAATACCTCACACTCACTACACAATCTTTTTCTCAACTCTGCGAGCCTGGCTTGGTCCGTCAACTCGAAGCCGCCTACGGGCTGCTTCTCGTTGATTGGCCACGACAGCCCCGCTAACATTTACATTTATCTACATGCTTCCACCATATCCTACTCCTACCCGACACCCCGTCAACTTAGACGTCTGGTCCCTCAGACGTAAACCTCCTAATTTACCAAGAAGTGTTAGAAGGTGTACAAAAAATAACATCCAAAAAAATTCCTTATCTTATAACATCCAAATAAAATTCCCATAACACTATTCACAATACAAAATACACGTATCCATAATTTCACATCATATCCAATCATCAAATAATAAATCATAAACATTCAAAAATTCAAATAATATCCAAAATTAAATAATATAATTGATGAATTCTTCGCTTGCTCGGAATTGTTGCACGGAACACATGATGAGACAAAATTCCCAGGAGGCATTATACTTCTCCTCGCGGGCTTATGCGACTGCCACTGAAGCTCAACAGCTCTGGCCTTATCGCTCATAGAAGTAATCACTCAATTAGACTCATCAAAACCGCAACAAAACTAGAATTCAGCAAATAAAATTCAATAAGAACATTTCCAATAATTAAATCAACATTAAACTTCTTTACTCCAAAAACTCTTTAACCCTTTATCAAATAATCAAATACTATTACTTTTTATTTTTACCCGGAGTCCCTACTGTTTCTTACTGTCATGGGCATACACGTTTCAACACAAAATCAAATAATTATTATTATTACTTCCTTTTACAACATCAATCAAATATTTCATCAAAAATAAACCAAACAATAATCATCAACAAAATCAAACATTAACTCAAAAATCTCAAAAACCATACAACATCAAACACATTATTTCTTTAGTGCATTGCACTTTTCAAACACCTTTCCTAAATCTAACATAATAATTATAACCTGAATCAACCATCAGGTTTCACTTAACACTATAACCTGGAATCAACCATCAGGCATAAATTCATCACTTCACCTTACTAAACCTGGCATCAACCATCAGGCACAACTCATACTACCTATAGTGAGTAATCACAGATATTCCCAAAAAATACACAAACAGTTATCAAAGCAAAACCCGAAACCCTTGTACATCAGTTTACTCCATCCGTATGTAACTTTGTGGTAACCCTCTCTGTTTCTCCCAAGAATACATATAATTCCAAACTGTAACCTCTAGCTAACTTCTACGAATTACTCCTAGGGTCCTTAATTCAATCACTTAAATACTAAACAATATAATAAATCCCTGAATTGGAATTTAATTCATTCCTTAACCTAAATCATTTTCATCTTTCGAATCGCAACCCGAAAGATATAACTCATCTTAAAACTATAAATTACTATCTCTCTGCAGAAATCCTACTTAGCAAGAATAGATCACAGTAGCATGTATATTCCCAAAGCCTGTTTCAGAATCCCACAGATAGAAGTGTTCCTTAAAAACTATATGCACTTCTTTCCACAAAACAAAACATAATTCCTTTACTTTACTCCAAAGTAAATTAGGATTTCAATTAAATAACCATAGCAAATACTTACTTTCATTTTTCCACATTTCATTTCAATTGGCATTATCATACATTTAACTCTCAAAACAAAAAGAAATTCCATTTATTGATTTCGATGCATTTACTTATTACATTGCGAGTCCAGCTAATTTCATTTGAAGGAATTTGCGATTTAAACAACTCAATCGTACCGAAGATGTTAGTACTGTCTTTCCTCAAAAAGTGTTAGTATGACCCCGCGGCCGTGATAAATTAATATCCAATTGTGGCCGGGTCTATGTCAGTACTGCCCTTGCCCAACTAAACTTAGCTATATGGCAACTCAGGCAAAAAGATTCCGTCAGGTGGTGATAATTCAATATCTCAGTTTACCCAAGGGTCTCCCATCTCTGCTGGTACTGTAATTAATAATATTCTGAAGTTTACGAATAGTTGTCGCCCCTTTTGATATCGTAGTGACCCGTATTCAATGTCACACCAAGAAATAAAATTATAAATACTGAATGCCAATTTACTTTCATGTTCCAAAATCTATCAGCATAGCTAGGTCATGTTAGGGAAATCATCAATTAAAAGAGAACAAAAGGAATTATTATAAGATTGTGCAACTGTCTGTTATTCTGTCGCCTTTCTTTAAATACTCCAAAATAATAAAACCCCATTAGCTATCCTCTATTCGATTCCCTTTCCTATAATTTTAAACTCAAATTATCCAATTATTCCTATAAACCAACAAAAAATACAAAATTACTCATTACATAAATCAACAAACTCAAAATTATCAACCAAAATCATAAATCAATTAAATATTTCAACTCAAAATTATTCATGAAAACATAGTAATAGCCCATCTTCAGAAACAGTAGTTATTCTCCCTTCTTTTCTCTGCAACAAAATCAAAAATCAACAAATTAATTCTACCCTTCCAAATTCACTCAAAAACAAAATCAAAATTAAAATTCTCTTTAACTCGGATACTGTATTTGTATGTGTTTCTTAACCATACTAAAATCATTACTATTTTATACCTATTCCCCCATAATTATACACATCCTCATTTCAACCAAATAATTCAAAATTAAATTAAACTCTCAAATAAATTCAAACAAATTAAATCAATGCCCAATATCAACTCAAAATTATTTCCCAAATTAAATTAACTTCTCAAATTCACCAAATAAATTCAACTCAATATAAATTTTAGACTATAAATACTTTAAGCCAATAAATCAAAAAATTATTAAATGATACGAAAACTCCATGTCCCAGTATGACTCAATGTTGAAGTCGATGTACAACTTCATCCTCGTCGTCGTCACTTTCCATGCCTCTCCGTTGTTAGTCAACGCAGCTCAACTTCAGTACGTCCGTTTCCTTTGAGTCTCTCCTCGTGTCTTCTTTGGTGTCCCAATCCAGAATTCTGCGCTTTCCTTTGGCTTGAGGACAATGTCCGCTGACTTTGGCTTGTCCTCTAAGTTGACCTCTCTCAGGATTGGTTCGCTAAAAAGATTGGAATGTCTCGCCACACGTAGATTAGGTAATAATTAGCATGGCACCAGATTATTAGTTACTTCTAGTTAGGCTCAGAACAAAGAAAATCACATTAGACATCATATTTTATCATTTAGATTAGGCAAAACTTTTACAAATTAAAATAAATTAATTATAGTTCATTAGTTATGCATGTTTCATGTTCCTATCTGACTTTTTACTAACTTGCATTACTAATTTTACTCGTAATCAAGCTAACATTCAACTTTTTACGTGCCACTCGCGATAACGATTTGCGTAATAAGACTCGAAGACAACAAAAATTCAAATATACTTTAGAGCGTTGACTTGGACTACCATCTTTATGCTATGGCTTAGTCTACAAGTCACAAAATTCTCCGACCAACTGTCGCCAGAATTAACATGTCTAGCTCTCGCTTAACTTGTGAGATCAAGGCAAAGTTCCGCATAAGCCACCTCATAATAGAATCTTACATTCTATTATTTTACTTTTGACTGGGGCAAAACAAGAAAATGAAATGATGACCAAAATATTACTTTAGATTCATCACAAATGCCCATTCTTTAAACTTTAATTTAATTAAACTTACTTTAAATTTAACACACCAAATTCAATTTAGTAAGGCAAAACACAAAATTTTCCTAAATTTCCTAGGCTTATCTCATTAATCTCTAACTAACTTACGCATTTTCACTCCAACTGCATGCTTTACAATCTATTTTTAACATTAGGCACATTCCCATAATCAATTACAATTATTGACACGTTATCCAAGGTTTCCCATAATATACTTTCCCAGGCATAAATAAATCAAAATATAAAATCTCAAATTTCTCAAAAAGTAATGAATATTTTAAAGCCAAACTTTTATATGACAGTCTCCCCAATTTACTGTTCTTTAAATTAATGCCAAATCATATTTTAAGTAAGACCAAATCAATATAAAAATCAATATCATATGGCCAAACAGACCTTTTTTCCCACTGGGATAATCGAAACCCTGGCACGTCACATAAAATACGTGCCTATATTATACACAAAATATTCCCAAAAAAATCAATAAAAATGATTCTAAATATCCCCCAACTTATAATAACTATTTTAATACACCCTATCTCCCCATTTTACACTATTTTTATGGAGTTTTAGGCATCCGGCGCTTGTGTAGTGTGTGGTATGTCGAAATCACCATAACTTTTTTTCTCGAAAAATGAAATAGTATTATCTTTATAATGGTAAAAATTATTTTTCTGAATAGCCCATAAGATAGTCGTTAACAGAAAATTAACCCCACCAACGACAGAATTATTTTATTCTCAAAAAACAAAAATTATCATTTATGGCCATGAACGACACATACAACATGTACCTATCACAATGCACAGTACCAAGATCCCTCACAGACAACAATTTTCGTATTCCCCATCCAAATTTCACATCAATTATTTATGCCCCCATAATAAAAATGCTGTTTTTGAAATGTTGACACTTTACTTACCCGAAAAACGTAAATCCGAAAAATTCCTAGTCCCAATTTTCGATCCAGCAGCTTGTCGTAAGGAAGTTAGACTCTTAGTCGTAAGGGAATAGACTTCCTATGTGGGTGATGCGCTCTTCAGGTAATGCCACGGGTAATTAGGAGAGGATCCTCCGAATATCCTTCTTTCGGTCAGGTCAGTGTCAGTCAAGTCCCAAAGATGCCAACAATGCCTAGGTGCCAATAACTCCAAACCCAAGACAAGATCTCCTTTGTCACTCTTTATTCGAGGACTCTCCCGCAGGAGATCCTCCACCGACTCACCAAGACTGCGTGATCCAGACTGAATCTCTCCAACCGACCGACCCAGACTGAATACCTCACACTCACTACACAATCTTTTCTCAACTCTGCGAGCCTGGCTTGGTCCGTCAACTCGAAGCCGCCTACGGGCTGCTTCTCGTTGATTGGCCACGACAGCCCCGCTAACATTTACATTTATCTACATGCTTCCACCATATCCTACTCCTACCCGACACCCCGTCAACTTAGACGTCTGGTCCCTCAGACGTAAACCTCCTAATTTACCAAGAAGTGTTAGAAGGTGTACAAAAAATAACATCCAAAAAAATTCCTTATCTTATAACATCCAAATAAAATTCCCATAACACTATTCACAATATAAAATACACGTATCCATAATTTCACATCATATCCAATCATCAAATAATAAATCATAAACATTCAAAAATTCAAATAATATCCAAAATTAAATAATATAATTGATGAATTCTTCGCTTGCTCGGAATTGTTGCACGGAACACATGATGAGACAAAATTCCCAGGAGGCATTATACTTCTCCTCGCGGGCTTATGCGACTGCCACTGAAGCTCAACAGCTCTGGCCTTATCGCTCATAGAAGTAATCACTCAATTAGACTCATCAAAACCGCAACAAAACTAGAATTCAGCAAATAAAATTCAATAAGAACATTTCCAATAATTAAATCAACATTAAACTTCTTTACTCCAAAAACTCTTTAACCCTTTATCAAATAATCAAATACTATTACTTTTTATTTTTACCCGGAGTCCCTACTGTTTCTTACTGTCATGGGCATACACGTTTCAACACAAAATCAAATAATTATTATTATTACTTCCTTTTACAACATCAATCAAATATTTCATCAAAAATAAACCAAACAATAATCATCAACAAAATCAAACATTAACTCAAAAATCTCAAAAACCATACAACATCAAACACATTATTTCTTTAGTGCATTGCACTTTTCAAACACCTTTCCTAAATCTAACATAATAATTATAACCTGAATCAACCATCAGGTTTCACTTAACACTATAACCTGGAATCAACCATCAGGCATAAATTCATCACTTCACCTTACTAAACCTGGCATCAACCATCAGGCACAACTCATACTACCTATAGTGAGTAATCACAGATATTCCCAAAAAATACACAAACAGTTATCAAAGCAAAACCCGGGAAACCCTTGTACATCAGTTTACTCCATCCGTATGTAACTTTGTGGTAACCCTCTCTGTTTCTCCCAAGAATACATATAATTCCAAACTGTAACCTCTAGCTAACTTCTACGAATTACTCCTAGGGTCCTTAATTCAATCACTTAAATACTAAACAATATAATAAATCCCTGAATTGGAATTTAATTCATTCCTTAACCTAAATCATTTTCATCTTTCGAATCGCAACCCGAAAGATATAACTCATCTTAAAACTATAAATTACTATCTCTCTGCAGAAATCCTACTTAGCAAGAATAGATCACAGTAGCATGTATATTCCCAAAGCCTGTTTCAGAATCCCACAGATAGAAGTGTTCCTTAAAAACTATATGCACTTCTTTCCACAAAACAAAACATAATTCCTTTACTTTACTCCAAAGTAAATTAGGATTTCAATTAAATAACCATAGCAAATACTTACTTTCATTTTTCCACATTTCATTTCAATTGGCATTATCATACATTTAACTCTCAAAACAAAAAGAAATTCCATTTATTGATTTCGATGCATTTACTTATTACATTGCGAGTCCAGCTAATTTCATTTGAAGGAATTTGCGATTTAAACAACTCAATCGTACCGAAGATGTTAGTACTGTCTTTCCTCAAAAAGTGTTAGTATCTCTCTTCATTGCTGTTATCTCCCGCTCTCAAAATGTCATTTCAAGAAGAAAAATCTGGATCGTCATTGCCAACACCTGAATCGAATAGTACAATAAGATCTACTTCCAGTAACAATACATCTAATGGTCCTCGTCTATCTCGCCTTTCTCGTAAAAGAGTTAATAATACTGTAAGTAACGATGTTTTTAAAAAATCGAAATCTAGCGTAGATTTATTTCTGTCTAAACTTAAAATTATTGATCCCAAAAAAGAGTTGTCGATTTATAAGTATTTAGATGACTATGACACTGACGTACTGATTAGAGAATACGTAGAC
This sequence comes from Tomocerus qinae, assembly GCA_020055645.1. NCBI lineage: Eukaryota > Metazoa > Arthropoda > Collembola > Entomobryomorpha > Tomoceridae > Tomocerus > Tomocerus qinae. Next base: position 46,972,474 of record CM034546.1, on the reverse strand, counting down.
ACAGTTCTTGAAACCGAAATTCTTCCCATGATCCCATCAGATGAAGCAATTGATGAATACCTAATAAATAATCGAATGAAAATAACGCTGACTGACGAGGCTTCCATAGATATCATAAAAAACTTTATGAGCTACTCGCAGTGCGTTTACTTCAAGAATAATATAACAGAAGCTACAAAGAATAAAGTTCCACTAGTTAATCCCATCTTGAAATTCTCTGTTCCCAGCTACCAACTACTACCCAACAAAACTTTTGAAGAAATTACCGAAACAAAAAAACTTGTGGCATCTTTAGTTCAAAGTCATTATGCGGAAGGATCCGATTTCACAGCTGAGCTACTCATATCTCGTAATTGCAAATTACTATGTGAAGAGATTAAGAAACTGGAATTCGAGAAGGAGGTATTGAGGGACTATTTCTGGTTCAACTTTTCGTTAATGTATATCAAAGCAAAAACCGAATTTCTTTCGGTATTTAAAATCAAAGAAATTGATTGGAAAAAGAAGAAAGGCAAAGTTCAACACATTGTTCCATCATGGAGAAAAAACAATCAATTGCCACCAGCGAAACCATACAATTTCTATTCTAATCGTATAGAAGATAGAATAACCCGTAAAGTGGAATCCTTTGACCCTGATACCGTTAAAAATATTCATCGAACATTGTTAGAAAAACTAAATCAACTAACTACAACCCAAAATACAGATGACGATTCTGAAAATACGAATTACATCACCAGACCCAAAAAACGAGCAAGAAGACAAAATAGACGGAAAAATTCTCATCATCCCCCCAAGCACACTGCTGGAACTGATAACTGACAAGTTGCCATTAGTAGAAATGACAGTATGACATCTGACTCTTACACAACTGCAATAAGTGATAATGATTCACAAATATTTTATACTCCCAATACAACCTTAAATACAACTAAAAAGAGAAATAGGAGATTTTATAACATGAATAGAGTTTTTGATGTGAAAGAATTGAATGGTGAAAATTACAATAGATTATACAAATTATTCTGTTCAGTTCGACAAACACAAAACACAATACACAATCTGACTACAATTAAAATTCCTGATAAGTTTAAAGCACTGTTAAGTTTAGGTCTTAAATTCTCTGTACCTACCTTTCCTAATTTTAATAATATAAAGAAAGCTTTTTGTGAAGGTATTCGAAAAGTAGCTTGGAATGCTTACTTCTCAATTTTAAGTGACACGAGCGAAACGAATAACGATTTACAAAAATTTATAATTAATTGTAAAAAACACAAACAAAAGGTAGAACGAACAGAAAAGGTACATTGCGAGGACGAATATGTTATGTTCCCTGACAAAAATCTGTATGACAATCTTATTAGCGAAATCAAAAAATGTTCATCTAGGCCTAAGCTATTACCCCCTAATTTATGTAAAGACTTTAGTAAATACTGTAACGATAATAATATTATAGTGAAATAGTCGGACAAAAATGCAGGTATTTGTTTCATGGAAGAGGGTCTATACGATCAAGAAATATTTAATCAATTATATGATGAAAATGTATATTACCCGAGTACTGAAATGCATTACAATTTAGATGTACTTACATTTAGGGATCAGGTTTGTATTCTAGAGAAAACATTTCCACCCAATTGTAAATTATCAAAATTAATACCAAATAATTATAAACCTGCGAATTTCTATATTTTACCAAAGATCCATAAGCCATTTGAAATATTTCCAAAGGGAGACCCATCAGTTCTACTATTTACACAGTCAATAGAAACATAAGTAAACTACTGGATTTATTTTTGCAACCTATAATGAATTTTGTACCCGATTTAATTCTAGACACTACGCATTTGCTAATTTTACTTGATAATTTAACGCTAGATTCTAATCGTACCTACAAACTAATCACTATAGACATTGTATCTTTATATACAAATCTACCACTTAAGTCATGTAAAACTCACTGCTGTAATATGTATGAGGAATTTCATAACAAAATTAATGTACCTTTTGATATCACCACCATACAGATGCGTAAACTTTTAGATTTAAGCTTAGATCATAGTTTTGTAAAGTATAAAAGGGAATATTTCTACCAATTTAAAGGTATCCAGATGGGAGGATCTAGCTCTCCTTCTATCGCAAATATTACTGTATACAAGGAAATTGAAAATTTGTTTACTGATAAGAAGGAGATAACTTTTCGTAAACGATTTCTAGACGATATTTTTATAATTTTGGATACCACAGATTTATCTAATCCAAATGAATGGTTATCTGATACACTTACACATAATTTCCTAGAATTTACCTTTTGATATCCAGGATACACGTACATCATTTCTAGATTTAGACATTACTTTAACATCCGACAATACTATAATAACAAAACTGTATCGTAAACCGATGTCAAAAAGCCCAACCACTCCACTACTATTCGAACCACAGTAAAAGTTTACTTAAATCCATCCCATATGCACAAGGCTTAAGGGTAATAAGAACATGTAGTAGTTTTACTGACAGAAATGATGAATTAGATAATTTATTCCATAAATTCAAATTGCGAATGTACCCCGATAACCTATTAGAGGAAACACGTTATAAATTGAACACGATCAATAGATCGGAATTATTAACACCTAAAAAACATCTTTTAATTACGAACTTATCTATTCATAACCCGGAAATTTTATCAAAGTTAGAAATTACACCTGTAAATGTAATTAAGTACGATCAGAGTTTTAATAACACCTGTTATTTTGTCATGCCTTTTTATAAGAATATTAAGAATTATAAACGTATTATATTAGATACTATAATGAAAGAGTCTCTTAAATGTGAAAATTATGAATATAAATTAGCTGTAAATAGCCTACAGATAATTGTCTCATTCTCCAAAGTAAATGGTCTCACTACTATGATTGTCAAGGATTACACTTAGTGATACATGATATGATTTTTGTTTATAGCTTTTATGCAATTGTCCCGCTTAATTACTTACCAATGTGAAGACAAATCAGGATGTTGTAAGTCTAAACCTGTATTGAATTAAAATGTGAACTAAATTCTAAATTCTAAATTAACTGATGTAAGGATCTCAAAATTACTAACTACTCTTACCTCCATCATTGTTAATTTACATAATAAGGTTAGTGTTATGAGTTTTTCTACTAATGGTAATAATACATAAAAAATACAAAGTACAAGTGTAGCATATGGCTGATTCGATGTTCTGATTGAACAATTATTATTCATTTATAAAATCCTCATTTTTAATTTATGTATTATAATGTAATTATTTTCAACAGTCTGATGATGCCCTATGCGAAATCGATTACTGAATAAATTAAAAAAGACATGTTGATGACTGGTTGAGTAAACAAGCTGTCGGGATTTGGATTGATTTCGGTTTTCATCTTTCATTTATTTATCTAAGGAAAACTAAAAAGCATATCAAAATTACTAACTACTCTTACCTCCAACATTGTTAATTTACATAATAAGGTTAGTGTTATGAGTTTTTCTACTAATGGTAATAATACATAAAAAATACAAAGTACAAGTGTAGCATATGACTGATTCGATGTTCTGATTGAACAATTATTATTCATTTATAAAATCCTCATTTTTAATTTATGTATTATAATGTAATTATTTTCAACAGTCTGATGATGCCCTATGCGAAATCGATTACTGAATAAATTAAAAAAGACATGTTGATGACTGGTTGAGTAAACAAGCTGTCGGGATTTGGATTGATTTCGGTTTTCATCTTTCATTTATTTATCTAAGGAAAACTAAAAAGCATAAAAGCAAGAAAGGAAAAGGAGAAAAGTTTTAAGGTTTTAGGGGGTAAATGTCCTCCCTGTCCCTCCTCGAAATCCAAGATAGAAACTTTTTTACCAAAACACCAATTAATTAAAATACATACCGACTATCAAATAGCATGTTAAGGTTTCACATCCAGCTGAATTTCTTCAGCTGTACTCATCAGATTTTTATGCTGCTAGTGCTAACATATATTTTGATTTGCCAATACTTGGGTAAGCCTTAAATGTTTGGTATTGGAGTTTTAAATTCCACCCTACACTTTGGAAACTAATTGCACACTACGCATTTGAAACTAATTGCACCCAACACATTGGAAACTAATTGCACACAACGCATTTGAAACTAATTGCACCCTACACTTTGGAAACTAATTGCACACTACGCATTTGAAACTAATTGCACCCAACACATTGGAAACTAATTGCACACAACGCATTTGAAACTAATTGCACCCTACACATTGGAAACTAATTTCACACAACGCATTTGAAACTAATTTCACACAACGCATTTGAAACTAATTGCACACAACAGCTAAATACGAAATGAATAAAAATCGTTGTAATTTTGGCCATTCTCACCGTGCAAAGTCGTGAAATAGGTTCTACCAGCACCCACACCGCAAAAATAAATTCAGAAATAAGCCAAATTGGGCACTCCCACCCACCTACTTTACCTGCTAAAGTTGATTAATATTGACTAACAGGAAGATGCAATAGTTATGACAGTCATTATTAAAATACCTTAATTTTGACTATCAAAATTAAATATGAATTAGAAATTTTTGGCATAACGAAATTATTATGATTTTTACGCAGAGAACGATTATGAATCCATCAAATCCTTTTCAACTGGGTACGGTACAATCACGGCCATTAGCAAACCAGATTTTCAAGATAGGCCTTTACCGCCTATACCTGAAGAATACGAGTACATTGTACATGAAATAACAGAGACTGCTGAAGCAGCAATAATTTTTGGAGGGTTTGCTGAAAATGAAACGGCGAAGCACAAAAAGAATGATTTCCATTCCACTGATAACAATGAAAGCCGTCCATCAGCAAGAGTTAGCAACAGCAAACCGGTTTCGGATGCCGTCTATCCCCGACAGTGCAGAAACTCGTCGAAGACAGAAAGTTAGCCTGTCTCCATTCAAAGGAAATACTTCAAATTTTGACCGTCAAATGCAGTACTTCAGGAATCAGGAAAAGCAAGCAAATAGCAAGAAAAAGGCTGCACCATCTCATATTCCTTATTCTACAAGTACCTCCAACAACAGTATTTATAGAGATGACGCACCGTATTTTGCATCATATTTCAACGAAGATAAATACAAAAAGGATGATGGTCGGCCATATTATGCATCTTACTTTGACCATAAAGAAGCCGCTTCCCCATGCACAGGGAACCAAGATTTTCAGAAAGAGCAAGAAAGGCTATTAAGATTAGAACGTGAATGGTTGCGGGAATTGGCCAAAGAAAGTCGACTACCAAGAGAAGCTGAAATACCCAGAACAGCTTCTATAGACAACCATGTCCATAGTGTGAAAGACGAAGTATGGGAGAAATTAGGTCATTTAAGTAAAAATTTGATGGAAAAGCTGAATTTCATTGATCCAGATCATTGGAGCCCTGGAGGAGATAGAGAAATGTTTCTAAGACCAACTGAGTGGATTCGTCAAAATCAATGGTGGAAGTCTGCCTCTGAAAGGGCAGCTGTTATCAAAGAAAGGGTAGCTGCTGCAAAAGAAAGATTTATTCGAAGATTTAACAGAGCTCAAAACAGACAAGAAAATGTCCCATTGATTGACAACCACAATCGGAGAAGTCAGTTAGGAGCTAATTTATTTAACCTAGAAGAGAAATTAATGTTTGACCACCACAGTGTTACTACTGGTGAAAATGTAAGAAATGACTTATCTGCTAATAGGCGAGATGTTAACACAGCTTCTATTGGCAGGAACCAAAGTAATGGGTCGTCTACTCGCCGAGGTGTGCTAACAGCTACAGCTGGTGATAACAGGAATGAATCCTTTTTGAGTCACAGCCGCGAATATCAAAGCGGTCAGTCCCATGTAAGTGGACAATTTGAACAATCAGCAGCTGCTAATCAAGTTAACAGCAATCTCGCATCTGTAAACCAACCAAATAGACAAACCGCCACTGCTAGACAAAATAGAAACGCGTCATCTTCAAACCAACAAGATGGACAAACAGCCACTGCTAGACAAAATAGAAACACGTCATCTTCAAACCAACAAGATGGACAAACAGCCACTGCTAGACAAAATAGAAACGCGTCATCTTCAAACCAACAAGATGGACAAACAGCCACTGCTAGACAAAATAGAACCGCGTCATCTTCAAACCAACAAGATGGACAAACAGCCACTGCTAGACAAAATAGAAACACGTCATCTTCAAACCAACAAGATGGACAAACAGCCACTGCTAGACAAAATAGAAACACGTCATCTTCAAACCAACAAGATGGACAAACAGCCACTGCTAGACAAAATAGAAACACGTCAACTGCAAACCAACAAGATGGACAAACAGCCACTGCTAGACAAAATAGAAACACGTCATCTTCAAACCAACAAGATGGACAAACAGCCACTGCTAGACAAAATAGAAATACGTCGTCTTTCAGGCGCAGGCGGGTTCATTTCGGTGCTGATGTTGGCAACGAAACCGAACAGTTTGAAAAAGATATTGTCAATGTCGAAAAAAATACAGAAAATCCGATTGACATAAGTTCACAAGAAAATGCCCAGCATGTTGGGAATGAGGTAGGGCATACTACCCCAGTAGAAGAAGTTAACCCATATCTCAAAACGATTTCTACAAATTTTAAAAAAATGGTAGACTACTTGCAACAAGTGACTCGTTCAAGATCACAGCAGCTACAATATGAATCAACGAATCTGTCGAAAATCGAAAATGTGACAAACTTTCCCGAAGCTAATCCTTCTTGCAATACCGCCTACCACTTGCCAACAGCCAATGAAAATAGGGTGGAAACATATTGAAAACAATGAAGTTGCTGACGAAGATGACGATAATACCAACAATGCCAAATGCGAATCAGTAGTTAAAGATATTATTAATACACCTGGTTTCAAGGATTTAGGTAACAGTTATCACCGCATGGCTCTCAGGCAATTGCCTTCTGTTGGGTCAGACGTACGTCGATTAAAAAACATTATGAAAACTTGGAAGGAAGACGTAGATCTTCTCATGAAAATTTGTGGAGTCAGTCGAGTACTTGCAAGTGACATACCAGTTGATCCTGAGTCGTTTGGAATGCTCCCAGGTCAACTAACTACGGACTTACAACCATGCACTGTAAGGGCTCAGGGTGACTGTTTTTATGATAGTCTCTCCATGTTAAGTACCGGCACCATTGCCTACTCAAATGCAATGAGATTCTTGATTGCGGCCATAATAATATATAACGAGGATTATTTTAAAGCTGTTGCGCTTCATGAAAATGCCGGACAAGTTTTAGAGTCACCAGTGAATCCTATATCGGAGTTGGTTATTAAAGCACTTAAAAGTCCAAACTGGGGCGAAAGCGAACATGTTTTGGCTGCCTCGATGCTTTTTCAGTGCCCTGTGTACATTTATTTAAACCTTCCCAATAGCTTAACGTCTGAACGATTAGAGAACTACATGGAAACGAGTTGGAAATTTCTTCAAAATAGGAATGGGCTCTAAGACCACCTCTGGCATTACATATGCGTCCAGCTGACATTTCATTTGGTTCGGCTTGCAACCATTTTGTCCCTTTAATACCCAAATCTAATCGCCAAACTCCATATATACCTAGATTTGAACAGTTTAGAGACCTACAGGTTAACAGACCTCCCGCATTGCCAATAAACCTAACCACGGGTGTCCAGATGAGTATACCTTTGCAAATAAAAATTGCAGCTCCTACGGCACTGGAACATCTACGCACACCACAATTTTATGATATGGACAAGCACCATGCTCTACATTCCACCAAGGTATGCAAGTGCAAAATAGCAAATAAAAAATTTTGTACACAAACATGTGCTATACCAGCAATAGAAAACTACATCAAAGATTATGACCTTAAGGACATTGAGAAGTGGAGCAGGACAGATTGGAAAAAACTAATTGACACTGTATTCGTGTTAAAGAAAACTGAAGCAGAGAGTAGATCAAAACTAATGGCTGTGTCTTTCAAGCGTAATGCAAAATTCCAACAATGGGTTCAGTCAGTGACGACAGTTAAAGCTTCATCTGTATGCCCCACAGATGATCCAATCGCAACAGTTTCAGAACCGCAAGAATGTCGCGAAGAGGAGTCTACCAGAGAAAACAATAATTTACCAAAAAATTCGGCCAATGACATCAGATCCCCATCGCTTAGAAAGTCAAACGAGACGGTTGTGCAACAAGAAGAATGTGAACAAACACCTTCTGTAGAATGTAACACTGCAATAAATGCTCGAAGTAAAAAATACAGTGTTACAGTTTCTGCGGAGAATTGGAGAAACATTTGGGACTTCCGAAATAATCAATTTACAAAAGCAATCGATGACATTACGAGAAAGCCGAAACATTTAAAACTTACCAGCATCATGAGGCCTTTACTAGAAGAACATCATGAGGGAATCGAGTTCGCTAGGTCTACTGGAGCTAGAAAATTAAAAAATCCCAATAGCGTTGGGGCCGCGATAAAATTTTATGGCGGTTGTTCCTACAAGGCTGGAAGGTGTAAAGTGGCATTTTCATGCCACCTTAAGGAAATGCCGCAAGAAGGTTCAGAGGTAAAAATTTCCGTGACAGAACAGGGAACTCGAAATCATTACCTTCTTCCAGATGAGGATGCACATGCTTACAGATGTACCGGTGTAGACAGAGATAATGCCAAAGCTATTATTGAGGACATAGGTTCAATGGTTTGGAGCATTAGGGCAAGCAAAGACGTTGGACGCAACAAAACTAGTATTGGAATGTATCCTGGGATTAACGTTGGCCGGACCATATTACATGAAGTAAGGCAAGATAGCAAGCTAGACAAAGACCCAACTACCGATCTTATCAAAAGAGGGGAACTAACAACAAGTATTAAAGATGTAAAACCCCACAACGATACACTAGGATTTCGATTTTCCATGTTGTCGACAACGGCTGTTGACCTACTTGTGAAACACATATTAAAAAGCAAAAATGCTACAATCTATTTTGACAGCACTGGAAGCGTTACTCGGCATCCACAAGTTGTAACTCCTATTTACTTATATAGCATGGTTTATACTGCAGCAACGCCTCACAGTGATGGCCTGGGAAAAGGATTTATACTCCCCGCCTTCACTTTCGTTAATTCGGTCCATAATATTAAAGCTATCAGTGATAGGCTTCAACTTTTAAAATCTGCATTAGATGAGCAAATCTCGCCAAACAATTACATTCTCAGAATAAATAGTGATTTTTCAATGGCACTTGTGAACAGCGTCATTTCTGTATTTTGCTCTATGGATCCTTACGAATATATATATCAACTTACAATGCTGGCGGCAGGATTGATCAAAATAGAAGATTATCCTCATAAGGTATTACACACACTGTGCAGCTCTCACCTGATGAAGAGCTTAAGCGACAACTTGTCACGAGAGTTAGGAAAAGACAAAGTAATTCTTGCCCAACAGAGAAAACTTGCACTCAATGCATTTGCTTTAATGATAGATGCCGAAACCATTGAAGATTTTTATGGGTTTATTACATGTGGTGTCATGTTTCACACATGCAATATCTGTCAGCAACTGTTTCTAGTTACGTCCGTCAACTATGTGGAAAAGAAAATATACTAAATTGTATGAATATGACCCCCGCTACGGAATACTTTAAGCGGTCATTTCAGATTGGAATGCCACAAAGCAAAACAAGAACATATCAACAATGTAATGTTATATGCCAATATATGCATATTATGGCAGAGGAAGCTAAATGTCTAGGAATGGATGTCGATGGTCTGGAGCCCAGTGTATTTTGGAATCCCGATTTATTAAAAGCGTTCTTAAAGGTAAATACCACTCATTGAATGGGCCATTACTATGTGCTAATACCTTGGTATTATTAATTGGTGTACCATTTTTCAGACATATGCTCCATATATTCCACTTTGGGCAAATTTCTGTTTTAGAGCTGTAGATTCAAGTGCAAAAGCACTCACCAACGGACTTGTCGAAAAGTTTTTTGGGTAGTTACCAAACAGATAAAGTATTTCATATTCCTAAACAATAAGTCCAACAAATGACGTAAAAATTATATTTAACAGCATTCTGAAAAATGTGCTTAGACACAAAATTGTGTCCCCTTCTCGACTGGCCGTTATGGTAGACATACTGACGACCTACATGTTACAACACTTTCGAGCAAGAGGAAATCGAATTCCAACATCCCGACCAAAAAGGAAAAGAAATGAAGATTGTGAAAGCGAAAACACTACTATGGATGACGAGGTAAGCAAAGTACCACGACTAAAGGAGATCGTTGAATCTTGGAAGGAGAGGCGACGTGGGAGAAGATTATTTGGGAATCGTTTCTGTTTCTTGCGAAGCTAGTAATATCTCTAATGGTAAGAGGTCCATCAAATGTAAAAACAACAAATGTTGTAATGTATTAAGTGATTTTAATGGCTTTTGTCTTTGAAGATGTTAATTTGGACTGTGGTGCAATACAAATCGCGGAAGATGTAGATGCGGATTTGATCATTACCGAAGATGTGGAAGCAGAGTTAGAAAATCTAGTCAAGGAGCTTGTAGCTGAAACAGGAATTTCAACTAATAACGAAGCTAAAGTTACTACAGGTAATGGCAGCAGCGCAAGTATGGGTAATAAACGCACATCTAAAAATTTTAAATTGGTATTATCATTTCCTCGGTCAGGGTGTCGGGAAGAAGAAATTGGATCTATTGAAGAATGGTGCAAGCGCTTTCTTACAGAAGCTGACATTTGCGAAGAGAACTTAAACGCATGGGGCAAAGATTGGGAATATGACAATAATGACCTTGTCGATGACGTTTTAGGACATTCAAAAAAGGCTAATGCCACTAATCCTCCGGATGTAGCACCGGTTGTTCAAACATCTAGACCAGTGACAACACCAAATCTTAATGTTTATGTCAACGTTCGGTTAAAAAATCCTGATTCTGTCTATTACATACGCGATGACATATTCACAAGGGCCCTTGAAGAAACTTTTGAATATCTTAGAGATATTGCACTAAATATGGACAATGACCGAAGAGCCCGACATTTAAACCTTGTTCCCCTACGTCCCCTGACGGTGGGACTTAACTGGATATACACTGCTAGGCAGCTTTCACTTTTTCACACCGCCTTCCTAAATTGGACTACAGATGTACAAAATAACATCAGTTCTGTGGATTTTGCTGTACGTTCAACTTCCTATAGAAACCTGGGTCTGTTGCATCTTTATATCGAACTGAAACTCAAGGAAGCTGGCTCCAGTGCTGAAATCTTACAAACCGAAGACTTGGTCGGCAAATTTCATTCCTCACTGCAGTTTGACGTAATATATTTATTAAACAAAAAGAATGAATAGAGATGCTACTAACGCTTGCCTCCCTTTTTAGTCTTCCTTAGGGGAAATGCGCTACCAACACTTAGTTGGTCAAATGGAAAGAAGAGCAGAAAGACGTGATTATAAATTTAGGCACAACAGACGATCATGTAAAAATATACATATGATTTAAATAACAGTGCAAATATCTATTAGGCAGTTAGTTTTTTCCCGTAGTGTAAAAATGAGCCTCCCGTAGTGTAAGTCTTACGTCAAACCCCTCCCCTTTCCGTAAAAATCCTAGGCTACGCCAAAAAAAATTGAGTTACGAAACGTAAAAATGACTACAATACGTTTCAGACTTACGGGCATACGCAGTGCCCTTGTGCCCTCCCAGGATGTAGTTACCCAGGCGACTGGCATTATTCATGTTTTTCTACAAAGTTAATTTTCGAAATTATGGAACCTAGCAACCAAATACTTACGGAAAATCACTAACTATTCTACGTAACCGTAGTGTAAGTAAGCTTCGAAAAGGAAGCCGCGTAAAGACTTACCCTACGCAAAGCCCAAAGTTACACTAAGGGATAAAACTAACTGCCTATTATCTAATATTAAATCAATGGTTTCGTATGTCGTAGGTATGACCACAGGAAAGAAAGTCGGTATACAATGGAGCAACAATTCTTGCGCATTAGACTGCCTTTTAATGTGCCTCTTGTTCAATGGAAACCATTTTGACGATCTGTTGGATACGTCACCGAATTTCGTTGCAAAAATGGAGTTAGATGTCATTAAACTTACCTTGCGCATTCAAAATTATGTGCCACATCTCAAAACAAGTGGTCTTAGGCAACGTCTTGCCACAATTAATTCAGCATTTGATGGCGGTTATGTCGGTAGATGGATATACCCTATTTCATGTTTATCTTTACTTTAAACGTATAACTAAATATCACAAAAAATTACCAGATTCAGGGCTCTTAATGTCTGCATTCTTCAGAGACCTACTGGGTCTACCTCCTTTATCCACTACTTATCTAAAACCCCGTTTACTGAATACGTTCAAGTTTTACTCCATGATGCTAATCCCAGGGGTCGACATGGAGTACATCTTCAAGATGCCCTTGATTTCAGTTTGTCAGAAGCAAAAGTCGAGTTTGATGCTGACCCACATCCGCTAATCATTGACAATGGATTTCGTCAACAATTTTTAGATGGCAACATTCACATTATTCCTTCGCTTAAATTGGGTATTGGTATAGTTTATTTGAAAAATAATCATACCAATTGATCTGGTTTAAACATATAATTACTACAGATGTTGCTGTTCATGGAGAACTCCTTGAAAAACATTACATAGCATAATCATCTTGAGTGGGGCTCATTTTACGTGTTTTTTAAGACGGCTAGGAGAAGACAGGGCTATTTCGTGGGTTTATTACGATTCAATTGAACCAGAGGTAAACCAATACGACCATAACAGTTGCTTTCATGATATAGAGCCTTGATAACTTTAATGTTATTTCCTAAGGTGACATTAGTGCCGGGCTTAGAAGAGGAAATTGAAAGTCTACAATCCTGTTTTACTCGACTGCCGACAAATGTATCTCATTTTATGAATCTGATTTTGAAAAAAGCAATATATTCATTTATATATAATGGATAATAAAGTTCTTTGAAAATCCTACAAGCAATTCACAGAAAAGTGGTCGTTAACATCGTTTGGATATTTCGGTTAAGACACTACAAAAATTGGTCCGTCATTAAGAAGAGGGGTTGAATTTTAGAAATGACCCAATTGCCTGATTTGTCTTTCTATCTGTTCGTTAGTACGACAATTTTAGAATGGTTAAATATCAGTTCAAATCTTCTATATTGTTATCTGGGGATAAAATTTACGTTTCATTGCAAATTGCATCTGCTTTTTACTACCTAGTTTTACTACTTGGTGCTCGAGAATGGAAATTGGTCATGTTAAAAACAACTGATCGCACAGTTGAAAGTAAAATTGTTATAGTAATTACCAATTGGTGCTCCCGCGTAAGTTAAAGGAAGCTGTCTTATGTTTGATGTTTTAAGTATATGGCTGGGTAGAATGTATGAATGAGACTTAATTTTTTAAGGTAGTTCCTCGTCCTCGTGAATCCCAGGCGATAAAGTTTATTCCTGAGGTGAAAGGGAGCCACTCGATGGAAGGCTTAAGAGAAGGTGATGTATTATTTATTTATGTAGCATGTATGTAGAACACGACAATTAAGGGAAATAAGATGTAATAGTAACAAAATTAAAATATTCTATTAGAGACTTGAAGCCGCAACAGTAGAACTTTGATTTATTAAGGGTGTAGGGGCGGCCACTCGGATTGTCCAGTACGGTGTTTGGATGAACTGTTCCCTACACTCCACCGTGATGGGTTCGTCTATGCATCGACGGAGAGGGCTAGCGGTAACAACAGGTTACCACTAGCCCTCATATCCGAATGAGGTAATTGGTTAAAATAATAAGTAATAACTTTAGGCATCTCCGCTTTAAACACTAATATGTAGTCATATAAAGATTTTTGGATAGTAATATAAAAAAAGTTCTTTAAACAAAAATAGTTAAAATTTTAAGCAAGGTAAATATAATAAAATACCCAACAATGACGTGAAAAATAGAGATAAAAAATATTTTTACAGTATATACAGGCAAACTCCCGTAGATGTTACTAGATAAACTCAAATGCAAGATTAAGGTAGGTTATATTTTAAAGAATCGCCTCAATTTAGGAAAACCGGTTCGCAATAATCTTTTTAAATGAACTAGAGTTAGGTAGGCGGGTGGCGAGTCGCTTTTGTATACTATCTGTATTCTATATAATACAGATCGTATGCCCTTGCCGAGGTGCTGCCCCTTTAAACTAAAAGCGACATAGGTAGTATAGATTTTTTCAAAATTGAACAAAATAATATGAAAATGAGAATAAAATTAATTAAAACCAAATATTATCTACAATGATATACTAACACTGGCCAGTCAAAGGATTTTACAATAATATTACTAGATGTGATTAAGTTTAGTAGGATATACCATATGTATAAATATTTGAAATTTTGTTGCGCGCATACCGGGCAGTGTGCGGCATTGATGTGCGGCTGGCAGGTAGGTAACATATAGTAGTAAAGTTTGGTCCATTATTGTCCAAATTCGTTAAGCTGTTTAGGCGGGAGATGTGATTACATTCAGTGGGATATACAATATGTATATATTTTTGAAACTTTTGTTCCGGGCAAACCGGGAAGTGTGCGGCATTGGTGCGCGGCTGGCGGGTAGGTAACATACAGTACCACAGTTTGGTCAGTTATCGTCCAAATTCGTTAAGCCGTTTAGGCGGGAGATGTGATTACATTCAGTGGGATATACCATATGTATCAACTTTTGAAATTGAGTTGCGCGCAAACCGGGCAGTGTGCGGCATTGGTGCGCGGCTGGCAGGTAGGTAACATATAGTACTGCAGTTTGGTTAATTATCGTCCAAATTCGTTAAGCTGTTTAGGCGGGAGATGTGATTACAATCAGTATGATATACCAGATGTATCAATTTTGAAATTGAGTTGCGCGCAAACCGGGCAGTGCGCGGCTGGCAGGTAGGTAACATATAGTACTGCAGTTTGGTTAATTATCGTCCAAATTCGTTAAGCTGTTTAGGCGGGAGATGTGATTACATTCAGTATGATATACCAGATGTATCAACTTTTGAAATTGAGTTGCGCGCAAACCGGGCAGTGTGCGGCATTGGTGCGCGGCTGGCAGGTAAGGAGCATATACTACTACAGTTTGGTTAATTTTCGTCCAAATTCGTTAAGCCGTTTAGGCGGGAGATGTGATTACATTCAGTGGGATATACCATATGTATCAACTTTTGAAATTGTGTTGCGCGCAAACCGGGCAATGTGCGGCATTGGTGCGCGGGTGACAGGTAGGTAACATATAGTAGTACAGTTTGGTGAATTATCTTCCAAATTCGTTAAGCCGTTTAGGCGGGAGATGTGATTACATTCAGTGGGATATACCATATGTATCAACTTTTGAAATTGTGTTGCGCGGAAACCGGGCAGTGTGCGGCATTGGTGCGCGGGTGACAGGTAGGTAACATATAGTACTGCAGTTTGGTTAATTATCGTCCAAATTCGTTAAGCTGTTTAGGCGGGAGATGTGATTACAATCAGTATGATATACCAGATGTATCAATTTTGAAATTGAGTTGCGCGCAAACCGGGCAGTGCGCGGCTGGCAGGTAGGTAACATATAGTACTGCAGTTTGGTTAATTATCGTCCAAATTCGTTAAGCTGTTTAGGCGGGAGATGTGATTACATTCAGTGGGATATACCATATGTATCAACTTTTGAAATTGAGTTGCGCGCAAACCGGGCAGTGTGCGGCATTGGTGCGCGGCTGGCAGGTAGGTAACATATAGTACTGCAGTTTGGTTAATTATCGTCCAAATTCGTTAAGCTGTTTAGGCGGGAGATGTGATTACAATCAGTATGATATACCAGATGTATCAATTTTGAAATTGAGTTGCGCGCAAACCGGGCAGTGCGCGGCTGGCAGGTAGGTAACATATAGTACTGCAGTTTGGTTAATTATCGTCCAAATTCGTTAAGCTGTTTAGGCGGGAGATGTGATTACATTCAGTATGATATACCAGATGTATCAACTT
This sequence comes from Tomocerus qinae, assembly GCA_020055645.1. Taxonomy (NCBI): domain Eukaryota; kingdom Metazoa; phylum Arthropoda; class Collembola; order Entomobryomorpha; family Tomoceridae; genus Tomocerus; species Tomocerus qinae. The sequence continues at coordinate 46,956,379 of CM034546.1, read as the reverse complement.
TTGAAATTGAGTTGCGCGCAAACCGGGCAGTGTGCGGCATTGGTGCGCGGCTGGCAGGTAAGGAGCATATACTACTACAGTTTGGTTAATTTTCGTCCAAATTCGTTAAGCCGTTTAGGCGGGAGATGTGATTACATTCAGTGGGATATACCATATGTATCAACTTTTGAAATTGTGTTGCGCGCAAACCGGGCAATGTGCGGCATTGGTGCGCGGGTGACAGGTAGGTAACATATAGTAGTACAGTTTGGTGAATTATCTTCCAAATTCGTTAAGCCGTTTAGGCGGGAGATGTGATTACATTCAGTGGGATATACCATATGTATCAACTTTTGAAATTGTGTTGCGCGGAAACCGGGCAGTGTGCGGCATTGGTGCGCGGGTGACAGGTAGGTAACATATAGTACCGTAGTTTGGTTAATTATCGTCCAAATTCGTTAAGCCGTTTAGGCGGGAGATGTGATTACATTCAGTGGGATATACCATATGTATCAACTTTTGAAATTGTGTTGCGCGCAAACCGGGCAGTGTGCGGCATTGGTGCGCAGTTGACAGGTAGGTAACATATAGTACCGTAGTTTGGTTAATTATCGTCCAAATTCGTTAAGCCGTTTAGGCGGGAGATGTGATTACATTCAGTGTGATATACCATATGTTTAAATTTATGAAATTGAGTTGCGCGCAAACCGGGCAGTGTGCGGCATTGGTGCGCGGCTGGCAGGTAGGTAGCATATACTACTACAGTTTGGTTAATTATCGTCCAAATTCGTTAAGCCGTTTAGGCGGGAGATGTGATTACATTCAGTGGGATATACCATATGTATCAACTTTTGAAATTGTGTTGCGCGGAAACCGGGCAGTGTGCGGCATTGGTGCGCGGGTGACAGGTAGGTAACATATAGTACCGTAGTTTGGTGAATTATCGTCCAAATTCGTTAAGCCGTTTAGGCGGGAGATGTGATTACATTCAGTGGGATATACCATATGTATCAACTTTTGAAATTGTGTTGCGCGCAAACCGGGCAGTGTGCGGCATTGGTGCGCAGTTGACAGGTAGGTAACATATAGTTCTGCAGTTTAGTCTATTATTGTCCAAATTCGTTAAGCCGTTTAGGCGGGAGATGTGATTACATTCAGTGTGATATACCATATGTTTAAATTTATGAAATTGAGTTGCGCGCAAACCGGGCAGTGTGCGGCATTGGTGCGCGGCTGGCAGGTAGTTAGCATATACTACTACAGTTTGGTTAATTATCGTCCAAATTCGTTAAGCTGTTTAGGCGGGAGATGTGATTACATTCAGTATGATATACCAGATGTATCAACTTTTGAAATTGAGTTGCGCGCAAACCGGGCAGTGTGCGGCATTGGTGCGCGGCTGGCAGGTAAGGAGCATATACTACTACAGTTTGGTTAATTTTCGTCCAAATTCGTTAAGCCGTTTAGGCGGGAGATGTGATTACATTCAGTGGGATATACCATATGTATCAACTTTTGAAATTGTGTTGCGCGCAAACCGGGCAGTGTGCGGCATTGGTGCGCAGTTGACAGGTAGGTAACATATAGTACTGCAGTTTAGTCTATTATTGTCCAAATTCGTTAAGCCGTTTAGGCGGGAGATGTGATTACATTCAGTGTGATATACCATATGTTTAAATTTATGAAATTGAGTTGCGCGCAAACCGGGCAGTGTGCGGCATTGGTGCGCGGCTGGCAGGTAGGTAGCATATACTACTACAGTTTGGTTAATTATCGTCCAAATTCGTTAAGCCGTTTAGGCGGGAGATGTGATTACATTCAGTGGGATATACCATATGTATCAACTTTTGAAATTGTGTTGCGCGGAAACCGGGCAGTGTGCGGCATTGGTGCGCGGGTGACAGGTAGGTAACATATAGTACCGTAGTTTGGTCCATTATCGTCCAAATTCGTTAAGCCGTTTAGGCGGGAGATGTGATTACATTCAGTATGATATACAATATGTATTAACTTTTGAAATGCTATTGCGCGCAAACCGGGCAGTGTGCGGCATTGGTGCGCGGCTGTCGGGTATGTAGCATGTAAAAGTACACTTTGGTTAATCATCGTCCAAATTGGTTAAGCCGTTAAGGCGGGAGATGTGATTTGAGTTATTTTTATTTGGAATGAATTGGGGGCACTGTGGCCCTGTTGGGGTAACTTGCTTTGAGCGCGCGCGCGCATTTTTTTGGTTTTTAAACGGGGGAAATATCATACAGTAAGTTTTTGGAAAAAAATTTTGACGGCGGCTGCCCGTGGGTGCCAACTGCTATCAGACGTTCTATTTCTTAACGGAAATCTGGCTTGGTCCGTCAACTCGAAGCCGCCTACGGGCTGCTTCTCGTTGATTGGCCACGACAGCCCCGCTAACATTTACATTTATCTACATGCTTCCACCATATCCTACTCCTACCCGACAATATTATGAAATATGTATTTTGTTTGCAAACGGTCTCATCATATGGGCCTGTAAAAGCATATTAAAATGCCTTTGGATTATTAAAAACATTAATTAACTTTTGGATTATTGTTATGCTGTGCGTGGTAGTCTTAGTCATAGATATAGACCTCTGTATAATAATATGATGCATATTATGTTCATCATGGATTAATATTAATTACGAGAAAAAATAAGTGTACAACATAAATAGTTTGTAATGTATCTTTTTTGGGGCCAACCTTAAATGGTATTATTGGGTTAAATGACATTCATACTCTGTAAAAAGTTCAGAGTGTCAAATGTCTATAGTATCTGAAGAACTGGAAGTAGTACATCAACACTGTTGATATCAATGGAAAGGCCTTCCAAAGTTACATTAATGTGGGTACTTTGATCATTGTAACTTGCCCTTAAGGGATTCAAAAAAATTACTAAAAATAAAAAGTAAAAATGAAAATAAAATATTAAAATAAATTATGCCCGTTTGTAAGAAAGGTTTTGAAACTCCCATTTGGAAATAAAGTTTCGTGGCCAGGAAAAATCCAGAAACTTGGAAAACGGGCATATTTTTCCGTTTTTTATTTTAGTGACTTTTTGAATCCCTTAAGGTCAAATGACATTGATTAAAGTACCCCAATTAGTGTAACTTTGTATGACCTTTCCTTTGGTATCAACAGTTTTGCAGTCCTACTTCCGGTTCTTTCGGTACAGGGGGCCTCAATAGACATTTGACACACTTTAGATAGTTCATTTATAAATTCAAATAGCTGTAACATTACATTTGCAGATGAGTACGGGAAATGAATAATGCCCTCTCTAATGTAAAATAAGTAATACGTAATTGGGCTTGTAACTTTGTCTGTAATGTCGATATCTGTAACAAAATAGTTCGCTGGAGGAAATTACTATAAATAACTGGAATATTGTAATGTGTAGTATCTTCTTTAACAACAGGAAAATGCAAACAATATGTCTAGTAATATTTTATCGAGTAATGGATGTAAATTTAGGAACATAAATGACACATAATTATTATTTAATAAAATGGCCACTTGAAAAAATAACAGCCCCAGTGAGCATTCTTGACAATCATATTGGTATCTTCATCGATTTATTTGCACTACAAATGGAATAATATGTAATTCACATGACATTTTGAGTTTCTAGGGTTTCTAGAAGTTTTATTTAATTACGTCTGTATGAGTCATATAGAAGCATGACATTATAGCACAAATATTCAGATGTTTCCAATATAACAAATTACACTATTTATTTTCTATTGAATTATACCGGTATCTGTGACATCCTATGGCCTATATGTTGAGCTAATACAAAACTGGCTGAATGTGAACGCATATATTTAAAATTTGATTGCCTAAATGAATTGCACGATTATTATATTTAAACCTAAACAAATAATAACTATATCTAAGTAAAATAGCTTCGTATAACTACTCGGCTGGACTGTCATAGTGTGAGTCGATACACCTAGTGTGCTTGGTCGGTGTAACTGATACCCAAACGTATAATTGTTTGGTTCGACTTGTCGCTTCCGATTGTGTGGGTGGATTTTGGATAGGGTCGGCTCACATGGGGTGGCAGAAGAGCAGTTAATGAGAGCCAAAATAGAATACCGTGAGGCTACCTTGTGTAATAGTCATAAGCCTGAGAACACTAAAGAGCTGTACTTTACTTGTTTTAGTAATGATATCTCCATTTTATTGCATGATAGAGCATCATAGATGACAAAAGCTTATGAAGATTAAAAATGACACATCGTAGTTTATGATATTTGAAGACCAGAACATTTGAAAACCGGTAGGACTCGAACATCTCAGTATTTGCTCCTGCAGGACACATTCATCTTCATAAAGATAATTCTCAAAACTCACAAAAACATTTCAATAGGTAATTATCTAATCTACGATCTGAATCTGAAGTAACCCAGGAGCTTGAGTCGGGGACGGAAATTTTTCTCAGTTAGTGTCGCAGATGATGGATTGATTCATATGGTCACACTACCGTTCAGGGATCGAATGATAGAAAAGACTCTTCGAAATCTATTTTTCTATGTTTCTGCAAACTTTCGAAGCAATCGACTTGTCAGTTAATAATGATATACCATCATTTTGTCTGTTTGACATGCATCTGGCTGAGGAACTATGACTGCTACAATCAGTCCTTTCTTAATTCATGGCAAAGAAACTAGTTTTTAAGCAAAATAATCTTTTTGAATTTAACTGTTAACATTTAATGTAAGTCAACAACTAATGATTTTCAGCTCTATTCTAGGATACTCTTTGCCACCAGACAAAAGTTTCTCATATTATGTAGGTGATAAGTAATTATTTAATAATTTGGTCTATCAGTAGTCGTGTACTTTTTATTAACTCTGTTTTGAGTAGCTAGATTAATATTTATGTATGTATTGCAAGTAAGATATAATTCACACCATATGAGTCCATATGAAATGCATATTGTTACTATTTGCATTGCAAGTTTAGCTGAGTTTAGAAAAGAATAATATGATCCAGCAACGTCAAAAAGTTAGCACAAGTGTTTGTAAAAGGCATCTTCCTTCGTTCACTATTATTACACGCCTGAATAGTTTACGTATTCTATTGTAGTTGTATTGTATCGTAGATCACTATAAACTTACCTAGTAACAAATACAAAACACAATAGATCAGTGATCGGAATTGAAAGTGTAGATATATAAGTAAATCCTATAGGTAGTAAATGATATCAAAAGGGAGTAAATGCGAAACAGTCAAATGCAAGTGGAAATCCAGGTTTACAGGTTTGCACTTCTTCTGATTTCAATTCTGAGAGAAAGTTACTGAATAGAATTTATTTAGGTATATTATACTTCTACATATATGAACTCCAAGTGTGTCTATTTGTTGGCATTTCTATGAACTAAACTAGGAGTAGGATGAATAATACAGATATAAGGACCACTTGCAACCTGTGTTGGAATATTCTAAAGAGAGAGTCGTTGTTCTCTATTATTCTCCGAAATGTTGCTTTCTACTCATATGCTGCTAGAAAATGACTGACTCCGACAAAGTTACTTTTAGTCATTGTTAGATTTCTCCTAAAATCAAATTTAGGACACTATACATTATCATGCAATGCTAAATCCATCTTGTTTGAATAACACTTTGACATATCACTGATATATTCACAATAATTTTCACCTAGTAAATAGTTCATGATAATTTATGACTATTAATAATTATTGCATAGTGAAATTTATGATTAAATGTAGTGTATTTGCAAAGTAGATTTATTTTCATATCTTCTGGGTTGAAATACAAACAAAAAGCGATAATTACATATCAGAGCTGGACTGAAAAAAGTGTTTTATTTAATGGAAAGGCTAAACCTTTGAAAAATTACGTAGACAATACCCATTACGCTAATTATATGCAGTCAAACCCTGTATTGTGCTAACTGTACTAACTATAGTAATACGTTACCAAAACTTGGAGCTCCATCAGAAAGTATCGTCATTTACCTCGTTTGTAGCATAATTATGATCACTGAATAGTAATACCATAAATACATAATATCTCACCTTAAGGTATCAACAGCGCAATATGCATTTTTAGGTTGGTAATGATAATGCTCAAATTAATTTTATGGCTGGTAAGAAAAATACACAATTTGCAAATAAGGGGCGAATTGAGATTGATAAAATGAGAAAAAATTTAATTCTAAGTAAGATGACCTTTTTTATAGTGGAAAATAGTTTAGGTATTGGAATTGTGAAAAATGATGCTCATGCATATTGCTCATTTCGATTACCAATCTGAATTAGATACGTTTAGGTGCGATATGACAATACATGATATCACAAAGACATACTAGTAGAAAAACTATGATTTTATGCCATGAGTTTGAAATGGTATATGTTAGGCAATTCATATAAGACAAGATGGTCTTTTGCGTCACAGCTGAAGGCCCAGCTGTAAAAGAATAAAGCAATTGTGAGACACGCCATTATGTAGATCTCTATGATGTAAGAATTCTTATTTGTAAGATTTAGATATACTTTAAATGTCTATATTTCTCGTATTTGAAAACACAATTACAGAAATTGATTCAAAGAAAAGATGTCATCTGAATCCTATTGAAAACTACATACCAATCGGCATTTTAAGTATTTAGAAGTGAGGTACTTGTGTATTTTCTTCGGTAACTAATTTCCGTGCATCGCGATTCACGATTTAAACCCATTCGTGAGATAATAATTACATATTTTAACTTAAAAGTACTAATCTTGGTTCATTATGTTTTATATATTCCATACTTGGGTCATTGATACATCAAACTCATTTTTACTGCACCAAATGCTGTAAATTACAGGAAATTGGAAAATAATTACCATTTTTATTACAGACACTTATGTGCATTTATTTGGCACCATTTACAGACTTTCAAACTATTTTAGTTCACAAAAAGTAATTAATAAGTCAAAAATTACCATTTATAAAAAAAGAAATTCATACTTAGAAACTTAATACTTTGGTAACTTATTCTAGAGTTTAAAAAATTAGATCCTAGATAGTAAAACATGTAAATAATTCTGTAAATCACTAGAGCTAAGTCAATTTACGAATGTTAGATTAGTTTTATACATTTGTATTTCGTAGGTAAATATGTGAAATATCGTCCCTTAAATAAAGATGCAAAAAAGACCTTACTCCACTTTCGTTTGGCAGTGAAAATGGCTTAATCCATTGTATATTCGTTGGATTAAAGTCTTTTTCAATGTAAAACGAAAAATGGAGAGAGTCTATTTTCACTACCAAACGATAAGTGGATTGAGGTCTTTTGCATTCTTAAGGGACGATATGTTATAGAGACATCAACCCATGATTCAGGTAGCATTAAGACATAATTCAGGTAGCATTAAGACATAATTCAGGTAGCATTAAGACATAATTCAGGTAGCATTAGGACATAATTCAGGTAGCATTAAGACATAATTCAGGTAGCATTAAGACAAAATTCAGGTAGCATTAAGACATAATTCAGGTAGCATTAAGACTAAGACATAATTCAGGTAGCATTAAGACTAAGACATAATTCAGGTAGCATTAAGACTAAGACATAATTCAGGTAGCATTAAGACTAAGACATAATTCAGGTAGCATTAAGACATAATTCAGGTAGCTAATTTAGTGTACGAAATTTAACATTAGGCTTTTTTGCCATCACAACAGTGGTAAAAACGCACTGAATGTTATGAATGCATTTAATGGTAAAAATGGTAAATTTTAGCGATTGATTATAGTCAAATTAGTACAGATACACTAGACTTACCAAAATATAGGTTTTAAAACTTTAGTTTCTATGAAATATTTCGAATTAGCCCATTAATTGACTAAATTAACCCTATTTTTGATTATAACAACAATGTTACTAAAACAAAAATTAATGGATTTGGTATCTCCACTTTAAAATTGATAAGAATGTGCCATAATTTAATTACAATTAATTTCTCAATCGACAAATAATTAGGGCGTTTAGTACCCACATTGCTTAAATTCAACTCTGATTGAAGAACAGTTATCAATCTGTGACATCAACTATCAGTTGCTAATTGCTAATCTATTTCATACTTTGGCACCAAAAATTATTCAAAATTCAGCACGAAATTTGAATGAAACTATTTTTTAACCATTTTTACCATTTATGCCACTACTTTTTAAATGGTGGTATTTAACGTTAAATAGCATTAAAAACCACTTACTACTGGTAAGTGATAAATGGTATTTTGTAAACTTGGTAGCATGAAGACATAATTCAGGTACCTTCAATGCATAATTCAGGAAGCGTCAAGACATTCAGTAGCAAGAGTATGAGGGAATGCAAAGGAAATAATGTTGTTTGTAATCTAATTACAGACATCTCCGAACTCAAAATGAGATCAAGCATCACAGAGATCCGTTTTAACAATAGGCAATTTACTCTTAGCTTACAAGTCGAGTTGATTCAAGAGCAACCTCTAAGACATTCTTGGTATGTCGGACATTAATGATGAACAGAGGCTGGGAGAAAGGTTGATAACGTACCGGGTAGAAGAACCGCGGGTTAATAAGGCGCATCGTATACATGGGTAGAGACCAATTGAATGACGGGTGGAGAATTTGGCAGAATGTTTGAGGATTACGATATCCATCTATAGGGAACATGCTGATTGGAAACGGAAAAAGCAGTCCTTACGGTGAGATTTCAGTTGGGCCTTCTCCTGATTGTGGAGCTAAAGCAACATAATCTATTTTTGGGTTGGAAATGTCCTTTGAACTGCTACTTGATGAGAATTCAGAATACATTGCTAAGACTGACCGTAAAAAGGAGACTGTTGAGGATTCATAAGTCCGGTTTGTGTGTTGAGTAACATTTTGGTCGTTATTTTCCAAAGATTGTTTCAGCATAAGCGGAGTTTGAGGGTCGGTTGGTGCCTGAGAAAAATTGCCTGTAGTATTTACCAATTTAGGAGGTCTGATTTTACTAAAGTCTGGCTCTGATTTGCACGACTTCCTTAAGGTACGCCAAAATTGGAGTGTCAGTGGAGTGCCCCTTCTTTCTAAGCTTCTAATGTGCAAGAAAGTATCAGATGTGGTTTTCAGCTCAGGTTTCATCTTTGCCGTCTGCTTAAGATAGCGACGAATAAACTCGCGTTTGTCATCTGGTGTCGGTGGTAGACCTGCCATCCTGCAAATATAATGCATTCAATTAATAAACCAATCTATTACATACTCGTTCTGTGACAGTTTAGCCAATATTTTCACAATTTAGTAATTGGTTTCAGAGACATAGATAGATTAATAGTATCAACTTACGGGAGATAGGCTTCTTTTCACATACACTTCTCTTCCCACTTAGTGAGAGTGAGGGAACTTAGCCGATAACATTATTACTAGATTATTCCAATTTTTGTTTTGATAATATATTTGATGGAATATTTAAGATGAAAAAATTTAAAATAATTGGCCATATTTCTCCATTGTAATATTTTCTTCTATTATAACTTTCACTCCAAGTTTACCTTTTGGAATCTGAATTGCGACTGAATAGGAGAGTTGAGAGATTCTAGTATCTATAACTGCATTGGAAGGGAGGTAAGTACATCCTTACTATCTCCTAGTTTTCCCCGTATTTGAGAAATGAGAAATGATACAGATAAAGTTTTTCCGGAGTAGCAAAAGCAAGTGAATTTCCGGAATTTAATGCATAAGGAAACTTTATGATTTCTAATTACCGATCCATCTGCACTTGGAGTTAGTTCAACCTTCATAAAGCAACTTCAGGAGCAATAAGCCCTGTCTCTCTCACGGAATGCGCGTCTTTGCTAATCAATCTAGAACTTGTACCTTGTACATGAACGATACAATTAGAGAAAGTATGCATGATACTTGAAAAAGTCCTTTGCATGGTATTAAATCAGGCCACGGATGAAGACGCTTCAAATACACCATTCTGCGATATTCTAAAAGATATCCTAAAGATAGTTTGCATATTTGGGTTATGAGATATCTGGATTGATACTTGAGTTGCTTGTTGCTCTTTATGTATCTTATGTGGGCAGCCTAGTCAAACTCCGTCATCCAAGTTCAGAGAAATCGATAATCTCGTTGCAGCAACTTCCTTCTGCAGATCCGCTCACTGATTCAATTACACTATTATCCTACTCATTCGTAGAACCAACTCATACCTTCAATACACACTAAATTTATGATTCACGAACTCTGCAGAGTTTTGCGACTGGAGGAAATATCAGAAGTAGTTCCAAGAGTAGCGCTTGATTTGCAAAGCCTGTTTTCAACCTGTATTTACTATTAGAGATTTTCTAATTTTCTGTCCGTTTATTAAAATGAACATTCGTCTTCTTGGAAAATAATGAATTGAAGTATAATTTTCCCGATATTTGTTCTGTGGTTGTTATTACTACTCTTGGAAAATTTCTCCTGACAGTATACCTAAGATATTTAGCTGATAAATTCACAAGCCCAGCTTACTTTTATGCCTCCAGCTTTTCAACATATGTTTGTGACTACCTATTATACATTTAAAAGGGTCTAACTCATATTAAACGTTTAAATAACTATAGGTAAATTATTCCCTACATTTTCCAAGTATTATGACATTAATGTAGTTAAGGAACTCAATCGAAATGAATAATAAAAATCTTGAGTAAGGGAAATATTATAAATCAATTAATGTACCACCTATTTACGACGTCTATCTAATGCAATGTGCACAATTAACCTACCTGTCTATCTACCAGTTAAATATATTTAATGAGGATTCTAAATAACCTATAGCTCAACATGCATTATCAATTTCATCTTCATGTGGCCAATTCTTTGAGTCACAACATGGACAATAACGTATTCCACAGTGGAAACTTGTCGCATGGAAGTGGAAGTTTCTCCTTGACCAGTAGTAACTCTGTCTTGCCCAGCAACTCTTTTACAATCCTTTTTATTGGTCCTCTTGAGATATTCATATCCCTTCCCGACAAACAAATTGTTGACTCCGACTGAAGACGGCGTGCTCGTTTGGGTAAATTGGAGAAATCCTTTCAATCCTGCTTCGTACTTCCATGACCTTTTGGTCGCCTTACTCAAAACTTTTAAAAGTCTCAGGTTAGGAAAATGTTCCCTTACCATATGTAACAATCTAAAAGCTTGAACATCCTCATCTTCAGTTTCAGAATAATGGGAGTCGGACATAAATGCATTGACAGCAAAAGTAATTTCTGATACGCTTCGACTAGGGACAATCTTGGTCTTTAAAAATTGTGAAAATGTTGAATTGAGAGGATCAACTGAGTAACGATAATCCAATGTTTTCAACGAAGGAAACAACTCGTTCCATTCAGTATAACCAGATGATATCCAAGCGACGTTCTTGTATGAACTACATAGAGAAAATCTCTCTAAATTTGCCAGACATGGAAAAACGAAGTCCTCTTGACCTGGATTTATAGATAACATAGAACGAAATAAATAAATCAAAATTTCTAAATGCTTACAGAAATTATTAAGTATATTTATATACGTATATTTACCTTTCAAAATGTTACGGAAAGGATATTTACCACCGGCCACAAGAGCAGAGCCAGGTAATGGTGGATGTACGAGATTAAGATTTTTAAGACAATTTTTCTGGCTCCTAAGAAATACCAGCAATAATTGGGAATGAAGAAGAATGTCTCCAACTCTGCTTTGTTCATTGTGAGGGCAAGTGCATTGCAGGGTAAATGAATTCAACTTCAGTTTCCCCTTTCGCCCCACGTCTGCCAGCTTGCTAATAGCTCTGATAACTTGTAGGTAATTTGACTTCCAGTCAACCAGAGACAGTTCTCTTATGCTTACCAGATTTTCTGGGGGAATCCGCAGCAGAGTAGTAGTATGATTCGGGTTCAGGTTCATTTCAAGACTTTCGAGATTTTCTGCTGCAGAAATTATTTCGAATAGACATCGGGCTACTTCTCTAGTCGGGTCATAACTCCAAGTAAACTTTTCATGGACAAAATATTTTAGTGATTTCAGGCTGTATAATTTAGATCCTACCATTTTACCATATTTATTAGGCCAAATGGGCACAAAAGAATCTGGCGTGTCATCTTGAATATTTTGGTCGTCTAATACAATAAATATCAATGACAAGTTTTCCACGTTGTAAATATACCTAAAGATGATATATTGGAAAGCTTTCAGTTGATGCATCAACAAATGGTAGCGATAATGATCGACTACCACTGTCAGATTTTTGATGCCATCTCCAAATAAGTCCAGCCAATTGTCAGTCCACATATTATCTCTTACAGTGCAATTTGTTTTGATAAATTTTACAGATTCCAGTGGAAGTCCATCGCAGTCGTTTGGAAAGTCTCGGAAAAATGATTCAAAGCCTTTTAAGCGATTTCTTAATGAATTTACTCTTGTGTCGTTTCTTTCAAATACTATAGTCATTTCCGATTTAAATTGGGGCTGAGAAACATCGCGCCATTTGCGACATACTAAACGACACGTTTTCAAATCTTCTCCATGCAAGTTTCGAAATATATTAGCCAGAATCTATGTGGAAAAATAGAAAAATCGACCTTATTTGAATTTATTTAACATATCTTTTCGTGATTTAAACTCCTAGCCTACAACTGGGAGATATTATTATTATTTACTTTCTTGACTCTATTCATGCACACAGCCAATAATATTACCAGGGTTACCATACTGAAATTGGGCCCCTTGCGTATTAATCTCTCTTCAACACCGAAACAGTGTTTATTTTTGCTCAATGATTGAAATTTATGATTTTCTCGCGCTAATTGGGAATGCTACTGGCGATAATTTTAAATTCAACTTAAACGGCAAAAATTTATGAATCTTTACTACTGCATAGACGTTAAAGTGTATAGGTGGGACATGCCAATGGAATTCTGTCGGTATTCTTGTATAATAATTGAGATTTTACTTTGAAAAATAACCTATATCATTATGAATTTTCGAATTAATATTACGATTAAATAGTCTGTCACCATGGCCATTTTGTAAAATTTCAGTGTTTCGAAATTGAGAGAATAGGGGATAAGTTGGGATCAAGACTACTTTGTGAGCGTGTACTTAATCTGTCTGTCTGTCCAATGCTTACTAAGAATATGTTTTGTCAGGGGACGATTAGAAAATCAAAATAGATGGAGATTGTAAATGTAATTTTTAAAAGTAGACTACCCGTATAATCTTAAAGAAAAAGAATAACTTCGGTTCGGTTGCAAGAGATGTTACACAACGAAAAGCAATTAAATTTATTTCGGTAAAATCGGATTTGGAGAGCGGAGAAAATTGTGCGTCTTACTCTCAGATGGTTACTCGTAGGACTGACTAATTTTTGTTACAAACAAGACTATTTTGACATGATATGACTAAGATTTTCAACAATTTCATGTTGACATAGGGACTCAATTTAGATATTTGCTTACACTAAAACCATGAAATATTATGCTATTTCCAAAAGTAATCCTGTACTGAGCAGGTTTCCTTTCCCACTTAGGTTCAAACTGGATACCACACAAACCTAATTTAGCATATCATAATATAACCTAACCAAAGAATGAGGCGGCTGCCTACTTTATTATTTTAGCTTTAGTCCTTTGCCGGCAGACAGAAAGGAAAACAGGCTACTGTTTTACTATCAACTGCGGTTCAGGGTCAGTTTTTCTAAGTTACGTTCAACCTGGCTGCGGGAGAGTAAAACAGGAGCTCGCCACTTAAAGTAACAGCAGCTGTCACTGTCATATAGTAACATTTTTGAAAATCGTGAGCTAAAGCTTGATTTGATCGAATGTACACTTTTAGATCATGTCATGTATCTAAAGGACTAGGGATGTTACAACTAAAGATGTTTGCGATCTAATGACTTAACCTCCGCTACTTTTTTACATTCATTTGAACAAAATTTATAACATTTTGGTTTCTAATTTTACTGGGAAATATAGGGGAAACTCCACCAGGGGGAAACCCTGGTTATTTTCCATCGATACAAATTAATATACATTTTCGAAAACTCATATACTCTTGAGATTTAATGTTGTGGAATCGGTATTATTTTCGCGCAAATTTTGCGGTTAGTTTTCTAAGTACTATATTTATTATCACCATGTGGCTACAGCATGAAATGCATGTGTATAGTACTCAGAAAACTAACCCCAAAATTTGCGCGAAAATCATACCGATTCCACAGCGATTAAATCTCAAGAGTAGGTTCTTTTTCAAAGTAAAATGTCAATTGAACGTTCCATGTACCTTATGTCCGTATCGTTAAAATCGTTAAAATGTAATGAATACTGATTTTGTTTTAAATTTCAACACGCTTAAGCATTAAAAATTGTTTTACTAAATAATCAATGGTCCATCAATGAAATACGAGCCAAAGCACAGTCGCTAGAAATTTACTTAATCAAAATTTTACTAGCGCATTGTGCTAGGTCTACAGCTAGTATTAATTAACATATTCATGTACAGGCAAGTATCTAGAAATTTGTTCAAGGGGGCACAACCAAAAAAGGATGACAAAAATGAAAAAAATTGGCCTTTTTTGAGACAAACTTTTACTTTTCTCAGATTTAGGCCGGCGCTGGGCCCCTCCCCGCCCCTACTGGATAGTGCTTGTATATAATATTATATGTACAAGCACGGAAAATATTATATAAATCATTTCAAGTTAAAATACTGTAGCTTTTTACCACTTACCAATTCATTATCCATCATTTTTAAGACAATAGAGAGCAAAGTTAGTTGAAAATGACTAATAATTAAGTTTATTATATTTAAATACCTTTAAAATTTAATTACCTGTAAACAAATACAAGGCGGCTTTCTAGCCCAAAGCCTTTGAACATTTGAAAAATACTGTTTCTTCTTTTAAAAAACAAACTTTTGGGCTTCATGCAATTATTGCCTATTTCAGGTTGTTAGTTACAACAAAAGAGAACAAAATTTTGCAGGGGCGGCTTGGTTAAATGGTTTGACAGTAATACTTAAATTCGCAGTAAAAATCTAGTTACCCTGAATGTTATTAATTTCTGACAGATTCCTAAAAATCAAGGTATCGTAAACTGCCATATAATTGACGCACAAAAGTAGTGTATGCCATATCCTAAATCAAATAATATTGCCAAAAATCCAATTCATTACCTGTCAAAAATGTATTTTTGCTTAATTTGCGGCATTACGGCATGCCGCACATAAAATCAATTTACGGCGTGGCGACTTTACAGTCTTACAATAATAAAAATGCAACTATTGTAACTATCTTAAAGTTTAAATTTTCACTTACCAGATCATTATCTCCAAAGAATTCTTCCATTGGTAAGTTCGGATTAGTAATAGCAATTGGCGTCTTCATTTTTAGCATAGAAAACAGTCGTTAGGCTAAGTATTTCGAATGGACTACAGGAACTGGGTAGATGCAAAATGGTCGTCTATGTGATTTAACCAATTCACATAATTATTATTTCATTAGCTCTACTACCCTCTTATAGCTGACATAATCGTTGTTAGGAGGAGGAATAGATACAATAATCTTTCCACAAAGCTAGCCACCAATTTATTACTGTCCTTGGGTTGTGTTTGATGGACTCGACCGGATTGACTTTCTACTGAACTTTCAGCGGAGATGAGGGAAATTGAGAAATCCAGGTGAGTTGGACCACTTGTTGCGAACTATATTCAACCGACGCTGCGTTCGGATTCAGTGGCAAAGCAGGAATGATAAATCGCTAGCTGTGCGTAGCCTTACATACAACTAAAAGCATTCAGTATCAAAATACACTCATAACATATTTTGATTTCAGGCTTACCGTAAGAAATAGTTCTTCTTACTTCTTCTGCGTCGAACCAATCCTATTATAAATCAGTAAAGCCATGTTTCACCCTAAAATTTTGCACCTAGAAACAATTCCTCTTTGTTGCTCCTAGAAATTTTTTTATTGATGAACTTTTAATTGTAACTTTTGCAATCCAAATTTAAAATCATATCAATGGCCTTTCAACTCTAAATTACGGGAAATAAACTCACTAATCACTATCGTATTTATGCCTCAAATATTTGGGTCCATACAAGTACACTATACCCTTTATTAATCTAATATCAAATACCTAAGTTATTCCTACTACACTTAAACTTGATATGTGCATGTTAATTGTGGAATTACTTCGACGTGGGGATTATTTATTTAGAGATAGCTAATTAGCGATGAAAATTTTGATATGAGTAAATACATAATTCCCTATACAGAAAAGTTTCAACTTTATTGTAATGGAGAGGAAAGGAGAAAACTTATGCATGCATTTATTACAAAGCACTATTGTAAATCTAATTATTTATCCTTCTGCGAACTTGTTGCAACACAATCACTTTCAATCAACAAACTGCTCTGCTGCCATATTATGTTGCATGTCTGCACCAGGCGACAAGCATCATGACGATGGTTCATCCTTTGAAATCTACCCACGCTTTAAGTCTCATGGAAAATTATATAATAGAAACTGTTTTGTCAGTTCCTTTTAGAAAAAATATTCTATAAAGTTATCACTGATCCATAGCTATACAACTAGATCTAATTTAATACTTTCTTCAATCTTTCTCTTCTGCTGTCAGGAAGAAACTGTTGGCTACGGGAAAAGTAATTTATGCTATTCAATCTGTAAACTCTGAATCTTAAAGCCGTAGAATATATATGTAATTCTATAAACTCTGCCAATTAAGGCATATCGTTTGATAATTATATATATCTGTCTTTGTTATTCTAAGTCTTACGTAATCATACTTATTAATGTATTTAAGGTTTCATCATTACTACCCTTATATGTCAGCTAGCATTAATAGTATATTATACACTTTAAACTTGAGTATTATTAACATACTCCTAACAAATCTATTATTTACCTTCATTGATAATTATTAATTTTGATAAGCGTAGGTGTAACATTCAAACCTAAATTTGTTCGGACCATACATCTGTCTCAAAAACAACAAGATAAGTTGTATTAACACAAAGGAGTTGCAATGAATACTCCCCCGCGATTTCTTATTACTCTTAATTTTGATCCTTTTCGAGTTGATGTTCCCTATTGGAACTTCTTCTCTACTCTGCAGTTTCCCTATGTTAACTAGTGTGGTTTGCTGGACTCCTTTCAATTGCATTTTGCAACTGTCTTCGTGTGTTCTCTGGTGCAGTGCCCTGGCCATACAGTTCTTACATGTGCCATTTCTCAGAAAGCTAGTTGATAGACTTATTTCCTGTTTAAGCGTTAATTTTACCAGTTAGTATATAATAGTCGGTCAGTTTGGTGTTTTGACGGTGGTTGGATAGTTTGGCAAAAATGTACAATCGGAGAATCTGGCAAAGCTTTTACTATGCTATAGTGCAAGTAAGTAACAATCGCTTTAATACATAATACTTTTACTTGCATTCGCCTCTTCATTTTAAGCTGAGATTTCAGTTTTTACACTTAGATGTTATGCCCTTGAAGGTCGGAAAATTCGTTAAAAATTAGTCATTTGAGTTAGAACAATGAATTGAGTATTGAACAATGAATTTTGTATTGAACAATGAACATAGTTGACGATTTCGCACATATAATAGTGCCAGGGAGGGTGTAGTAGTGTAAGTGTAGTGAATCGACGCGACGGTTCAACCACTAGACGGGAAATAAGGTTGTAAATACATATAAATCGGCATCTTCAGGTATGCTGTAATTGGGATGATGCATTCGTATTTTTTGTGTTTTGGTGTATATTCGTTATTTTTTTCTATGCCTGTAGACATTTTCATTTACCCATGTCTCAGTCACAGTCCTAACTTTGGCTTTAAAAGTGTTAATACGGAAACAGGTTAAACAGAATGTCGGCCGAACGAATAGAGCCTAGTCTCTTCTCCATAATATAATATTTTCTGTTGATACCAAGTAAAGTAAGTGGAAGTGAAGTAAAACAACCCTAAATACAGTATATAAAAACCAAAGGCAAGACTGATAAGTTTTATGAGGCGGTAGAAAAAATCGATCTTAAAGCAGCTTTTTTGAATAGTTATTTATAATTAATTTAATACTATAAATAAGGTTAGGGAAAATTGTAATTACTTGCTATGTGTAATCACACCGTCATCATATGTGTAACCACACCGTCAACACATTTGTAACAATACTATCACCACTTGTGTAACCACGCCGTTAACAAATTTGTAACCACTCCGTCAACACACTTGTAACCACTCCGTCAACACACTTGTAACCACTCCGTTAACACATTTGTAACCACTCCGTCAACACATTCGTAACCACACCGTCGACACATTTGTAACCATACCGTCAACACATTCTTAACCACACCGTCAACCCATTCGTATCCACACCGTCAACACACTCGTAACCACACCATCAACACATTTGTAACTACACCGTCAACACATTTGTAACTACACCGTCAACACATTTGTAACTACACCGTCAACACATTTGTAACTACACCGTCAACACATTTGTAACTACACCGTCAACACATTTGTAACTACACCGTCAACACATTTGTAACTACACCGTCAACACATTCGTAAACCAAACCGTCAACACATTCGTATCCACGCTGTCAACACATTTGTAACCACACCGTCAACACATTCGTAAACCACACCGTCAATGCATTTGTATCCACACATTTGTAACCACACCGTCAACACATTCGTAACTAGACCGTCAACACATTTGTAACCACACCATCAACACATTTGTAACCACACCGTCAACACATTCGTAAACCACACCGTCAATGCATTCGTATCCACACATTTGTAACCACACCGTCAACACATTTGTAACCACACCATCAACACATTTGTAACCACACCATCAACACATTTGTAACCACACCGTCAACACATTCGTAAACCAAACCGTCAACACATTCGTATCCACGCTGTCAACACATTTGTAACCACACCGTCAACACATTCGTAAACCACACCGTCAATGCATTCGTATCCACACATTTGTAACCACACCGTCAACACATTCGTAATCACACCGTCAACACATTTGTAACCACACTATCAACACATTTGTAACAACACCGTCAGCACATTCGTATCCACACTGTCAACACTTTCGTAACCACACCGTCAACACATTTGTAACCCCACCGTCAACACATTCGTAAACCACACCGTCAATGCATTCGTATCCACACATTTGTAACCACACCGTCAACACATTCGTAACCAGACCGTCAACACATTCGTAACCAGACCGTCAACACATTTGTAACCACACCATCAACACATTCGTATCCACACTGTCAACACATTTGTAACCACACCGTCAACACATTCGTAACCACACCGTCAACACATTCGTAACCACACTGTCAATACATTTGTAACCACGCCGTCAACACATTCGTAACTACACCGTCAACACATTTGTAACCTCACCGTCAACACATTCGTAACCACACTGTCAATACATTTGTAACCACGCCGTCAACACATTCGTAACTACACCGTCAACACATTTGTAACCTCACCGTCAACACATTCGTAACCACACTGTCAACACATTTGTAACCACACCGTCAACACATTCGTAACCACACCGTCAACACATTCGTAACCACACTGTCAATACATTTGTAACCACGCCGTCAACACATTCGTAACTACACCGTCAACACATTTGTAACCTCACCGTCAACACATGTGTCTCATGACTCATGTACTACGATTCCTATAAACATCACAATAAGTTCAATGTTAGGTTTGTATATTTTGGGTCTCACGGTAGTACAATTTAATGTTGATCTCGTTCTGTTTGTTGACTTTAGTTAATTAGTACTAGAATTCTAGTTGTGACTTTAAATGACTGCGGTCAATTAAATCTACTGGTAACTTTCTTACTCATTTTGAGACGAGAACAACTCCGTTGTATTTGCGTGCCATTTTAATGAGAATGTTTAAACACCAAGCGCTTTGGAAACATTATATTATGCAGTTTTGTATCGTCTTATTTGCCATACTTGTCTTTTGCATACCCGCCAGTTATTCCTCTTTATCTTCACAAGTATTAATTTTCTCCTTCGAATTCTTCAGCCCAAAAACATATTAAATAACGTACCATTTGGCGAATGCTAAAGATAAAATTTTACTTCGATTTTCATTATCCAAATATGGATTAAACTAAAGATGGGCCAAAATTGCTATTAACATTTAAGTTTTAATATTAATTTAATGTACTGTAGAGAAAAAACAGAACTTTAAAACAATATGGGGTGGAAGGGAGACCAAAGAGGTAGAGTCTCAGAATACAGGCATTGAAAGAGCATTTGAGTTTGAGGGTACAAAGGAAAACAAGCTCAGTTTTATGATATAAATACTGCCATCTCCGCCCTGACCTTAGTATGAGTTCTAGTTTAGCAATAAGCAGCATGTGCCGGGAAAACTGGAGTATGGGGGCAGAGGGTAGGACACGAGAGGGGGGCTGGAAACTTCAAACCGATTCATCATTCATGACATGACTGACTGTAGTACGACCACTTATAGTGAAGAATTGTTGTGTAGGAAAAATGCTACCTTTGCGAATGTAGTTTCCATCTATCAGGCAAGGCAACAATCGCGTTTTGGTAGTTGGTAGTAAGTCCAGTATCAACCCTCTCTTGCCTTGGAAAGATCCTAACGAAGAGACTTATGATGAGATTTAGAGAGAGTTTCCCATTACAGATTATCTTACTAACATCCGATCCTCCAAAGATCTTTGTAGCATTACCGGGGATCATTTGATGCTTGTCCCAATGAATGTGTGCATTGTTTTGCTGAATGCAAATTGTTGCTGAAGCTTAGGTAAGAGATATCTACTATTCTATAACGTAGTGTACAATGTAGAGGTAACCGAATGTCAAGCAAACAATAGATTTTATAGATACAGTTAGATGTATTCCACTACAGAATTCGATTAATTTTTCTGCCATACACTAGTGTGTGCTTTTACACTTGATTAGGACTTTGAGCTAACTATGGAAGGCGAGATGAGAAATATACTACATTTAGGAATCATTACAAAATTGAGTGGTAGTTATTAGCTGTAAGCTTCCTTATTCAAACACGAAGCGTCGTGATAATTCGTATTTCCGTATCATGAAAATTGTTTCTGTGTGAATTACGGTATTTTACGCGAGTTCCGT
This sequence comes from Tomocerus qinae, assembly GCA_020055645.1. Classification (NCBI taxonomy): domain Eukaryota; kingdom Metazoa; phylum Arthropoda; class Collembola; order Entomobryomorpha; family Tomoceridae; genus Tomocerus; species Tomocerus qinae. The sequence continues at coordinate 46,935,171 of CM034546.1, read as the reverse complement.
AGATACGTGAAATTTATTATTAACTTAAGTCATTTTTATGACACAGTCACCAATATTCCAGTGTTGTACAATTCCTACAGTATGATGATGCCATAGATGATGCCAAAACCTAAATAATAATTGGTAAAACAAGCTTTTCTTTGAAATTCGTATCTCTGTAGAAAATTTTACGTTGTTATACCTCGTAATACTAAATGGTCTATGTACAACTTAGCAGTGTTATTAAGGTTATGAGAAAATAACCTTTTCAAGAGCTTGTAATAATTACAAAACTGATGTTGAGAACATTCTTTATCCTCTTCAACTTGATTATTTGGCAACCAGACAGGTGCTCAATTAAATACAGAGCAAGAAAATTGGGAAGAGCTGCTTTTGTAATAGTGTACTCCTCTTAGATCTAATGATGTTTGACATTTTCTGGAGTTGTAAAAATCCTCAGTATAGTTTGCTAAATAGAAAGAAAGAATTTATAAGACCTATAATGACATCGTATAGAAGATAGCGTCTTTATTAGTGGAGAAAACAAGAACAGAATCAGCGGAACTGGAGTACAATGTATACATAATGTCATGTATAGTTACACTAGATTTTACTGAGGTGTACTACAGACGTACGGAAGAGTTCCTATACTCTACGCCAAACAAATTCTTAAGGCTGCCTCGGCCAGCACAAGTTTCCAATTTTTGGCTCATTTAAAAAATTCGTCAGATTAGATGCTCGGAACACCTTTTTTATAGTTTACACGTCTCACATTGTATCTACTGGTCAGTTTTTAAAATAGTTACTCCGTTAAATTACTTCATCGTTTTTCTGATAACAAGACTTTTTTTACGTCCTACGCACGATGAGAAGTTTGAATTTTGGAAATGTTGATTTATTCAGGACTGACGGACATGAACTTATATTTACGAATATAGATGTTTACTTCAACCTAATAGGCTGCTGCTATGAACTTTGAACTTATCAATTTAACGCAAACCTCTTGATCACTTAAAAAGCAATAATACACTTATCCAAAATGAACACTTAATTATAGTATTGGTATATGGAGCATTAAGAATGGTGAACAAATCTCTTGTCCCCAACTTACCTATATTATGTATGATACATAGTCTTTCCAGGGCATGAAAAATGTAACCTTTTTTGGAAAAAAGGCAAAAAAGCACCTTTTTGTGCTTTTTCAAGCTGTATTATGAATTTGGTGAAATAATATTGCCATTTTCTATAATTTTTGTATATAATATATATCAACATACAAATTGCAATTAATTTTTTTTAAATAACCAAAAAGGCACCTTTTTGTCTTTTTCATGACCTGAACTTTACAAGCAAATGCTGAAATTATGTGAGACAGATTTGAGAGTAAACTTAATAAATAACCTGACTTAACAGACCAAGCATAAGTTATACCAGTTACTACTAGTATATCGTAATATTATTACGACGAAGTCTTGAGGTTCTAAGTTATCAAGTTATCATTCCTGCTTTTCTGCACTAAATCACAACAACGCAACTGTGAAGGATAGTGAACAAAATGTATGCCAGCCAGCTCACCTGTCTTTTCTCAATTTCCCGTCTTGTCTTTGTGAAAAGTTCTATACCGTCACCGTACTCTACTCAGTAAACAGCCACACAGCGCTTGGTGCATACAGCGTACCACAATAATAAATCGGTAGAGCTGCCTGGATTTATCTCTGCTCTTCAGACGACTTATTCAACTAAGAGGCAAATAAAGCAAAGGTTAATTATACTTCATACTTATGAATTAATTAAGCATGCAAATATTGTTACTAAGTTATTAATACAATAATTCATTGGAATTATTATCTGGTAAGCAAAAATTTAAACTATTTACATACGGATGCAATCAGCATTTGCAGTAATGTAGAAATGACAATTTTATTGGTTCAGGTTGGCAAGTGATAAATTATCAATTGGAATTTTGTGGATACATGCTATAAGCACATTATATAGATTTTTAAAAATTATTCTTCGGTTCAAAATGTCCAAAACAAAAATTTGAAAATGATTGTAATCATGATTATGAATAAATATTGTATCTACTATAATAACATGCCATACTTATTGTAAGAAAAAACTGTATTTGTCAATAAAAATTTCATTTAGATCGTTCTGATAAAGAAAATGGGAAATTTTCTGAGCATCCCTCTCCAAATTTCATCCATTGCAGAAATGGTGGGAGAGATCATCTTTCGTGTTCAGCATCTCCAGATACAACAACAAGAGATGCTCATTCAACATCGAGATACACTACGTCAAAATATGATACTCCAGCAACCACAATATCACCTACAACTACGAAACCAACAGCTTCGCGAACTTAACAAGCGGCTATACCAACAGAACGTGCATCTGGTGAAACAAAATCAATTTGTACTTCAACAAATTCAGCAATTACGCCATTATGTTCAACAGCAGAATGAAAATTAAATTAGCAAACATTTTTCATTTTTACCCTTATCAAGAAATATACCAAGAACATGTTTTAACCAATCCTTTTGTAAACACAATATAATTTTTTGTAAAACAATACGTGACATGACATGACGTATTGGTTTAAATAATTTTACGGTTAAACCAATGGCCAACTTTGTAATTTTATTTAAATATTTAAATCTAATTTATTGTAATATTTTACTGGCCTATTTGCCACTTGTAGAGAGCCACATGGTTAGATTATAAACCAAATTGTCAAAATTGAATTACCATAATTGTACTAACATAAATTTTTCTTTCTTACCTGGATTTTTTACTTGAGTATTTTGAATTTATTTGAGATAAGGGAGGTTGAGTAAATTAAAATACTTTTCTCCAACCAGGAATGCTGCACTTAATCAACAATTCATTGCATTGCTCAATTTAATTATTTCCAGCAAGCATCCTATGCATCATCTTCAAGCTTGGGGATAGAGAACAGATCAGAGCAAAATCAGATTGAGCTCTAAACTAGTATTTTAAATTTAGTGAAATAAGTAATTTTACTAGTGCCTAATATCAAGTATAAATGGCTAAAGCTCATGCTTCAATATTATTGTAAGATTATAGTTGAATATTACAATCTGCGATTCAATACCAATATTATAGTTGTTAATGTAGAGTTGGTGTGTTGGAGATCCATGTTTACAATATAGCTTTAAGCATAGCACTTTAGAACGAGTGTGCTGAACATCCATAGAGATATTATATTCATTATAACATACAGATGCTTATGTCGGTAAACAATATAACTTGAGTTTGGGCACACTATGAACCAATTGAACCAAGCAATGGCAATGCTAACACTCCTTGAATTGTGTTTTAATGCTTCAGTATTGTTAGATTAGTTGAATATAATAAAATCAGCGATTGAATGCCAATAATATAATAATGTAGAGTTGGCGTGGAGTCTTGGCGAGCCACAACTGTTTACATTAACTTTTTGCATAGCACTTTAGAACTAGAACGAGTGTATTGAAAATCCATGTACATAGAGATATTGTGCATTATGGCATACAAAAGTGCACAGAGATATTCAAAAGTAACAGAGAAAGTAAAGTTTATATCGGTAAACAATATAACTTGAGTTTGGGCACTATAAACCAATTGAACCTTGCAATGCAATGGCAATGCTAACACTCCTTGAAATGTATTCTATTTATGGGCTCTGATGCACATAAGTACTACTATGGTCCAGTTACTTTTTTGTACATCTCTTTAGTATACACTGAATAGATAACATAGACGGTAAGAAGAATATGACTAGAACACTTTCACCAACATTATTAGGAATGTTAGCATTAAATGTTAATCTTTTCTTAGGTAGGGTAGAGTGCTTATTTCTAAAACTTTGTTCTGAATCTGGTCATTTGCTAAGTTAATTTTGGTAAATCCCATTTAATTGATGGTGACATAGAATAAAATAAATAATGTGTGTAGTTCAAATTAGAGTCTCGTTCGTCCTTCAAATGTATGTAGGTAAGAATGGCGGAATCGAATATTCATGTTTTCATTTCCCAAACAAATTACTTTTGTCAATTGAAATCCTCCAGGCAAATTTATTTCTTCTTGGCTATTATTGGTAATCGAAAATCGTAATTCATTATGGTGATCATGGGTTAATATTTCTTGAATCACTTGAAGAGAATCAATTGTTTTCAAATCTTCATGTGGTACTATTTTTAGGGTGACTCCTTTTGGTGGTATTACTTCAACTCCAGCATAGAATGTACAAAGAGAATTAGCTGTGATAGTTATAGGCTCTGAAAGATTGAATATCATACCTTTTGCGTTATAGTAATTGTTTGGACATGGTCGATGCACAAGCACTTCAACTACAATTTCTTTATTTAAAGCCATTTAGTACTAAACTGGTGTATGGTTCATTCATTTGAGTAACTGACTATATAATATGACTATCAGAGTCTTATTTAATTACTTTCACTTATTCACATATAGTTATATCAAAAAATATGTTCCAACTTCCGATATTTCACTTAAAATAATACCGAAATTCGGAAATCGGAGGTCTGTCCCAAATTTTCTTTTTCACTCCACTTTCACTTTACGCGTCTCCTAATAATTCTGTCTATATACTACACAACACGAATTATGGCAAGTCACGTTTGCTTATTTCGGCCATCATACTGTAATTTGACGTTGACTAATAATGAGATCAAGAAATGAGCCTTTCTGGATTGAACATTGAAAATCGAACTCTGTCAAAAGTGAAACCAATTAACACTGCATTAAACAGACATAGTTATACCGAGGCTATACTTTGAAATATTTTTGTATATGAAACTCGCCTTTTTAGTCACTCCCAAGTCTCAAAAAGGGCGAAATACTAATTCATAATTGTAGAAAAAATCCTTAATTGAACACCCAAAAAGTTGCCAAACGTTTTACAGAGAGCTATTTTTAGTTCAAGTATTTGTATTACTGTAACGAAACAATTCGAGTGAATTATTCAGTGTAATCAGCGAAATACTAAACCTGGAGCAACACAGACAAAAACAGTTTGAACTTAGAAGTTGGGAAGGGAAATGGTAGATACGTTGGCATTGTCTGGACATTAATGCACAAAAGTGACCGATGAGTGTATTGCTTTATATATTCATCTATCTAGTTCCCCACGCAGATACTGCGAAAGAAAAAGCCAAGTTAATAAAGATCAAAAGCAGTAAAAGCAAAGCAAAGTTTAATCATGGAAGGCAATAACATTGAGGCAAGAGACGGCTTTATCATTTCCCGCACGGATTTCTACTTTATTTATCGTTCAAATAAAGATGGTTAGACTATACACTGCATATCCGAGAGCTTTTTCCTGAACGCATTTCAATATTTCAACGAAAATACTCTACAGAAAATTGAATGGCATTGGTACCGAAAAATATCTGTAGCAAAAACATTTTTCAAAAACAAACACACGTTTTCATTACGCTTGTGTATGAGAAAAAATGTTATCCATAAAGCTACAATAACAATGTTTAAAAACTGAAATTGAAATTGACACGATATGTACTGGATGTTATGTTGTTCCTTTACAAAATAATAGGGTTCAAGTCAAGATCAACATGTCATTCCCTTGTCCCTTATGATGACCAACAGTTAACGGCTAGTGGCATATTCTTTAATTTCAATTTAATATTTTTACTTGTCGTTCTTATAATTGGAAGCAATTTGTTATTTTAATCAATTTAATTCAATCCAATTTAATACAACTATTTTCGTTGCTTTAATTTAATTTAATTAAAAGCAAATTAACAAATCTTAATTAACTAAGTTTACATCAAATGAGAAATGTTCTATGCTGTCTAAACCATTGCCCAGATATCAGTTGACGAAAATTATTGAGTGGAAGAGGAGAGAAAGTAATTGGATGAAGGGCATGAAAAACTCATGGGTTTTTGCTGTTTGCAACCCAAAAACCAGGGTTTGTAGGTTTTTCATGCCCTGATTGGATGACTCAAGATTTTAGGTCTCTGTGATAAGGAAATGTGGTTTTTCTTTGCCTTATTAGATTGCAAAGATGACTTGTTAGTTGGATTACAATAGCTGTGACAAAAGGCAGCATATTATATTACTTTCTGTAACGAAGTGGATTTAGTATTAGAATTCATAATAATAATAATTTTATTAATACATGTGGAGAGTATCCATATTGTATCTAATCATTATTCAAGTGGCAATAGTGAAACATGTCACCTTGTGACTCGAACACTTTGTTTGTTAAAAGGAAGGTATCAGATATTGAGCTATGACAACAAGCTAATAGAAAAGAAAATATTCCTTATTATAGAACGAAGTTTACCAAAAAGAGTCTTAGAAAAATGATATTTAGTCCAATCCAATGATCAGTACCAATTTTCTGCAGGTAGACAAAGGCTGAAAAAGATAATTAATTATTATAGGTAGGGTGCATACTTATTTCTGGAGTGAAGCCTTTCGAGTGTCTGAACGTTTTTTGAGACTTCACAGCTTGAAAATATCACTCCATCAGAGACTCATTTAATTAGCAATGGTGAATACAGTGTATAGTGTATATTATTTGAATGTACTATATTTCTTATCGCAGTTGGCATTATTGCTACTGTTTGTGCAGCCAAGATATATTCATGAAAATGGAATTACACAGAGTTTAAGCACCAGCATAAGAGGTATACTACATTATCCTCCAAACAGAGCATCGGATACTAGTATGTTAGCCCCTCTCAATAGTATGTGGATTTTGAGGAGATTAACTACACAAATAATTAGCTGTCTTTGAAAATCGATCCCAGATCACGTTATAAGATCTGCCATAAGCAGCCCCTTAAAATTCTTGCTCGAGATGGCTAACCATGTATAATTGAGAGTAGTTAACGGCCAAGCGCATAGGTAATAAACGAAAAAGGGGATTTTACAAAATGCAGACAGTTGCAACAGTTCAACAGTGCAACAGTAGCACTTACAGGGCCATTCATAAGCCATAAACTACTGTAGCACTGTTGCATACAGATTGCAACTGTAGCACTGTTGCATACAGATTGCAACTGTAGCACTGTTGCATACAGATTGCAACTGTAGCACTGTTGCATACAGATTGCAACTGTAGCACTGTTGCATACAGATTGCAACTGTAGCACTGTTGCATACAGATTGCAACTGTAGCACTGTTGCATACAGATTGCAACTGTAGCACTGTTGCATACAGATTGCAACTGTAGCACTGTTGCATACAGATTGCAACTGTAGCACTGTTGCATACAGATTGCAACTGTAGCACTGTTGCATACAGATTGCAACTGTAGCACTGTTGCATACAGATTGCAACTGTAGCACTGTTGCATACAGATTGCAACTGTAGCACTGTTGCATACAGATTGCAACTGTAGCACTGTTGCATACAGATTGCAACTGTAGCACTGTTGCATACAGATTGCAACTGTAGCACTGTTGCATACAGATTGCAACTGTAGCACTGTTGCATACAGATTGCAACTGTAGCACTGTTGCATACAGATTGCAACTGTAGCACTGTTGCATACAGATTGCAACTGTAGCACTGTTGCATACAGATTGCAACTGTAGCACTGTTGCATACAGATTGCAACTGTAGCACTGTTGCATACAGATTGCAACTGTAGCACTGTTGCATACAGATTGCAACTGTAGCACTGTTGCATACAGATTGCAACTGTAGCACTGTTGCATACAGATTGCAACTGTAGCACTGTTGCATACAGATTGCAACTGTAGCACTGTTGCATACAGATTGCAACTGTAGCACTGTTGCATACAGATTGCAACTGTAGCACTGTTGCATACAGATTGCAACTGTAGCACTGTTGCATACAGATTGCAACTGTAGCACTGTTGCATACAGATTGCAACTGTAGCACTGTTGCATACAGATTGCAACTGTAGCACTGTTGCATACAGATTGCAACTGTAGCACTGTTGCATACAGATTGCAACTGTAGCACTGTTGCATACAGATTGCAACTGTAGCACTGTTGCATACAGATTGCAACTGTAGCACTGTTGCATACAGATTGCAACTGTAGCACTGTTGCATACAGATTGCAACTGTAGCACTGTTGCATACAGATTGCAACTGTAGCACTGTTGCATACAGATTGCAACTGTAGCACTGTTGCATACAGATTGCAACTGTAGCACTGTTGCATACAGATTGCAACTGTAGCACTGTTGCATACAGATTGCAACTGTAGCACTGTTGCATACAGATTGCAACTGTAGCACTGTTGCATACAGATTGCAACTGTAGCACTGTTGCATACAGATTGCAACTGTAGCACTGTTGCATACAGATTGCAACTGTAGCACTGTTGCATACAGATTGCAACTGTAGCACTGTTGCATACAGATTGCAACTGTAGCACTGTTGCATACAGATTGCAACTGTAGCACTGTTGCATACAGATTGCAACTGTAGCACTGTTGCATACAGATTGCAACTGTAGCACTGTTGCATACAGTTGTATAGGCATTTAATTCTGAACATGTTTTAGCACAGGTAACCACCAGTATTTTTACAACCATATTAATTAATTTGATATTTTACTGATTAATGTGCTTTAAAAAAGGAATAATTAAAATTAAGGTTGATAATAATATTACTATTATTTTTAATTATGTAACCTCACCCCTTTGCGGTTTGTAAGTAAAAGTTAATAATGTATGCTACAATCTCTATATATAATCGCAGACTTGATAAATTTACCTGTCTATATATATTTATATATATGTGTGTACGTTTGGTAGGTAGAACCTAGGGAAACTGCATATATTACATAAGAAGGTTGAATGGTGACTGGGGATCGATGATCGAATGGAAATGATTAGCGAAAGGGAACATTTCGTAATGATCGTAATGTGCGTATTAAATAGTATGTCAAAACTTTTAACCCAAATTGGTTTTGCTATATTATCGAAAAACTTATTCAACATTTTTTAATAGAGCTGGGTTTAATTTTTAATACCCTCTTAATTCCATTTTGCCAGTTGGGTTGGGATATCTTTTTTTTAGAATTAAATAAATAACAGTACTGGGAGCCACTAATTTATTCTTAAAAAATATTTATTGTAAGTTGTGCTCATAGGATTTGTACGTTTCTCCAGAATCCTAGACGGAATCTTATTTTTTCGGTTTTAAAAAGGAGCTTTTTGGTAAATTTGTGAGTTTTTTTGAAAATAGTCTTTCATTGTTTTCTGTATTTGATGCTACGATCTACAATTATTATTTTGGTGTAGGAACAGGGTTGCGGTATCCGGATAGGAAGGTGTGGACAAAAGTGGATAAAAGTGGTTTTATCCAGGGCAAAACTAGTTTTGTCCTGGAAGAAATTAGTTTTGTCCACTTTTGTCCTGGATGGAAAGTGGACAAAACTAATTTCATCCTCGACAGTAATAAATTTGTCCGGACAAAACGCAACCCTGTGTAGGAAATTCCTTTTTATCAGGAAGTTGGGGCTGCAGCTAATTTTTCCAACCACTTTAGAAAATAAAAGTGTATTATTGTAAATTTGCTTTGTATTTACAAAGTTAAAAAACTAATGGGATGTTTTCGAAATTGTTTTTATTACTGTGATGGATGGCCTGCAGAATTTCTCCTGAGTGCTAGATTTGCCCCTGTGCTGGGTTCGCTAGTATATAATAATCTTATATTTACATAAAATATACAAAAAACCTATGGCGAGCCGTAACAGAAGCTTACCTAAAAAAGGGAACATTGTGCATATTTTTGGTAGAATAATGCTAGTGTTAGTTTTATTTTGATTACAAGAATTAATAGTAAGTGATATCAATGATTGTTAATTTATAGTTATCATTCATTTACTGTTGATAAAACTGATTGCAACAGTGCTACAGTTGCAATCTGTATGCAACAGTGCTACAGTTGCAATCTGTATGCAACAGTGCTACAGTTGCAATCTGTATGCAACAGTGCTACAGTTGCAATCTGTATGCAACAGTGCTACAGTTGCAATCTGTATGCAACAGTGCTACAGTTGCAATCTGTATGCAACAGTGCTACAGTTGCAATCTGTATGCAACAGTGCTACAGTTGCAATCTGTATGCAACAGTGCTACAGTTGCAATCTGTATGCAACAGTGCTACAGTTGCAATCTGTATGCAACAGTGCTACAGTTGCAATCTGTATGCAACAGTGCTACAGTTGCAATCTGTATGCAACAGTGCTACAGTTGCAATCTGTATGCAACAGTGCTACAGTTGCAATCTGTATGCAACAGTGCTACAGTTGCAATCTGTATGCAACAGTGCTACAGTTGCAATCTGTATGCAACAGTGCTACAGTTGCAATCTGTATGCAACAGTGCTACAGTTGCAATCTGTATGCAACAGTGCTACAGTTGCAATCTGTATGCAACAGTGCTACAGTTGCAATCTGTATGCAACAGTGTTACAGTTGCAATCTGTATGCAACAGTGCTACAGTTGCAATCTGTATGCAACAGTGCTACAGTTGCAATCTGTATGCAACAGTGCTACAGTTGCAATCTGTATGCAACAGTGCTACAGTTGCAATCTGTATGCAACAGTGCTACAGTTGCAATCTGTATGCAACAGTGCTACAGTTGCAATCTGTATGCAACAGTGCTACAGTTGCAATCTGTATGCAACAGTGCTACAGTTGCAATCTGTATGCAACAGTGCTACAGTTGCAATCTGTATGCAACAGTGCTACAGTTGCAATCTGTATGCAACAGTGCTACAGTTGCAATCTGTATGCAACAGTGTTACAGTTGCAATCTGTATGCAACAGTGCTACAGTTGCAATCTATATGCAACAGTGCTACAGTTGCAATCTGTATGCAACAGCGCTACAGTTGCAATCTGTATGCAACAGTGCTACAGTTACAATCTGTATGCAACAGCGCTACAGTTGCAATCTGTATGCAACAGTGCTACAGTTGCAATCTGTATGCAACAGTGCTACAGTTGCAATCTGTATGCAACAGTGCTACAGTTACAATCTGTATGCAACAGTGCTACAGTTGCAATCTGTATGCAACAGTGCTACAGTTGCAATCTGTATGCAACAGTGCTACAGTTGCAATCTGTATGCAACAGTGCTACAGTTGCAATCTGTATGCAACAGTGCTACAGTTGCAATCTGTATGCAACAGTGCTACAGTTGCAATCTGTATGCAACAGTGCTACAGTTGCAATCTGTATGCAACAGTGCTACAGTTGCAATCTGTATGCAACAGTGCTACAGTTGCAATCTGTATGCAACAGTGCTACAGTTGCAATCTGTATGCAACAGTGCTACAGTTGCAATCTGTATGCAACAGTGCTACAGTTGCAATCTGTATGCAACAGTGCTACAGTTGCAATCTGTATGCAACAGTGCTACAGTTGCAATTTGTATGCAACAGTGCTACAGTTGCAATCTGTATGCAACAGTGCTACAGTTGCAATCTGTATGCAACAGTGCTACAGTTGCAATCTGTATGCAACAGTGCTACAGTTGCAATCTGTATGCAACAGTGCTACAGTTGCAATCTGTATGCAACAGTGCTACAGTTGCAATCTGTATGCAACAGTGCTACAGTTGCAATCTGTATGCAACAGTGCTACAGTTGCAATCTGTATGCAACAGTGCTACAGTTGCAATCTGTATGCAACAGTGCTACAGTTACAATCTGTATGCAACAGTGCTACAGTTACAATCTGTATGCAACAGCGCTACAGTTGCAATCTGTATGCAACAGTGCTACAGTTGCAATCTGTATGCAACAGTGCTACAGTTGCAATCTGTATGCAACAGTGCTACAGTAGTTTATGGCTTATGAATGGCCCTGTAAGTGCTACTGTTGTACTGTTGAACTGTTGCAACTGTCTGCATTTTGTAAAATCCCACGAAAAAGCAAGGGGTAGAGATTTATTTTTCCCGTAAATCGGAAAGGTATGAACACTGCTAAATAAATGGATGTGGGTACAAATACTAATAATTGTTTACGTAATGCTACTGTTTGCTAGATGATGCTGTAAGCTGATATTATATAGGTGTGTATAACTGCTTCAGCCTGAGATTGCGTAAAACACACAAAAAAATTCAACAGAAAATAGCGATAAATAATTAGTAATGATATTATGTAAGAAATTTTGATAATGATAATTGAGCTTTGAACAAAAGATTTTGTAAAATGGTTTCTGAGCCCAGCAACAATATCAATTTGTTCCATCATCTCAAAAGAAAGATTAAATCTTTTACAGAACTTTGTAAGACTGTCGATATTGTTCCACGAGCCCAGATATAAAGTCGCGTCACTTCAAATTTGAATGTTTTTTGCAAATCTGAGATGTATGTCTTGACTACAGTTTTTGTAAATATTTTTTCAGTGTCTACTAATGGCTAGGTCAGATAAAATCTCAAACCGAATAGTTGAATATCTATACTATATATCGTACAAATACATATATGGGAATCGAAACCTAAACTCACATAAAATAATAGTAGCGTTAAATGATTATCTTAGCTATAATTAGTAAGGTAGATAAAAATGTTAATATTGTTACTGACGGATAGGCAATAGCTTACATATGACAAGACAAACTTGACTTCTGACAGAAATCGGACAGTTTATTTCATAATTATTGGAGTACTGCAATCGTGCGCCACACAACATGGAGCCACTTTTATCAATTTACTTTTCCTGACATTTTTCCTGATTGCTAATTTTAGATAAAACATGGCACACAACGCAACATAAATGATTTAAACAAATCTTGTTGGGCGGGCCAATGATTGTCACAATTATGATCATAATCCAAAGATATAAAATTTTCCTTTCTATAATTTTGTGTTAAAGGGAATTATTATCTTTCTAATTTGCCCATTCAGTTAATTTCTTTACATCAATTAGGAGACAGCGGAACACTCTGCTTGCAAATGATACATCTTCCTTGGTGTTTAGTATATTGTCTCTTTTAGCTGTAGTTGCAAATTGGCACAGTACAGAAACTTTTATTTATCTGTAACTTTTATTTTGATAATGCGCACTAGACTAAAAAAGTATTACTATGAAATTTAAAAAAGGTTTATAAAAGTAAGGAAAGAAACTAAAATATTGGAAATTGATTACTTTCTGATTGAATCTATATCATTAAAAATGAATACAGTATTACATTTGACGGTATCTAGTTTTAAGTGTAGTCCCTTTCCTTGACACAGCAATTCAGAAAAACAGGAAAATGTGCAAATTTAATCGATGCACTTAATTTGAATTTAATTGCCATATACTCAATTGGAATACATTTCCACTTTCCCCAACCAATAAGTTTATGACTATTAAATTGTGATTTAATGCGTATTATTCTAAAATTACGATTAAATTTTTTGGTCTTACCGAACTAACAGCAGGGTGGAGGATTAAAATGAGAAAATGAAGTCACTGTATTGAATGAAGAGCAATCCGCCTGTAACAATGGACTGAAGGAGATCAAATTTATTTAGTTTGGATGTGTTCAGTATGCAAAGGAAAACTACATTAGATCTAGAATAACGCAAGTCACTATACAAATTTCCGTAAGGACACAGATACTCAGAAAAGGCAATATACGCCTTCTTCCGCATTTGTTACAGGTAATGATGTCCGAAACAACGACATAATAATATGCGCTGCCCTGTTATATGGTTTCTCATGTCATGACAATCACATTATAGTTAGTAGGTTTGGTTTTCTCTCCTTATGTTAGTTCTATATACAATTTATTTACTGTGTAATAAGATTTCCAGGATACTTGATTCAATGAAGTGTACATATTCTGTCTGTTTATTTTCACATCTTTTTAACCAACTTACCCTTTGCTTGAGAATTTTTTTATTAAAGTATTGACAAGCCCATGAACAAAACAATATTTTACTAGATCATTCCAATTTCATGGAAATCTTATTCCGCAGTAGATAAAATTGTTTATGGAACTAACATTTCAACCTATTCTAACGTATTGTGACACTCATGGCATGAGAAATTATTTCACAGGAACAGTAAGTAGTTCATATTATTATGTTGTTGTTTGTTTCGGACATCATTACTTGTAACTAATATGGAAGAAGGCATATATTTCTTTTCTGAGTATCAGTGTACTTACAGCACTCTGTATATATATTACAGTTGTGTTATTCAAGGTCTAATGTCCAGTTTTCAATTGCATGCTGAACACATCCAAACTAAATATTAAATTCAATCTCCTTCAATAAAGTTTACTGGTGACTTGCTCTTCCTTCAAGACAGTGATTTCTTCATTCCTCATCCTAATTCTCTTTATCTAGTGTTTTCAATCCGGTGCTTATTCTTTGCTGCTGTGATATTAATCCCGCGATACCAGGGCTAAAAAGATATTTGTCCCCTATATACCCCCTGTGCATCCTTATTCTTGAATTAGGTAAGATTATGTTAAATTAGAGCATATAAAATTTTCTGTTGTGGAGATGAGAAGGTAAGGAAAAAAGGCCCGAAAGGACGAAGTAATGTAAAAATTCATTTGACAACACTGTGATAATTTTTGGACCGTGTAGGGCATATTTATATTTAACTTTCTAATAATTACAGTGTTATCTGAAGAACATGTTATAACTTGAGTGAGAATGCATGCCATTGCTACTTTAATACTGCATTCCATTCCTGCTCTTGATTTCCAAAACCGTTACAGATTCATCATGGGAACTGTTATTATGTGAATGTAGTAGTACTCAGGGCACTAACGCCATAATTTTCGAAAAATTCAAATCGATTTCACTCGGGAAATCCTTTTTTGCTCTTGATGCATTAGTTACGCGGACTTTCTTCACACTCACTTCCATAGCCTATCCTGCCTCCTACCTACCTCACTCACTTTAATACAGTACGAGCACTAAATTATAAAAGGGTTATCAAAATGCCCGATTAAAATGCTATGTATTTATTAATTCAGTTTTAACCTATTTTACCACATACACCGTGTTTGCTTGTCTGTGTAAAAGGGAGTTCATTAACAATATGGACAAGCGTAAACATCTATTTTACTAATTATACAGAGCAGTTTAAGCAAATGTACAACAATAGTTAAAAGATATATAACTAACTAAAGGGTTTATTCCTTTTTAATGATGTTGACTTCTGATTTTGAAATCTTCCAAATATTCTTTCAGGTTGATGTATTAGGGCATAGTCAGAAGACATTTTCGGTTTTAATACATATAATTAGATTTGTAAGTCATTTCTTAAGTGAACACCAACATAAATAAGTTCTCAACACAATGAGAGGCTTAAAAAAGTTAGAAAAGCAATCATTACTTTTCAGTAATTTTAATAATGACTATTGAGGTTGAAATATATTAAGATGTCTCAACCTCCTTCAGATAATAAAAGAATACCGGTTCTCCCTTATTATTGCTTATGAATTATGACTGTAATATTTGTATACTAGCCGGTCACAGGACCTAGGCCTTGTTATAAATAAAGCTAGTGTGTGTTTCGGGGTCAATATTGTACGATGAGAATAAAGTAGTTCAGATGCATAGCTTTTTCTAATTGAAATTTTCATGGTTTCTCATTTAGTGGGTCGGCGTCGGAGGTAGAGATTTTACATTGATAGGGACTTTTGTTAATGACCAAATTTTAAAGTTTCCCGCACATGAAATAATAGAAACCTTACGCGAACTGAAAGCTGGAAATATTTGCACACATAACGCATGAACTGCTTTGTTATGAAATATACACGGACTTGTTGGGATTTACCACACAACTAACACACGATGATATAAACAAGCATCCCTATGGAATTTTTCACTGCGCAACTCGAACAAGACAATTATATTATAGGGTGATACAAAGAAGGAATGAATCCGCTGCCAAATGATAATATAGGTACATTTCTTTCAGTTGTATATAACTAATCTCCGTCTTGCAATTAGCATTTCTAACTTCAATTGACAATAAAGAATCTTCTATACTTTTTCTACTCCTTAATGAACAACTATCCCTATTATGTAAGATTATATGTAGTCAAAAGGTAGAGAATCATTATTAAAAACTACAGACACGGATAGGTAATTGGATGCAGCCGAAGGCAGCTGCCAAGCACCTTGTGGTTCATATATGTTATTTTGAGGTGCACTTTTAACGTATGAAAACTTGCGAGGATACAAGAAAACGAGGCGACTAACTCAAAATGCGACTTATAATGACTTTACATCTGCAGACTGTGATTTATTAATACCAGGATCTCGTTTTAGCATCTCCACTCTGCACGTGCTTCAACTTAAAAGATTTTGTTTCATTAAAGAATCTGCTGTGATTGGATTTTTATAAAAACTACTGTAGGTATTCACACTAAGAATTAATTAAAATCACGAAACTTTGAGATATTAAATTCAATTCTTTTTTAGAATCTAGCAAAAATAAATAGCTTCTGACATGATATTGATTGAATACTTCACACTGTCCCAATTTTTACTCATTCGAGATTAAAATCTTAAACGTAAAATAACAAAACTCGTGAATACTTGTAGTTATTTCAAACCTGGCGAAAGAAAGATCAAATATTAAACCCGGTTATGTATGGTAAACCGGTAAATGATTACTAAAAGGTAGCAGTGTAAGTGTAGTAATTAAAATTATAAATATTTTAAAAACTTGATTTCCTCGATGAATTCTGTTTTCATAATAGGAAGACAGAATTCAAAAACTTTACTCAAACCGAAAGTTATTCAGAGTAGGGTAGATACACAGACAGACACACAACGATAACACATAAAAGAATCTATATACCGATTCCTGAATACCATTTGCTTTCTCCACTTTCTCCGAGATATATATTCTAATGTGCTAAGTCTTAAGAACACACATCTACATTTTTCTAAGCAATGTTTGCCATTAACTACTCATGCGCCCGTCTTCTCTCAAAAACTTGGAAATTTCTACTTAATAACTAAACGACTCTCATCTATTCCATCTTATGTTGAAGAGTTCAATGACGACAACCAAAATCTGTCTCAGTCTCAACTCGTCTGCTATAATTTAATCCTTCTTCAACTCACCATCAGTTACAGTGCCCTAATTGCTCTCTACTTTTTTGATTGCCATTTGGCTCCTAAACAAATTTATCCACACTACAACACAGCCATTACCATTGGTTTGGAAAAAAAACCTATTCCTGCTTTCTACATATTTGGAATTTTGTGATTGTACTGGATTTATATGCAGATAATAAAACAGTTAGTTAGTTTCCTGTTCCAAAAACACTGGCCATTCATTTCCAGAAATATGAAATATTATCATCTTGGTTTACAAATATCGCCGATTCGTAGTCTTCGTTGATTGAAACAGTTGTAATTATTAATTAATTAGTGAGCCATTATTTCTGAAACGGAAAATGTTTTACATCTTTAATCCTCACGTCGCTTTAAAATCAATCAATATCAGCATTCCAATCGTCTAACGCCTCATCCGGTAAGTACAATTCAATTGCCCATTATTATGGAATGACAGTATAGTACCAAAAACTGCCGATTATTTTTTTGATTATATTGGTTGTACTGACTACTGCACTAGAGTAACTAGAAATACTACTAAAAATTATATAGCTATAGAGGGAAATGACAACAGTTTTAAAAAAAGATCTTTTTCCATTCAAGCACGGGGAGAATGGTGTTCAGTTCCCGAAAGTATTAAAAATAGTAAATCAATATGCATTTTTTCTAGTCAACTAAAAAAGCTGTTCCTTAACCTACAGGAAAGTGAATGTTCACCATTGGAGGTAGAAAATCTTTGTGACTACTCTTGTATTTTTTCGGTCGCTAACGCTATTAGCTGAATTATTTAATTTTTGGTGATTATTTTGCAACTACTCGATCTTATTGTGACTTTATAATAATGATTTATGTTCACCTTAAAAATGTATCAATTCAGATTCTCAATAAAGTGGAATTGGCAGCCCAAAAACCTCCACAAAGAGGCAACTGTCAATTACCATAATAATAATAATAATGCAGAGTCGCAAGATTTTGTTTACCATGTTTCGTATCGAGGATAAATCAAAGATCTAAAGTCTAAGATGACATTATCTATAATAGTTACATAGCAATGGGCATACTGAATTCAACTAAACAATAATGACTAATAACAGATTGAAACATTATTGTAACTATGCATTGGTATATACTTGGCACTTGCTATGTTTTTGGCACAAAGAGTCGTTCATAATTCATAGCATATTCCCTTGGCACTTGTATTCGGGAACCATGTTAGAATATAAAGCTCATGTCATACAAAAGTCAGGTAGGTGTCTGCCCCACAAATGTGACTGGATTTAAAGAAAAACCACTGTAGGTATTGACGCTAAGGATTAAAATCACGTAACTTTGAGATTCTTTCTAGAATTTAGCAAAAATAAATAGCTCATGACATTAAATTGATAAACTCTAAACTTCTAAAATTCTAAACTGTTATCAATGCGATCAAATATTGCATTGGTTACGAAATACGAATAAATAACTTTATCAGTTTAGTAAATATTTGGATAGAATTGTGATGGTAAATATGGTTTTGTACAATTGTATACAGCAAAGCGCTGTCCACAAAGTCACAACTGTGGCCACTGCCACAAGAAATCAAAGATTGTAGTATCATCGCCCCAAAGCGTGCGTAGACAAGAGGGCTGGTTGGGGTTACCTATAGTCTACATTTTTTAAGGTGTAAGATGTGGTAGTATAATGTAGGTAAACTTTTATGTTTAGGTGGAAAAGGAAGATCAAGAAAAGACCTGTTGAATTTCAAAACCACTATGCCCCTTATATGGATGTGTTCTCTCTGCTTACAAAATACGATAGATTATTCTAATTCGTATAGCAATATAATGGAACTGTGACATGATCAGGCAGGAAGTGATGTGATGGAGTAAACAAACAATATTGCCTAGTGGAGGTTAGTTGAGAATCAGTCTACATTCAAGCGTTGAGTGAGGTTAGTAAGTTATTTGCATTTTTATTGACCAAATGCTGCTTAAGTAATCGTTTTCAGTGTTCAAATGTAATGTTAAATGGATTTGTTATAATATGCAAGATAAATCAAATAACATTTGGCATGCAATTATCCAAGAATAACAATTAAAACAGCTTTTCTAAAGGTTGGATAAATATGAAGTAGTAATTTATAACATGGGGTCATTTCAAATGGCTACAATAATTCATAATGTGGACGTGTTTATCGATAGTGAAATACAAGATGACAGTGTTGTTTATAATTACCACACTAAAGGCTTAAAGTTCACGATAACAGAAGAGCCAACAATAATCCCAGGAAATTCCATATACACTTTTTACCCTGGGATTCGTATTAAAATTCCAGTTAATGTCTCTTTCAAAACAAGTCCTTGTCAAGATTATCAAAGGTACCCGTCGCTTCACTTGCTTTCAGATGTTATAACTCATAGGTACACAAATGCACTGAAAATACATGTTACCAACACTAGCCCTGAGTCATTAACTTTACCCATTGGTTTCAGTGTGGCAAAGCTATCCTGTATCTACGGTCATCGGATGAATATCCACTATTACTACATTCCTTCGGAATTATTTACTGGTTAAAAGACTCACCTTGCACTATTATTGTCATTTGTGACACATCAAACTGCAAAAACTATTGCTAGTGTCTATAATTCTGGTATAATTGTCGCGCAGTTCGTATTTTCTAACGCTTCTGGATTCACAACAACATTTGCAAAATAATGACAATCACATTAATTAATTTACAAGATTGGCATTAATTTTGCGCGTATGCCATGTTATGAGAATTTGAAAGGTTTGATTGTATTCATTGCAAATCCCTACAATCGACTCAAGTATTTACAGAACTCAGACTGCCCTTACTCTAAACCTGCAATATTCAGATGAAGAAATAAAAATAAGTACAGACGTTAAAACCGGGCAATTGCCCTTAAATTTCCTTCACTAGCACTAATCTTGGTGTATCTGTACTTTTTAGTAACATCTTGTAATTAAAAGTCAGTGAAAGTATATACTATATTCTTTTAGGTGAGATTAAAAGTGTTTGCGCCAACAAAGTGAATGACACTATAGAATTTATCACCTGGATATACTTACTTTTCGCAAACAAGTCAATACGAATAGAAAATGAATTGCATGAAGGGAATATTTAAGGGACGTAAAAAGGGTCACCGACCACCACCGGTGATTCCACATGGAGTGAACGTGTATTTATGCAGACCTCCACCAAACCCAGAAGTACACTTCAGACATAATGTCAAAGGTATACGCCTCATCCTCAAAGTTGCGGAAACAATTCCTGCTAATTCACGTCGACTTTTTTATACAGGGACACAAGTTAAGCTCCCTGAAAAATGTTTCTTACACATTGTTGAACACCATGACTTGAAACCCTTTCCTTCTCTTAAAGTATCTTCGGATGTAATAACTCACGAATACAAAGGCGAAGTGCAATTTTCGGTTATCAACATCAGTTCAGTGCCAGTAAATTTACCTCCTGGCTTTGCATTGGCGGAATTATGTTGTGTCGGTGATGAAGAAATGAACATTCACTTTCACCATTTCTATCCGATAGAGACCCTGACTTAAATTTGTCGGAATACTGAAATTTATTAATTGATGAAGAAAAAACAATGACAATAACATGCCGATATATATGACAATGACTCACAAACTCGATCAATACCAAATTGGTTTTAAGGTCACATTTTAAAAGGATAAAAGAGATTTTTAAATAGAGTGAGACAATAAAAAAGTGAAATTACGTTTATGTAATCTGCACTATTACACTAATACTTAACCAAAAGTGGTCCTGTACTTAAAATGGTTACAGCCAATAAAATGTCATTTAAATCTGTGCAAGTCTGTTAGCTATTTTAATCGTCAGCGATCTAAATCAATAGACTATATACCTATCAGGCCAATTGGGTGGCCCATTGTTCTTCAGTCACGACTCCTTCAGAGCTCACTGCAATCTCAGCTAAGAATGAAAAACCAATTAATAGGATTAAAAATGAGCTGGAAAAATAGTCTACGAGATAACGGAGAAGACAACGTCTGTCACATACATTTTGTTGCAATTATTCCATTAGCTTCATCCCAATGCTATCATTACTAAACATATTAAAATCAATTATTGTCAATCATATTCATAGCAACTATTTACCTAATTAACTATAATGCTAAACTTTCTCTTTACTAATAATAATACTTTATTCGTCAACATCTCAGATTATTAAAATAATTACAACCAAGCGAGCTTTTGGGTTGAAATAATATTTAGTTAATAGTACATTTATAAAATAGTTATACTTTCCTTATACATTTAAAGTAATATTTGTAAGTATTATGAAGAATTACCCGTTATAGCAGAGTCAATGCATGACAAGTGCATTTTTTCAATTTATCTTTGGCTAACACACATCCACATGTTTGTTCTTTTAATAGATATTGTTTTAGCTCCCTTTTAAATGAGGAGGCATCTTAAATTGCTTGCATGTCTTCAGGTAAGTCATTCCGCAATTGAGATGTTGCCTCATGAAATGAACGGAGCCCAAAACTGTTTTTTGGTAGTAAAGAAGTACTCATGCAGTTTTTATTTCTTAGGTTATAATTACAAATGTCATTTTTCTTTTGTACATAATTAGTGAAGTATGGTGGACATATGTTGCAGGCACGTATCTAGAAATTTGTTCAAGGGGGGACGGAAGCAAAAATTATACCAAAAATAAGACATATTCGCGACAATTTTTGCAATTTTAGGCCATTTTTGAGAAAAAAATCCTCTTTTTCTCAGATTTAGGGGGGGCACTGCGCCCCCCCGCCCCCTACTAAATACGTGCTTGAATGTTGTATATAATAGCATGACATATAGTGAGTGCGAATCTTTTTGTAGTCTTTTTGGTAACAGCCATTGCAATTTACAGGGTACTAGAAATTAGCTTACGCCGAATAGAAATTAGCACACGCCGAAGTGGAAAATAGCCGAAGCCGAAGTAAAATTTTAGCCCACGCCGAATAGAAGTTAGCCTACACCAAAGCATCTGCGCCGAAGCCGAAGGAAAATAGCCGAAGCCGAAGTGGAAAATAGCATAGCATAAGTTGGTTGAAATTGGCCAACGCCGAATGGAAAATAGCCGACGCCGAAGCAAAAGTGAAAAGTTGTCGGCGCCGAAGTAAAAATATACCTGCCGACGCCGAATAGAACACAGCCGACACCGAAGTGGAAAATAGCCGAAGCCGAAGGGGAATTTAGCCGAAGCCGAATAGAAATTAGCCCACGCCGACGTGGAAATTAGCCGAAACCGACGTGGAAAATAAACGAAGCCTAAGTGGAAATTGGCATACGCCGATGCCGAAGCATAAATTGCCGAAGTTGGGGTGTAAATTTAACCGCCGAAGCCGAATAGAACACAACCGACGCCGAAGTGGAAAATAGCCGAAACCGACGTGGAAGTCAGCCGAAGCCGAATAGAAATTAGCCGGCGCCGACGTGGAAATTGGCCGAAGCCGAAGTGGAAAATCACCGAAGCCTAAGTGGAAATTGGCATACGCCGATGCCGAAGCATAAATTGCAGAAGTTGGGGCGTAAATGTCACCGCCGACGCCGAATAGAACACAGCCGACGCCGAAGTGGAAAATAGCCGAAACCGACGTGGAAGTCAGCCGAAGCCGAATAGAAATTAGCCGGCGCCGACGTGGAAATTGGCCGAAGCCGAAGTGGAAAATCACCGAAGCCTAAGTGGAAATTGGCATACGCCGATGCCGAAGCATAAATTGCAGAAGTTGGGGCGTAAATGTCACCGCCGACGCCGAATAGAACACAGCCGACGCCGAAGTGGAAAATAGCCGAAGCCGAAGTGGAATTTAGCCGAAGCCGAATAGAAATTAGCCCACGCCGACGTGGAAATTAGCCGAAACCGACGTGGAAAATAAACGAAGCCTAAGTGGAAATTGGCATACGCCGATGCCGAAGCATAAATTGCCGAAGTTGGGGTGTAAATTTAACCGCCGAAGCCGAATAGAACACAACCGACGCCGAAGTGGAAAATAGCCGAAACCGACGTGGAAGTCAGCCGAAGCCGAATAGAAATTAGCCGGCGCCGACGTGGAAATTGGCCGAAGCCGAAGTGGAAAATCACCGAAGCCTAAGTGGAAATTGGCATACGCCGATGCCGAAGCATAAATTGCAGAAGTTGGGGCGTAAATGTCACCGCCGACGCCGAATAGAACACAGCCGACGCCGAAGTGGAAAATAGCCGAAGCCGAAGTGGAATTTAGCCGAAGCCGAATAGAAATTAGCCGACGCCGACGTGGAAATTAACCGAAGCCGAAGTGGAAATCAGCCGAAGCCGAAATAATATATCTGTGATCCTACAAAATCATATGTAATGTGTTAGCGGCAATAAGTGAATTCAGGCATTACGCCTAATGCCTAGGCATTAAGCTTAATGCCTAAAAATGCCCGGCATTAGGCCTAAAGACTAGTCTTTAAGCTTAAAGCCTAGGCATTAAAACGAATGCCTGAATTTTGCTCGGCATTAGGCTTAATTCCTGGTCTTATTGCCTGATTTGGGTGGAAATGACAGTAAACAACAAAAACTTAAGTCTAATACACATTTTCGCTGTGTATTCATGTAAAATATAAATGTATAATAAAATATGTGCATCTTGGTAGGTAATACTAATATGTACATGCAGAACATGAAAATGATTGATCCTGACATCATAAATACTGACATTACATATGATTTTGTAGGATCACAGATATATTATTTCGGCTTCGGCTGATTTCCACTTCGGCTTCGGTTAATTTCCACGTCGGCGTCGGCTAATTTCTATTCGGCTTCGGCTAAATTCCACTTCGGCTTCGGCTATTTTCCACTTCGGCGTCGGCTGTGTTCTATTCGGCGTCGGCGGTGACATTTACGCCCCAACTTCTGCAATTTATGCTTCGGCATCGGCGTATGCCAATTTCCACTTAGGCTTCGGTGATTTTCCACTTCGGCTTCGGCCAATTTCCACGTCGGCGCCGGCTAATTTCTATTCGGCTTCGGCTGACTTCCACGTCGGTTTCGGCTATTTTCCACTTCGGCGTCGGTTGTGTTCTATTCGGCTTCGGCGGTTAAATTTACACCCCAACTTCGGCAATTTATGCTTCGGCATCGGCGTATGCCAATTTCCACTTAGGCTTCGTTTATTTTCCACGTCGGTTTCGGCTAATTTCCACGTCGGCGTGGGCTAATTTCTATTCGGCTTCGGCTAAATTCCCCTTCGGCTTCGGCTATTTTCCACTTCGGTGTCGGCTGTGTTCTATTCGGCGTCGGCAGGTATATTTTTACTTCGGCGCCGACAACTTTTCACTTTTGCTTCGGCGTCGGCTATTTTCCATTCGGCGTTGGCCAATTTCAACCAACTTATGCTATGCTATTTTCCACTTCGGCTTCGGCTATTTTCCTTCGGCTTCGGCGCAGATGCTTTGGTGTAGGCTAACTTCTATTCGGCGTGGGCTAAAATTTTACTTCGGCTTCGGCTATTTTCCACTTCGGCGTGTGCTAATTTCTATTCGGCGTAAGCTAATTTCTAGTACCCCAATTTACATGTTATATCTTCTTTAATCGAATCATAGCAATTTTTCCCTAGCACCATTCTACTCACCCTTCTTATAATGTTTTCTATAATACGCAGGTTAGTTTTATTAGCATTTCCCCAATTATAATCTTTATCTAAACTCAAAACTGTATTTGGGTCCGTATCACCCGTTGCAAAAAATAATAATAAAAATGAACTATTAATCAGTAGATAGCCACAATAAAAATTTTGTGACAGAAGAAAGAAAATCAACTTTTCATCAACACTATCTACACCAGATACAGATGTTAGTTGTTAGGGCACCTACTATCTTCTCTACGCGTGTACGTGAATCATTTCCCTGTATGTCTTTTCTAAATCGTAAATGTTTTGTAAATTAACTTAATATTAAATAGTACTTGGGGTCAGTCATTATTCTAATTGTAATTATGGTTACATAATCTGTTATGCAATATTGAGTAGGGCAAATCTTAGATAATAAATCCTACATAAACTTTATTTTCTTTAGTGGTCAGTGTAGTATAGATAGCCATCATCCTGCTATTATTACCCATGTACAAGCTGCTTTCCTAAACTCTTCCTGTTCTCCCTATGCTTCGGTTTAGCATCTTCTCTCAAACTCATGTGCATGATTAACCCCTCTCACTTTCAAACTTTAACTCTATGAGCAAATCATTCCTATAGAACCAGAAATCATTTTACCTCCACGATGCTATTTAGCAATCGTTTATCCGTAGTCTTACTTGTCCCCATACTCTTCAGTTTTATACGGAAACCAGTCGTCGTTTGCTTCTTGGCACTTCCTTAATGATTTATACCAGCCAAAATTGCATAATTTACTGGAAAAACTATATCTTTCTTTTCGTTAATTACTATAGTAGTCCTTTTAATGTACTTATTAGTAGGTGTGAAATATTAGTTGCGCAAGTAAAATAATAATGATAATATAACAAAATTAATAACAATAAAAATATAATACTTACAATTCTTTGTTAAAGTTTCAAATTATGATTTTTATTAATAAATTAGATAGATGTCAGTAGGCACGGTTAGGGCTGCTGCTATTTAACGTTTAATAATAAACTAAAGTAAGCATAGGTTGTTTGTTTCTATGTGTTTAACTTCATCAGTCTGTCTGTGTAACAGAATTTCTTTTAAAGAAATTCACTTATTGTCTGAACACTATGAATCATGAAAATATTTACCCCATGTGCGAAAGAAGCTGCTGCATTACTAGTCCGACATTGTTGATTCTGTCTTTTTAAATTGGCTTCCGTCTAGTGTTCTTGTTTCTCAATGTCAATGATCATTAATAAAATTTGATTTTTTAAAATATTTAAATTTAACGTACAATATTGTAATTTAATATATGTAACATCAAATGTAGTGCATTGTGCACATCACTTATTTATTTTTATGGATTCTTTAACGTTATACATCTAAGCCTATGCCTGTTTTGTCATGAGATATACCACTGAGACAGAAGAAATTAGAAGGCTTAGATAGTG
Source organism: Tomocerus qinae (assembly GCA_020055645.1). Classification (NCBI taxonomy): domain Eukaryota; kingdom Metazoa; phylum Arthropoda; class Collembola; order Entomobryomorpha; family Tomoceridae; genus Tomocerus; species Tomocerus qinae. The sequence goes on along the minus strand of CM034546.1, from coordinate 46,909,053 downwards.
GCACTATGATAGTGTGAAATGTGAAATGAGTCGCCTGGCATAAACATTACAGGTTTTGAATTCTCATCCCACAAACCCGAATGCCCTGTTAAAATCGCACCCATACAAAGCTTAAATTCTTGACTTGCGAATACATTGTATTGTTATGAGTAAATATGGCATTGAGTGAAATGTGTAGCGATCTTTGTGATCAGATAAAACACGTATAGATTAAAGTATAAGCAGAATGCCAGGTATGTCGCTACTTTTAGCAGACGGTCGCTGACTATCCAGCCGAATGGCAGAGTCAGACGGAGTTGTCAATACCCAACACCAAAAGCACAACACGGGATGATCTGAAACTTGATGTTTTGTACCGAATCCTGACACTTGAAAGTCGATATCAAAAATTTTTAAAGAATTCTCTCGAATAATACCCTATCGTAATAATACACATTTATTATTCGTTCATACTTTTTTTCCATTACGCATACACATGTGGGCCAAGATGAAGAAAAGGAGAAGAATCTAGCACAAAAAGTATAGAACAAGTCCTTCTTCTTGCATTACCTTGTTTTAGTTCTTTCCCTGTTTTCGATATGGCTTTCCAAAACTGTTCCTGTCAAGCATCACTTCTCTACCTGGTATTTCAACGCCATTCCACTTTCTTTACTCCTATCACGCATAAATTGGCCTCGGCATATCAGTCTATTCAAATATCATCTAGCCTTTCACAGACAATTTTCTTCATCCATCTACGACAATCTTTCCTGGTCTAACTATAAAACATTTTCCTCCTGCGTCTCTTTTACGCAGCACCTCTCCTCAATCATCCATACACTCATCCCTAGCCTAGGACTAACTCCGTAATGTTTTAAGGCTACCCCGATGATACGCAGTTGCTTAGCGATGAGCAGAAATGAGTAATTTTACTACTGGGTGCTAGATGATGAATAAATAAAATAAACCCAGTCCATAGCATGTAACGTAATTTTAAATTGGCGCCCTTCCTCTCTGTAGTAAAACTTGGCACAGTCTAGTGGTACCGTAAGACACCCAATTTGGGGCAACCGATTTCAAAATGTAATACCTCAAAAAATAGGGCACAAAATTCTACAGTGGGCATTGTCTCCTGATTTTTTAAAATCTTTTCATAGAACAGAGAACGAGACGAGTTAGTCAAACTCCCATGTATTTCTCCCACTCAATAAACTAACAAATTTTGAAAAATGCAGAGACTTTTTAGGAAAAAGGGCCACAATGCCCCCTCCGAAAATATGTGGTACACGTTTTAAAAAATATGACAAATTATTATTCATCATAGTTTTGCGCACCGTCGAGTCAGCCTTAATACACCTTCACATTTACTATGCCAAACTCTACAATGTCTACTATTGCACTTACACGGTGAACAGAAACAGCATACAAGTGCCTAAGACACATGAAATCCACATGTATATTTGACAGCGGACGATTTACTATCAGCGCCGCAGCCAGAAAAAAATTTCGGAGGGGGCCCGACAAATTAAGTTAATTTTTGGGTTTTAAGGCAAAAATTTCTTTCTTCGATTTCGGGGGGGGGGGGCCTGGCTGCGGCACTGTTTACTATAAAGGTACTAAGGTACATCGTACATACAGGCTGATTGTTTATTATGTCCACATGCACGGTCTAACTAACTAACTCCTGCTACGGAAATGAAATGAACATCATTGGAAAGAGGAAAAAGTGACCAAAAAATTAGTTTATATGAAAATATTTATTGAGATCGATTTTAATGAGTAATCAAAATTGCTTAAAATGCTGTATTTGTATGTATTGGTGTACACTATTTTAATTAAATTAAAAAAGCTGCTCTCCTCTGTGACTGATTGGCAGCTTTTTCTTATCATTTCCAAAGGGGTTTGCTGAAATTCTCTTTCTATAGATACCTTTAGTTCCTCCACGGTCTTTGGCTTAGCTCGACCTAGAAATTGATCATTTAAATCATGTGCGGGCGGGAATCGCTAACTCTAAGATTATTATGACGATTCCAACAGCAATCTGTTTTAGGGTGCTATTATAAATTTTTGGGTGCGTCTTGTAATAATAATGAAAAAAACTGCTTCATTTCTCAATGGTATTAGTAGAGGTGTCCTTGTTTAACATAAATAAGAGAAAGGTCAAAAATATGGAAAAGCGCTTTTATATAAATAAAAAATATTAAAATTATAGTTTATACGGTAAAGTCCAAATTCAGAAACAGAAACCAAAGTTTTCTGTTATGCGAAAATTGGGAGCATGAATCTAAATTACCTAAGTAAATGCAGGTATTAATAAAATCCACGATGGTATTATAATATATAATGAAAGATTTTAAAACGTTAGCTAATTTAATTGTATATAATTTGTAAATAGTTGTGTTTGTATTTCATTCTACAATTTGATTACTCAGAAGTCTGATAATAAATAAAAATTAAATTTTTTAGAAAACAAAATTAGACAATGATTATGTTGTTTTCCAAACAAAAAATAACCCAGATATTTAGGTAAATATTATTGGTTGACTATCATTATTCGCCATGTCATTTTAGGCACTATCCTGTGGAAGTGACTGACTAAACGGGTACGACTATTAATATTAAGAAAACCATACCTATGAAAATATGTGGTGAATGATAATCTTTTTCAAAACCATTTACATATAAGCGATTGGTCATAATAATTAGATAATTTTGGCCTGCTTTACATAAATAATTTAATGTGATTTAAAAGAAAAAAAATCTTTGCTTTATTAGGAATCCCGAAGCTTAAAACAGAGTAAATACTAATAAAAATATTTATCAATTTCAAGTTTTTCTTTCAGTATATACATAGTAGGTATAATTAAATTAATGATCATGTAATTAATGCTCATTTCGTCATTTCACTTAACTCCAAAGTCAATCATTTTTTCAATTCCTTTAAATCCAAGTCTTTAGATGAGTGACTTTGCTCTTTTAATAAAATAATGAAATTGTTAAGAATGTTCACTACCGTGCACATTGGATGTATCAATAATAATTAAAAAAAATTCATTCAATTTTCTTTAAACACTCCACACTATATAGTTGTTAATTTCACGGAATATTAATATTTTTGGAAACCATAGCATATAATGGCAGGTAAACAGCTTACAGATATAAGAAGTCAGAAATTCTCTATAATGACCATTCAGAATCTACTGAATCAGATTAATAAATGCTAAAAATATTATTTATAGAAATACTATTACGTTTTTCACTAAACAACTTGGTTAATGAAAAGAGATTTAGGATTTAACTTGATATAGGAACATGAAACGTTGTGGGTTAAAGTGAATCGAGAAAATTTGGATTTAAGTAATTAACAAAATGATTGATTTTGGAGTTAAGTGAAATTACGAAATGGGCAAATGTGGATTTACGTGATTGGGGAAGTAAGGTTGATATTATGTAGCTTACAATATACCTAAAGTATAGATGGGAGGGGAGTTCTTTGGAAGAAAACTAGCTCAACGTTATTACAGGAATTTGGCACGAGAAATAGACAAATAACACATAGTATCAAAGCTGAACCCTAGCATTACATTTTACTTTGTGATTAACATTATTATATAGAATCCGCCATCTTATTGGGAAACAATCAATGTGGTAGGTAAACAGCAAAACAGGAAGAAATAATTATATATAATACTTATCCGTACCACATTTGCCTGTTAAAAGTCATAACGGAAAAACCCTATAGGTATTTTTGTATTATTTTTTGTATAAATAATTATAACCTTTGTATTTACTTAATTGTACACAATAAGTAAGTACTTATTACCAAAATTATCAATAACATGCCAACTGTTAGGTAGAGGTATATTAAATAGTTCAACAACCAATATAAAAGTATGTAACTCTACCTTCTCTTTCATAATTCCTGATATTTGTTGTTTCGAATGCAAAGGAAAACTATAACAAACATTTCTTGCTTTCAAGCCCTAAAAATTAGTTTTGTATAAATCTTTGTACCTGGATATTACATATAAAATGAATTTACAAATCATTATTGATTGTGTGAAATTTTATTTTACGATATGCGATAAAATAAAAATGGGATATTTAGATTATGACAAAAATCGACGTTTGTTAAAACCTACAATACAAAGAAAAAAACTAATTTTGTCAAATTGTGGAATGGTAATATTGTTATCCACATCAATTTATGGAGTGACAGTATTACTAGCTCAAGTTTACATGAAACGAACTCTTTTCAATATTTCTCAACTAGGATTTTTAATTTTATTTACTACACTTGGAGTTTTCAGTTTTACTGTGCACAGCATGGTACTGAATCATACCGACGACTTCTGCCTTCTGATGTCCAATATTCTCTCCTACAACAATGAAGGCAAGCACTTACCAATAAAATGTTGCTATTATTGCTTAATTTATTTGCGTTTAAAAACTTTGGATTAAAATATAATTAACCTAATTAACGTTTTCAGGGAATGGGAATAAATTTGGATTTCCAAATAAGATAATCAAGCTACGTTAGATGAAATGGTGGAAAAATTAACTAAAAGTTTCCTGGTAATTTTTGATAACTGTGCACCATATAAAACATTAAAGATTGTAAATAATGGTAAACCAATCATACGTTCTACAAATACTAAGAATTTAATCTATCAACGTAAGAAACAATATACTGCATGGAAAAAGAATCCAACAGTATTAAATAAACAGCTGCTAGATACTTATAAAAATAATGTAAAAAGGGGAATTAAAGAAGACTTTAAAAGTGAACTTAATTTAAAATTGGACAGGGAAGGAATTTATAAATGTATAGATAAGCTGATATTTAACTGTAAAAACAACTGTGATAGTATTGACCTAAGTGCTAATGATATTAATAATTACTTTGCCTCAATAAGTACCGCTAACTATAAAATTAGTAATTTTCCAAGTCGTCCTAGTTTGTTACCTATTGTCAAGCACGTATTTAGTAGGGGGGCGGGGGGGGCGCAGCGCCCCCCCCCCCTAAATCTGAGAAAAAGAGAATTTTTTTCTCAAAAATGGCCTAAAATTGCAAAATTTTTTCGCGCTTCGCGCGAATTAGTCTTATTTTTTCTACAATTTTTGCTTCCGCCCCCCCTTGAACAAATTTCTAGATACGTGCCTGCCTATTGTACCTGAAACATTTAAAATCACAGTAGTAGATTTACTTAATTTAAATAAGGGATTCAATGGATTGAAAAAGCTAACTTCTCAAACAGTTGATTCTTTAGGACTATGTCCTATTTTCTTTTAGCTATTATTAACTGAAAATCTTGTAAACGAGTCTGTCTTACACATTGTAAACAAAAGTTTGGAATCGGGATACTTATGCAACAGCCTTAAAAAATCTAAAATAGTACCTATACCAAAAGTTGAACCTCCTACCTTAGTTAGTCACTTAAGACCAATATCTATTCAATGTTTCTTGTCTAAATTAATTGAAAAATGTGCATATGATCAACTAATTAAACATGTAAATGAATATGATGTATTACATCCAAATCAGTTTGGATTTCGCAAATGCCATTCTACCATGCATGCACAAGTTGCAATAACCGACTTATTACATAATGAAATTAATAGAGGAAATGTTTGTATTGTTCTTGCACTAGATATAGCTAAATGTTTTGATAAAGTAAATCCACAAGTACTTATAAATAAGCTTAAATGGTATAATATTAATGAACATTGGTTAAATTCGTATCTTACAGACCGGCCGCACTTTACATGTACAAATAATAGTAAATCTGATGTAAAACCAATAGATCTCTCAATTCCTCAAGGCGGAATTTTAGCTCCATTATTGTTCTCTTTATTTATAAATGATTTACCTAATGCTGTAAAATACTCAAAAATCTTCTTATTCGCGGACGATAATACATTAATTATATCCGGTAAACCTGAAGACATAAATACTATTACTAAAAACCTTGAATATGACTTTATGTGTATTATTAAATGGATGGAAAACAATTATATGGAGTTAAATGTAAGTAAAACTGTAATGGTTGTTGTTGGCAAACCAAACTGTGGTGTAAACAAGGAATCTGTCTGTCTAAACATTAATGGTACAAAAATACATCACTCAGATAAAGTAAAAATTGTAGGATTATGGATAGACTCAGAACTTCGGTTTTTAGATCATATAACCTCAATGACTACTAAGTGCTATGGTATAATATTCTCGTTATTCCCCTATCAATTTATGTTCAATCTAACAAATAGAGTAAATGTTATGAATACATATGTTCTGTCAATTATAAGGTACATGGTAATAGTGTGGGGCACTGCGAAAAAGTCTGACCTTGACATTGTTGAAAAGGTACTTAGACTAGCTGGTAGATTCGTGTTATGTAAACAGAAATTTGACTCCGTAAAAATGTTAATTACTAATGAATTGAAATGGTTCTTTCCACGTTATTTGTATAAATTCGAATTGTTAAAACTTGTATACACTATACATACTAATACCTGTCCTCCTTATTTTATTAACTATCTAAATTTTAATGAAACCAATACATTGTCTACTAGATCCAATACATATACTAAGCGTGAATTGTATTCAAAATCTAATTCATATGGTTACAGAAGTTTTTCTGAACAATCTCTCTTATACTGGTATAGTTTACCATTTGAAATTAGAACTTCTCACTTCTTAGCTATATTTAAGAAAAAACTAAAAACTTATCTATTAGAACAACAATTAATGGAATCAAGAATTATAGATGTAACGGACTCAGAATAACGTACTGATTACTTTCTAAAAGATGTGTTTATTTAGTCTTACTTTTCATTCTAGGATATTCTTTTGTAAATGAATGTGATTTGTAATATTTGCCCTGATATCTCAATGACCCTACGAGGGCGATATCTTGTAATAAATATATATATATAAGAAAATTACGGGATACGTTATGAAATCAGCTATTCCATTTGGAATTGTAGCACTCCCTATGCTATCAATAATAATAATCAAATTAGATTTTGACATTTTCTCATGTGTAATGAAATTATTTGGATTAGATCATCCTGTACTATATTTTTTAATTTTTATACATCATGCATATTTCTTAATATTTGGGATGCTTGGATTGTTTCTGTATAATGGACTAGCCCTTTTATACATTCAAACAACTTTCATTTCGTTAGAAAACATCGCACCCCAAAGAGAAAGAAATAGCCAAAATTATATTTTTGTAAATAGGAGAGAATTCTTTCGCCACAGAAAAATTTATATCAAATTACTATTATTGAACACATTATTTTCTAATGTGGCAAAATTTGTCACACCAGCACATTGGGGCGCAAACATATTCGCATTACTAGTTGCTAATTTTGCCACGGTAAAAATGTTCTATATACTTGGTGTACCATTATATTTCATAGCACCATATGGCTCCATTATTTCGATAATTACAACTAGCAACTTGTTTGTCACAAGTGGGAAACTGAATACAAACTCCATTAACTGCATACGAATATGGCAATCTACGTTCATGTCAAAGATAATGCGAAAAGAAATTTCTGCTCTCCGGCCATTAATGTTTCAAGTTGGTTCCTTTTTCTATGTTAACAAAGGAACCATAATTACATTCTACTTTTTTATTTTAAATCACACTATTACAGCACTTCTTTCCATTCCGTTGTAAATTCTAATGACTCGGACGTGATTTTTATTGTCAACATTTTAGTTTGAAAACATCAAATTGTTGACATATTATTGTCAAAATCGTACAGCTAGATGTACCTGAAAGCCATCAATCTCAGTACTAGGCCGATATAAACGTTATACAGACCCTGCAGTCGTGGTGATAGATTATGGGTATCTGGCTAAACGTTTTTGACAAAATAGCAAATTAATATAAATAATAAATAACACTAAATATTTAAACAAACAAAAATGATATTGACTCATAAATTTACTCAGTACTCACTGCATTTCACAATAAATGTATTTATCAATCGTTTTTTACACAATAACTTATTTAGTTTTTGCTTTAAATTGTTCGAAATAAAGAGATAATTGCTGATCATACTTTTTACAACAATACAACTTATACAATATCTCAACCCCTCTCACTCGTCCTCGTTCATACTCACGCGTTTTAGTGGTAATGGTAACATATACAAGATTATCTGTCTTAGTAACTTAGTAGTCATATGTAAATGTATTTGTCCACAGCAAACAATTAAATTAAACATTTTTGTACAAATAACTGTCGTTCTATTACAATTTACTGTATATGTTTAGTTTAAATTAATTATTAATAAATTTGGTATTCATTATGTGCCTGTAAATATATTAATAATAATCATATTATATTATATTATAATAATAATTAATAAATATATCGTCCCTTAAGGATCGAAAAAGCCTGTATCCACTTTCAGATTGGTACCGGAATAAGCCTATATCCATTTTTTGTTTGGTGGACGAATAAGCCTAAATCCATTTTTTGTTTGGTGGACTAATAAGCCTATATCCAATTTTCGTTTGGTGCAGGAAATAGCCTATCTCCATAGCCTAGACACACTCTCTACATACATGGCGCAGCATTTAGGCTATGGCGTTTAGGCTATTTCCTCCACAAAACGAAAAATGGAGATAGGCTATTTCGTCCACAAAACGAAAAATGGAGATAGGCTAAATGGTTCCTTAGGTGTCCTGGAGCAGGCACATATCTAGAAATTTGTTCAAGGGGGGGCGGAAGCAAAAATTATAGCAAAAAAAGACATATTCGCGCGAAGCGCGAAAAAATTTTGCAATTTTAGGCCATTTTTGAGAAAAAAATCCTCTTTTTCTCAGATTTAGGGGGGGGCGCTGCGCCCCCCCCGCCCCCTACTAAATACGTGCTTGTCCTGGAGATAGGTGTAACAGAAAATAATAGATAATTAGTACTTGCATTAAACTTTTAAAACATTGCTAGATGTCTGTATGTATAGCTATTTTCCCGGCTTACAAATTTCTCCCATTTTCCAAATCTGATTTATTCCGCCATGCAGCTCTTACTTCAAAAAGCAGTTCACATGTCCTTCCCACCTCGCGGTTTACGTATTCTTCTGATTTCGTATCGAGTCGTAATCCCATAGTTCGAAGTGTTCCAATAATACAAAAGCCTCTAAATGCTAGTTCCCGGCACTGCATCTTTATATCTTCTACTTCCACTTCCAATCTTATTAGAGTAGGATCGAATCCAACATTGTCACCCATCCTGGCGAATTCTTCAAGTACAGCGTGCATTCTTGTTTGAGTTGATATAATCGCCTCGATTGTAGTTTCCAATTGTGTTAATTGCTCAGCGACAAATGTCAATTGAGACGACGCCATAATTACAACATTCACTGTAAAAATCATAACCACCATAAATGTAATCATAAATATTGGGTTAGGATAAAATATGCGGATGAAAATAGAATCTGAGTTTAACTTTTTTGTGATTATAAGCTAACATTTTACTTTAAAGGCATTAAAAAGTGTACCCATTATTCAACTGTTTTATTTAAATGGTTTTCATTATACGAATAGAAATCGTTTGTATGTGACAAAACTTCCTAGCTGTAGATAATTATCTTTAGGGATAAAAAGACAGTCACAAACCTTAATAAATAACAGTCTAAAAAACGAAATTGAAGAGTTTGATAGATTTTATGACTTTCATTACCACCACGAGCTATGAGCTAACGGGATCACGGAATACCCAGATGACATTATTATATGTACCTACTTTGAACTGATATTTTGTGTGTAATTGAGATTGGAAAATAGCCTTTATTTATTTTATAAGTTTTCAAAATTTCCAAAAAAGGTAATCACCTCCCGCTACTTCTAATCTCTTGGCTCTATATAACAACTATATCATTTTAATTATGGCGTTAGCGGAAAAACATTATTTCCTGTTAACGCTATAATTCAAAATGTATTATTTTTCTGAGACATGGAATTGAGGTATTCACATTCTGCCACCAATTTTGAAGTCTTTTGGTAAATTTGCATGCAATGGAATATTATTGCAACGTTGGTCATGTCAAGGGGTTAATTCCGTTAAATCTGTATTGCAGAATTAACTGGAGCAGATATATATTCTTAGACCGATTTATAATTTAATGAGTGTTTAATGTGACTATGATCACCGAGAAAATTCAAGATTCTATCAAATGTTAAATTAACGTTTTCGATAATGTACCCCAAAGCAGTTTACCCGAAGTCCTCCAAACGCAATGTGCCTATGTCGGGTAACTTTGGAAGGCACCCGACATAGGCACATTACGTGTGTTGGACTTCGGGTAAACTGCTTTGGGTTGGGGTACATTATCGAAAACATTAATTAGGTCAATAGAAGTTGTGATTTCCTGTAATTTGTACGTTTGTACGTACAAGTACTTAAAAGAGCAAAACATTAATAATGTAATTTAGAATATTTAAAACTATTTATGGAACTATACTTAAAAATATTTATTGCTTGTTTTGTCCTAAATTGTGACCATTTACGGCTTGTATTCAATCAAGTATACCTGTTGTCTATAATTCTTGTTATTTACACGTATATTACGCTTTCCTAACCAAACATGACAGCTTAACTGAAATTATTATGATATTTTACATAGTAATATGTTTTAGTCTCTTTGCTAAGACTCACATATTTCATTAGAATTCTTTCAATGTTCAATGTAAATATTGTTTCTGCTTTAATTAACATGTTCAATGAATTGTTTTCCATTAATTATAGCAAGCAATTATAGCAATTAATTATTATTCCAGTTGAAATAACTTACCTTTTTGTTAAGCCGTTTTAAGGTCGTTCGGATAAGCAGATGAGTTTGTGCCTTGTTGCCTCCTAGTTCACATTTAGGATGCAATATTCTTGCTTACCATGTTCTCCGAACACCGGAAAGCGAATGAGTGCTGGAGCACATCTCGGGGGAACTTCAGGTAGTCGCTTTTATCATAGCATCATGGAATTACATTGCTATAATACAGAGAATGTACGATCCCGACCGAGAAAGTTCAACAGAATGCTTTTGGTATGATTCCTCTCATCAGGATACTGTTGAACTATTGACAGTGAATACGTCTGATGAATATTTACCAACTAAATACAGCAGAATTCAGCAGTGAGTGGTCCCGTGAAAATGTCAGTTGGCATTTTCACGCTCAAACATCCGCTGACATCCGGTGAAAATGTCTGCTGACAAATTACCAACAGAAACTCACAGGATTCAGCAAACACAGTGGACTTAAGTAGCAAGAATTAGCAATTTTGTTAACTATTTTCAAACATTTTATGTCATTTCTCTCATTGGCACGAGTACTCAAAACTCGAAACTCAAAAACGAGTATCTTCAATGTTAGCTAATAAGTACTTTGTACAGATAATATTGTGCATCTAGCCCAATAAGCGATTTTTAATATTTTTCATACATGATGAAATTTTAAGTTCATTTTTTAATCGGTTTTGAGACATCGGATGGTATTTCATGGTCAAATGAGGTCAACTGTATGTAAATCTAAATAAAAATGTCAATGAATGAAAGATCTTTAATAGCAGTCTTTCAAATCTATTCCTGCTAGTCCTACGTCGTAGTGTACCACGTTTTTTGTAATACTGACATCCGACGTCCTGACTTTAAGGCCTACTAACAACCAGAAATGATAAAATCAGCCTTCAAATTATTGCGTGAAATCATTTGAAGTTGACCTCATTTGACATGAAAAAAGCATGACTTAATTATTACGTATTTAGAACAGATGAGTCATTAGAAGATTCAGCTTCATTTAGTAATAATACGTTGAAATATTACACATATCGTCCCTTAAGGATCGAAAAAGCCTCTATCCACTTTCAGATTGGTAGACGAATAAGCCTATATCCATTTTTTGTTTGGTGGACGAATAAGCCTATATCCATTTTTTGTTTGGTGGACGAATAAGCCTATATCCAATTTTCGTTTGGTGCAGGAAATAGCTTCTATCCTCTTGCAGCTTTGCTTGTAAAGTTATAGGGGCGTATTGATACATAGTTAATATTGGCGGCGAAAATATTGAAATTTTATTCTTCCTTCCTGCCAGTTTAGTTTTATTCAATATCAAAATCCGAATTTGAGTCGTTAAAAGTTTTGTTTTTGTCTTATTGTGTAATTAGCTAAAATCTTATAATGCTTATGTACATTCTAGCATGATATATTTCAAGTATCAACATAAAAATAATAAATACTTCATTTCGTCAACTTGTTTATTCTTACTGTGCCCGACAACTTTACGTAATGCTGTAAGATGACAGAGGCTATTTCCTGCACCAAACGAAAATTGGATATAGGCTTATTCGTCCACCAAACAAAAAATGGATATAGGCTTATTCGTCCACCAAACAAAAAATGGATATAGAATCTGAAAGTGGATAGAGGCTTTTTCGATCCTTAAGGGACGATATTTTGTTTTCTAAGTCCTAAGTAGGGTCTGCATCTTAAGGTATACTGTATTTATGCAACCAAAATGTCCACTTCTTTTAGTAATGGCGTATGGTGACATAATGGTATAATGACAGGTTGGTAAGATAGGAACAACAGCAGCTACTAGCACACAGGAGTAATCGAAACCTATGTCAGCGGTATGTTTTTGCTTCTGCTGACAATCTCAGCATGAACTTTTCTGGTGAAAAATTCAGCAGAGCGAATATTTTTGTTTTGTGAACCGGAAAATGGCTGCTACACTTTGTCTGCTGAGTTTTAGCTGCTGAGACCATGTCCGAATTTTCTTGTCGAATCTTTCTGTTGAAATTCTCTGTGTGTTTTTGGTGGCACATTTTCAGTCGGGATGCGATCGATCAATAGAGACTTGCATCGAAGGTTGTCATGCTATAAACGTTACATTAAAGTTCGCACTTATTTGATTTCCTTTGCTTAACAACACAACCTACTCAAAGACAAGTTTGTTCAATACCGAAGTCTGAAGTTTTCCCTCGTTATTTAAACATATTATGATTTCCCTTCCCACTATTTGTAAACATGATATTCAGCGTAACATTTAATTTACATAATACTATTTTACTGTACTTATAAATTATTGCAGAGACTGTGGCTATCATTATTGGGAAGCTCGTAGGTTTGCGGTGGATGGCATACAGGGTTGGTAGGTTAAAATTGGACAAATCAATTTTGTAATGTTTTTGTTATTTTTCCCTATGTCTGCCTCTCTCTATCTTCATTTAATCAATATTCTTAACTTCGGGTACATTTGCATGGCCATGACAGTCAACTTGTCTGATTAGTACTTGGCTAAAATTCACGGAAATTGGTAGACTTAGCCTGTAATCATATTATATGAAGCAATGATTCCGAAAAATTACACTCTTTGAAATGATAGTGGCACTTATTGGACTTGACTTGATCTCGTCTTTGTAAGACTCTAAACAACGCCCACCTTTTTTCTATTTATCTCTGTTTCAGTTTGATCTGAGTTTGTTTCATGGGTTCTGTCTTCTCAATTCTGTTTCAATCCAAGCTGAGAAGCCTTAATGTTCTGCACAAGAGAAATCAAAATATGAATAACAAAATAACAAGTAGACACTGAAGCCGGATAAAACATCCACAGCTTGTTCTTGTAACACAGTCAGTCCCTGTAATTTTACTTCTCTCTATTGAGAGAATGCAACTTTGTTGCATTCCCTATTTCTCTGTTTCTTCCCAAAATGCCCAGCAAGTAATAGATAATATGAGAGAATGCAACTTTGTTGCATTCCCTATTTCTCTGTTTCTTCCCAAAATGCCCAGCAAGCAATAGACTAATTTGCATTATCTATTACTTGCTGGACGAGAGTTCATTTCCCTCCGCACACGATTGGTCAGGTACTGTGAGTGCATGTGTCCCTGCAATGCATGACACTGACAACAACAATTATAGCAAAGCATAAGGAAATCCTGAGATTTGCTTATGCTTATGCGATAACAGGCAGACATTTCTTCTGCCCTGGACTCTCTTTTTGTCTTTCGGCTGGTACACAGCTTTTCCGCCCACAGTGGCATTATTTTGAATTGTCATCATCATTTCGATCAAATTCATAATTTCTATTATTGTCCCTGCCCTGACGTTATTTGTTCAGTCGCTTATTAATAAAACCCAATAAATTCTACGGCTTGCTTATAGCCTTTTCTTTAGTGCCAAATACGTTCTTTTGTGTATTCATTTCGGCACATCCTGAGTAAGAGAATAGTGGACGTACTCATCCCCACCAACTATACATCTTTTACTCTGACACCGTGCTTCTATAAACAGTTTATTCGCACTTAGTCCTTGCTTATGAGCTTTTCGTTTTGTAGAATTATGGAAGACATTCTCGAATTGGAAGCTGAGTGCGGTATGCTCACATTAACGGAGGAGGAAGTTCAGGAAGTGCCTATGGACACTGAAATTGAGTTGTTGGGTGAAACTGCTTCAACTGCTTCGCAAGAAGTAGTGGCTGGTCCGTCATCATCGACGCGTGGTCCACCACTTTGGGATATTCTCCAAATTCCCAACATTACGGTCACTGCTCCTAATGATCCCATCAAACTCTATCCTACTCCTCCAACCCTAACGCAGCAACTTATCTACGGTCGCAATGGTCCCACTGACACGTCCAATGATTCTGTTATTGATTCTGCTATTGACATTCCAACTCCGGACTTTTTAGCGCCCTCTGGCAAACCTCCCCTATCTTGGTACGATTATTTGATTAGGTGTCTACCAGTTCCCCCTAGTACTGAGGCTGAGAATTTATACTATCGTTGGCTTACCAAAAAGGTTCGTGATGTCTCCCTCAGCGAAGCTGTAGAGCAAATGCTAGCTAGAGCCCTTCCGATAGTTCCCAAATCAAAGCAACAAGTAGCGAAAGATAGGGAAGAGCTACGTCAAATGTCCCGTAACCTTGGCCATGAAGGATCCTCTAATACTTCTGAGGTAGGTCGCGTTCAAGTTAGGTCCCCTGCTAGAACCCCTACAGTAAAACGTCTACAGTCTGCTCACAATCAGCCCTCAGCACGTAAGGTGTTTGTTCCTGCCCACAATCCGTTCCTTCCTCCACTACGTAAGTCTTCTGCCCAACGTCCTGCAACAAAGACCGCTAGATTCTCACCCAGATTTCGCCTCACGAACATTTTTCGAGACCCCGATGGAACGCCATTTTGTTTTAAGTGTCGTAGTAAAGGTCACGTCAGGGATTATTGTCGTGCACAGCCACCATCCGAGTATATGTTGCGCTGTAATTTATGTGGGGAATTTAGTATCATTGGGGGGGACAAAGTTCACTTGCCCCACTGCTATCACTACGGCCGCTAACGTCACAGTCCCACTACATTGATCCTTTCCTTACAACCCGGAATGTCTTATGATTTGTCTCATCGTTGATCTCACATCTGGATCTCAACAACAATCCCAATCAGTAATTCCCATGATTTAAAGTGTGCATGTCAATCAATTACTATCTAATTACATGTACATTAATCATTAGTTAAATATTATTTCATTTCAATTTGCACTGTATTAAATTCATTACCATGTAGTTGTAAGCAAGTTATGTCACAAATATTATTTTGTATTCATTAAGCAATTACACTCGCTTCAATTTTACAACAATGTTTGTACCATGCCACCTTCGGTCGAATTTTGTACAGTCGATATTTATTTGTCCCATAAAATAATCAGTACTTGACCATTTGTAAACAACGATATACGTGTATTCCCCGGGACCAACGCAATCAAGCGTGCAACCCCCCAATGAAAGATCCGGGGAACGCGAGGGCATGAGAGAATGCAACTTTGTTGCATTCCCTATTTCTCTGTTTCTTCCCAAAATGCCCAGCAAGCAATAGACTAATTTGCATTATCTATTACTTGCTGGACGAGAGTTCATTTCCCTCCGCACACGATTGGTCAGGTACTGTGAGTGCATGTGTCCCTGCAATGCATGACACTGACAACAACAATTATAGCAAAGCATAAGGAAATCCTGAGATTTGCTTATGCTTATGCGATAACAGGCAGACATTTCTTCTGCCCTGGACTCTCTTTTTGTCTTTCGGCTGGTACACACCTTTTCCGCCCACAGTGGCATTATTTTGAATTGTCATCATCATTTCGATCAAATTCATAATTTCTATTATTGTCCCTGCCCTGACGTTATTTGTTCAGTCGCTTATTAATAAAACCCAATAAATTCTACGGCTTGCTTATAGCCTTTTCTTTAGTGCCAAATACGTTCTTTTGTGTATTCATTTCGGCACATCCTGAGTAAGAGAATAGTGGACGTACTCATCCCCACCAACTATACATCTTTTACTCTGACACTGTCAGGAAATAATTATATTTACTGGGTTTGTTGAATGTAAAGAGTGGGGAGAATAATGGTATAGTGTAAATAGGGACATGGGTATATTTTTATTTTAGGATTGAGCGACTGAATTTAGCGTCAGATTGAAATGGTAGGACAATTTTGAGTTAGAATTAAATATATTTTTAATGAAGAATAAATTTAATTTTAGTTAAGTTAGGGAAAAAGGGGCGTTTTTCTAGAAATCTCTCGGTGCGGACAGCACCGTCGAGATGTAAGTAGAAGCAGAGTCAAGAAGTAAGTGATTGTAGAAAGGTAAGTTCAGGTAAGTTCACGGAATGAATTAGATAGTGATTAACATAGGTAGATAATTTTAGGATGGTAGATGTAGGTATATAGTAAGAGGAATGGCAATGGCAGGACATTTCCAAGAAAGATAAAGATAGTAGTGGCGACATTTAAATTTAGGCAGATTTAGTCAAATCTGACTGATGGGGCACTGGCCACTGAGAATGCAAAGTTAGTTTGCATTCTCTCATTCCCTTACGTCCCTCGGGTTCCTCATCAGGGGTATCGTCGTTTGATTCCGTTAGTCCCTCCGAGTTGAATATGGGTATTGAAATTTTCAAGCATGTGAAAATTGTTGGTCAGAGTCGGGCACATCATACAAAACGCTATAGAGACTTACAGCGTGGGACAGTAATAGCTGCTGACTGAGAGGCTTACGCTCATTATACTGCACGAGGCTCATAATTAGCTAGGGATACGATGTGAAGTCAAAGTTGGGTACCTCATGCAATTTCCGTTCACTATAGAGGCTTACAACGTAAAACAGTACGTACGGGCTGCTGACTGAGAGGCTTACGCTCCTAATACTGCACGATGCTCAGGTATAGCTAGGCAAAGCATGGAAAGAAAAATTGTGCACGGAGCACAATTTTTAAGTCGTTCAATGAATGATTGGCTATAAACAGGAATGTTTGTCCGCCAATTTAAAAAAGAATCAAACTCGGGGTTAGGTATTTGGCGGTATGGAAGAAATGTTTTGCCATTTTGTTCACGGAAATCAGCATAACCTTGCAGGAATTGAGACTTTGGGAGTAATGAAAATAAACGGAAGAAAATTAAAAATAGAAATGGTAAAAGGAAATTTATAGGGGTAGAGATGGAAAAAGTTGCTTGACTTTACTCTTGATTTGCTAGAATGAAATGGGGTTTGTGTTGATAGTATAAGAAAGTGGAATCGTGAAAATAGAAGTTTTCAAAAATATGGGATGGTATGGGGCAGATGATAATTTAATGTAGCTCAAATAGTCGCACTATACTTGGCCAGTTACATAGTACGCAAGTAAACCGAGTTAAGGTAGTAGTATGTATGATTTGTAAGGTAAAAGCAAAAAATAGTAGAAAATTATTTTATTCTATTTGTTGAATAATAAGATTGAAATAGATGCAAAGATTTAAATAGTGGTATTGGAATGAATTGTGCGTCTTTAGTTGATGCAGTAGTAGCGTATGCGTATTTTGTAATGATGAGTGAGGAGTGATGGTGAAGAATGGGGCCCATCTCTGTTTCGGCTTAAAGACACGCATGACATTTTTTGAAATTATCGGCAATAATTTAGCATGAACTAGTGAAAAAGGACATACAGTGAATTTTTTTAGCTAAATCACAAATATTAGGGAGATTAGGGTGTGATTTTGACAGGTGAAATGGCAGAAAACAAAAATTTTAGCATTAAAATTGATTAGAGCAAAATTAGATAATTGGTTTCGGCGCAAATAATTATTTAAATAACGGTAGGTATATATTTGGACTGTAATTCGTTACAAATAAATGGAAATTGGAATGGAAAATAATGTGGTGGAATATTAGGGCCCATCTATGTCACGTCTAAAACAGCAAAAACAACCACTTGAAATAAATCAATTATTTTTATAGAAAATATCGAAAATAGTGACAAAATAAATACTGGAGGTGGTGTGAATTTTAAAGGAGAACACAATAAAAATATTAGTTCGTCTTTATCTTTTTAAATTTCGACAGAGTAATTGAAAGGACATTTTACAAAAATAATTTTAGTGAATTTTTACTGAATTTTGATTTTCATTTATGGGAAAATGGCAGGTAGTAATTTTTGATACCTTAAAACAATTTAGAGAGAATAAATTCGATATAATAAATTAAAGTTGGGAGAATTTTACGTACGTGGGGCGAAGTGACACCAACAAAATTTAATTTAAAAAAATGTAGTTTTATTGCACAAATAAAATAATCTATGTGTGTATTTGTATTAAAATTTACCTTTACCTTACTGCGGTTTACTCGGTGTGCGGGGTCTTCCTAGCTCTTGTCAGGAAATAATTATATTTACTGGGTTTGTTGAATGTAAAGAGTGGGGAGAATAATGGTATAGTGTAAATAGGGACATGGGTATATTTTTATTTTAGGATTGAGCGACTGAATTTAGCGTCAGATTGAAATGGTAGGACAATTTTGAGTTAGAATTAAATATATTTTTAATGAAGAATAAATTTAATTTTAGTTAAGTTAGGGAAAAAGGGGCGTTTTTCTAGAAATCTCTCGGTGCGGACAGCACCGTCGAGATGTAAGTAGAAGCAGAGTCAAGAAGTAAGTGATTGTAGAAAGGTAAGTTCAGGTAAGTTCACGGAATGAATTAGATAGTGATTAACATAGGTAGATAATTTTAGGATAGTAGATGTAGGTATATAGTAAGAGGAATGGCAATGGCAGGACATTTCCAAGAAAGATAAAGATAGTAGTGGCGACATTTAAATTTAGGCAGATTTAGTCAAATCTGACTGATGGGGCACTGGCCACTGAGAATGCAAAGTTAGTTTGCATTCTCTCAACGGGAAGTAAGCGGGAAGCAATATGGAAACAAATGGTAAAATATGCGACTGAACTTAATCGGCAGAATCTGAACTATAATTTGCATTGATTGACGGATTTGTTTGAGATAGGTATTTAAAGTTGTTGACTTTGACTTTCTCGTTCTTTGGATTGACAGTAATTTTATAGAAGTCTATGACGTCGGATCCAATAACTAAATCGTACGGTAACCTTTGAACGATTAGAAAGTTTGCTGTGATATTAACATTATCCAAAGGAATCGCAAAATCAGCTCCTGATTTAACAGTGACTATGTCTTCGGATGATGGCGTACCCAACCAAGCTAAGCTATATTTCAGAGGCACTGGTTTATCAACTATAGTGTAAGCGTGATTCATTTTCTTAAGTTTATCTAAGAACTTTGGATTTACTGCTGAAAATGTGGCGCGATTCGTGATGTACATTTGGACTTTTCCGAAAGGAAACTGAAACAATTGTAAAGAATCGATCAATGGGACTTTTAATTGTTGACACCATAACTTAGTGCAAGCGTCAGGATTTATTTTAGCCACCGTATTAGAGTCTGACTCTGAATCAGAAGAAGCTACAGAGGAGCCTTTACGGGATAGGGCTAGACTATAATTATCTATAGTGGATTCCTTGGTTTTAGAGAGTGGAATGTATTCGCCACCATAACGCAACCACGTAGATTTTGCGTCTACTTCTACTTGGTTGGTCTCGGCGTTGACATGCAAATCGTACCGAGAGATTACATCTACTGACAAAAGCATGTCGCAGGGAAGATTATTAAGAATGAAGTAATCAGCCAAAATTGGTTTGCCATTAATTGGAAAATCGAAACGTGCAAATTCTTTGGCTACCTCATATTTGTGATCAGATGATAGAGCCCATTTCGAAAGGTCAAAAACTTCAGGAATTTTCAAAAGGCAGACCTTTAAGTTGTATTTGTTATTTTTAAGGGACTCAACTAATTTGCTACTAACTGCTGATTTTGTAGCGTCTTTGTCAAACTTGACGTAGATAGGCCCATGAGGGTTGGTATTACATGAAGTGGAGGTGATGGTATAAAATCAGAATTAGAAGATTTGATTGATCTATCCGAATTACTGCGTTCTTGAGAATGCATGCCAGCTAATTTCTTTGAACCTTTGCTAGATTTTCCTTTAGAGGATGGGGCTTTAGAACTAGATGCTGTGGCAACAGAAGATGGAATTCTAGAACTAGAAGGTGTAGGGACAGAACTAGCGACTGATTTCACTACTGCAGTTCGGGCGGTTGAAGCCTTGGATCCCCTCTTTGAAGAGGAAAATGTACGGACAGTGTGACCAAAGTCAGAGTGATCGAATCTTTTAGGCGCATGCATATCGCGAGCGCTTCTACGAGAAGTATTGGAAGCATCAGAGTCTACTGGATCAGGCTCTGGATTGGGTAGTATTGGAATAGGTTCTATCGCATGCTCTTCTTCACTTTCATTATCCTCTTGCTCATGCTCACTTAGAGTTTCTAAATTAATTGGGGGAATTGGAGTAGCATTGCGACTCATTGACTTCCGCCTAGGAGGAGCAGTAGGAGGAGTGTTTGGATCAATAGCCTGATCTGGACTAACCGGAGGGCTAACATTGTCTGGGTTTGAATTCGCAGACTGAAAAGATACTCTGGAATCTACTGACATGACTGACTGAGCTCTAGGGGTATTGTCATTACTTAAAGTCGACTGAGGAGAATCAGCGGATATAGGCAAAGAAACTACCGAATTTTGAGAATCAATCGTACTATCTAAAACAACAGAGGCTTGAGTTGATGGCGCAGCAATTGAAGGAGCGTCACGAGGTTGTACAAACTCAGGATTACCAGAAGTTAAAGTTGTGCCTGTAATGGCAGTGGAACACGAGACCTGGGTTTAGGGACAGGACCAGTTGCATAAATGGAATCTACAGAACCAGCTTTGGAACTGAAATAAGATTTGTCCGACATAAAAGGACGCATGTTATCTGGAATATCATCATCTTCCCATTCGGTTTCGTAAAATACATCGCTTTCCTCAAACTCGTCATGGTAGAGTTTTAAATGGCGAACGTTCTCGTCACGGAGACGGCCAGCGGAATGGGAACGAAGATCTCTGATAAGATAATTTATGGGACCAGTTTGTTCAATTATTTCAAATGGACCACGCCAGTTGGCTAACCATTTTGCAACGAGACCAGGAGTTCGAGTTAAATTTACTAAAAGTACTTTATCACCAGGTTGATACTGAATTGGAGGTGATTAGCATCCCATCTAATCTTTCTAAGTTGTTGACACTTAATTGTACGTTCGCGAGCTTCAGCGCGAGCTTTCATTTGCCTAGTAATGCGAGCTTCGGGTTCATCGTCAGACAAGTGAGCGTCAATTTCAGGCAAGATAGTGTCACAGTTTAGACGGGGTTCAAAACCTTTTAATAATCGCGCAGGGCTAAAGCCTGTTTCAGTGTGATAAGTAACGTTGATAAAGAACTTAGCTTTATGCATGTATTGATCCCAATCGTTATGTTTGGCGTTAACGAATTTCTTTATAATGCGCTTGATTGTATCGTTGTGTCGTTCTACAACACCGCAAGTGGTGTGATTGTGGGCAGAAGCAAAAGATATTTCGATGTGATACTTATCACAATAATCTTTAAAAGATTTAGAACTAAAATGTGTGCCCTGATCACAAACGATTTTACTTGGAATTGAATGGTTATAAATTACAGCATGCTCAAGAGCTTTGATTGCGCATTTGGCTTCGCAGGTCTTAGTTGGGACAATTTCGACATAACGGGTCAAATGATCAACAATAATTAAAGCGTATTTGTTTAATGTTCTTTTCGTAGTAGGAAAAGGACCAATAAAATCGAGACCTATCCTATCAAAAGGTTTAAGAGGTGGTGGGTCTGGCTGCAGAGGACCACGAGTAGCTACGGTAGGCCGATTATGAAATTGGCAAAGTTGGCAACCAAAGAATGAAACGTTTTGTTTGACGATACATTTGGGCCAATAGTAGCGTGCTTGTATAATTTTCCATGTTTTAAGAAAACCTAAGTGACCAATGTCATCCTCATGGACAGTAGTCAATATTCGTTTTCGTAGACGTGAAGGAACCACTAATAGCCAATCGTTAGCTTGTTCATCGAAACTAGATCTAATGAGGATTTGATCGTGAATTGCAAAGGAAGCATAACGTGGGTCAAGTGGATACTCATCGGGATTATTGTCATGATTTTCAATAGCTTCAATAATAGGAAGAAGCTTTGGATCTGCTCTTTGGAGAGCTGCAAGTTTAGAAGAATCTATAGCATCTTGGTCGATTGATAGAGCTAAAAGATTTTCAGTGAAATCGAGTGGTTCTTTGTCATCTTCATTAGGTTTATCGACTGGATTTCGCGACAGGGAATCGACGTTCCTATGCTTAGCTCCAGACTTATACTCGATATCAAATTTGTATGGCATTAAGCGTAAAGCGAAACTCTGAAGTCTACCTGTTGGATCTTTATTCTTCATGAGAGCACAAAGGGAACAATGATCAGTCACGATGGTAAAGAAGCGACCATGGATGTAGGGACGGAAAGTTTCTATGGCGTAGACTATTCCTAAACATTCAAGATGAGGTGCAGGATAATTTTCCTCAGCCTTCTTTAAGCTTCTAGAAGCAAAAGCTACTACTTTCCATGTGCCATCAGTTTGCTTTTGCTCTAATGTAGCACCTAGTCCTAACTTAGATGCATCTGTGTAGACACGTGTTGGAACGTTATCTCTTGGATATGCCATGACCATTGGTGAACATAAAATGTCTTTGAGCTTTTCGAATGCAGTTTGATGCTCTTCTTTCCATTCAAATTTCGCGTTTTTATGAGTTTATTTAATGGCTTACATAAGTTTGAATACAGTGGAATGAATCTTCGATAATAGCCACATAAATGAACAAAAGAACGAATGTCTCTAACAGTTTTTGGGACTGGGAATTCTTTAACGGCCTTGCACTTATCTGGATCAGGAGATATGCCATCTTTAGAAACTATGTGACCTAACTTAAGTTTATCGCAACCGAATTTACATTTCTCTGGCTTAAGCTTAAGACCGGCGTTAGCAATAGCGATGAAAACTGCTTCTAAATGATCAAGATGGGACTCAAAATCACGGCTATGAATAATAATATCGTCGAGGTAAGCAAGTGCTACAGTCCATTTTAAACCACCTAACATGGCGTCCATTAATCTTTGAAAAGTTTGGGAAGCTCCACATAAACCAAATCCCATTCTCGTAAAATGATATAGTCCGTCTCCTGTAATGAAGGCGGTCTTTAAAATAGAACTAGGATCCATTGGAATCTGATTATAAGCATCAGCCATGTCACAGGCAGAAAAATACTCATCATCAGCGAAACAATCCAATGCATCGTCGTTACGGAGTAATGGATAGCGATCTACAACAGTTTTAGCGTTAAGAGCACGATAATCAATGCAAAAGCGAGTAGTTTTATCTTGTTTTGGGACAAGGACTACTGGACTAGACCATGGAGAATTGGAATGCTCAATGACTCCTTTTTCTAACCTTTCGTTGACTTGTTTATTAATTTCAACGCGTTCGGCAAATGAATAGCGATATGGTCTTTGCTTAATGGGAATGTTGTCATGCGTTTCTATTTTATGAGTAATGAGATGAGTGCAACCTATGTCGTTTGGGTGCTGCTTAAAAACTTCAGGATAACTCATAACTAGTTCGTATAGTTTGTAACGTTGTTCGTCGTTGAGATTATTTCCTAATGTGACTTTGTTTGCGAAGGACTGACATTCAGGAGATAAAGATTGAAGCAATTGATCAGCTGTTAAATCGCTTTTGGTTTCAGAGGAAATGGTAGAACGATTAGAAATCATATGTTCCTCAGCTTTGTCTAAATCTCCTACGATTTGATCTGGAGTGAAACTTTCGCAATTTCCTATACTAGAATCAGGTTTTAATTTTACTACATGAGAGGAGAAATTACAAATATAAGTAAATCCTTTACCATTTTCTAAATGAACTATGGAGTTTCCTACTGTAACGGATTTATAATATCGAAGACGTTTGTTAGGAATGACGAGAACATCATTAGTAGGAGGACTCTTTGCATAAACTTCAATTCTAACTGCAGTGTTTGGAGGAAGAACTGCTGAATTGATTAATTTTAATTTGCAATGTTGCTTATTGTTGGACTCAGGGATAGCGGCTGACAACTCGGCTGGGAGAGAGCTACTACTAGAGGAAGTTGACTCTGAGTCTGAAGTATCGAATTCTTCGCCTAAAAGAGAATCGGCGGGATTAGTAGACTGAACAGATGAAACTGGAATTGGAACAGGTTTAGTTTCAGCTAATTTCAAATGCTTTCTAGGAGCGTCTAAGTTCATATTAATGCCATAATAAAATTTACCATTTTCGTAATCTAGGTGAACTTTGTATGCACGAAGCCAATCTACTCCTAGAACCATACAATTATTAAGTCCAGGGACTATGAAGAATCTCCAAAGAATTTCCTTGTTTTCATCAACAGAGATGAACATTTCTACTTGCTGCGTAACGGGAATAGATCTGAATTTACCAACTGACAACTTAACTCTAAATGGTTCGATATTAGAAATTCTATGAAAAGTGTCAGGACGAGCGCATCTTATAAGTTTTTGTAAAGTTTGGGGGCTAACGGCTGAAATTGTAGCGCCAGTATCCGTAAGAGTTGGGACTTGATTCAACAAAAACTTCGCATCCTCTAAGGACGCGCCTTCTACCTCGTGCTCGATAACGTACTGGGTAAATTCCACGCTCAGCTTGGGTAACTGGAGTCGCTTCGGAACTAAATGAATTAGACTCAGAATTGTATGTTGCTCCGCTTTCTGAAGCTGCATGATTGGGTTTAGAAACGTTACTTTGAAAATTAGCCTTGATGCTATTAAATGATTGATCTGATCTAATGATAGCATGTTTCCAATTATAGTTGGCTAAATGATTGGGTAAGGGTTTGGTTGGTTTTAAAGGTGCAGGCACTGGTGCCGATTGCAACTTAATTTTAGCAATTGTAGCTATTGGGTCATTATTTATGGATGCTAACATGTCGCTACGCATCTTTGAAGAAGAATTCTTAACTACATCAGCATAGGAGCTGGGATTAACAGAAGGAACTAAACTATTGAGAGAAGGAATTAAATTAACATTATTGGAATTATTATTATCTAACTTATTTGAAGAAGATGAATTATCACTACAAACTAAATTATTATTACTTATGGAAGAATTATTTACATTTGATTCACTCATGGGAAGCTTCGTCAGCGCTTGAAGTTTTCCGACTGCGTAACCGGAGTATTTTGCTGCGCGGCAGCAGAAGTCGAGGGTTGCTGCTGATTTTGTGGCAATTGGGAATTATTCTGCGCATTTGGTTGGTTCTGATAAGGCTGGTTGTAATAAGGCGCTCTGGGGCGATAAGAGTTATTGGGACGATAGCCTGAATTGCCTTGGCGATACTGAGGGCGAAAAACAGGAGAGCCTTGACGCCAATTGGAACTTTGAGGCCCAGAATTGTTTTGGGACTCTGCAGCTAAACGCTGTCTACATTCGGACCAACAATGTCCAGGACGATTGCAAAATGCGCATGGGCGACTATTCTGATCATAGGGAAGCGCGCCTCTAAGTCTTGGATAACACTTTTCCCAAGTGTGGTTAAGCTTATTGCAAAACGTGCATCTGACTGGATTTTCTCCACCGCGCAAATAATTTTCGAATGGCTGAGTTTTGTCCATATGAGTACTAGTGCGATTGGAATTGCCAGAAGGGGCTGCGACTGAACCTTGTGAACTTACTGAGTGAGTGCGCGCTACTTGCGATGCATAAGTTTCAGACAATTTGCGCAGTGTGTTTAAAAATTCTAATGGAGTTGGAATTGTAACCATTGCCATGTTCATTTGTAAATTAGATGGAATGCCTTGGGACAACTGTCTAACTCGTTCTTCATCTGTCATGTTTGGATTTATACTAGTCAGAATTTCCAACTTGCTAGTAACGTAGGCTTGTGGATCATCACCTAACTTGAATCTAATTGCCTTATTTTTAGCGCGATAGATTGCTTTCTGGCTAGAATGATCGAAAAACTGAATGATTGAAGCTTTTACGTCATCCCAGATTTGATCGTGATCAGCATTTGCAGCAGTTATGCGCGCACTAACACTAGCCCAATTAGCAGACCACCAAGATCTGGCGTCTTTTTCAAGCAAGCGATCAATATTTATTAGAATCCATTGTGAGTTAAGGCCCATGTTATCTAAATCCATTTGGAGTCTTTGCAAATACTCGGCGACATTAGTTGTGCCATCATAGTGACGAAGTTGATTTAATCCTTCATGATGCAACCAGCGAACGGCTCCTAAGGGATTGGCTGGGTTTAAATTGGCCAATGGATTTGCTACATTAACGTTTGGAACAGGATTAGCATTTGGAATAGCATTTGGGTTAGCATTTGCGGCTTGGGCAGGAATAGCGGCTGCTTGGGCGCGTAAGCGCTGTAACTCTAAATCATTATCTGCATTCTGTGCTAAAGCGCGAGCTAATTCAGCTTCTAATTCTGCAATGCGTTCAGCCATGGTGAAAAAGAAATGAAAATTATACTATAGGAATTAATGAACTAAGGAATAGTGAATAACTAAATTTAAACTATAATTAAATGACTCTATCTTTAATGTCACCAGCAAGTTGAGCGTTTGCCACACTAGGATGTAAGTTTCCTTATTCGTGAACACGTCTATAATTGCCTTTGCGACTGTAATTGAGGCGTCCAGAGATGGGAGATAAGCAACTACAAGTCGATAAACAATAATTGAACGTGATACAATAATAGGACAATTGTCAAAAGGAATGGATAGTGGACTTAGATTTATTGTTCTGAATTAATGAAACTGCTGAAATTTGTAGGAATTTAAGAAGCATACATTAAAAATTCAAAATCGCTTATAATGGGTATTATTACGCTTGACATGAGAAAAACGATAAAATATTCAAAAACAGCTATGGGGCATACTTGATTAAATGCTGCATAAAAGTTAGCTAAATCGTAACTGAAATGTACAGAAGCTCAATAGAAATAATGCTGAATGTTAATTATTTACTTGTAGAAAAACAGTTGAAAATTCTACTACTTACTACTGATATGTATGGCTGGTGTAAGTTAGTTCGTTGCTATAAGCAGGCAAGTATATGGCTAGTACTAGGTGTTATAATATAAGGCCAACTATGATATTAGCTTATGCGTATGCACTGGGATCCAATGGTAATATGTATGCATGTGGCAGTATATCGGCTGTGCTATGCGTCAAGCAGTTGGTGGGTAAGCCAGGGCATGCATAGAAATATTTAATTGCATACGTACCGTAGCGTGGTTACTATTTGTAACTAAACTAATTGCAGTTGGCTATAGGATCGTCGGTAGAACCAAACTCGGAGCCAGGTAAGCAGAGTACCAAATAGCACGGCAAAAATAGCAAGATTACGTAGGCAGGTTAAACTACGAGCATAGGTAAACATTCATAATTAGCATTAATTGTATACTTCGACTTTTTACGCTTTCAGTACAGTATTAGCATAAGATACTTGAATTAAGAAGTGAATGTACTGCGACATTGACAAGGACTTGAAAAAAGATAAGACTCTCGGAGCCAAAAGTAAACTTGAACAAAGAAAAAGTTACACACAGAAATAATATTTTACTTTGTGAATAAAAATATCTGTTACTTGACTGGATGGGGAAATGAACAAAAATTGTAGCTACGGATGGGTGCACTATACTTGGCCCAGTGTCTTTTTCAATAAGCGGACACTCTTCACAAAACAAAAATCGAATTGGATTAATTTAACTGAGAAAATCAAAATTCAAAATGCTTTTCAAAATACAAATTAATTAGTAATTCGACCGTAATGACTTGCTAGGTAGACCTGAAAACATTTGGCATTAAATGATTTGTCGATTTGTTACTTGGCATGAGCAACTGGCAACACATAAAGTCATGCAGAAATTATTTACTACTTTGTGGCTTAATTTTCATAGTAAAACCAAGAATGTGTGTGTGTCGGGCTATATTATTATGATTCTGAATGTCAGTAACGAAATTCAAAAACTTTGATTAACTTTGGACTCAAAATACGAACAAAACAGAATGTGCAACGTACACTTTAACGAGCAATCAGAATCAGAATCGTAATACGTACTTTGACTGAAACATAAATGACTGTGCTGATTCAAAAATGCACCACTGAATTTAATTACAAATTGTAATTTTAGTCTTACGTATGGTTAGATTGCACAAAATGAAATAGGAATGTAAGCTTGAAAGTATACGATAAATTTTCTGACGGTTTCAAATACAAATATATAACTGTGACATTCGGTTACTAAATACACCTTACTGTAGTGTAAAACGGAAATGAATCGTAATTGAAACAATAATATTTATATAGCTCATTGAAGTTGACACTTTCATATAGCAAAGATCACACTCAAATATACGTATATGACTTTCAGATAAATTTTAGACACGCCAGTACCACACACAATTTCATGAATATGATTTGATATAGTAATTGAATGAAATTTTAATTGTTTGATTTCGATATGTGTTACCAAGTTGAA
Source organism: Tomocerus qinae (assembly GCA_020055645.1). Lineage (NCBI taxonomy): Eukaryota > Metazoa > Arthropoda > Collembola > Entomobryomorpha > Tomoceridae > Tomocerus > Tomocerus qinae. Next base: position 46,880,199 of record CM034546.1, on the reverse strand, counting down.
ATTACGGTTGTGAAGAGAATATCCGGGGCACGGGTCCGCTCAGCTCTTGTCAGAGTAAAAGATGTATAGTTGGTGGGGATGAGTACGTCCACTATTCTCTTACTCAGGATGTGCCGAAATGAATACACAAAAGAACGTATTTGGCACTAAAGAAAAGGCTATAAGCAAGCCGTAGAATTTATTGGGTTTTATTAATAAGCGACTGAACAAATAACGTCAGGGCAGGGACAATAATAGAAATTATGAATTTGATCGAAATGATGATGACAATTCAAAATAATGCCACTGTGGGCGGAAAAGCTGTGTACCAGCCGAAAGACAAAAAGAGAGTCCAGGGCAGAAGAAATGTCTGCCTGTTATCGCATAAGCATAAGCAAATCTCAGGATTTCCTTATGCTTTGCTATAATTGTTGTTGTCAGTGTCATGCATTGCAGGGACACATGCACTCACAGTACCTGACCAATCGTGTGCGGAGGGAAATGAACTCTCGTCCAGCAAGTAATAGATAATGCAAATTAGTCTATTGCTTGCTGGGCATTTTGGGAAGAAACAGAGAAATAGGGAATGCAACAAAGTTGCATTCTCTCACTATTTGTATGATTTATCAAATACTCGAAAAGACTGAACAGAAGCCGTATCGTATCTGTTATTCACTCATATGAAGCACACACAGCTAACGCTGAGAACATGATCTTGATTTAGGTATTGAGGCAATCATAAATACTACTTGTTTGGCAATGATTGTTTTGTTTCTGATTTTACTACGTCCACAGAAGTATCAGTTCCCACATCTACATCTTCCTTCCCACACATCGCAATTTCTTTGCATGATATATTTTTTGAAAACTTTCTAACCTGAATATCTCACTTTTACGAGGGCTATTGGAATTATCCTATATGAAATACTATCCTTGTCGAAATAGAATTTGATAATCGTAACTGCGCTATACATCTTAGCCGTTCTAAAGGTACTTTTAGGAACAGATAGATTATAATTCAACGACTATGATACACTATATAACTAAAAAGGTCCTTTTCGTACATCTTACGTTTATAAGATTCAATCATATCATTAGTACTCTCTTTCAGCAATTATTCACTCTGCGAATGCCAATAACTGATTGTTTGTATTTGTGCTCTTATTTGCGATACCCAATTGAGGGGGAAAAGACATCTAACTTGACTCCGCAATTTGAATCAACATTTTGAAGTAATCATAGAGATAAATAAATGTAAACAATAATCTAAGAAACGAAGAATGTTTATTCAACGCTAAACGTACTTTAAGATAAGAATACTTTTCTTAAAGTGTTGAATAACTTATTTTGTGGAAACTCTTCCTACTGTTTCAATTTTTGTGGTCAGAGGTATTCTTTTAATCATGTACCTGCAAGTGTTTGATATTAGGAAAATAAAATATTACGACATCCTGAGGACTAAATAAAATATTTATTTAGCCAACAGACATTAAAGGCCGATGACAATGTAAACCTATCAACATGAATAGTTTATCAGAAAACGTTTTATTCTTTAAAAAACAAAAACACTTATATCTTGTCCTCATAACTTTGAATTCGACCTATACATTTAGGTAAAAGTGATACTAAATCAACTACATGAAAAGATTGCTATTTTTCAGTCAAGACAAGAACCAATATTTGTTGAAAAATATACTACCACTTATAGGTTTTTTGGGCAATATTGTAAAATGTCGTATGTAAATAGAAATGCAAGAAAGAATTAGAATAGAAATAAGTTTTGTAGCCAATATTATGTCTTCACATTTGGTTAGCAAATATAAATATATAAAGCACACTTAACAAAATGGCATTAAAATAAATATGAAGTTCCTACTACTTTGAATGTCGCAATATTAGTAATTCATATTCATTGATATTCTTCTTGGCAAAGAAGAATCGTTCGTGTTTTGAACATATTAGTATTTTTCTTCAAACCAAAAAAATAATAAACTATCAATTACAGCAATTATCAATTAATAAATATTAAAATACTATCGACAATAAAAACCACAAGAATGTTGCATTTGACAGCTTTTGTTAACTGTTTTTTACACATTAGCTACAATGGCACCAATACCATCGAAATGGAAAAAAGGAATATTTTTGGTGATCCTTATTCACATTTATTAAAGTTAAAAGTGCCATTCATAATGGACTCTAACACGTACAGTAGTATACAACAAGAAAATAATCGGTACAATAAGTCTTTTACCAACGGCTTAAAATTTACGGAATGTTATGTAAAAATAATATTCTTTGCAACTGACATATTTGTGAATGTGACTACAGACGAAGCATGTGTGTGTGTTAGTGGGAGAGTGCAATAAACTATTAATAAGTAAACTGCACTACCGCTCAAGCCTCGAGGGCTTACTTGCAGTGACTCCCGTGACAAGTTAATACCCGACCGAGCTCACGTCAATGGAATCGTAAATATACCGAAGGCATATAGATTGCAATGAGGGTGAGCCCGATCACTAATACTAATTAATATTACTAAAATTAGACCAGTGAACACCTGTGTAACAGGAGGGGTATTATATAGATATATTAGCTAAAAGCTAGTTATGAGATCAAATCAGGTATAGGCACAAGGACCTGTGAAAAATAAACACAATAATTATTTGTTTTTGTGATAATTATATTGCTTTATTGAGAAGGGAAAAAAATCGCAAATATAGCATATTGTATTTCCATACAAAGACATTGGATATATATATATATATATATTTAATGTTTCCTGACTGCAAGGGAGCCAGAGAGATGGAATAGGGTATCATTGTTAGCTCTGATGAAACTCATACATTCCTCTACTATACGAAAATAGCAAAGAAAGTAAGATGGGTCATCTCTTGGACATGGGATGCTACGAATGACTCTCCATTGCCATGAAGCATCAAATCCAGGATTTTGTTTGACAATCTGATCAAAAAACACATTATAATCAGGAATGGCTTTAGTAAATATCTGTATAGAGATGACTGCCAATTTAAGGTGATCATTCAGCCATCCCTGCAAGGGTGGCAGCAAAGATTCCGAGCAGTCAACTCTTGGAATAAACTCGTCGATTTTTGCTATAATCCAGTTCGCTGTACCGATATTTGCACAAGAATAGATAATTAAACCTCCGAGTATTTTCTGTTATCGATTTGGATAGCAAAGTCAAGTTTGTTTGCTTCTCCAATTTTAATGTCCAAAAATTCCCTGACTGATTCAGCCAGTAATTGAGGGATTTCTGCCAGACTGTCAGCTCTAAATGTTATAGTAACATTGGTACAGTCTGGTTTAAAAACCCTTTTGGTTGGGGGTTTATTTTGTAATGAATGCGTATTAGTTCTTTTTCTCGAGGCATTTCTCCTTGATGCAGAAGGTGGAGGCATTAAGCCTGTATCCCCCCTAGGCAACAAGTTTCTCTGCCGCTGAGACTTACTTGGTCTGTTGTTCTTAACCATTTGCCACTCGTTTCCAATCGGGGGAAATTCCAATTCTTTCGTGGCATCAGAGTCAGCAATTGTTACAGATGGATTGTCATCTATGCTGCTGTTTTCTAATTGATTGGACAGACCAGGGGAGCGCAAAACCTCCGATTCCTCCTCTTCATCGTCTTTTAAGATGTCATCTTCGTTGTCTTCAACCTCAGAGGACCAATTATTGGCCAGTGAGCCAAAACCCTCAGGGTATCTTAATACTTTTCCAGTGGGAGACCTATTTAATATTGCACATAATTTTAGTTTCAGTGGCATATTAATTGTCACACTTATAATTTCATTACGATTATAATATTACTTATACTATACGCGTATAATTTATGAATTTAAGTGGTAATTAAAGTTGACTTACTTCATCGCTTTATTGAAAAAAGTAGAAACCTGATGAAGTAAAAAAGTGTAGACTGCCTTCTCTTCTGCTTCCTGAGTGATAATTTCAGGTGTGCTTACAGTACAACCTGCACTTACCTGGAGAGAAAGATGTCGGCTTCTAGGAGCGTTAAATACGCATGTGTGGTTCCATGCCGCAGCATGGTCGAGAGTTAATTTTTAAAATTATTATCGATTTTGAAATAGTACTAAAAATGTAAGTAGACCCACTTGTCAGGCAAATGTGTCTTCTTTTATATCTGCCAATCTCATAACGAAAAGACAGTTTTAATCCTAATTTATAGAGGTTTTAGTAGTCGAGACGATCCGGACGTTCTATCGACGTCCTTTCCGCACAAGAGCGCGAGATCGAGTACAGACGAAGCATGGAAAAGTGTGTTTGGATCTTTTGATTCAATTAAACAGTTCAATCTACAACCCCAATATACCATTCTGGTGTTTCCAGTAGAAAATTTCAACCATTCAACGATAAATTCTACAGTGTCGTATTTTCCTAATTCTCCTACAGTTTTAAATCGGAGACCCAAAATTGGGTCAAAAACGAAATGGTTTATATTAACTTGGAGCGGAAAATTAATTTGTATTTGCATGAGTTGTAAATTTCATGATCTTGCAATAGAAGAAAATGATACTTTAGCCATAATTAACAAAAAGTGGACAAGTATAAATGGTAATCTGCATTTACTAACAATAAAAGTAATGTTTCGTGACTCTTACTATTTGCCATACTTTAATAATCTAAACGACGTGTCAAATTTAAATGCAATATTTTGCGCAGTGTACAAAATTTACCACTTTTTAGCCTTTTTTACCATCACAGTGGTAAAAATGCACTTAATGGTAAAAATGCATTTAATGGTAAAAATGGTAAATTTTAGCGATTGATTAGACAGCTGTGTACAGATACACTAGACTTCCTAAAATATAAGTTTTAAAACTTTATTTTCTATGAAATATTTCCAATTAGCCCCTTATTAAATTAAATTAATCATATTTATTTGATTGTACACCTAAAGTTATAAAAAAATGAAGAAAGAAAGATTGTACTTGGTATCGTCCATTTAAAATTGATGCTAATTTAACTACAATTAATTTCTCAATCGGCAAGGGTTGTTAGCACCCCCATTGGTTGAATCCTACTCGGATTGATGAACACTTATCAATTTTTGACAACAATGTTCATCTGCTAAGCTGTTTCATACTTTGGCACCGAATTTTATTCAAAATTCAAACACGAAATTTAAATAAAACTATTTTTTACCATTTATACCATTTATACCACTTACCACTACTTTTTAGGTAGTGGTATTTAACGTTAAATACCATTAAAAACCACTTACCACTGGTAAGTGGTAAATGGTATTTTGTACACTGATTTTGCGGAGTCAATCATCTGCAAAAATATCCCAGTTCAGTGGAGCAATGTACTATTAGAATGATGAGGGATATTTTCAATGTGACAGTCAAGAAGCAAAGTGTTTATGATGATGCGACATTAATGCAGATTGGAACTGCAATAAAAACATCTGCTCAATTTAATCAGTATAGATCAAGATTTTCGGGGCTACCAAATTACGACATCCTTAATGTTGCCGAAACGGAAATTAATTATAAATTTGGCACAATTTTTTTCCAGGGACCATTATATAGATCTTCAACTTGGAATATATTCGATAAATTAATTTGGTTGTTAACAGCGTCTGCTCTTTTCTTACTTCCACTATTTAAATTTACGCCCACTTTTAAACATTTTGCATGGAACTATTCCCATAATGTTTCATCACTGCTAGCCACTTTGTTACAACAGGGATCTAACTTATCATTCCTTAACAGATTTCTCATTTCCTTTTGGCTATGTAGTTCTTTGATTATTTCATCTGCTTACAAAGCAGCATTGTTGTCATTTTTGTTCAATAAATCCGATCCCTTAGCTTCTGAATCTATTTTAGATTTGACATTATCAAAAATCCCAATTATAACAAGCGACAAATGGTATCATCTACTACCCTACACTTGCACAAATTTCCGACTTAGGGGAAACCTCACTGCTTACAAAATTTGTGCCCCATTCATTAGCGCTAAATGGTACACTTTCATTGCCATTTTAAATGGTATAAACAGTAAAATAGAAGAATATAAGCCCAAAGAAATAAATTCAAGTTATGAATTTCAAATAAGACCAATTTACCAACGATTTAGTGACCGTGTATTTTTTCCAGACAATCAAACTAACTTGGTGGATACTTTTAAATATATTAAACGGAAGAAAGAATTGGAAACACATAGAGGATTGATACAAATTCCGAAAGAATATGCAATTTTCGATTCAGCCAATAATCTGGATTATTTTTACACATACATAAAAAATCATCATCCCGATACGACATTTGTCTTAGCAAACGACATTGAAAAATATTTACGCATTAAATACGTCTGGTGTGCCTTAGGCAGAACTTTTTTTACTCAATTCTTTGAAAAGTTTTTGTCAGAATTGTATCAATCTGGTATTTATAATATGTGGCATAAAATTCACCACGAAAGTGAAAGCAGGGCCGTGAACGACAACTGTTTCAACGTTACTGATTCAAACACACATAATATTATATCCAATGAATGTAACAGGAGTTATTATAATAGCAAAGAAAATATACAACCTTTATCATTCACGATTTTAAAAACACACTTTTATCTCTACTGCTCATTTGTTGTTATTAGTTCAGTTGTATTTGCTAGTGAACTTTGCATTTTTTTTGCAGTTACAATTACAAAAGTAACCGTACTGTCACTCGTGGATTGAAAGAGAAGTTTATATTCATTTTGAATTATCATTCCCAATACTATGGAAAGCCCAAAGCAAATTATGTATTGGGATATTTACAAAAACATTTTAATAAATAATCTAATTGGCTTGAAACCATTCATCTCATTTGGTTGTCATTTACACGTTTCCATTTTTAGTAAGTAAATATCCTTTCAGTGAATGTCAGTTAAAAGCCGAAAAATAACAAGTGACTATTATTAAGACAGTTGTTAGTATCTGAAGAAATAGAACATGCATGCTGAGCTCTGAGCTAAAGAAATAAAACCAATCCCAACAACCAAGGAATTTAAGACTTTTGGAAATTTTGATTCCAACCTAGTACTATAAATAATTTAATTAATCGACATTCGATTTTATTATGCAGGTAGTCTGTGACGTCAATTTTTGGATACATTCACATACGTTTTGATGTATTGAAGTATTAAGTAGAAAATCATCATAAAAGAGAATGTTTCAAGTGTGCAAATAATACATGAGGATAATATATAATTTTTTAAACACTCAAAGACACTAAGATGGCTGGGCAGCCTATTGTTTACTTATGTCATGTCTGTATCAAGTAGATTAACACTAGTGCTTCTAATTCTGAGTCATATCTGTATTATAGTCGTAGCAGATAGTAGTAGTATAATAAATAAATGTGTTATGAAATGATAATAAATATAATAAATTATTATAGACATGTCTCTGTTTAAGGTTTCAACGTTGATGACTTTCGGCCTCTCGTGTAACCCTATGTCTATGTCATGTAAATGATTAAAAATATTATTTAATATAATATTTTGCTGCCGTGTTTATGGCCTTTTGTGTATACTTTATGGAACATTTATGGAACCTTTATGTTGTCAGCAAACTGTCAGTGAAAATCTAATGCAGAGAATAAGGAGCATTTTCACCAAACGTATGCATAAATCGGAGAGCATGTTGCCTATTATAAATTTAATGGTCTCCAAATGTGGCATTTGAATCGTGGCCTTATACCAAAAGGTGCGAATGAGCGATATCCTAAATATGTTAAGCTATAGACCGGGACCATTCCTTAGCATCGCCAGGAGCTTTTGTCAGGGCGAGCAAACGCCAAGGTGGGGGGCAATTAATGTTTTCAATAATGTACCCCAACATATATACCTTCATGTGCTAAATTTAGCACATAGAGGTATTCATTGGGGTACATTATCGAAAACATTAATAGACTTGGTGAACTTTTTGCTTTCTATTGCCTAATGTGTCCGTGCAGAGAAGATTGAATCTCTTATCATCGAAGCATCTCAGTCTGAGATTCTCAGAATTGTACACGTAGCCGTGACTAGTGAACGGCGTCGTGCAGTTCTTGGAGAATACGACTAAGAGAGATACAATCTTCTTTGCAGAGACACATAATATAATGTGTTACATGAAATCTATGATCTTAATTTTCAGTTTTCAGTCGGCAGCGTCAATTATCAGCCTTTATTCATATCATGGGCATGGATTTAGAAATCCTTAACAACAAGCCTAGAGAATCTAAAACAAAATGAAATTGTAGAGAATTAAATCGACAACTGATTGTGAATATCGAAAATTATACGTTGACACTTTGATGCACAGACTTATTTTTTGTCTATTGCGTATTGCGTTAAACCCTGGTTTCAACTTCATGTGTGTAATAACATGTAATCATATTTTACATTGGGTTCATATTATTGAATCGCATATGACAGGTACAAAAATTATTTGTTTTGAAGTTTTTACTACTTTGAAGGACGACAGTAATAATTTGCTAGCCGTATGCAGCAAATCAAAACACAGTCATTGTACAAATACCATTTACCACTTACATATAAAATATAAAATTCACCACTAAATAATAAATAGCTTAGTAGCTGCTGGTTGTTGTTGCAAACTGACTATGTAACTATAATTTGTGTTCATTAACCCAAGCTAGTCAACTAAGTAGGGTAAAACCACCTATACCTTATTTACATATTAAATTGAATATCTATGAAGCATACATTACCACCACATTCTACTGAAAGTCAATAATATATTTCCGCTGTTTCAAGTGTTTTCCAATTTATTCAATTGTAACCACAAAAAATTTGTCCGTAGTCCATTGCAATCTATGTAGATCTTCGATTGCTAAACTTTCACAAGGAATCATCCGTCTTATATTTTAAAAAAATTACGGATTTTTGAAAGAAATACAATGTATGTAACGATCTCGCCCGGGCGCGCCCGTTCCTCCACTCCATGACTCCATTGTCCTTAATTCACTCGTTGAACGAAACCGCCACTGGGTCTGACATAACCGTCTAGTGATATATTATTCTTCAACGTTTTAAATATTTCATTAACCTTAAAATACAAGAGTGTTTGAATCTGACAGGATCCATTATGTTTTTAGTAACAATTATTTATTTATAACATTGTCTTTTATATACAACTCTTTCCAAGTAACATTGTCACTATACGCTTTCCACAGCCCATAAAAACTGTTCCCCATAAGAAACTACTATTTTAAATTTACGAAAATGATTTTGGCAGCTACATTGAAAGTTCTGTCCTTTTTAAATAGATTTATATTGTATTTTCCTTTCTTACCGTTTCAAGTTGACAAAATAGGATGCATTTTCAGAACGACTTGTATAACCCGTTTAAAAGTTTGGAAAACTACGGTGACTTTTCTGTACCTACAGATACTATTTCTACTAGTTTCGTTTTATTTTTCTTACCATTCTCCACATATGTCACCAAATCAAAAGCTAATTCATTTCTTCTGGGTTGTGATGAATCTCTACGGTGGAAGTTTCCAACTGAATCACATACTGGAAGATGCAGGTACAATCGTCACGTTTTTTCAAGTGCAGCATAAATTGTGGATGAATCTTACCAGTAAGTATCGCTGTATCCTTACTAATTTACTTTCAATTTTAAATTTTACTTTTTTTAAATGATATTTTATTATTGTTTTTTAAAGAAAAATGGAGGACATCTTCCAAGAAAAAATTTGATCAAAATACAATTGTGGTCCTCCTTATTTTTCCTACGCCAATTTTTCTTCCTACAGCATTCACACTTCTGTTCTTAATCAGCCCAAATGAATCCAGATACTTGTATTCCATCATTTCTCCATATCTTGGAGAATATTCCATTTATTTATTACCGATTTTCGTGTTAGTTGAATTTTATTCATGGTGCACTATTGCCAATTCCATTACCTTCTACTTCAACAATTTTACAACTTTTACTTACGCAATGATCTTCTGGCTGGAACATTTAAGGTGGATAATTTATTTATTATTTCGGAACATTTAAGGTGGATAATTTATTTATTATTTCGGAACATTTAAGGTGGATAATTTATTTATTATTTCGGAACATTTAAGGTGGATAATTTATTTATTATTTCGGAACATTTAAGGTGGATAATTTATTTATTATTTCGGAACATTTAAGGTGGATAATTTATTTATTATTTCGGAACATATAAGGTGGATAATTTATTTATTAGGATTCCAGAGTAGCTGCCAAAGTGAACGGACACGACATTGTCGCGGTCCTCATATTTTTAAATTTTTCGGCTTATTTTTGGGCCTATTTTTGCCCAAAAAGTAGTGCTGTGCATAGAGTGAAGAGGCCTGTACACCCGGGACATAATTTAGTGCACGAAAGTGGGACAGAATGTCCGAATTCGGTGTTTTTTGCGTGAAGCAGCCCACTGAAATACCATTTTTTCTGTGCTGTGAGTGGAATTCCTTATCGCGGAGGACGGCCATGGATGCTAATTGGGTCTGGCAGCGGCGTGAACAGTGGCGGTATGCAGATTAGAAGATAAGACGGCCTTCGAAGACCTGTGCTGCCTACTACAACCGACCAGATTAGTAGTGCTTTTCTTACTAGTCATTCTCATGTTGGCCCTGCGACTGTCTTCTCCGCTATCAGTGTTCCAGCTATTCAGCAGGATAACAAGCAGTGTAGCATCAATAACATCGTCAAGGTATAAGGGCCGATCACTCCGTGCACAGTCTACTCATCATATTATTGGCTAATTTACATTCTGTCTCCATAAAGCTACTCTGGAACCCGCTTATGCGTGAGTATAGGCGTAACTTCTGTATTAAGGTTATTTACATATACCTATCTATGCATATTACTTGATCTTATGTATTTCTGGTACTAACTGAGCTTTAGGTTTTCTCTTGTGTACTGGTGGTATAATTAAAGATTTCCCTAGGACGGTTCTTCCCTGTCCCATGTCTATGACTATTAGCGGTGCAGGTTTCTGTCATTATGTGAGGCTATACCTATATTTGGCTGTTGGTTAGTTATAATACAGTGAATACTTGGATTATTGTAATGTGTTTGTAATAATTGGCATTTTATTCTGAATATTTGTAACATGTATTATTTTATTTTGTGTGATGGGCGACAGCCCGCTGGAAGCGCAAATAAAACCCTACTACTACTACTACTACTACTACTAATTTATTTATTATTTCGGAACATTTAACCCTTAAATGCGCAACTATCCCGACGATCTGTATCACGTAGCTTCTCCATGTGTGGAGAGTCGTCTCATTGGCTTAATTTTCGCATATTTTTGATATGCGACTCTATATGTTTCTTCTGGCTTGTGGTCAGGTACAAACGGCATAATGACTTAATGACCCAATTGGCAAAGTGACATAATGGTACAAATGGCATAATACCATCGTGACACCAATGTCGTAATGACATGATGGCACAAATGGCATAATTACATGTTGGTATAAATGGCATAATTACATGTTGGTATAAATGGCATAATTATATGTTGGTATAAATGGCATAATTACATGTTGGTATAAATGGCATAATTACATATTGGCATAAATGGTATGACATAAATAAATACCCTAATAAGCATCTTTTAGTTACAAATGTAATATTCATTATATTTGTAATATATCTATAAAATAAGCATTATATGTATAAAATAGCCACCATGTGTATAAAATAGCCACTTTATTGTTATTGACCCAATTGTTATTGACCCAATGTATGTAGACCCAATTATTGTAGATCCAATTGTTGCTGACCCAAATTCAGACCCAAATGTTAATCCAAATCGTAATGTCGACCCAATTGTTAATGCTAATGATATTGAGTATTTTTACTGATTTTTGTAGTCTAAGTTGACAAAGAAAGATGAAGAAAATGAATTCTGCCTTTATTATATCAAATTATTGCAGCATTATTTACTTTTCATCTATTCCATGAGTGCCAAGTACTTGTAATGTAGGATATACCATATTTCCGTTTATGTCATCCTAATGTAGCCAATTTGTCCACTGACTACTGGCATAAGTGTCCCTTCACTCATTATCACGTAGCATCTCCACCTATGGCGTAGCATATACCTCCTCCATTCATGGAGAAGCTACGTTTGAGTGGAATAAACTGTCACTTTCTTGGGTTCTTTTATTTTTTGCGCATCCTTAAAAGCCTCCAAACACTTTCAATTAAAAAATATAAGCACAGAGATGCATTTGTGACAAATACAAAAAATCCCAAGGTTATACGGCCAACCCGTACAAAGCTATGAGGTAAACAACTCAAAAACTCCACGGATGGAGGATGTTACGCATTTAAGGGTTAAGGAGGATAATTTATTTATTATTTCGGAACATTTAAGGTGGATAATTTATTTATTATTTCGGAACATTTAAGGTGGATAATTTATTTATTATTTCTACAGAATAGCAAATTAGGTTTTGGTAGAAAAATTTTGAACTTGTCTATTAAATACCAAATTTATATATTTGATGTCTAACAGAAGCGGATTGAAAATCGGAAAAATCAAAATCCAAGACATCATTGTAAGCTACAGAGCTCTGCATTACATGTTAAACTTGTCATGGAAGCTTTTTATGAGGAGAATGATGCCTATCTATTTGACTGTTATCATAATAGTACGTGTCCGGCGAGGTGGCCACATGGAAACTGGCCCCCCGGACACCTGGCCCCATGGCAAGTGGCCCTATGGATAGCTGGCACCAAATGGGAGGAGCTTCCGTGTATAGTCCGAGCTTATCGATGAGCTCGTTATATAACTTCCATCAGTCAATGCTAAGTCCCATGCTATATCCCCATGCTAACTCCAAAGCTATGTCCAATGCTAAGTCCCATGCTAATTCCCCATGCTAAGTCCAATGCTATGTCCAATGCTAAGTCCCATGCTAATTCCCCATGCTAATTCCCCATGCTATGTCCAATGCTAAGTCCAATGCTAATTCCCCATGCTAAGTCCAATGCTAAGTCCAATGCTAAGTCCCATGCTAAGTCCAATGCTAAGTCCCATGCTAATTCCCCATGCTAAGTCCAATGCTAAGTCCAATGCTAAGTCCCATGCTAATTCCCCATGCTAAGTCCAATGCTAAGTCCCATGCTAATTCCCCATGCTAAGTCCAATGCTAAGTCTTTCTAAGAAATTAGTTGGTTAGATTAGGTTAGGTTAGATTAGGTTAGGTTAGGTTAGATTAGGTGTAATAATGGCCCTTGTGAGGGCCAGTACATTGATTGGGAAAGGGATTGATGCATGACGAGCTCATCGATAAGCTCGGACTATACACAGAAGCTCCTCCCACTTGGTGCCAGCTATCCATAGGGCCACTTGCCATGGGGCCAGATGTCCGGGGGCCAGTTTCCATGGGGCCACCTCGCCTAACACCATAATAGTAGATACCATCGTTTTATATGTCTGTGTGACAATGCATAGCACCATGTCCTTCACTAATTTTTTTCCATTCCCTGTGTTTGGTATCATCTTAAATGGAGCCATGATCGTGTTTTTTAAGAAAACGTCATTAGTTTTAACTCTCGCGTCCGAAATCCTCAGCATGAAAGACAAAAACAATAATAAACTTTCCAAGAAATACAGGGCATCAATTTATCCCATAAGAATTGGAATAGGTAATTTCACTTGTTTCCATGCTCCAAGTGTACTTGGGTTTTTTAGCATAATAATTGACAACCTTGTATTGTTGCTGACAACATTATAACTTCTGACACAATGCTGCCCCAAACCAGGCCCCAAAAATAAATATATACATTTTTTGAAATTAAAACCAGCTTCATTTTACGGATTTAATTGTAATTTCAAAGAGGAGAGTTTATTTTGATATGTATTAAATATTCTGCATAATTTTTTATCTTTTGAAACCTTCACAACTTCATGAAACTAATTAATTTACTGTTATTTAGCGTATGAATACTTGAACAACATTCCCAATGCTTCCTACTTATTAAAAAAATATGTACTGCTTATCTTTCATAATTATTTTATGTGGTCACATTTGTAGCTGTAAAGGCTTAATTAATATTGTCAACTATACAAGTAGAGCACAAGATTATCAATTTTGTATGCAAAAAGTGTAACTTTACAATTGTGACTTGTTATTTATTGTACTAATACATTGTTCAGAATTTATTTAGGAATTTTTAATAATGACTAAAATAAAATGCTAAGCTTTTGCCAGCTGTTGAAAACTTGCTTGAATATCAATTCTTCCATTTACGTAGCCGTTATTGGGATAATCGGGTTTCACAGCTCGGCAAATAGGTCCAACAAAAGAGCATGTATTGACAGAATCCAAAACAGATAAATTTGGTCGGAATGCATTTTCTGTCAAAACTTTCAAAACTTGGGAGTAGGTCAACGAGGGATACTCCGAAAGGAGCAAAACGGTGGCCCCGGCGACATGAGGAGTGGCCATGCTAGTTCCGGAGATTTCTGCGTAGGCATCGTCTCCCGTATTCCAAGTAGGAATAATATTTTGTCCAGGTGCAGATAATTCAGGCTTTACCTTTACCAAATTTCGAAGGGACAAGAAAGGCCCTCGGCTACTGAAATCGTTGATAGTCGTTGCAGCTAGAGCGATGACATCATTTTGATTGCCTGGTGATCCCGTAGTACCAAAAACTGGTCTTTCGTTGCCCATTGCGAAAATTGGGATGATGTCCACCTTTTGCCAGTTTGCTGGTGGAAATTGTGCAGTATCCTGGTATCCTAGATACTGGGAATATATGGCGAAGCCTATTTTTCGACTGGGAAGAAAAAAATTGAGAAACGGGAAGGAAAGAGAGGGAAGGGAAGAAAAAGGAGGGAAAGGAAGAAAAGGAGGGAAGGGAAGAAAAAGGAGAGAAGGGAAGAAAAAGGAGAGAAGGGAAGGGAAGAAAAAGGAGAGAAGGGAAGGGAAGAAAAAGGAGAGAAGGGAAGGGAAGAAAAAGGAGGTAAGGAAAAAGAGAGAAGTAAGAAAAATTTGGAAAAATAAGAAAAAAGAGAGAAACCTTCCGATGCTAACATTATTTATCTATTTTAATGAAGCGAAATTTTTAGGCGGACTTCGGTTTAAAAATTAAAGCAAATTTCGATTTATTTATACTACATATTTAAAACAATCAACCAAGAAAAATACAGTAACAATTTCAACAAAATTATTTCTTTCTTTAAATAAATATAAATATAAATATAAATAAGAATTTTCTCTGTTTTTGATCTTTGGCGTTTAATAGTTTCTTCAACAACATCAGTCCACTCTCCTCTGTCTTTTGCAAACTGTTCGATTTTTTTAATTGATGCGGAAGAAACTGTTGGCTTGGCCTGGCTAATGCAGGTCACCTGGTGGTAATATCTTTCTGTTTTAAAAGACAAAAGATATAATTAGTCACCTTTCCATTTAATTGTAGAAAATACTCAAATGCACAAATTTGAAAATTATTTGTCGTAAATTAGCTTGCCTTAGTTATTAACTGAGAAAAACATAGACGGCTAAGTGGAACATCTTCTAGCGTCATACAAATTGCACCTTCATCAAATTCGGAGCAGGGAGAATATAGCAGATTTCTACTACCTTTTAATACGACTGTACGAAAATAGCAACCCGTTCGGAGTCTTGTGACAAATTTTATCCTAGCCCTCTTACAAATGAGGGCAATATCAGATCCAGAGAGGCCATCAGTGCTTTTGCTGAGTTCGTCACAATCTTTCACGGTTACGTCACATTTGTATCTGTTAATCAGCGCTTGCTGAAAGATTAGAGATCTTGCCTTAGCATCAGAAGCGGGACATATGCAAGCTTATCAAATCGTCTTAAAATGCCCTCGTCGAGATTATGAGGCGTATTGGTGGCCGCCATTACAAAAGCTCACTTGTTAGAACTTGCCGAAAAGGATAGCCGCAAAGGGCCAAAGAAGTCTACTATCCAAAATACATTGTCCACTATTAGTGACGTTAGTAAATCTTTTTCGCATGGCAAATCTTTTCGGGTACTTTTAGAAGAAGCAGCAGCAAATGTTTTCGTAAATGAGCCTGGCGAAGAATCAGTAGAGAAGGTGAGAATACCAGGACACTTTTCGGACACCCGATTTGCTCTGCGATAGCTCTGAAGTTTTATTATAAAATTATGAATGAGGCACAAGAAGATGATTTGGACCGAATTGATAATGCTCCGTTTTTATTTTCTTGTGGTTCATTATGTAATGTTTATGAAGTCATTGGTGGCCTTTCTAACGCCATTCATAAACCTGATATTCCTCCATGGGAAATATCTTCTACCTTCAATATATGCCTAAATACATTGAAGAAAATGTCAGATACTTTATTATCGCCGTCACTAACTATTTCTTCTGTCAAAGATTCTAAGCTCTTTCCATCTCTATCATCAATTGTAACAGAGGTAACGGAAAAAAATGAATTCATAGGCTTCCCAGTCTTAACAAAGCTTCACACAGTAAACAGAACACGTGGGTTTGTCTCTTTACAAGAAGCTCAGTGCAAAGAACATTTAGATGCTCTGATGTCATCAGGAAAAATAGTTGGCAATTTTGTTTCCAAATTTATTGCCAATATAGATGCTAGAATAAATGACCAAAGAAGTAAAAATAGTGTTCTCCATGAGCTTTTGATATGTGAATTTTGAGTCCCCTTTCTCCTTTACAGGATTTTCCGCAGATTGTACAAGTAGAGCATTGTGTATTAGTATCCATATGAACATTTGTTTATGAATGGCATAATTTGATGGAAAAGTCATTGAAATACGATATCTGTAGACATCATGAAAGAGAAGACTCCAATCCAAAAGTACAAAATACACGATATTTTTCCGACACTTTCCAGAAAATGAAAGATCCTCAAAAAGAGCAAGTCCCAACGAATCGAAATATATAATTCAAAAGTACAACATTTAATGCTAAAGCACTACAAAAAGAGAATTTTGAGGAGCGAAAAAATTTTACGTCCGTCTCCAAGAGAGATCTTCTTAACTCTTAAAATATTCTTAACCTATATATAAACCAAAGAGTTGTCAATGTCCAAAATGCTATCAACACGTAGAATCACTTTTCCATATGATGTTTAAATGTAACCTACTACAACATGCTAGACAACAAGTCTTTCCTTTCATATTGTCAATCACCAACTTGGAGGAAAATAATTTTCTACTAATATTATTCCAAAGTAAAAATCGTGATTTTTACTTCAATTTATACAATTATATGAAATATATTTTAACATAAACATTTTGTGCGTACATAACATAAATGTAAACTACAATGGAATTTGTATCGGGCGGGCGGGTCCTATAATCGATTAATAAATGATGATGATGATGATATGGCCTTATTTCCTAATAATAAGCTTACAAAAATGCGAATTTATGAATTAAATGAATATGAGTGTTTCCAGTTCTTTTACCAATAATTTATGTGAATTAGACACAACGGATTTTAGTTTTAAAGAATGAGTCTTTACTTTGGAGAGAATTAACGCTTTCAGCTATGGCTCAACATTTATGTAGACAGAAACGCATATAAACTTAATTTCTCGAATTAGGTAGGTTATTGTATACTAGCGCATACTATTTTAGTAATTAAATGTAATTTAGTAATCATAGAGCAATCTAAATCTACTTCTGAGACCTATTGGGCTTTCAATGTTTAATTTGGATCCTACCCCTAATTGGCATACACTTTTTGGCATAAAATAAAAAAATCACTTCTTGGCATAAAAACTCACTTTTTGGCATAATTTTTTTCTCCTTATTGGCATAAAAATATGTTTCACTAATTGCCATAAACTATAGGAGGATACGAAGTATCCTCCGATAGATAGATGCATACACAGACAGTAAGTTAGGAGGTAAGAAATAATTCGGAGAACACCTTAGCACGGATGCTTGTGGGCAAATTTTCGAACAAGAAGAACAAAAAAGTTATGCTATATGAAAAAATGCTGCTGAAAATTGTTAAAAATCGTTCTAATATGAGCTATTCGGAGTGGATATATACTTTGGCGGATAAACTTTGATTTATATAATTTATCTTGATAACTGGATTCGGTATTTTCATTGACACTGCAGGCTATACATTACACATTTTTTGACTGAGTATTGTGACTATTATTACTTTTAATTATTTGTTTGTTTAATAAATTTATGCCAATAAAGTATGCCAAAAAGGATTTTTGAAAAAAATATTTTATGCCAAAAAGTGTATGCCAATTAGGGGCACTCCCTTAATTTGTAGGTAACACTTTGTCTAAAGAAGACAGGAACTTTACTTAGGAAGAACACAAATATTACACACACAATACCAATTTGGAGAATGCTGTTGTAGCAAATATTGACACAGGAGTTCGAGGAAGTCACGTCGCTTTGTGGGATAACTACAGAAAAGGATTCGGATGGCTGGATGGTTTCAAAAATAGTTCTGCCGATGCTCCAAATGATGGAAATGGCCACGGAACTCACACCATGGGATCAATATGCGGAAAGTTGGGGGTTGGAGTTGCTCCAGAGGTCACATGGATGGCATGCAAAGGATGCGACACTATAGCGGATGTCCCGAATCAACTCTTTTGACCTGTGGCCAATGGGTAATGTGTCCCTACACAAAATCAGGAGACGAGGTGTCTGTAGATTGTACCAAACGTCCCAGAATTGTCAGCAACAGTTGGGGAGGGTTTCTCTCCTTTTTCTTCCCTTCCCTCCTTTTTCTTTCCTTCTCTCTTTTTTCTTCCCTTCCCTCTCTTTCCTTCCCGTTTCTCTATTTTTTTCTTCCCAGTCGAAAAATAGGCTTCTTCCCAGTATATCTAGGATACCAGGATACTGCACAATTTCCACCAGCGTTTGTCCCATATAAGCCCCCGTCAATATAAGCTAATATTCTAAGATATTATTAGAGCGGCCTATCTGCCCATCAATATTCTCTTGGATTGCCTTAGATTAAGTAGATAGATTATTTAATATTCAGCTATTTAGTAGACCGTATGGCATATTTGCCCTTTCCATCGTTATATCTAAAGAATATAATTCTAGTAGGAATGTATAGCATTGCTTCTTTAATACTTCATTCCATTCATTCCTATTAATGTTTTCGGTACTGTACCCCAAAGCAGTTTAGCCAAAGTCCACCACACGCAATGTGCATATGTCGGGTAACTTTGGAATGCACCGGACATAGCCAAATTACGTTTGTTGGACTTCGGGTAAGCTGTTTTGGGGTACTTTATCGAAACTATTAATTCTTGAATACCAAAACCATTCCAAATTCATCATGGGAAATATTATATTGTATGAATACAGTACTCATAGCACTGTCATCAAAATGTGCGAAAAATTCAAATCGATTCCACTCACATCTTAGCAATTATTTCTGCTCTAAATGCATTAGTTACTCACACTTTCTATACTCACTTCCATAGCCGTATCTAGGTATCTTTGTTCCTACCTACCTCACTCAGTTTTTAACATTAAACGACCCCTATCTTATAAGATGGTTAGAATAACGCCCTATTAACATAAGATTTACTTATTAATTCAGTTTTAACCAATTTTCTATATAAATCGTATTGTTGACTTTGCTTTGAATCTGGAATTTTCAAATTATTGTCGTTGTAAATGGTCAGGTAAAATGAAGTAAGGACATTACCATATTAGTTTATATACTCTTAGCCATTAGGTAATTAGATGGTACACTGTTGCATTAGCACATTGGGAATGATTCATATTATTCTTAGCTAAAAAGGAGATACAATGTACATATATTGTCAACCGTGGTACAAGGGTATCGTATAACAGAAGATTTACCGGGTAAAAGGGAGTTTATTATCAATGTTTAGTGGCTTAAAATCATCCTAGGAGAAAGCTAGATAATTTCTTTATATGAACAACGACAACAGAGAAAAACATCTAAACAATAAGCAACTTATGCCAATATGCAACCAATAGTTAAAGGATATATTAACCAAGGTTTATTTCGTTTTAATGATGGTGAATAGGATTTCCCTTTTACACGTTTTGATATCTGCTAATAATTTCCATTATTTTGATGTATTATATAGGGCATAGTCATATAAAACATTTACGGTTTTAATACATATAATTAGAGGATTCCTTATTGTAAGTCATTACTTAAATGAACCAAAACTTAAATAAGGTCTCAACACAATGAGAGGCTTATGAATCAAGTTAGAGAAGCAATTATTATTTTTCAGTAATAATCCCTATTGACGTTGAGATGTATTAAGATGTCTCAACCTCAATATCTTATAAGATAAAAAGGAATACCAATTCACTGGCTCAATGACTAATATTTGTATACATCTGACTGAAGGAATTACTCCGTCGCCAAATGATATATATTTCCTCCAGTTGTTTAACTAATCTTCCTCTTTGAAACTATCTCTATTATGTAAAGATGGTATATTGTCAAAAGGTAAAGCATCTTTATTAATGACTACAAATTCGGGTAGGGGATCTGTTGTTGCCGAAGAAGGCAGCTGCCAAGCACCCCATAGAATTTGTGGTTTATAAATAATATTATAAGGAGCAGTTTTCACGCACTGTAACTTGCGAGGTTACAAGAAAACGAGGCGAAAAAATCAAAATGCGACTTGTAATGATACTCCATCTGCAGACTGTGGTTTAATAATACCAGAATCTCGTTTTAGCATCTGCACTCTGCACGTGCTTGGACTTTTTGTTTCATTAGAGAATCTACTTGTGGTTGAATTTAAAAAACCTGTATTCACGCTACAGCTTCCTTTGAGATCTTAAATTCAACATTTCCTAGAATCTAGAAAATATAAATAACTTCTGACATGATATTGATTACTTTGACACTGTCACAATTTTTACTCATATCATATCTAAAATTATATATCTAAAACGTAAATAACCAAATTCGTAAATACCTTTAGTAGCTTAAAACCTACTGAAATTGTTCTATCCAATGCTAAAACAAGATCGC
Organism: Tomocerus qinae; assembly: GCA_020055645.1. NCBI lineage: Eukaryota > Metazoa > Arthropoda > Collembola > Entomobryomorpha > Tomoceridae > Tomocerus > Tomocerus qinae. Next base: position 46,859,214 of record CM034546.1, on the reverse strand, counting down.
AGTTACAGTAAGCTATTGCGTTTACTACTATTACTTTTTAATGAATACTAGTGACGGTTTATGATAAGTATGAACTTAGAGTGAAAATTACTAAAAGGTAGCACGGAGGTTTAAATGTAGCGAAATAATCGGTAGAAAATTATCAACTTTGTTTATAGTTGATGGTATTGAAATGAAATAGAAAAATAGATCAATAACCTTTGACCCCGACAAGATACCTACCATTGACTTACACAAAAGCTATGATTGAGAAATCTTTGAGCTTTTGAAATATGTATTACATGGATTTCTAAGACGTTCTAACCAAAGTTACCCTCTTTTCCAGACAAGGGGTGATTTGCCAATTATAAACATTTAAAAAATTGATTTCCGATGATTTCTACTTTCATAACCCGAAGACAGAATTCAAAAACTTTACTCTGAAACCCAAAGTTACGTTGATTCAGTAGAATAGATACACAGACAGATACACAACGCTTTCATATAAAATAATGTATAAACTGATTCCTAAATAACATTTGCTTTCTCCACTTTCTCCGAGATATGTAGTCTAATGTGCTGAATCTTAACCCACAGAACAAACATCTACATTTTTCTTAGCAATGTTTGTCATTAAATACTCATGCGCCCATCTTCTCTCAAAAACTTGGCAGTTTCTACTTAATAACTCAATCTTATATTTGAAGAGCCCAATGACGACAACCAAAATCTGTCTCAGTCTCAACTCTTCTGGTATAATTTAATCCTTCTTGTAATCACCAGTTACAGTGTCCTAAATGCTCTCTGCTTTGATTGCCATTTGGCTCTTAAACCGATTTACTCACGCAGCACAACCATTATCATTGGATTGGAACAGATTTCCTGTTTTCTACTGAAATTTTGTGATTGTACTGGATAGTTTATTAAAAGTTTATTAGTTTTCTGTTCCAGAAACACTGACTATTCATCCCCAGAAATACGAAATATCATCTTGTTTTACAAATATCACCGATTCGTAATCTTCGATGATGGAAGCAATTGTGATTATTTAATTAATTAATAATCCTTTATTTCTGCAGTACAAAATGTTTTACATCTTTTATCCATCTTTAAAATCAATTAATATCAGCATTTCAGTCGTCTAACGTCTCATTCTCATTCGGTAAGTATACATTTCAATTTCTTATTATGGAATGACAGTATAAAGCTGAGTCGCAAGATTTGGTTTTTTCAATGATTGATTAAAACATTAATGGCACTTATTACGTTTTTGGCACAAAGGTTCATTCATAACATTCATAGTATATTTGACCTTAAGCTATCAATCTTAAGCTACCACACAATTCTGTTCTAAACTTTTATCAAGGCGATCAAATATTGGTTACGAAATACGACTAAATAACTTTATCACGTTCACAAATATTCGGAATGATTTATGATAGCAAATATAGTTGTGCACAATTTTATCAAAGTGCTGTCACAACTGTGGCCACTGCCAAAAGAAATCAAATATTATCTAACGCCCCATAGCGTGCGAACTGAGACTATATCTTTATCTAGTGTGGTAGTATTGTAGTATAATGTAATGTAGGTAAACTTTTATATTATTTAGGTTGAAAAGGAAGATGAAGGAAAAAACCTGTTGAATTTCAGAACCACTATGCCCCTTATATAGATGCATTCTACTCTCTGCTATATATAGAATATTGATGGATTATTCTACTCAACAATATAATGCAATTGTGACTTGATCAGGAAGTGATGTGGTGGAGTGAACATACTATACCGCATATTATATGATATTTAAGTGTTGAGTGAGCAGTTTACTAGCAGTTATTTGCATCCATTGATAAATTCTGCTATCATTAATTGTTTTCAGTGTTCAAATGTAAAGTTAAATGGATTTGTTATACAAGATTAAGGCAATTTACATTTAGCAGGCAATTAAGTATCCAAGACAAAGTAATTTATAACATGGAATGTTTTCAAATGGTTCCAATAATTCATAATGTGGATGTGTATATGGATAGTAAAATACAAGATGACAGCATTGTTTATAATTACCACACTAAAGGCCTGAAGTTCACAATAACAGAAGAACCAACAATAATCCCAGCCAGTTCTTTATACACATTCTACCCTGGAATCCGTATTAAAGTTCCAACTAATGTCTCTTTCAAAACAAATCCCTGTCGAGATATGCAAAAATACCCGTCGCTTCATTTGCTTTCAGATATTGTAACTCATAGGTACAGAAATGAACTGAAACTACAGGTTATTAACACAAGTCTTGAGGCATTAACTTTGCCCATTGGTTTCGGTGTGGCGAAGCTATCCTGCATCAACGGTCATCGTATGAATATCCACTACTACTACAATCCTTAGGAAACAGATACTACTCTTTAAAAGACTCGAAATGTATCTCCATGCACTATCATTGTCATTTTTGACGCATTTAACTGTAAAAAATTATTAGTACTTGATTTTGGTCCAAACTACTGAACTAACATCTAAAAGAGGCAGGAAAGTGATTACATACAGTTGAGGCTGCAAGTATGCCAAATGTCTATCATCTGGAACCACAACTACATACATGTGTATCACAATATGTATTAATATAGCAAAATAGTAATGACATTCGTATAAATTAACATACAAGAAATATGTGATTGTTAACGGCAAATCCCTAAAATGTAAAAACCAATCGACTCAAGTATTTACACAGCCCAAACTGACCTTACACTAAAACTACAATATTCAGCTGAAGAAATAAAAATAAGTACTTATATTTATGACTTTTATTAACTAGCACATTGTGGTAACAGCTTGTAACAGAAAGTCAGTGAAAGTACCTTATATATCATTAGCGGCGAATAAAAGTGTTTGCACAAGGCGCCAACAAAGTGAATAACTCACTAGCATTTATCACCTTGACATATTGGAAATAGTTTTCGGATACAAATCAATACAAATAAAAATGAATTGCATAAAGGGAATATTTAAGGGACGGAAAAAAGCGGAGCGACCACCACCGGTAATTCCACATGGAGTGAACGTATATTTATGTAGACCTCCACCTAACACAGAAATACACTTCAGACGTAATGTCAAAGGTATACGACTCATCCTCAAAGTTGAGGAAACAATTCCAGCTAATTCACGTCGACTTTTTTATACAGGGACACAAGTTAAACTCCCTGAAAAATGTTTCTTACACATTGTTGAGCACCCTGACTTGAAAAGCTTTCCTTCTCTTAAAGTTTTCTCGGATGTAATAACTCACGAATTCAAAGGCGAAGTACAATTTTCAGTCATCAACATCAGTTCAGTGCCAGTAAATTTACCTCCTGGCTTTGCATTGGCGGAATTAAGTTGTTTTGGCGATGAAGAAATGAACATTTACTTCCACCATTTCTATCCGATTGAGTCCCTGACTTAAATTTGTCGGAATGATATGACATTTAATAATTGTAACTGCAAATTAAATAAACAATAACTACCATGACGATATTATATGACATTGAATCACAAGCTCGATCGATACCGATTTGGGTTTTAAAGTCCCATTTTAAAAAGATTGAAGGGAATTTTTAGAGAGAGTGAGACAATAAAAAAGCGGATTACATTTCGTCATCGGCGCTATCAGCCTCGTACTTGAGTTTCATGTATACTTTTTATCAATCGTAAACGTTTTGTAAATTAACTTAGTACTTGTGGTCAGTCATTATTCTAATTATGGTTACATATATTATGCTATATTGAGTTGGGCAAATCTTAGATAATAAACCCTACACAAACTTTATTTTCTTCGGTTTATTAGTACCATCGTTCTTTCTGTTATTGCTTTGTTTCAGTTTATTATTTTCACTCAAACCAAACCCAGTATTAACTCCTCTCACCACTTTAGAGTAAGAAGTTATTTTATCTCCATAATGCAATCTTTTATCGGTAGTCTTGCTTGTTCCCATACCCTGGGTTTTATACGTTCGTTTGCCTCCCTTCGTGTTTGGCGTTTGCGTTTTTACACGCGTCCATTAATATTATCCTTCCTTTGGTACCTAGTGCTTCCTTAGTGAGTCATACCAACCAAAATTCAAAAAATTATTGGCAAAAACTATGCTTCGTATCGTTAATTAATGTACCGTAAATATCGATATAATTCCGCGCGGAATTATTGTTTCAAAGGCTCAAAAAAAGGGTGAATAGTCGAAATAATTCCGCAGCTGCGGAATTATTTTTCGTAGTCAATTTTTGTTTAATTTTCAATGCAAAAGTTAAAAATGAAAAAAAGTTTAATAATAAATGGATTTATATTTCATCCATTCATGTAAAGTTTCTTCCATTGCAGGAATTTTTAATTTTCGTCCTCCTCCTTTTAGTATTTTTCTCTCACTTGCTTCTGTGCATACAAAAATATCCTCCACAAAATGATATAGAAATGACATTTTCAAATATAAATTTATTATAAATTTATTATTATAAACTGTTACCATCTTCAGCTAAAGTTTCAAACTCCAGCCTTTTCTGTTTCCATTCACTTAGAGTTTTTCGATGAACATTTAACTGTTTGCTGACCTTAGTCATCGAGCTTTCGTCACATAATTTAATAGCCCTGATCTTAAAAGCCAAATTTCTTGACACATAGGAAGATGGTCTTTTTGGAGTCAAAAATGCTCGTTCTTCCTTCGCTTCTGCCATTTCAGATTGAATGCAGACTGCAACTAAACTACCATCATGCTGTACTCTGAGAACCTTTCACTCAAGTCAATGTTCTTAATTCCTTAGTACATGTGCACTTATTTATTTTATCTTATAATTAAATTCGCCTTTTACCTACACTAACATGAATGCGCAGGTAAAGGTACGCGGAATTATTTCGATACGCGGAATTATTTGCTAGAACGGCCTAAAAAGCTAAGTAAAATCGAAATAATTCCGCGTACGCGGAATTATTTCAGTAGGCGGAACTATATCGATATTTACGGTAGTAGTTATTGTCATTTAATGTACTATTTACAATTTATTAGGTTTTAAATATTAATTACGCAGGTGCATAAAATAGTAACGATAGTAATAAAAAATAATAATAAAAGTAATACTAATAACCTTTTGTTAAAGTTTCAAAAAATAACTACAATTATTACATCAGATAGATATTAGTAGGCGCAGTTGGGGTAACTGCTATTTAACATTTATCAATAATCACAAAATAAACATAGGTATTAGTTCTTAACGTAAATATTTGTTTAACTACCTATTATTGATTATCTGAATAATATACTCTATTACTAAATCGTTTCGGCAATATTGTATACCTAAAAGGCAATATGTACACCTAATACATGCAAAAATACTTGTTAACTAATTATGCAATTCATACGGAATGTAAAAATTACATTATAACCGCTGTACGTAAGATAAGGAAATATAATACTTGTAAGCATTTTTTAATGTGACCTAGCACTATGAACAAATGTATCAATAGAAGATTGCCAAGCAGTATGTATCAACACTTTTCGATTTTACTACAGTCAATCTGTGAAAAATACTTGCTAGCGGAATGTACTATGAACGCCACTTTACTTTTCTGAATAGACCTCGCAAACAATAAGATTAAAAGATAAGAAGACAATGGAAGCCCTCGATCGACTCGGCTCACCGAGGTATATGCGTACCTATTGAAAGAGTGCACAGTGGGTCTAATTCGTAAGAAAAATGGACATAACTGCGCAGTGTAATGAGTAAGCAGTAGGGACTTGAAGATGGTTGAAGAGCATGAATTACACATTGTAAAGTGGAACACAAATAAATAAAGCACAAAACACTCAAAAATTAAACAATTAACATTTATTTTTAAATCAATATTTTTAAAAATTATAAAGCGAATTGTTTCTAAAAACGAAAACTCACACAAAATACATTTTCCCATAAAAGCCAAATATTTCGACAAACTCGAACAAAAAATGACGATTTCGCAAAAATACGAATTGTTTCGGCAAACTCGTACAAAAAACGTAAATTTCGTAAAATTGCGAATTGTTTAAACCAATTCGCAATTAAAACGAAGTTTTCGCAAAAATACGAATTGATTTTTTTGCACGAGTTAGTCGAGTTCGTTTTTAAAAGCAATTTGCTTTATAATTTTTAAAAATACTGATTTAAAAATAAATTTTAATTGTTTAATTTTTGAGTGTTTTGTGCTTTATTTATTTGTGTGCCACTTTGCAATGTCTAATTCCTGCTCTTCAACCATCTCCTAGTTCCTACTCCTTACTCATTACACTGCGCAGTTATGTCCACTTTTCTTATGAATTAGACCCACTGTGCACTCTTTCAATAGGTACGCATATACCTCGGTGAGCGGAGTAGAGCAAGGGATTCCATTGTCTTCTTATCTTTTAATCTTATTGTTTGCGAGGTCTATTCAGAAAAGTAAAGTGGCGTTCATAGTAACAACTTCATAGCCGCTGTACGTAAGATAAGGAAATATAATACATGCGTAACCACTAGCATGAGCTCTCTGTAATAAAAATACCAGAGTTGAAATAATTTATATTCTACTTTAACTAACCCCAATTAATTTATTAATGATAGACATTGTAAATCAAATATATATTGTAAACCAATATTTATGGTCCCATGGGCAATAGCTCGAAAGGGACGTCACTCTTTAATAATAATTACTAATTCTTTTCAGTCTGACTCAGTCAGTAGTTTGAAACAGCATTCCTTTATAAAAAAATCTAGTAGGAAGGATATTTCAGCCTAATGTTTCCACAAACTCTCCGTTAATAGCTGCAATGTTTTACATTAATTGACTAAGAACTGAAAAATGAAATATTATGTTATTCTAACCCCATGTGCAAAACAAGCTGCTGATTAGTCCGAAATTGTTGATTCCGTTGTTTTAGACTGGTTTACGCTGAAATGTACTTGTTTGTCAATGATCATTAATAAAATTTGACCTTTTAATCTACTTAAATCGAAGTGAGACGAAGAAGTGAAGATTATTATGCACTTAATTATATGTAGTTTAATTTGAACATTATATCGATTTTGTCTGTTTATGGGGACCAAACAGACTTAAATAAACTTTGATCATGAGATATACGCATGGGACAAAGAAAACATTAGGGACCGAAGTGACTCTATGAGAGCGTGAAATGTGGAATGAGTCGTTTTGCATAAACATTACAGGTCTGAAATTAGCATCCCAAATTCCTCGAAAGCCCTGAAGAAATTCAACCCTTACAAAGTAAACCTATTTGTAAATGCCTGTCTTGCGAACACATTGTATATTGTACCTGCATATGCCATTGAGTGAAATGTATAGCGGTTCCTTATGGTGATAGCAATAATACACAAAATCTATATCATTAGTGATTAGTGGTATCTTTCCATTTCCTATGTCAATTGGCCAGTATTTGAAATCAGTTGTCCGAACACTGGTATAGTGGATGAGCGTTAGGTCACTGTGTTGGAGATACAATCGTGTAAAGCAATTTATCTCTAAGACCCTAAGAGCCCACTTTCCTTGCACAATTACATGGAAACAGGCGGTGTGACTTTACAGGAGATCGGATTTAGTGGAGGGGTGGAATACCAACGCTTCCAAAGCCATTCAAGAAAACTTAACGTGGAGTTTAGAGCAATGCCTAGCATTCTTAACCATTTTAATGTTGCTAAATATAATTTTTTCGGATTTACCTAACATGTTAAAATAATCAACTGTATTTCCATGCCAACGAGGCGATATAGACAGAACGATGCGTGAACTACATGCTTTGCGACTGTGTTTGGCAGTCTGTGACCATCTATGGCAAAGGAAAGACTAGGCTAAATTAGACCGATCATTACGTAAAGCAAAGTATCAAAATAAATAGTAAAGGAATATTCTCTCGTAATGATACATATTTATTATTAATACATACATTTTTCCACTACGCAGAAAAAAAGCTTTTTCCACTAGGCACAAAAGAGTTAAGAACAAATCATACAGGGGAAGCTTTATATTACCATCAGTTTTCCAAAATATGTAAGAATGTCAAGTGCAATTAATTGTTCTTTTACGGTACTAGTTCTATGGACATAATTATTTGGTTTTTGCAAATCAATGTTTGACTGAGTAAATCAACCTAATAAGATTTTGAGCATAAATTATTATAATCATAATCATTATAACGCAACATAATTAACTCATGCTTTGCAATGTATTTACCAATGATGGATAATCCTAGTGTAACTGCAGAGGAAAAGTTATACTAGTAAAGCTGTACAGAGGCAGATGGTACACTTATACTACGACATGTATACCAACTGAGAAATTTGTTATAGAATCATTATAAGAATTCCATTAAAGTGTCACACAAATAATTTAACTCTTATTGTAGAAATAATTGTCGTCATATTACAATTTTCTCTTGTAGCTAATAGCCTCTTAGAATTATATAAATAAGACTTCGAGTGATTTTCTTTGCAGAGTCACATAATATATCATCATATCTTTAGGTGTCCTTGAGGAAGGTGTAACAGAAAATAATAACTACTTAGTACATAGAAAAATTTATTAAGTTTTTAAAACAATGTCAAATGTCTGCCTGTATTTCAGTATAGTTATTATCCCGGCTTACAAAGTTCTCTCATTTTCCAAATCTGATTTATTCCGCATTGCAGCTCTTACTTGAGAAAGCAGTTCACATGTCCTTCCCACCTCTCGGTTTACGTATTCTTCTGATTTCGTATCGAGTCGTAATCCCATAGTTCGAAGGGTTCCAATAATACAAAAACCTCTAAAAGCTAATTCCCGGCATTGCATCTTTATATCTTCTACTTCCACTTCCAATCTTATTAGAGTAGGATCGAATCCAACAATGTCACCCAAACCAGCGAATTCTTCAAGTACAGCATGCATTCGTGTTTGCGTTAAAATAATCGCCTCGATTGTAGTCTCCAATTGCGTTAAATGCTCAGCGACAAATGTCAATTGAGACTGCGCCATAATTAATCCACTGCAAAATTTATTACCACCATAAATGTAATCTTAAGTCATAAATATTGGGTTAGGTTGTATTCAGGCTATAGTAAGCGGATAGGAATACAGTTTAACTTTAGTATGTTTAACTTTCGGGGGTAGTAGTAACAAAGTACAAAAGGCGAACGAGTAACAATAGCAGTTACAAAATTAAAAATCAAAATGAAATTAAATAATCAGGTTATAAAACAAATATTATAGTAAGTCAAATCTGAAAACAAAATAATACAATAATAATAATTTGTTGGCAAACCTTTTTAGTTGTAGGTAGCGTCTATCAAGCACTTATCCAGATTGGGACAGGAACTAGAGCTGGGGCTCCCCTAAATTCCAAGTATCAGATATATAGTTTAGGACCAATTTGGAAATTAATGAATGACTATAATCAGAATGATCACCAAAATTCAAGACTCTATGAAATGTTCAATGAAGTCAATGGAAGTTGTGCTTTCCTGTAATTTGTACGTTTTTACGTAAAAATACGTAAATGAGCGAAACATTAATAATGTAATATTATAAGGAAAAGCCTCTTCTTTTGATTTGGACAAATTTAAAAACAAAAATAATGACACTTAGCTAAGCTAGCATTTGGAAATCAAAGAAACCATAGAATATTATTGGTTTTTTTCCTAAATTATGACCATTTACAGACTTTTTTCAATCATATGTTCTCTATAAAGGTAAATATTGTTTTTACCTTAATTATCATGCGTAATGAATTGTTTTCCATAAATTAGTTATTCCAGTTGAATTAACTTACCTTTTTGTTAGGCCGTTTTACAATTGTTCAGATAAGTAGATATGAGTTTTGTGTCTTGCCTTGTTGCCTTCTAGTTCACGTTTGAGAAGCGATTTTCTTGCTTACCGTATTCTCCGGACACCGGAAAGCGAATGAGTGCTGGAGCACATCTCGGGGGAACTTCAGGTAGTCGCTTTTATCATAGCATCATGAAATTACATTGCTATATACAATAATCCAACGGGTTATGTGCGATGTGATCGATCAATAGAGAATCGTATCGAAGGTTGTCATGCTATAGACGTTACATTAAAGTTCGCACTTATTTGATTTCCTTCACTTAACTACGAAACTTACTCGAAGACGCTTATTCAATACAAAAGTCAGTAAGTGAGCATCTACTACATGTTTTCCTTCGTTATTTAAACGTATTACAATTTCCTACATCCATAAACATAATATTCACTGTAGCTGAAAGTTTACATAACAATACTATTTTTACTGTACTTATACATTGCAGATGCTGTGGATAACGCATCTAATCTTTGGCCATCATGGTTAGGGAGGATCGCAGGTTTGCTGTGGATGACATTAGGGTGGTAGGTTAAAATTGGACAAAACATTTTTTTCACGAGCAAAATTAATTTTTGTTTGGAAAGTAAAAGTTTTTTCCGGATAACGTTGAGCAATAATACCATAATATTGTAAACTGTAACATAATAACGGCTTCATTGCTATTTTTACCCTGTCTGCGTCTCTCTATCTCCTTTAATCAATATTCTTATCTTTGGATACATTTGCATTGCCATGTCAGTCAACTTAACTGACATTATAATAAATACTGGGTTGAAATTCACGGAAATTGGTAGCCTTAGACTCTAGCCATTCAATGATTTTGAAAAGGTATACTCTTTGAAATGATAGTGCCACTTATATATTTGACTTTATCACGTCTATGTAAGACTCTAAACAACTCCCACCTTTTCTATTTGTCTCTGTCTCAGTTTGATCTGAGTTTCTTTCAGGGCTGTGGTTTAGATTTTTATGGGTTGGGTGTTTTGGGGTTTTTTGCCAAAAAACCCACCCGCTTCAGTTAAAATACCCTGGGTTTATTTGGCTTTTTACAATATATACAATGATGTGCACTAATATTCCATATAGATAAGAAAATCATATTAATTTTGTTATATGTCTGTTCGAAAATGTGAAAACAGGAGGAAACAAAATATAGCTTTTACTACACTTCTAGTTTGCAATTAATGTACTGTGATGAGCTGACTATATTATATTAGTTTTATGTAAATATTAGTCGTTGTGAAGATCATTACATACTGTTACACACATAATTATGTTCAATTGTTAATATTATTACACCGTATGAATTGTGTGACCACATTGAGCGTTCGGGGAAGGAGAGCGATCGCGGTCACCCTATGTTATACGGTTGCTGTAATTGTTAGCTGTAGTTTTCCTAAATGGTATAGGCTTGCATTTACCCTATAGTTGTATAAAAAAACTCTTCAGCCCAAAAACCCGGGTATTACGATACCTTGGTTTCTTTCACAGGTTCTGTCTTCTCAATTCTGTTCTCCTAGCTGAGAAGCCTTAATGTTCTCCACAATAGAAATCTACATATGAATAACAAAATAACAAGTATTATTAGACATTGAAGCCGGATAAAACATACACCACTTGTAGTTGCATCAATCAGTCCCTGTAATTTAACTTCTCTCTACATTTGTAGGATTTATCCGTTACTTGAAACGGCAAAACAGAAGCCGTATCGTATCAGATATTCACTCATGCAGCAAATCTAACGATGAAAACATGATCTTGACTTAAGTATTGAGGCAATCATAATGTTACTTGTTTGGAAAGGGCGGATACTTACGGTTTCGTATTTACTATTTCACTATATGGATAGAATTATCAGTTCCCACATTTTATAATGCAGTTATATCATCTGTATCTTCCTTTCCCCGCATTGCAATTTCTTTGCATGATAAAACCTGAATGTTAAAACTTCTACGAGGGCTAGGAAATCGGATATAAACACATTAAAGGTATTGTTTACAGCTGCTTCCCATTTTGTTAGAATTCCGTTTTTTTAATGAAAGGTAATAGTTTTCATTCGAGTTTATCTATCATTCGTATAGTACCTCTAGACAATATTGTATGCAGCAATCAGAAGCCGTCTCCATTAAAAACTTAAAGACCACTTTCCTTTAAAACAAGATCAAACAATTTCTAATTTCTAGAACATAAATGAATGACTTAAGACATGAAATTGATTTGATGCTTCACACATCATTTTTCATCATTCGACATTAAAATCTAAAATGTAAATGAAGTCGTGAACAATGAATACCTGTAGTTTATTTAAAACCTGTTGAAACCATGAACAAATGATAAAGCAATTACTTTTTGGTGATTACTTATGTAAAGACGGTTCATGAATGAACTTGCAGTAAATAATTAAAAGGTAAAACTTAGGATTAAGTGCAGTAAAGGAATCGGTAGGAAGCTCCTAACATTGTATTAATAGCTTTGGTCTAGAGATGAAATGGGAGAAAAGATAAATAATCTTTCTTTGATCCCGACTAGATACCTAACATTGACCTGAACAAAAACTTCTAGAAAACCAGCGCCCCTTTGATTGAACCATTACAAAGCTTTCTATACGACGTAAATAAAAACAAGTTTCTTTCTTTTCCAGACAATGGATGATTACAATTGCCAATTATAAAAATTTTAAATACTAGTTTCTCTCGATGACTCGCTTGCATACTCGGAACTCGAAAGATAGATTTCAAAACCTTAGGTACTCTACAGCTAAAATTATGTAGGGTCAGATACGAAAGATAAATACAGACTTTATCACGTCCGTAAATGTAAGTATTTGGATAGATTTATGATGTCAAATATACTTGTGTACAATTTTATACATCAAAGCTTACTTCTCAAGGTGTAAGATGGGGTAGTATAATGTTATGTAGGTAAACTATTATATTCAGAAGGAAAAAGAGTATCAAGAAAAGGATCTGTTGAATTTCAGAACCACTAATACACCTTACTAATACATGTGCTCTACCCTCTACTATACAGAATACGATCGATTATTCTGCTCAGCAATACAATAGAATTGTGACCTGATCAGGCAGGAAGTGTGATGTGGTGGAATGAACATACTAAACTGCATAGTGGGGGTTATGGGAGAATCAATCTACATTCAAGTGTCGAGGGTAAGTTTAGTAGCAGATATTTGCATCTATTGACAAAATGCTGCTATATCAATATTTGTTTTCAGTGTTTAAATATAATGTAATGCTAAATAGATTGGTTATGCAAGACAAAGCAATTTGTGTTTCGCATGCAATTAATTATCAATTAAAAACTGTTGTTTCTAAACGTTGAATAACCACCGTGTATTTAGAGTTACGCCACCGTAAACCCACCGTATATATACTGTATAACCATGCACCCACTATATCCCCACCGTGTATCCACTGTATGCCCACTGTGTAAGCAATACCTTTTATAGTAAGCAACCATTTAATATGACTCAAGACAACGCAGTATTTTTTGTATAAACCCATATTAGTTATAATAATATTTGATAACAACTAGTATGACTAGTTTGTACTTTTGTAGGTAGTTTGTGACGTAAAGGAGATACATTCAGATACACTTTGATGTATTGAAGTATTGATTAGAAAATCATCATAAACAAGAATGTTTTAAGTGAGCAAATAAAACATGAGGATAATATATGATTTTTTAAACACTCGAAGACACTAAGATGTCTGGGCAGATCTATTGTTTATTTATGTCATGTCTTTATCAAGTAGCTTAACGCTAGTGCTTCTAATTCCGAATCATATCTTTATTATAGTCTTAGCAGATAGAAGTATTATATATAATATAATAACTATCTGTTATGCTACGATAGTAACTATAATAAATTATTGAAGACATGTCTCTGCTTAATGTTTCAACGTTGATGACTTTGAACCTACTATGTAACCCTATGGCTACGTCAAATAAATGATTAAAAATTAAAAATACTTTTTAATATAATATTTTGTTGCCATGTTTATAGCTTTTTGCGTATAATTTATGGAACTTCTCTTGGGTATTGCTACTTTGGTACTCAGTAATGTTGTCAGCATACTGTCAGTGAAAATCTAATGCAGAGAATAAAGAGCTGTATAGATTTCACCAAACGTATGCATAAATTGGAGGGCATGTTGCCTATTATAAATTTAATGATCTCCGAATGTGACATTTCAATCGTGGCCTTATACCAAAAGGTGCGAACGAGCGATATCCATGTGCTAAGCTATAGAATGGGACCATTATTCCTTAGTATCGCCAGGAGCTTTTGTCAGGGCGAGCGAACTCCGGGGGGCAATAGATTTGGTTAACTTTTTACTTTATCTTGTCTATAATATGTTTACATAAAATCTATTATCTTAATTTTCAGTTTTCAGTCGGCAGCATCAATTATAAGCCAAATTTCTTCATAGTATGGGCGTGGATTTAGAAATCCTTAACAACAAGCCAAGAGAATATAAAACAATACAAGAATGAAATTGTAGAGAATTATGTCGAAAAGTATGATCAACAGATTGTGAATGTTGAAAATTATACGTGTCGGCAATATATGATACACGGACTTATTTTTTGTCTATTGCGTATTGCGTTAAACCCTGCTCCCTGATTTCAACTTCATGTGCGTTGTAATAACATGTTATCATATTTTATATTGGGTTCATATTATTGAATCGCATATGGCAGGTACAAAAATTATTTGTTTTCAAGTTTTGACCACTTTGAATGACGGCAGTAATAATTTGCTAGCCGCATGCAGCAAATCAAAAAACTATGAAGCATGCATTACCACCACACTCTACTGAAAGTCTATTATATATTACAACTGTTTCAAGTGCTTCTCAATGTATATTCAGTTGTAACCAGAAAATATTTGTCCGTCGTCCACTGCAATCTATGTAGATCTTCGATTGCTATACTTTCGTCTGGATCATTCGTCTTATATTTTTAAAAAATTACGCATTTCTGGAAGAAATACAAAGTATGTAACAAAACGACCTCGCCCGGGCGCGCCCGTTCTTCCACTCCATAGTTCTTAATTCACTCGTTGAACGAAACCGCCACTGGGTCAGACATAACCGTCTTTAAGTGCTATATTATTCTTCAACGTTTTACATATTTCATTAACCTTAAAACACAAAAGAGTGTTTGGATCTGACAGGATCCATTATGTTTTTAGTAACAATTATTTATTTATAACATCTGTCTTTTATATACAACTCTTTCCAAGTAACATTGTCACTACGCTTTCAACAGCCCATAAAAACTGTTCCCCATAAGAAACTAGAATAAATTTTAAATTTATACGAAAATGATTTTAGCCGCTACATTGAAAGTTCTGTCCTTTTTTAATAGATTTATATTGTATTTTCCTTTCTTACCGTTTCAAGTTGACAAAAAAGGATGCATTTTCAGAACGACTTGTATAACCCGTTTAAAAGTTTGGAAAACTACGGTGACTTTTCTGTACCTATGTTAGGCCCTGTTATACGGCCTGCGCATCGTATTAGTCATCGAGTTGTCGGAGGCAAAGCCAGATATTCAAATATGAACTATGCAGAGGAGACTCACAGCCAACGAAGCCAGAACAAGCCAAGACCAGAAAGACGAATTGAACTAAGGGTGACTTCTGCTCGAGCTACCCGACCGCGATGGTCAAACTAATTGTCTGTTGCTTCGTCTTAATCTGTGAAACTGAAATTATTATTTTCTATATTCTCTTTTAGTTGAATCTATTGGAACGAGGTTACTATCAATCGGAAATAAACTGTTGTGACATTTAAATTGTGTATTGGACTTGGCATACTGATCTGTGGCAAATAGTAATTCATCCCCGAGTACTCCGATTCTATCTTGGACGTGTCAGTCATTTTATATATAATTTAATTTCATATTTGAGCTAGCCTATTAATCGTACATAAATATACAGTACACGTTAGTTAGTAGAGACATTAGTGGATAGTCACAGTAACATTGGCGCCCAAAGTGACTTCAGTATCGTCAACATCCTGCAAAAAGTGAAATTTTCTGATCTGAGGAAGCTCTACTTACCTGCCTATCTATTCCAAAATTCTTCATTGTGTGGTAACACAGTATCGTTCATTTTTCATAAAATATTTTTCAAAATATTATTATGCTACCAATAACTATTGATGATATTTTAAAAGAAAATTTTATCTGTGCTGGATTTATCACAATCCAAGCTCCTCACTTACCTCCTACCTACACAGAACATAAAATATGTCTAGGAACTGAAATCTTGTTTAATCGACGATTATTTCTGCAAAATTTTTCTGATCTGTTAACTACACTAAGCTATTGTTCATTGAATGGATATAAATTTTTTTCCCTTACCGTTGAAGAATACCTACATAAAAGATTAACAGAAAATTAAAAATATCATATTCTAACATCAATTTTTCTATTTCAGAAGGAAAATAATTTTATTCACATAGCCCCAGTCGCCATTTCAGCCCAGTCATTCGGCTGTTGCTTCTATTGGTGGCCATCTTTATTCCTTCCATGCCGTGGACTCTTTCCTTCCAGCATTTTCTTCAGAGAAATCTTATCTACATAGCTATTCAAACTACACTATATCTTCATGGTATGTCAATCAACATAATAACTATTATACCTATACTTGTATATACAGATGATTTTGTAGTGTGTTCTCCTACCTACCTACTACTAATTACCTACAATCTCCTAATTTAAATATTTTCATTACATTACCAAATCTTAAACATTAATCCTTACTGAACATTTCCATTTTGTCGCGACACATCGTGTCGCCAGGCTTTATTTCTCATTTAAATTCATTTTGTTTATCTTAACATTACACGAACATTTTAATTACCTAATTTAGTTGTCTCGTGTATGGCAGATAGAAAAAATAGAGCTGATAATAGAAATTTAGTCAAACAGAGACAAGAGTTAGATGAAATTCTAAATAGGCAAGCACAGGCATTAAATATTCCTACTCCTGAAGTAGTACCTAGCAATCCAGATGTAGATTTCGTGGCAGAAGTCGGCAGTCAGACTACAACCAGTAGCGAAGTTAGTTCAGTAATTCAAAACTTTTTTACTCCTAACCATTCAAATTATCCTAGCACTGATACGATAAATAGTTTAGAAATTATGGATAATCCTGCCTTACCTGATCTTCCTAATGAACTAAATGACCTTATCCCAGAAGAAAGACGTGACCTTTTTCAACGTTATATTAGAGATGCAATACAGGCAAATGCTCGTCAGAAACCCGATTGCCGGTAACCCACCAGCATATGCCAATGCAGCTCGCAAGGACAGCAACGCCTCCTTAACCTTCAAAATCATCCAATTGTAGTAAATGCTCCTAATCCTAATATGAAAATACCTCATTACAATGCAAAGTCTTCTACAGCTAATCATTACCTTGACGATGTTGAAACGTACTTTCGTGCACAGCATTACGAAGAAGATCGCTGGTTTAATTTGATTCCAAGTATTTTAGCGAAGGAGAACAAGCAGTGGTATGACCTCGTTAAACATACTATTGGTACTTGGGAAGAATTCCGTCTACTATTCAACACCAAGTATGATTCTCCAGCAGTTCAGAATGAGAGACAGCGTATTTTGCATACCAGACGCCAGCAATCAAACGAATCTGTTGAGACTTACGTTTATGACATGGTCACCTTGGCCCAGCAAGTAAATCGGAATGAAGCCATGGATGTCTCCGTATCCAGAGCACGAGATGGTCTTATACCCAGACTTCGAATCACCTTGAGTAATACAGTCTACCTAACGGCCGATGACTTAATTCAAGCGGGAAACAAGCATTAAAGAATCTTCACGATGACGAGAGATATAAATCCGGTCTCCCACCTGCAACAAAAGTTGAAGCTGACCAAAGGAGCAGAGAGCAATCATCAAACGGACAACAACAAAACTACAGAGGTTACAGGGGAAATTTCAGAAACAGATCCAATGGTCGACGCCCGTATAATAATTATCGCAATAATTCATACCAAAATTTTGATAATAATAATCAACAGTCTGATAATAATTACCAACAATCTAATAACAATTACCAACAATCTAATAATAATTACCAACAACAACCTGATAATAATGCTAACAATGATACTCGTTCTTTTCAAAACAGCAACTACCGGGGCAATAATAATAATTATAATGGAAAACCTAATCGTAAATTTAACAATTCACAGAATTCCAGTCGTGGTGCACATTCTTCTTCTTCATCTCGACAGCAATCACAACCAAATAGCGACTATAACTACAATAACTATCGAGGAAATCGAGACAACGGAAACAAATCAAGAGTGATGATGCCTTTAGTCAGAGAAGGTGACCCAGACATTTGGTCATCTAGCGATCACCCTCAGCCTCCAAATGATCAACAACAAGATAGACACCATTCTGAACAAGGTACTAGTACTGAATGTGATTTAAACCCATGGGGCAAGAAAGAGAATCGCTAGACTCTTTCTTACTGCCTACGTTAACTAGCAATGTAACTAATGCAATTCCAATTGTTTCTACATATATTAATGATTTAAGATTCAGTGCAGTCCCTGATACTGCAGCTGAATCAGTTGTTTCTAAAATTGGCAAAACATTTTAAACAAAATTTTTGTTATAATCCTTGTACTCTTACAGTAGCAGATGGAAGAAATGTACATCCATTGGGAAGTGTTACAATTCCACTGCAATTGGGAAATCGTAAAATTACTCATAACTTTCTTGTCATGAAATCACTTCCTGTAGATTGTTTAATTGGTGCAGATTTAATGAAAACTTATGGTCTAGTTCCAGATTTAAAAAATAATCAATTCTATTTCACTGATAATGTTGATGAAAAATTTCCACTAACATCCGACAGCGTTAGTTTTGTTTTACAATTAACTATGCCGGATATTAGCGAAATATCTAACATAAATGAATTTATTGCTGAAATTATTAGTGAATTTCCATCAGTATTTAAGGAAAAAGATGAAACTAGTGTAACTAATTTGGCTTATCATTATATAGATACTCCTGATACTCCAATAAGGCATAAACCTTATATTATGAGCAGAGCACACAAGGAAATTTTGAAAAAAGAATTGGATAGATTATTGAAATTGAAACTTATTGAGCCTTCTGTTAGCCCGTGGGCTGCTCCATGTTTCTTGATACCTAAGAAAACTGGGGATTTCAGATTAGTCATTGATTTTACCGCATTAAATAAAATTACAGTAGATAAGGCCTCGCCAATGCATAATTGTTTTAAAATCTTGCGGATATTACCCACAGGTGGTTGGTTTACAATAATAGATTTGAAAAATGCTTTTTGGCAGGTGCTCCTACACAAAGAAAGTAGACAGAAAACAGCTTTCATAACAGAATTTGGACTATTCCAATGGACTGTCATGCCATTTGGCCTTAAAGGGGCCCCACAAACTTTTGCTACGTTAATGAATATAGTTTTGGATGGCTATATAAATCAATTCGTATGTTTATATTTAGATGACATTTTAATTTTTTCAAAATCAAAAAAGGAACATTGTATCCATGTCAAAAAAGTATTCAAACGCCTAGCTAAAGCTAATTTGTATGTTGTACTTGAAAAATGTGAATTTTTTGTTAGAGAAATTACGTACTTAGGGGTTAGAATAACACAGGATGGCATTCACAAGTTAAAATCAAAATGCGATGCAATTTCTAATTTTCCTAAGCCTAATTGTATCAATTAATTCGTAAAAATACTCCTTTTATTTGGTCAGATAAACAACAAACAGCATTTGATGAATTGAAAGCATCAATGAATGAAGATGTAGTACTACATGGTCTTGATTATAATTTTCCTATTATTGTAAGAACAGATGCTAGTGATATTGGCATTGCAGCTGTTTTACTACAATATGTTGATAATAATGAAAGGCCCATTTACTTCATTAGTAGATTACTAAAGCCAGGTGAAATTAAATTAAACGTCTTTGAACGCGAATGTCTCGCAATTAGGTGGGCTCTTCTTCAATTCAAACCCTTCATTTGGGGTGAAAAAGTAAATGTTCAAACCGATAATTTACCTTTAAACTATTTAGAGAAAATGTCTTCCAAGCATCCTAAATTAGCCAGATGGAAGTATGAAATGTCCGATATGGATATGAAAATTTCATATATTCCAGGAAAACTGAATATTCCTGCAGATTTACTGTCTCGTTCACCTCCTGAACAAATTAATGATGATGTAGATTATTTGCAACCTACTAGGCCAGAAATGTTTGCATTGATGTTAGCATATTATGGTCCGACCTTAGAGAAAATTAAATCCGAACAGTATAATGATAGAAATATTTACCAGCATATTTTGGAAATTACTAATTACGCTAAGCAGAAACATATAGAAAAGCAAAAGTCTGATTGTCTCTCAAGACAAAATGTATGCAATTAAGAATGGCATATTGTATAAAATTGTACATACAGTGGATTCAAAACGTAAGCCCAATAATTCGGCTAACGATAAAAATCCTGAAGCGGTTTATACCCTCTCAGGTAGTGCAGCGGCTCATTTACCCCTCGCACATAGTAGTAAAAGTCCTAAAGCGGTTAATAATACCCTCTTAGGCGAGTACAGCGGGTCAGATACCCCTCGTACAAATAGGGATAGGAATGGAATTCTGACTCCCATGGTTGATATAAATAGTTTAGATAATATGGTAGTATTTCTACCAAAATCGTTGATTTCGGTAGTACTTAGCATTTTACATGATGTCCCAGAAGCAGGACATTGGGGAGTAAATAAAACTCTCAAAGCTGTAAAACGTAGATTTTTCTGGCACGGAATGAACAAGGATGTTCGTTCCTATGTACAGGCTTGTACGAAATGCCAAGAATATAAAACTGTAAAACTTGCCAAGCCAGGTTTATTAGGTTTCTCACAACCTCCGTCAAAAGTTTTCGAAGTCATATCTGTTGATTTAATAGGTCCACTCCTTCCAACTCATAAAAAGCGTAATACATTTATTTTGGTAATTATTGATATGTTGTCAAAATGGGTCGAAATCTTCCCAATCAAAAATGCAAAAGCTAGAACTATTGCTGATACTATAGAAGATAATATATTTTGCAGATTTGGAACTGTCAGTACTATTTTGTCTGATAATGGTTCCCAATTCATCTCTAAAATTATGAAAACGTTATGCAATGAATGGCGAGTCAAACAAAAATTTGTTAGTCTCTACCATCCACAAGCAAACCGTGTCGAACGCACTAATCAAGAAATTAAACGTATGATAGCTACTTTCGTTGAAAATAACCATAACACATGGGACCAGCATTTACAGAAATTCAGCTTAGCCCTCAGAACTACTATAAATAAAGGTACAGGAGTCACACCAGCTTTGCTTAATTTAGGTCGTGAAATTCCTCTTCCTATTGATAGAGAATTGCAAGTTACATCAGCTGATCTATGTACGGACTTACCCGTTAAATTGGCTGAACTTATCGAATTTGTACGTAATAATATGATTTCTGAGCATTTAAAATCAAAACAGTATTATGATAACAGTCATAGAAATGTGCATTATAATATTGGTGATAGAGTGTTGATTAGAAATTTTGAAATATCTAAAAAAGATGAAGGTGTAATGAAAAAGTTCACTAAAAAATGGCTAGATCCATTTACAGTAGTTAGACAAGTAACTCCAGTGAGTTTTGAAGTACACCGTATACCTAATATTAAGTCTTCTGGTATCTATCACGTTAATGATATTAAACCATTCCATCAGATTTCTAAAAATACTCCTTATCTACTTAACAAAACTATAAAAATATTCATCTTGGGAAAACTACGTAATTCCCTTCCCTATTTGTTTTGTTTTCGTCCACTAACTGTGTATATAGTACTAATAATATACTAACATTCTTTCTTGTTATTTTTCAATTGGCTAATATTATTTTTTATTTGTCACACAGTCCATTAATCTTTAACTATGGCAAAAAACTATACGAAAAAGCAAATTGACGAAATTGCGGCATCCTTTGGAATTCAAAAACGAAGGCCACAGGAAGATTATCCTAGAGTTTTGCAAGCAGCCAGAGAACGAAATAAATGGACTGAATTCCCTTTCAAAATCTTGCTGAATATTTCTGCAGTGAAATCGTGGAGTGTGCCCAGTCATTTGGCTACACCAACGGTTCCACAAACGACGAGGAATTTAGACATAAAATTAATATACGTCAATGACTTACCGACTGCTCATAGCATGCTTGACCACCTAAAGTCACAAAATGTCGCCTCATTTGACTTTGAATTCAATACCTCTAAATCTTACCTTGGACAAATTGCACTTATTACTATCTCCACTATCGAATTCGATTTTATCTTTGATCCTTATCCTCTTCATTTATTTACTATTACTCATTTGAAACCATATTTTGAAAATCCTAAATTCATCAAATTATTTTTTGACCCTGCAAATGATTTAAAATTCTTAATGATTACCTTTCAAATTTTTGCAGTGGGTATTATTTGCCTACAAAAGATACATGCCATTTTGTACCCTGCAGATAATAATTATCAGCCGGTTTCCTTTTCTTATTTATCGAATTTCTATCTTTCTACAACAGAGAAAAATTCTGAAGCTAAATTTGCAGACTGGACCTTTAGATTAGTTCGTACTCGTAAACTGACAAATACCTTAGAGGAGTACGCTCGTTTTGATTCGCATGACCTTATTCGAATTTTTCAACATCAAATAGTTGAGCTCATTGGTCTTGCTAAACGGCATAATAAGCCTGACCCACTTTATTTTCTAAAACAGGCAGTCAAGGATATTGAACCAGTTATTCTAAAGGTTCCTAAATTAAAAAATTACCCTTCCTTCGAAAGAGTCTCCTATCCTTTCCATAAAAGGCTAAACTTTCCAAGTCAACAGCTGTTTCAAACCATTTTCAATTGGAGAGATGAAAAAGCTAGATACTATGATGACATTCCTGACAATATTTTGACTCCAACTGAAATTATGACTTTAGTCAAAAACAGGCCAGAAACTCCAAATGACTTACTATTTTATTTAAAATATATACCAAAATATATACGTCGTGACGGCATTATTAATTTGCTTCGAATTCTGCATCCAAATAAATTGATAACTAATTTTTCTTCTGTTGATCATACTCCAGAAACTGAAAAAGATTCGGATGTCCTCGACCTGTATGCTCCTCTTGATCCAGTCTTGAATCCAAATGGTATCGACACAAACATGACTGGACTGTTCTGTTCCTTCTGTTTTAAACATGGACATCATAAATCAAAATGCATTTACGAAAAACGGGAGTTTTATGAGCAATGGAAGCAACTCCATCCTGACTACGCTAGAAAGAATGCAGAGTATCAGAAATTGAAGTCCAGACGTCAACGTAGTAAGAAACGACGACCTCCACCAACACTTTCGGTTTGCTCGCCCGAAAAATCGGTCTCTCAAAGTCGGAGCCGGGGTATGTTAGGCCCTGTTATACGGCCTGCGCATCGTATTAGTCATCGAGTTGTCGGAGGCAAAGCCAGATATTCAAATATGAACTATGCAGAGGAGACTCACAGCCAACGAAGCCAGAACAAGCCAAGACCAGAAAGACGAATTGAACTAAGGGTGACTTCTGCTCGAGCTACCCGACCGCGATGGTCAAACTAATTGTCTGTTGCTTCGTCTTAATCTGTGAAACTGAAATTATTATTTTCTATATTCTCTTTTAGTTGAATCTATTGGAACGAGGTTACTATCAATCGGAAATAAACTGTTGTGACATTTAAATTGTGTATTGGACTTGGCATACTGATCTGTGGCAAATAGTAATTCATCCCCGAGTACTCCGATTCTATCTTGGACGTGTCAGTCATTTTATATATAATTTAATTTCATATTTGAGCTAGCCTATTAATCGTACATAAATATACAGTACACGTTAGTTAGTAGAGACATTAGTGGATAGTCACATTAACACCTACAGATACTATTTCTACTAGTTTCGTTTTATTTTTCTTACCATTCTCCAAATATCTCACCAAATCAAAAGCTAATTCATTTCTTCTGGATTATGATGAATCTCTACGGTGGAAGTTTCCAACTGAATCACATACTGGAAGATGCAGGTACAATCGTCACGTTTTTTCAAGTGCAGCATAAATTGTGGATGAATCTTACCAGTAAGTATCGCTGTATCCTTACTAATTTACTTTCAATTTTAAATTTTACTTTTTTTAAATGATATTTTATTATTGTTTTTTAAAGAAAAATGGAAGACATCTTCCAAGAAAAAATTTGATCAAAATACAATTGTGGTCCTCCTTATTTTTCCTACGCCAATTTTTCTTCCTATAGCATTCACACTTCTGTTCTTAATCAGCCCAAATGAATCCAGATACTTGTATTCCATCATTTCTCCATATCTTGGAGAATATTCCATTTATTTATTACCGATTTTCGTGTTACTTGAATTTTATTCATGGTGCACTATTGCCAATTCCATTACCTTCTACTTCAACAATTTTACAACTTTTACTTACGCAATGATCTTCTGGCTGGAGCATTTAAGGTGGATAATTTATTTATTATTTCGGAACATTTAAGGTGGATAATTTATTTATTATTTCGGAACATTTAAAGTGGATAATTTATTTATTATTTCTACAGAATATCAATTTAGGTTTTGGTAGAAAAATTTTGAACTTGTCTATTAAATACCAAATTTATATATTTGATGTCTAACAGAAGCGGATTGAAAATCGGAAAAATCAAAATCCAAGACATCATTGTAAGCTACAGAGCTCTGCATTACATGTTAAACTTGTCATGGGAGCTTTTTATGAGGAGAATGATGCCTATCTATTTGACTGTTATCATAATAGTAGATACCATCGTTTTATATGTCTGTGTGACAATGCATAGCACCATGTCCTTCACTAATTTTTTTCCATTCCCTGTGTTTGGTATCATCTTAAATGGAGCCATGATTGTGTTTTTTAAGAAAACGTCATTAGTTTTAACTCTCGCGTCCGAAATCCTCAGCATGAAAGACAAAAACAATAATAAACTTTCCAAGAAATACAGGGCATCAATTTATCCCATAAGAATTGGAATAGGTAATTTCACTTGTTTCCATGCTTCAAGTGTACTTGGGTTTTTTAGCATAATAATTGACAACCTTGTATTGTTGCTGACAACATTATAACTTCTGACACAATGCTGCCCCAAACCAAGCCCCAAAAATAAATATATACATTTTTGCTTCCAAATGAAATTAAAACCAGCTTCATTTTACGGATTTAATTGTAATTTCAAAGAGGAGAGTTTATTTTGATATGCATTAAATATTCTGCATAATTTTTTATCTTTTGAAACCTTCACAACTTCATGAAACTAATTAATTTACTGTTATTTAGCGTATGAATACTTGAACAACATTCCCAATGCTTCCTACTTATTAAAAAAATATGTACTGCTTATCTTTCATAATTATTTTATGCGGTCACAGTTGTAGCTGCAGGCTTAATTAATATTGTCAACTATAAAAGTAGAGCACAAGATTATCAATTTTGTATGCAAAAAGTGCAACCTTATAAGTGTGACTTGTTATTTATTGTACTAATACATTGTTCAGAATTTATTTAGGAATTTTTAATAATGACTAAAATAAAATACTAAGCTTTTGCCAGCTGTTGGAAACTTGCTTGAATGTCAATTCTGCCATTTCCGTAGCCGTTATTGGGATAATCGGGTTTCACAGCTCGGCAAAGAGGTCCAACACAAGAGCATGTATTGACAGAATCCAAAACAGACAGGCTGGGTCGGAATGCATTTTCTGTCAAAACTTTCAAAACTTGGGAATATGTCAACGACGGATACTCCGAGAGAAGCAGAACGGTGGCCCCGGCGACATGAGGAGTGGCCATGCTAGTTCCGGAGATTTCTGCGTAGGCATCGTCTCCCGTATTCCAAGTAGAAATAATATTTTGTCCAGGTGCAGATAATTCAGGCTTTACCTTTACCAAATTTCTAAGGGACAAGAAAGGCCCTCGGCTACTGAAATCTGCGAGGGTATCGTTGATAGTCGTTGCAGCTACAGCGATGACATCATTTTGATTGCCTGGTGATCCCGTAGTACCACAAACTGGTCCTTCGTTGCCAATTGCGAAAATTGGGATGATGTCCACCTTTTGCCAGTTGGCAATGACCCCATTGTAAAATTCAGCACTGCCTAAGCCTCCCCAACTGTTGCTGACAATTCTGGGACGTTTGGTACAATCTACAGAAATCTCGTCTCCTGATTTTGTGTAGGGACACATTACCCATTGACCGCAGGTCAAAAGAGCTGATTCGGGACATCCGCTAGTGTCGCACCCTTTGCATGCCATCCAAGTGGCCTCTGGAGCAACTCCAACCCCCATCTTTCCACATATTGATCCCATGGTGTGAGTTCCGTGACCATTTCCATCGTTTGGAGCATCGGCAGAACTATTTTTGAATCCATCCAGCCATCCGAAATCTTTTCTGTAGTTTTCACGCAAAGCGACGTGACTTCCTCGCACCCCAGTGTCAATATTTGCAACAACAACTCCAGCACCTCTCGTCGTTTTCCATACAGCCGGAGCATTTATCTTTTCAACTCCTATTTCAAACCAATTATTTAGTAAGTTATTTTTTTCCATTATTCTTTTAACCCACAAATCTTTTAGATTCATGGATTTCAGATATTATACCATACTAACAATATTTTTCTTGAATTTATTATTCGTTTAATAATGCATGAATGTAAAAACGTCTTAATTCTATCTTAAATTTTTAAAGCTGCCTAAGCTGTTCAATATTTATGTTATACGAAGGCAAGGCAGTGAATTTAAAATATTATTAGAACTAATTATTAAATAAATAATTAACATACCCCATGTAGGTTTTCCGATTCCCGACGCACCAGCTGAACCACTAGCCAATATTCTTGCAGGGCTGGAAGCCAATAGTTTAGCTACTTCTTCAAGTCTCACTGCAAATTGTCCAGGAATATTTGTGATTTTCTTCGCTTGTTCACAAGTGGCGTCTTTAATGCCAATTCTATTGACAATCCAGTAATATTGGACTTGGAGATTAGGATCAATCGCATTTATTCCGGCAATTATCGGAGCCTGTGCTTCGGCTGTCAATTGGCGAAGAGAACTTCGCAATTTTCTAGCCATATCATTGTCAGTAAAAATGGCCGGAACGGAAGATTCCACTGATGGCAAATCCAACATGAGATTCACTTTTTTGTTTGGATCTTTTTTACATTGTTCTTCTAAATTATCGTTTATGGTTCCTGCTGCAACTGAACAGATGAAAAGTGACAGAGTCGTTAAAAATATTCGGGAATTCATTTTCCAAAACTTATATGATTAATGATTTTATAGAGAATAACTATCACTTAGATCATTTCGTAGAGACTGCTCTCAGGTAACTGAGCTTAATCTGAAGATTTATATAGCTTTAAAATACGAAGGCTGAAGGTTGTAACAATGTCAGAAGGTCCAGTACAAACGTGAATCATATTATTCTCTGACGTCAATCTGGAGATTCTCTTTGTGATAGCATTCAATGATTCTTCACTATTGCCGCAATGCAAAGGATTTTTGTTCTAAATTATTATTAGGCATGAAAATGTTCTCGGCTTGACTTCTCATGCATAAAGTGCTAAAATCAACTTGTTTAGAGGTAGCTTTGTGTTCTCCACATTAAATATTCTATACAAAATAATATTATATGGATATAGATTATTGGACATAATCTGATAGGTGCATGTTGAGGTGCACTGTTGAAGCAAGGGTACATTATTTATGTGTACTTAGCTAAAACCCACAAGGAGCTGTACACTGAGTACTCCACGCTGTGAAGCACAAGCCATGTGCCCTTAAAAAATTAAAGAAATTCCGTATACTCTTGGCTGTGATACTTAGATACTTGCATATGCAGTTTTTTCATCGTCCCTGCATTTAATAAAGAAACACTATCGTCGACAATGAATATTTTTCAGTTCAATTCTCAGAAAGTTTATGCACAATATCATTACACCATATAATAATATCCAAGTAATTTACTTAACGACTTTGAATGATTAATGATTTTCGAAGAATACTTATGTTGATTTAAAAATGGTAGTGTTACATGGTAGATAATGTTTTTTGTTGTTGTAGCTATAATTATTTCCTTTCCTAGTATTTCCTCTACGATTCATTATAATATTGTACTGCACCTTTTACACAATATTTGGAATTGAATCTATGTAAACATAGATTCAATTCCAAATTTATATAAGTCCCAATATGTGTATACTTTTCGTTAGTGTATTTATTTTATATGCCCCATCGTAATGCACAATAAAATAGAGTGATAGAAAATAATAATATATGGTTTACTAGAAATTTTGAATGTTGTTTTAAAGGTTTTTTTTAGATAGAGGTTTATTAGAGTTTATTTTGATGATCATTGAGTTAAAATAGTATAAATGTTTCTAAAACCTTCAAAATTGATAAATTTATATTTATGAATATACTTAATTACTTAGGTCAAAGTAATTTAGACAAAAACTTTAAAATTTAGCATTGATAGTTTTAAGACTGATTTCTAAAGGTATCGGTTCTACTGCTTTAATGCTATTTATTGCCATATTTTCTTTAAAATTATAACTAGTAAACAAATCCAAGGTGTCCAAGACAAATAATCAAACTACTGGATACATATATCAAAGAGAGTGTAAATGTAAATATCTTTGAAGATAAAACTTAGATAGTCTAATAATTGTGGTTAAACAACTCTTAAAAAATGTAATCCATTGTTCTTCTAAATCTCTTTCTATCTTGGCTTAATCATTCAAATGCATGAAAAGATTTTTTTGTCCAAATTCATTAGGCGTGACTTTATAATATACTATATAGCAGCTACATTACAGATTCGCCTTCTTGTAATTAGACGCTAGTGTAGTAAATTTATACACTCTGAAACACATCCTGGTACTCACCGTAGCAGGATGCATATAAAAACATGACATTGACATTGGCATTGTTTCTTCTATAGGTGTATATTAATAGTATTGAAATTCACTAAAAATGTTGATTATCAGGATTACTATTGCTCCATTAATCACGAGTAATTAAGTGTCAGTAAAATACAGGAATTGAGAATAAATTTATTGCGTCTTACTAAGTCTAGTTTATATAACTAAATTATCTCTCTAAGTTTTATCATAGGAAGGTAGTATAATGTCTATTTATTAAATTTATATAGTATTGATAAAATATTACGTAAGTAATGTTAAATAATTGTCTATCTCTGTCAGATGCACATTTAAGAACATGTATTTGTGCTTGTGTCAATAAAATCTGTACTTAGGTAATTTTTAATCCCAACTAAGAAAAAACATCGCTCTTGGTCAAAATCTAATCATTCCAACTTGCATTCGTATTTTTATTAAACCCTGTGTGATAGACATTAATCAGTAACATAATACAAATATTTAAAATCTCTCCAACCTTTAATATACGATATATTTTATATTAAACACAATAAACATTTTA
Organism: Tomocerus qinae; assembly: GCA_020055645.1. Taxonomy (NCBI): domain Eukaryota; kingdom Metazoa; phylum Arthropoda; class Collembola; order Entomobryomorpha; family Tomoceridae; genus Tomocerus; species Tomocerus qinae. Next base: position 46,829,769 of record CM034546.1, on the reverse strand, counting down.
GTATATCTGTCATTTTTGCCATATACAAACTGAAATGCCGAAATAATACACTACAAGATGTCTCTTTAGAAATTTATTGAAATTATTAAAATTATTGAAATAATAACAACGTGGAGAATTCTATATAGAGTATAAAATATAGGAACGGTAGAGTAACTTACTAACTGTAATAACTACAATTTTTTGAGATTTTGTAAATGGTCTTCCATTCTGAAGCCTATTGTATGTTTATTAATAGTTTGTATATTCATCTTTGAGAAAGTATCGGATTTATTCTCTACAATAATGTCTCTAAGTTTTTTCATTAAGTGGGTATTATTTCGACATTTCCAGAATGCCATTTACTTTTTTGATTGGAAAATACTACGACCGAGAGTCATTAAGTAGTTATTAGATTTGCCTTTTGTGGATTATGAATACATACTATATAGACTAGAGGTACACTTATGAGTTCCGTATTCGTATAGTCTAGAGGACATAAATAATTACAAAGTCGCTGTACAAATACTGACCCTATCACTTATGACTTAGTAAATGTTTAAATGCAGTTTAATGGAAGATTTCTTCAATTCGATAATTATTGTCCCGGCTTACAAAAGTCTTGCAAATTCCAAACACTCTACCTCATTGCAGCTCTTAATTGACAGAGCAGGTCACGTGTATTTTCAACCTCCAGTGAAAAGCATTCTTCTGTTTCCTCATCAAGTTGTATTCCCATAGTTCTTAATGTTCCAGTGATATAATAACCTTTAGCTACTTGTTCCCAACATGCTTGCTTTATATCTTCCACTTCCACTTCCAGTCTTATTAAAGTTGGATCGAATCCAACATTGTTACCCATTTCGGCTATTTCTTCAAGTACATTATGCATTCGTGCTTGAATTGATGTAATCGACTCCATTGTAATTTCCAATTGGGTTAAAAGCTCAATGACAAATGTCATTTGAGATGACGCCATCATAACAACTTTCACTATAAAAATCATAACATAAATAAATCCCGTTACCATTTGTAATCATAAGCGTTGGGATATACAGTACTAACTATATAGAATATAACAGGACTGTTCATTTAAAAAGTAAAATGGTAAAATATTTTTTACCAATGTTTGCAGTAAAATTTAGTTTATAAGAATACATACTATGAACGTATTAAAAAGCGAGACTCCCATATGATAATAGCTCCGCCTTTACCGTACATCTTGCATTTATATAACCTAATGTAAACACAAACTTACACATCAAATAAAATGCAGCACGACTAAAATATTATGCTATCTGTTATGTGAAGTACACAACTCGTAAAAGTAACCCCTCAAATTGTCGCTAAAGTCGTAATCAGTCTCGGTTATTAATACTTTCATAATACATGTGTCGTAGCCTGAGAGGGTATGGGGTGTCACGGTTATAACCTAGACTAGGAGAGTGTCAACTAGAGAGTTGCACGGGCAGCATTTTGGTGCCCGTGGCTGCCCGTGCCCGTAGCAAATATGCCTGTTCCCGCCCGTGCCCGTAGCAAATATGCCTGTGCCAGCCCATACCCGTACGGACACGGGCCGGGCAGCTGCCCGCACGGGCATTAGGTGCCCGTATAACTCTTATATAGAGTTGCACGGGCAGCATTTTGGTACCCGTGGCTGCCCGTGCCAGCAAACATTTTGAAAATCCTGCCCGTGCCCGCCCATACCCGTACGGGCACGGGCCAGGCAGCTGCCCGCACGGGCATTGGGTGCCCGTGCAACTTTCTAGTGTCAACTCAAAGCCTCTTAGGCCATAAAGGTACGGGCATTCAATAAACATAAAACTTAGAGTATTGTAAAGCTGAACCTTAATACAGGAGTTAGTAAATGTGAAGGCGTGAGTGCACAATGTTGGACCCTCGTGTAACGTTTTGGTCTAGGTAGGAAAATCTTAGAAGGCAGAAGGGGCTTAGCTCTGAAAGTAGGTACCCTACTAATGTTAAATTTCGAATTTGAAACCGCTATAACTGTAACACCGCACCTCGTCGGTCCTTCTAACTTACAGATATTGTCAATTTGGACAAGACGATTCTAATGATGTAAACATCATTGCGTTGCGGGGCATTGACATACATCAAAAATCGATTCGAAAATATAAGTAGGGAATTGCGTGGTTAAGCTGAAGCCGCGCCAGATAGCCTCTCAGATTTAATTGTCCTCACAGCCCCTATTCAACCCAACAGAGTGGAGTGAGGAGAGAAATATTCTCCACTTTTACTTCCACCGCACTCCTTTACCTCACTACTCCACAACAATCTTCTACCTCACTCCTCCACATCACTTCTCCACCTCCTCTACATCACCCCTCCACATAACTCCTCCACCTACCTACTATCCTATAACTCCCCCACCACCTCACTCCTCCTCTAAACTCCCCCACCACCTCACTCCTCCTCTAACTCCCCCACCACCTCACTCCTCCTTTAACTCCCCCACCACCTCACTCCTCCTATTACTCCACCTCCAACTCACTCCTCCTATTACTCCACTTCCAACTCACTCCTCCTATTACTCCACCCCCAACTCAGTTCTCCTATTACTCCACCCACAACTCATTCCTCCTTTTACTCCACCCCCAACTCCCGCCTCCACCTCTCTCCTCTCCTTCCACCTCCACTTCACTCATCCTCCACCTCTCTTCTCCACCTCCAACTCTACTGCCCATTACTCCACTTCCAACTCACTCCTCCTATTACTCCACTTCCACCTCACTCCTCCTATTACTCCACTTCCACCTCACTCCTCCTATTACTCTACCCCCAACTCACTCCTCCTATTACTCCACTTCCAACCCACTCCTTCTATTACTCCACCCCCAACTCCCGCCTCCACCTCTCCTTCCACCTCCACTTCACTCCTTCTCCACCTCCAACTCTACCGCCACTGTCTTACTTTAACCGCCTTGAATGCCCGTACCCCTATCGCCTATACTGCTAGATAACACTCTTGTAGCCTAAGTTGAGGTTATCACAGTGACGGCCTGCGTTCTCTCAAAGGCTACCACACATTTAATTAAATCAATTTTATTTTAGCCACAAAAGTTACTGACGACTTTTTTGTCTATTTCTGACCATGTTTATTTTTAGAATGGGTTAAAGGAAGTTTAAAATTCTGGGAAATGACTCGATGTCATTCCTTCAAAACGTAAGCCTATGAATTTAAGCATTACGCATTTTTATGATAATATCATGATTGGAAACTTCGTCTATGGTAAATAAAATAAAATAATTTTGTGACATTTCAATGAATTCATATTATTTGTATAAACTACATAGCAATATGTTACTTTTACAATATCACTTTTAAAGTACTACTTCCAATTCAGAATTTATAATTGTAAACACTGAAAGGGTTCTTCTGATCCTCATTCCAACAGATAAAGCTCCTCAATTAACGAACGATTGTAGTTCAAAATTTTTTGCAATTCTCCAATCTTCTTCAACTCAGCTTTGTTCCTAAATATATATTCTTATCAAAGACAAACAATTTCATTTTTAAAATGGTTTCGTTTCATGAACACTTACTGGTTGATAAAGTTCATAGCCTTTGATTTCAACTCCACGGCTGTATTCATATCAGCTAGGATGAGAGCATCCACAACGTTGATGATAGCAAGGTTTTTTTCAATATGCTCTTCAGCTTCTTCTTGCAATCCTTTGATGTCGTACTTATTTGCGATTTGAAATAATTCGTGGGAATTTTTCGCCATACATTCTAGAGATATTTTCCCACTGAAACAAAATTATTACCGTAATGTTCCAAATAATAGCCGGGGGCCACTATTTACCATTATATCGTGACCCGCGGTCACTAATTGAGCCCAGTCATTATTTTAGACCCGGCCATTATATTTAATTTTAATATTTTAGTATTTATCTGACTTCAACCCTTATTTTATGTTACATAAAAGTTATTCAGAAAAACAAAAATGGTCCAATAAAACTATTAAAATACCAATAATACCAGAGTACCACTATATGAGATACGGTCACTATATGGAACTCGGTCCATGTTTAGAACTCGGTCACTATTTGAGATCCGGTCACCATTTGCACATTTTGTCGCGGCCCCGACCACTAATTGAACCCGACCGATTTTTGGGACATTACAGTTTTACCAATAGGTAGCTCTGGTTTGATTTGAAATATTTGAAAGTATTGCATGTAAAACAAGATAAATTTTTATTATATTGGATCTTGGATGTACCCATAAATGTATTGCAGCATTCCGTTGACAACTTCCTCATCAAATTCCCGAATTTCCACATGATTATTAATGCCCTCATACATATTGCTTTGAAGCATAATTGAGAAAACTGGACTTTGACCTAAATAAATAAATAGAATATTATCATTCGTTCTAAACGAGTTTGCTGAGTATTTAACTGGGAATTAAAATTACATGACAATATGGCCTTGTGCGCTTTCACCAGTGAAGTTTTAGTCTGGATAGATAAATCCGCAAGCATTTGGGTTTGAAGCAAATCATTCAGATTGGAAAGAAGGTCTAATTTCCGCTGTAGAGAGCTTTTGGCATTATCAGCTTTTGTGGCCTCCAAGTCCTTTTTAATTTTAACTTCAAAGCGAAGCTTCAAGGTGTCATTTTCCAACCATTTGTAGTCTGCGTCTATTAATGCTGTAAAGGGAAGAAATTTTTCAAACCCCTGTCCTTGTTTCGGAATAAAAATATCTGCACCAAAACCTGAATAATAGATTATCATTAAAATCAAGACATTATATTTATTTCTGTCAAATTACTTTAAATAACTAAAACAACAAACACAGCAACAATTATAAGTTTACGTCTCAGCGAAGTTTGTCCTTCCCCCAACAGTTCACACTGAAATTCGGCAAATATAGGTTTCTTTGCAGATACAAGAAATAAGTACAACGAAAGATTTCCATCTGGTGACCTACCTCTTCCCTCTCCTTCCATCCAACCTACTTTTACCTGCCTGTGGAATGTATTAATATTACTAATTAGTTTTAAATTATTTCCCTTTTGCTGAAAATAAAAATAAGTCACCATTGCAGCCGATTGCATTTATTCTTTCCGAAGAGGAACACAGGAGACTCTAAGACATAATCTTCATTATGAAGACGTTCTATGAAATGATTTATATCCCATTGGAAATTGAAGATATCTTCTTTGGCCTTACAAAACAAAAAATATCAATTCAAATATCATAAATTGACATTAGATTAACGATTATGTCATAATGTAAATGTATATACTTACATCGGTAACCGCGACACGTTCGAAAGGATTGGTAAGACATTGACGACTATTAGTGTTACCCATCTTAAGCTTCTCACTTTCAGTCTGTTTAATATTACTATAACACCTTGAATAGATTCAAATTATAAGTTTTCCATTAAAATGAATAATAACAAAAATTTAATCATGTCATAGCTTCGACGTTTAGGATAAAAAATTTTTAACGTTCGTCTTATGCAGTCCACAAAGTCTTTCCCCTGTTCACTAATAACCACGAAGGTAGTAACAAGGGGCAACACGTGAAAAAGGAAAAAAATACTGTTTATGTGTTAGTATACTGTCTTGTGGATTCACCCCCTAATTGTCAACACTAAAATCCCAACACATCACTATCATCACTACCAAGTACTTTTTGTCAACACGCTTTTCCTTTTTGTCAACACCACTTTTCGTTTTTTGCCATCAGAAATTTTCATCCATTGCACTAATTGTTTTGCCTAAGAATTCCTTCCATCTACCCAACCTTTTACTCCTTCAGCAAACTCTCCGTTTTCTTCTACCACTACTGCACCACATATATCCCCTTCTGTACATGACCAGTACTTTTTTTCTGGTTTTTGAGTTCTTAGACTATAAATATAACTGTTTCTTGCCAGTGTTTGGGTCACATTTATTCTTCGTTTCGAAAATAAATAAAGAAAAATATAAATACGATGCTATTTTTTCCTTATGTAATATTGTGTAGTGCACAGCTTGAGACAAGAACAAATAAATTTCAGACTTAGAGACTTACCTTCTATTCGCCCTTGCATTCATTACCAGCAATTTAAATATCTGATAATGCATAAAATGATAATCAACCCAGACAGTAACTTAGATTAAGAGAGGAATGTAACAACAAAACACAATATCTTACATGAACTGTATAACGTAAACTGCTCACATTTATAAGGAGTACATTTCCTTATAAGAGCGTTTCATATATGATCACTCATGAAAAATCAAGGTATACTCAAATATCAAGGTAGAATTTTCTGCCGGCGATGAGAACATGCCATATAAAGATTTGTACCAATATTTTAAAAGTAGACGGTTCTGGCTACTAGGCAGATTTTTAAAAGGAGAATTTAAGTGCAGCAAATAATAATTAAAAGATTGGGTACGCATTTACATTGAGCTGCCAAATAAAGTGTTTATTTCCCTACTTCCTACTTTAATATGAAAAACGAGTTCCCAAGATCACTTTCTCAGGGCTTCCGAATACCTAAGCTACTTCGTATATCTGTGCGCTTGACCAACACATCTATCATCTCGTAGGGAGATTTTTAATACCAAAAATAACAAAATTATTAACAAAACTTTTAAAATCCAAAATCACCTTTGAATACTGTAGAAGTGAGCAGCATACGCTTCACCTTTTTGAAAATTGGTGAGAATTTACTTGTACTTATGTAATATACTTTTCGTATCATGCATAAATATTGTTTGTATTACGATGTATAAATACAGCCTACTGAGACAACATATTCGGTGAAGTTGTAAATAATTTAGATAATAAAATTTGACTGTACATTGCTGAGTCTCACAGAGATCTCAAGAAATCTTTCAAAATTTTTCAATTTATATTCAAGCGTATTACATTGCTTTTACTTTTACCAGCATATTATTATGCATTATTTATTATAAGTTTATATTGCTTTTATTAACATGGGTAATAAATTACTTTTAATAAATGAGTTATTCAAGTTTGACTTACCCGATTGTTAAGCTGTTTTAAAATGTTTGTTCCGGTCGGGAGATAAGAGATATGAGTCCTTGCTTTGATGCCTTCTAGTTCACGTTTGAGAAGCGATCTACTTGTGTACAATGTTATCTCGAAAACCGGAAAGCGAATGAGTGCGGTAAGCACATCTCGGGGAAACTACAGGTAGACGCTACTCTCACAGCTAATTGAATTACATGTTGCTATACAGAGGAAATCCAACGAGCGATGTGATGGATCAATAGACAGTCGTATCGAAGGTAGTCATGCTATAGACGTTAGATTAAGATCGAGAAAGAACACATTCGTTTGTTTTCCTTAACACAAATACATATATCCCACTAAAGGACACAGATATTACACTAAAATACGATATTTTACTTGGTTGAAACTATCTTTGTAATTTAAAAGTCGAAACTATAATAAACTTCTGCATAAAACATAATAATTAAAATTTACAATCGAAAGTCAAAAAGTTAGTAGATGTAGGTATCTGTAGGAAGAACACAGAAATTCAAAGTTTCCGTTCACTTTCAGACGTAATGACGGTTTTACGTATTTCCAGGAAATGAAACTCAGTTATATATACCTTTATGTCTGCCTTCATTCAAAAATCTATCTTTGCCTTATTCCTAAAGGCTAAAATGGAATGGAGTATACAAGGATTAGTACAAGGATTCCACATTTCCACCTTTTTCCTATACTCTCATTAACATTTACGCAGAATTGGTTCTGTTCATTTTAGATAGACCCTATATACCAGGTGAACTATATTCATTATGATGATATTATATACATCACATTACATAGCTCATATCTACTGCAAAGTTTTCGTAGTTTCCACAATGCTGACTTAGTAAACAAAGGAGTAACAGCTAGTTCCCGCACCCATGCTTCAGTGTTTAAATGCAATGCAAGTATCAAAGTATCATGGATTGTAACAAAAATAATTATGCGGCGATTTTACATTTAGAAAAAAGAGTTTTGACAATCCACCAGTTTCCATATTTTCTCATTTTTCATGCAATTAGTTCAGTTTAGGAGTGCACTGGAATTACAGGTAATTGTAATTACTTGCTTCAAGTACAGTACATGATCATATTATGTCAAGGGTAATTTGTAGCGTTTGGTTCAGACAATCCTAAGGTACCTAATTTTCAAAAAATACTACAATAAGCTTTAAATTATTACAGATTCAAAATAGTTTCAATAAAATGGAGTTTGGCTGGAAAATAGAGAAAGTGCAGACAAAGATTTATGATTCTACGCATTAATGTACTTACAGTTAATGTTTATAGCGATAGCTATAACGACATACTACTACTACTACGACACCATGGAGAAGTGCCACCCAACTCCCACTAACTGGACAAGAAGGACTTCACGGGAATCTACGAGGGAATCGGCAGTTGCTCTTTAGCCTGCGTTTGGGCTGAACCTTCCTTTTGGGATCTTGTTGTGTTTAACAGGAACAATTACATTCACTAATAAGTCTGATTATGTGATACAAAGATTGAGTTGAATTCTCATGTAGTAAAGTAATATTTGTGTTCATAATTTCCTGTTGTCATTCCCGTTTTATTGGATTCATCTGGACATCGGCTGCATTCTGGTTTGGTACTCATTACATATTATTTATTATTAGTATTTGGTAAAGAATCATTAAGAGAACTATCTGGGGAGCTCATATTATGGACCGTAATCCCTGAGCAATTTAATAGTAAGGTCTCTAATGCATTCAACGGTGGCAGAGATCGTTACACATTTTGGTGCCGATCCCGGTCTTAATTGATTCTTTCACCGAAAAACGTAATAAATAATCACTAAACCATTGATTTTGGGAATTTTATTGAAAAGATTACGTGTAATAATATTATTTTACACTATGCGAGTATATGATTTTACTTGCTAATTATTATCTGATTGATATGAAATTAATTTTAACGTAAAGAGCAGAATTTTTCAAGCAAGAATATATAAATGTATTGTTAAAATTTTGATACTGTGTCTGAAATTTTGAAAAAATTCGGAGAAATATTTCGAAGGAAATCGATATATAAGTTGGAACTAATACCTATATCTTTGTCTCAGTAGTATATGTAAATTGCATTGGCGCCGTGGACTTAATTGTATTCGTGTACATTGGATTCCCATTACCCCTCCACATTGGATTGCCATTACACCTCCACAGACAACTTGGCCGGATACAAGACAAAGACATATCACCATCAAACATCAAGGTACATAACACAACTTACATATACATATACACACAAATAATTTCCTTATCGGGTAATTGTAGACATCTAGCTAAGATTAGTTGGAATATAAAATTGTGCAGTGATAGCTAGCCGTGTTTGGTTGGCAGCATAATTAGTGTGTTAGCTGGTATCGTTTTATCGGCATAGAGACGAATATTTCTGAATATCACCACCTAATTTGTTTATCTACGTGTAATACGTAAATCGCTACGTTTAGCAGTCAGTAGTGCGTTCAACTGACATTCACAGTATCAAGCTAAAGATATAGCTGCTAGTAGAGTTTAACTGGCATTTACATAAGTAAGACGCTGAGTTTAGCTGCTAGTTGTGTACAATTGGCATTTGCATACTTACGACGCTGAGGTTGGCTGCTAATTGTGAATAATTGGCTTTTACATATTTACCAAGAAAAAGCTAGCTGTGTGCAGTTGGCATTTTATTATTTTAACTTCTTGCGATAAAGAATTCGTTGACCTACAAGATTGTTTGACTAATCAACGACTTGCTGCGATTGGCTAGTAACGAAATTAACATTTTCATTTCCCATTTTAACATTTGAATTTTAAGTCTGGGCAGAGGAAGTCTAGAGACGTTAAGAATTTGAATAGTTTAGTCAATAGCATTTTAGATAGATGAGCAGTACTTCAGAGAGTAGAGAAAATATAGAGAGAAGAGCAAGATTCCAAAGAAGACACGACCCAGAGCATCAAGCTCATCAACAAGAAAGAATAGCGCGACGCGCATTAGCCAGAAGAAGGGGAAGTCGAAGCAGAGCAGCAAGCAACTCAAGGAACGGGCAACTATTTCAGTATTATATAGCAATGGACGGACAAAATGCAGAGGAAGCTCCACCAAACGGTGCGGGACGAATGCAGGGTAATCAACTCCCAGAAGCGATAAGATTTAACTTACCTCCAGAACAACAAGCTCAAATCATAGCTCATTTTCGACAACAGGCAAATCGGAATGATAACGTCATGCATATTCAGAGACAATTTATACCTGGGAATATCAATGTTCCTATTCCCAAGTACAACGCATTTGAAACAACACCGGCAAGCTATCTACAGGATATTGAAGCATACTATACAAGTCAAGGATATGCAAGGGAACAATGGCTATACATGTTATCAACTATTCTTATAAAAGAAAACAAAGCTTGGTTCAATCATGTGAGACAAGAAGACTGGACATGGGACGATTTTAAAGATGCATTCATTGCGAAATATGATACCTGGATTGAGAGAAACAAAAGGACTCAGCACTTGATGTCAAGAGTTCAGGGGAGAAGGAAAATGTGGAAAAATTTGTATGGGACATGTTGCGATTAACACGTCAAGTTTTCCCCAATGAAGCAGAAGCAGAGTCAGTAAGAAGATGTAGACAAGCATTGTTACCTAGGATTAAAGTAGCAATGGGAGAAATTGGGAACTACACCATAGTAAATCTTATTGAACGAGCTAAAGCTGCAGTAGAAGATCTACGGGCACAAGACGCAAAGGATGGTATAGCAAATTCTTTACCACAGGATGCGGGAGTGCAGGTCAAGACTAATGGACAGAATAGAGGAAATGGAAGAACATTTCGTGGCCGAGGAACATTCCGCGGACGAAATAATTACTTCCGAGGTAGAGGAAATTTCAGAGGAAACGGAAGACCGAATTTTAGAGGAAATGATAGACAGGGGCAACCCCAAGGCGGTTACCAGCCTCAAAATCAACAGCAACAACAAGGGAATCAGAACAACCAGCAACAAGCGAATGCGGGGAATCAGCAACCGCAACAAAATCAGCTTCCAGTACAACAAAACAACAATGCGAGACCAAGCATGAGTACTGGAAATAATAATTATCAGAACAATTGGAATGGAAATGGACAATACCAGAGACAACGGTCTGGACCAACATGTTACGGTTGTGGAAAGCAAGGCCACATACAGCGCTACTGTCAGGACACTGGTAATGGCAGAGTTATGGCCATTCAAGACAACGAAGAAGAATGGATCAATGATCCACAATATCAATATGAAGAAGAATACTACGAGTCTTTAAACGACTAAACGGGGAGGCGGGGGAATTCTACCCAGATCTCTGTCTTCCCATTAAGAACGACGAACTAAATCAAAAATTATCGGCAATTTCAGTATTCTTTAACGACACGGCTACAGTAACTCCTTCTTTTATTGATTCGGGATCCGACTTTTCGATTATCAGAAAATCTTTTGCTCAAAAATTAGCGAAGCGGATAGAACCATGCAATTCGAAATCACTTACTATAGCAGATGGACAAAAAGTTACACCTATTGGAAAATTAACTTTGGAAATTCAATTGGGACACAAGAGAATCACACATTCATTTTATGTCATGGAAAAATTAGCAGTACCTGTAATTATTGGATTAGATTTAATTAAAACTTCAGATATGATATTACACTTTAATGGAAACAGTTTTTGGTTTAAAGACGACAAAGAACAAAGACCATACGCCATAATAAACAAAAGTCCAAGGAAATACCTATTTGCAATCAACTTTAATCATGTGAAGACAGTAACAGATCAAGATATAAAGAAAATGTTCGACGACCTGTTGGACAAATATCCTACGGTATCAGGAAAGAACAAAACACTTGGAAGAACCAATGTAGTAAAACATCACATAGATGCACCGGGTCCACCAGTATATACTCCGTATAGAAGACCAGGAAGAAAAATGGCAGAAGAAATTAAAAGACAAACAGATGATTTATTACAGCGAGGATTAATTCGACCATCGCAATCTCCATATAACTCTAACGCAGTTCTTGCACCGAAACCGAATGGAAAACATCGGATGTGTATTGCCTACAAGAAACTAAATAGTATAACAAGACCTAATCGAACTCCAATGCACAACAGTCACCACATACTACGAGTACTACCAAGAGCAGCTCGATTTGGGAAGTTTGACACAGATTCGGGATATTGGCAAGTACTAATGGACGAAGAAAGTATAGAGAAGACAGCTTTTACAGTAGATGGACAGCTCTACGAATTTTTAGTTATGCCTTTTGGATTGAAGAATGCTCCAAAAACTTTTTGCGAACTGATGAACAAAGTTTTAGAAGGATTAATTGGAAACTTTGCATTTGTTTTCGTCGACGACATTATCGTTTTTTCACAAACTCTTGAAGATCACTATAAACATGTGGAAATCATCTTAGAACGACTTAAGGAAGCGAACATTTCGGTTAACAGAGAAAAATGTCAATTTGGATTAACGTCAATATCATTCTTGGGACATGTCATAAGTTCAGAAGGAATCAGCATGGATCCAGAGAAAGTCAAAGTAATAAATGAATATCCGACTCCGAAGAATACCAACGATATTAGGAGATTTCTCGGGAAGATATTGTTTTTACAAGCATTTCTTCCATATTTTGCAACCATTGCAGAACCATTGAACGAACTACTCCGGAAGAATACTTCATGGTATTGGGGAAAGAGACAACAAGACGCATTCGACAAATTGAAATCTCTTACATGTGAACATACTGTATTGAATGGAATTGATTACGACCATCCCATTTTAATTAAATGCGACGCTTCAGGAAATGGATTAGGAGCAGTATTAACTCAGAACATAGACGGTAAAGAGAAGATCATTCAATTTGCAAGCAAACTTCTAAAACCAGTGGAAACAAAACTTCACGCTTGTGAAAAGGAACTATTAGCCATTTTATGGGCAATTGAAAAATTTTACGATTATATATGGGGGGAAGAATTCTTCATTCTAACAGATAACAAACCTCTACAGTATTTGCAGAAGAACAAGGAAAACAACTCCAAACTTGGAAGATGGGCATTGAGATTACAACCCTATTTGGATAAGATTCGACACATAGCGGGAAAGGATAATGTGATAGCGGACGCGTTGTCGCGAGCTCCAGTTCAGCCAAGTGGAACGGAATCTAACTTTGTAGAAGAAGACCCTGATGTCATGTTTGTACCATGTTTTGGATTAATGTTCAAAGGACTAGATTTGAAAAAGATTCGACAAGAGCAGAAAAATGATGAGGAATGTAATAAAATTTTGAAGTCGTTAAAGAGAAGTTCGATGGCCACGAATAACTCTGAGTACGTCTACAAAAATCAAGTCATATATAAAGTTATGGATGTAAATTGGAGAAGAAAGAGTTCGGAAGGTGAAGATTTGGAAGTGAAGGGGAGTGAAGCTGATGTACACAGCGTTCATAACCAGAAACGAAGTGGAAATTGTAATGTTGAATTGAAGAGTAAGACTGCAACAAGAAAGGTGGGAAATTCCATAGTTGGCAGTAAGGTTCGAAGAGAAAGACTTCAACCGGAATGTTTAGAACAGTTAAAGAAAAACGCTGCATCAAGAAAAGTAGGAAATTCTACAGATGTCAGTAGGGTTATTGGAAATGCACCAAAGCCTAGAGAAGAGATGATGAAAAAGAAGAGTGTTGGAAAGCCGAGTGCACGCGGTAACACTGATGAAGAGTTGGAAAATAGAAATGTTGAAGATTTGAAGGAAGATATGGAAATATTTAAAGTTGGGAGTAATACTTCGCGATTGAAGAAGGCTGACTGTGATTTAGATCGGCCATTTAAACATTTACTTCCATATATTCCAGAGAAATTGCGACAAGATATTTTGTTTCAATTTCATGATGTACCTCAAGCGGGTCATTTGGGCATCAGAAAAACGTTGAATTGGATTAGGTCAAGAGCATATTGGCCTACTATTGTAAAGGATGTGAAAGATTATATCAAAACATGTTCGGTTTGTCAAAAAGTGAAGACTTCACGGCAACGGAAAGCGGGGTTGATGGGAATTGCCGAATCAGCACCTGCAGTATTTCATACGATATTTGTTGATTTTATGGGGCCCTTGCCATTGAGTGCAGGAGGTCGATTGAACAAGTATTTATTGGTAGTCCAGGATCAATTGTCTAAATGGGTTGAGTTGATCCCTATGCGAGCGGCTACGTCTACGCAACTTAAGTATTGGTTGGAATGGATTTTTTGCCATTTCGGAGCACCGAAGATTCTTGTTTCGGATAACGGGGCTCAATTCATTTCGAAGAAATTGACGCGACTCTGTAAAGAATGGAACATAACACACAAATTCACAAGCATCTATCATCCACAGTCCAATCAAGTGGAACGAGTCAATCAAACTCTGAAGACTATGATCAAATGTTTCATCGAGGGACAGCATTCAAAATGGGACGAATACCTACAACTTTTTGGTCTTGGCTTACGATCAGCCGTACACGAGACGACACAAGTTAGTCCAGCCCTACTTAACTTAGGAAGAGAAATTGCTTTACCCTTTGATCGAGCTATCACCGACTCCAGAGAAATTGATTTTGAAGCAGCAAGAGAGAAACTGTCAGAATTACCAATGCAGTTAGTTGATATTATTAACTGGGTACGAGTTAACATCGTTGAAGCACAGATTTCATACCAAGATGACTACAATAAACATCATCGACAAGTCTCTTACGAAGTTGATCAACTTGTTCTCGTCAGAAATCACGTACTCTCAGATGCATCGCTCAACTTTTCACAGAAGTTAGCACCAGCTTGGAAAGGACCATTTATAGTCAAGAAACAGATTACGCCAGTAACATACGAAATTTGCGACAAAGAGACCAAGAAATCAATTGGGAAACGCCATGTCTCTGATTTGAAACCCTATTTTCAGCGCCTTAAAATACCTCCAAAATTATATCTCAAAATTCCAAAACCACAAGATATTTCAAAAATTCCACTACAATCAGTCACCATTCCCAAGAAATCGAAGAAAACATTAGCGCAACTACCCACCCTTAAACCTAAACGTCACACTTACGTGCCAGGGGAATATTCGAAATTTTTCTAATTCCCGCACCATCAGTCCCATGTATATATATAGTTACCGTCCTATAGATTAAGATATGAATATAACTTAGACATAAGAACCAATTGGCAATAATAAAAAAGTGTGAACACTTCAACACAATAACAAGTACCACTTAGATACACTTGAAGAATACTCTACATGATTATAGATAAATACATATCACCATCAGTCATAATACATACAATCAGCATCAGCTAAAATCCCACTTATAGTGGAAAATATCCACTTTTAAACGCTATACGGATGGAGGGGTAATGAAAAATACTCATGCAAACCATTTTTAATAGTACTTTATATGGATGGAGGGGTAATGGACTACGCATGCAATTCACTCCATTCAGAAAACATTATCCCATGCCTCACACCGATGGAGGGGTAATGAACATTCCCATGTATAAGCATCCTAATGTGTGAACACTATCTTCTACAGATGTACCGGGTTAATAAGACAATCGATCGTCACCGGAAACCACAGACATCCGAATTCACGCGGAAGAATCGTAATGTACCAACATCGTCACTGAATCGGTCAATAAATTACATGCTACCGATTCAACCTTGCGACTCCTTTCACACCAAAAAGGCAAAAGCTACTGCTCAGATCGGGGTAACTACAGTAAAGCCGCAAGATGTCAACGACAAACTCAAGGAATTGAGGAGAAACCTCAACAACTACGAGGCTTTTCCGTACACAAGGAACCCGAGAAAACGAATCATACAGGATTGGAAACCTAGTATCGACATGCTAAAACCGACACACGAAAACAAATACAGAGATACCTGGGTCGACGACATCATCACCGCAAAGAAAATGGCAAGTCATCTTGAAGTGTCAATCAAGAAAGTGTCAATCTTTGCATTTGACATGGAAGATCACCAAGACCACAGTTTTCACGGAATGAACTCACTCATTCAGATATCTACTGTAGGGAAGACCTACATGATAGACCCTTTTCCGGATGAAATCTTGGAATTCATCACCACCGAACTGAAGGACATCTTCGAGGATCCCAAGATAATTAAACTGGGACATGGAACCGACAACGATGTACGCCACTTACAACGAGACTACAACATCTTCATCACTGGACTGATTGACTTCCAGCACATTTGCACCTATTTGGGACATCCCCAACAAATGTCATTCACCAAAATGATCAAGGAAGTACTGGGCAAAAATAACTGGAAACCGGATGAAATCTGCACGTACTCCGACTGGAGGAATCGACCGCTGGCAAAACGACAAGAAATATATGCTATGGACGACACAAAACTTCTTATGAAGGCTTGGATTAAAGTTTACGGCAAGGTCACGGCAGCTTGTGCAAGATGTGAAACTGGGAAATCACCTTTTCGCCCATTTGAAGAATCCAAGAGAACAGCCTCCGTAGTTTACAAGTTCAATGTGACACCAGAACCAGCCAAAGAAAATCATTATAAGTACGTTCCAGTCGAAAACCGAATGGTTTATAATGCTTTATACGCCTGGAGATACAACTTGGCAAAAACTCAAGACGAGTCCATTAAAACCATTGCATCCTTCGATGCGTTATTGCAACTTGCCAAGAGGAAGCCAACAACTGAAGAAGAGGTCAAACAAACACTCAGAACGTTCTCGGATCTCAATCTCATTCAGTATCTAAAAGATTTAACGGAAGTGATAAAGTCTGCGAAAACAGTGTCTAGTTCGACTACTCAACAACCGAAGACAGGATATCGAGACATCATCGCCGCGAAAATCGCCGAATGGAAACGGATGGAAGAAGAGGAATCGTGGGAGACGGATACAATTACGTTGAACATATCCAACAATGAATTTAGTTCACCACAACGTCCAATGTTTCAACCACCACATAAAGTTACTTCCACTACTAACATAGTGCAGAAACCATTGACAACTACCATGCCTCAAGTACAAAAATCACAATCACGTTCAATGGAGTTACCACTACAGCAAAGACGAATCGTCCATGTTCGAGAGAATGAACCGTTACAGATTCAATTACCACATGAACCAATGGAAGTGGAAATTCTACAAGGACCACCGAAAAATACACTACCGGAGGGACCAGATCCGTTGGAGACAAGAACATGCACAAAATGTCAAACACCGGGTCATTTAAGGAAATTCTGTACTAATGAGAGACAAACTTCACTACAACGGCAATATGTCAAGAATAATCATCCACAAGCTTATAGGATGAGACAGATGAAGCATAAATTGTATCAATTAAACAAGGAGATAACAGCACTGAAACAAGGACATTATTGTCAACATCCAAAACGAGAAGAAACCACAAAACAAGGAGATCATCGTCAATCGAGATCACACTACAGAGGAGACCGGAACAAAGGACATCATCATCACCCTACATCGTACTTCAGAGGGGGGAGTTCAAAGGGGGGAAGAGTATAGCGATAGCTATAACGACATACTACTACTACTACGACACCATGGAGAAGTGCCACCCAACTCCCACTAACTGGACAAGAAGGACTTCACGGGAATCTACGAGGGAATCGGCAGTTGCTCTTTAGCCTGCGTTTGGGCTGAACCTTCCTTTTGGGATCTTGTTGTGTTTAACAGGAACAATTACATTCACTAATAAGTCTGATTATGTGATACAAAGATTGAGTTGAATTCTCATGTAGTAAAGTAATATTTGTGTTCATAATTTCCTGTTGTCATTCCCGTTTTATTGGATTCATCTGGACATCGGCTGCATTCTGGTTTGGTACTCATTACATATTATTTATTATTAGTATTTGGTAAAGAATCATTAAGAGAACTATCTGGGGAGCTCATATTATGGACCGTAATCCCTGAGCAATTTAATAGTAAGGTCTCTACTGCATTCAACGGTGGCAGAGATCGTTACATGTTTACCTTGGCAACTAACTTCCTCATAATAATGTCTCATCAGTTTATAAACACAACTCAGAAACAGTAGAGTTAAGCGGTAAAAAAGCAATTTTGGTAGAAGCGAATCATTTTGAAAGACATCAATGAATGGCAAGCATTTCCATTTCCTCACATCCTTATTATGCTGAATTGAATTACTTTCACATTCACATATCTTGGGTATAATATTATGTTACTATAGTTGACTAAAAACTTTAGTTTTAGTTTATCAGATGTCAGATTTCTTAAACTTGGATTTTCATGAAAATGAGATATTTACCTTTTACTAGTATTAAGTCATTTGTATTTGTTTCTTCAGGGGGTTTAATCAAATCTACGAGGGAAACAATTTCGTCGTTTATGAGAGCGGAAGGCTGTGAAACCGGAAGTGATTTCGCCGGTTGCTTTTTCCCGGCTCGCTAGAAGTTTGGATTCGGGGAACTTAATAATTGGATTCCAACAATTTGCTTTTCCAGTAATTCAAACATTACCTTCCTACTCATATTCTCTTTCGTATGTGATTATGTAATGATAATCTACGGCTTCTCTTATGCGACCATGTTTTACTAGTATAATAGTTAGGATTCTAGATACCGTTTTGCTGCTGTTGTTTTAAAACTGGGCTGGTCTTCTTACTAAATGATAAAAGCTATGGAGGCCGACTTGGTACTTAAGTACGTTTAGTATCTTTTTTTTAGCGTTTGTATGGAGTTTACACCAACTATGTACAAAGAATTATCTTAAACTATCTGTAGAACATTTTGTCAGCCACTGACTAAAATTTCTCAAGCTTACCTTTGTATTTTTTGGTTACTCTTGATCCTTTGGTGTGCTTCATGGTCTGTCCGCTGATTATACAACATCAAAATTCATAAGTGACATTTCTTTTTGACTTTTGAAAACATGGAGTTTATATATACATTTTATGCAAATAATTTCATGTTTTCTCGAAATTTGCTATTGGTATTTTCATCGAAGATAAATAGAAGAGAAGATCATCAGCTTAGTTTGACTGTCTTGGCGGTTAAAGTAGAATAATCGATGACAATAGGAAATGAAAAATATTATAACTAGTTAAAATATATTGGTAATTTGGATATTCCTAACATCGTTTATTTCCTGTACAATGGTGGGCAAAATAGATGTACCTATATAGCTGCAACAGCCAAAATAATAAATATGTAGTTGAATATCCGTAGAAAATACTGTTAAGAGTGAATTGATGTATTTTGCAGTATTCGGCTGCATTGAGGTTAGCGAAGTGTTTTTGTTTGGTGGGTAGACATTACAATGTAAATAAGTATTGAAATGTTAGTTGACGTTGTATTATAATGAGTAGGTATGTTCATATTCACTGAAGTGCTATTAGGCTGGTGTCAAAATGAAATCAAGTCAAAACTTTACAGTTTCATAAGCCGAAGCTTTTATCCAGTAGCAGACATCTCTTATATTATAAACACAGAAAAGAGATAAAGCAATAAATTTACCAATCTATCTATGTATGTATGTCTGGTAGGGAGAACCTAGGAAACCTGCATACATTACGTAACGCAAAACCCCCTCCTCAATTTGTAACGCAAGTGCTGACTGCGTAACACTTTTGGATACCACCTCCTCCTCCCCCAACAACTACAGGCGTGATATATGCGGGCTCCTTAAAACCAAAATGCGCATGCTCACTTCCTCTAGACCGAAATGAGTTGTTTCATATAAATTATTATAGCATCAAAAATAATAGACATTTACATATTATATTGATTATTGGTGATTGAATGGAAATGATTAGCGAAAGGGGACATTTTGTAATGATCGTAATATGTGTGTATCAATTGGCATTTCAAAACTTCTAATCCAAATTACTTCTGCTACATCGACAATTATTTTATATTTTTAGCATTTTTTTGTAGAGTTGTTCTTACTTTTTACTGCCCCTTTGATTTCTTTGTGTCAGTTTGCACACCTTTTTTGTAGAATTAAATAACAGTATGTAGTACTGGTTAACCTAATAATAACCTTAGTGAAGTACCGATGATGTTTTGGCATTAATTTTGTTACTGTGATGGGTGGCCTGCAGAAATTCCCTTGTGTGCTAGGTTCCCCCCCCTTAGCTGGGTTCACTAGTAAAGAATAATGTCAAAATGAATGTTCAACTACCACAAACTAAATCTACATTGCGTTAATAGCTACTTAAGTTGTTTTGTATTATGTAATTGTGCTACTTGAGTTGTATGAGAAGTTATAATATAGGATAGTGTATTAACAAATGAGCAATAATATGCTTTCTCTCTACATACTGATACAATTTATCTGTGCTTTACCTCCTCTAAACAATACTGAAATAAAGTTGTGTAACAAAACCACTATTACAGCTTCATAAGTATGTATTTGCAAGTTTCACATTCAGTTTTTGGTACTCGAGGTAAGTTTGTATGCACAACACCTTTTAAACAGGACACGTTTAATTTGAGTATAATATGACATCGATTCAATCTTCATCATAGTCATACTGTATTGCCACAATGTCTACTGTAATTGTATATAATATTATGTATACGTGCATAGTACAATGTAGTATAAGAAAATGACAGTAAATATTAAAGAAGCAAGTTTATAATATTATGACGGAATAATACATGGAAATGGAAATACGATTTCGGAACAGCAGTTCAAAAGCACGAATATTAAGTAGCGGTTTACTAATTCCGTTCGTTCCTTTTGTAAATCAAATTCATTAGTTGTAATTAAGTTTCTTTTTTATCTACGCAACAGATTTCTCTCACCTGGAAAAACTTGGATTAGGTGAAGCTACAATAACCCTTTTTTAACTGTCGAAGAACTAACAAAAATATTTATATCAAGTTCCCCTTCCTTTAGAGGGATTATGATTCACCAGATAAGTCTCAAAGGTGAGACCTGAGCATTTTGCTATAGCATTCACCAAATGTGAAAGCCGTATTGTGATGTGATTGATTTTGGGGTTATTACAATTTTCCTTTGAGACTGAGACTATGAGACTTTAATATTGCAATTTCTTTATTATTATACTTCATAGCATATTATAACATTGCAATTTATTTCATTTAATTTAAAATAATCTAATGGCAAAAATGCACCTTTTTGATAATTTTGTTAGGCAAAAAGGCAACCAAAAAGGTACCTTTTTGCCTTTTTCATACCCTGGATGAGACAACGCGAATATAATATTTAATCATCATTGATAGGTCATAGAAGTCTATTTTAATTGTCTCCCAAATGTATGTAGTATGTGCACTTTGCAGGAAATACTTCAAGTTTACAAAAGAATAAATAATTACAACTAATTTCTAGTAAGAAGTGTAAGTAGGTACTTTTCTTTGATATATTCATTCTCCCACTTGTCCTAGAAGCCATCCATCTACGTAATTAGTTCGTAATTGATTTATGTTTCTGCCGTTAATTAGTTCTTCCCCTATTAGACAGGTAATACTATTGGGTGTCCAATAACTAAACTTTAGCGTAGTTACTTTCCGAAATTATAAGTTTAGTATATGCCTTATCCCTAGGTAATAATATTAAGGAGGCCGTCTTTGCAGACTTGCCGCATTATTTTCCAGGTGTCGTATTGTAGACTAAAAGTGCAGATTTCTGAAATATGTGAAATTGAACTTCTTTGAGAAGTTCGGAAATCTCTCGAAATGGCGCATGGGGTCAATGAGTTTGGAGAACGTGAGGATCGTAAAAATATAGCTCCTGCCCCGGAGGAAAGTGTGGACTGTTGTGGCCTCGCTCTGCTCCTCCACCACTCCTCCGTGCGATATCGCGATATGAATACAACAACACAATATCTAATAGCTACATTTGATTTGCTTGTATTAGACAAAATGGCAAAGTGAAGCCATTTCACACACACATAACACGCATCGTATAGCCTAATGAAGTAAAACTGCCACCAGTCGTATCTGGATTTTTATAATGCTTGAGCGGGTACATTGCATGTTGAAAATTCTTATAGGTTAATTTCGTCCCATTTAACCATTAAGATTTTACACCATAGAATAGGCCTGCGCAAACATTATAAAAATCCAGATACGACTGGTGGCAGATTTAATACATTGAGCTATACGATGAGTGTTTTGTGTGATTTCACACCTCATCAAACCAAGACTTCCTGAATTCCATTCTTATTAAGTGGTGTGCAACACCGCTTTATAGGAATACCTGATCTGTCTTTCTGTCCGTCCGTCTGATTATCTGTAAGCACGGATAACTCAAAAACGGTTTGGGATAATCAACCCAAATTTACTGTACGTGATGTAGGGATGAAAAGCGAGGCCGAGTTCGAAAATGGACTAAATCGGACACACCCCTTCCCTGTGGGCGTGGTCCAAAAATTAAAAATTGGTGCAACTTTAGTTATTGATATTGTACAACGTCATGGGATAGCTCGTTCGAAAATTTTATTCGTTAGGCCATTTCAAGGTCAAAGGTCATTGAAAAAATTCACTAAAAACGCCATGTAACGTCAGATAATTAGTTCAATCTTTTTATGCAATTTCACACCACTTTTTTACATCCATTTGGACATGGTTTATTTTCATGTTTTCACTAGGCCTCCACAGTACTAATTCTGAATTTCAAAATGATTACGCAAATTAAGGTTCAGGGGTGGTTCAAAATACGGGGAAATTCAATGAGGGACTGGTTCTGGGAAAGTATCTATGGTATGGCTACGATTTAAAAATAGAGTTATTGAAATTATTCTATGACGTTTTTTTGGAAAACTTGTATCTAGTCCTAGAATAATGGTCGTAGAAAGACAAAATTGGTCTCTAAAAACGCAGAAAGTGTCAATTTATAACGAACTGCACTTTGATTCCTAATTTTTACCTCTGGTTACAGGATGTTAATGTTTTCAGTTTTCATGGGAAACTCGCAATGAAAGACAAAAATTTAAGAATCTATTAGTGCAAATTGCTATAAATTGCCGCAAAAAACATCAACGTTTTATAAAACTGAAACTGACTCATTTCTTTGGGAATTAGATTTTTTTAAATGCAACTATATCAAAAATCCAGTAACTCCCTTTTGTCCCTGGATAATCCACGGTACCAAAAATGCAGGTCCTATGAGATGAAAAGATGTTATCATGAATTTTAAATGCAATGGAGGTTGACCCTAATTGCTGTTGATGGATAATCCGAGGGCATAAGTCAAAGCAATTCCAAAAAACTAGATTCTAGGAAACGGTGAACTGGGGAAGTGTATTATTATAAAGATTTCTATACTGACTTATAATAGCATTTCCATCAATGCATATTGGCAAATGTTATTGTTATTACTACTTTTGAAGTTGCCATCGTTTCTGGTACTCTTCTTGTAATAGTCACTGACTTGTCCAATTTTATTACTTCCTCCGCCAAACTCGATGTTAGATGATAGACGATTTGTTTGTGTTTTGTAAGTGTCAGCAAACAATAACATATTATATTCAAAATATCGCGCACAATGTGACGTCATTTCTAACGGTCATACCATTGAGGCACCTACGAACGGATGATCGAGCTCACAGAGCGAGTTAATTGTACATATTTACATGTAATTTTTTTCGAAATTTATTTGCGATGCAGGGCCAATTCTACATTAGCTAGGGTGTCATGCAAGAGGTCAAAAAAAAGATAATCTAATGACTTGGTTACACAAAGAGGCGGATTTTGGATATACGTTTTGGGAAAGCCGTAAAGACAACCTTTGCAAGTGTCCTCACAGTTAGCGATCTAAATAAAATTTTGAAATTTCCCCTTTTGAGTAACCCCCAAATGCGATTGGCTTTTTTTTGAGCCATCATTCGTATTTGTAGCTATTGTATATTTTGAGAATCGTCGCAGAGTATGAGACCTAGTCGAACATGATTTTAAAGCATGAAAAAGGGCACTCTTAAGTTCTCCAAACGATTCATACTAAACGCTAATAATGAAATAGGTTTATTTTGTACACCTACTATTTAGGGATTTAGATATGCGAGATATCTAGCACTCACTTAGGAATGAAGATGCAGAACATATTACCTACTTGAATTGCGAATGCAATAAAGTCGTGCAGCCTTTGCCATTCAGGATCCTGACCCAGACAAGGCATGACCAACTCTTCATTTTGTCTGACTTTTAGTTGAGGACTATTGTTTTGTCATAAGATTGTTCACTCATTCTGCAGATCATTTTATTGAAGAACACTTTGAAAAGTTTAAATCATACCTTTTCCATTATTAAATTATTCTCGATTTTTAACTAGCTTTAAATACAAAAACTTCAATTCGCAAACTCTTATTCCAATAAAACATTGGTAAATGGTTCTAGTCTGTTTGTCGCTCAGTTTATTGAGTAAGATAAGCTAACTTCCTTCTTTTGAATGTTTCAGCAGCAGCAAAAAAGGTATGTTTACCAGTCCTAATGATATAATTTATATATTGTCTTTGCATGATGTATGTACATAGTGCTTTGCTTCTTAAACTGAACTGTCGATCAAAGGAATATCCAGAAATCAAATTAAGGGGGTGCTTAAACATACAAGCTGGTTTTTCTTATGTATAAAACTATTTTTTATCAATTTTTTAGAATTATCTAGTGGGTTTTTGGGAAATTTAGGGGGTGCTTAAGCATCCTAGCACACCCCTAAATACGTCCTTGCTGGAGATAAACGAATATTAAATATTAAATTGTACAATTAATATTTAAAAACTTTAACTAGGGACAAAATGTTAGACTAAATTTGGCAGTATTTCATAATGAATAAAGATCGAGCTCTTTTTGCTAAATCCTAAGTTGAGAATGAATCGGATTTATCGGCTGTAAATGGTGGTGCATCATTAAAGATGTGGCTATGAGACAGAACTTCATTTTCCGATTATATATTCAACACAAAAGAGATTTATTAACCAAGAATATAATAGTAAGTGGATTGTGACTTTTTGTTACTTTAGTACCGAAAATGCACAGAACCTGGATTTCAGTTATCAGTGAATACTGGATGCACGCGTCATAGCACAACGAGGAAATTTAAATAGCAATACTTACACGTGGTTCATCTCCCTTGTCTGCCGTTTCTCTTGTTCTTGTCCTCTTTCACCGCACCCTCCAGCAATTCGATTCTGGCCTTCTCTAAGAAATATTCACCAAAATGTTCTCAAAAACCAAAAAACAAACTGTCGATTTTTCTACTTTGTCAATAGGAGGTTTAATAGGAGATAACGACAAGGTTAGTAATGGCTAAAACTTTTAAACTTATTTTTATTAAGGATTCAGCGTTCGAATAAACGATGCATTGAATTTATGAGAGTGATTTCATATCCTCCGTTTTCCAGTTTTACTGTGCTACAAAAATAAATGGTTGAAGCATATGACAGTGGTTGCAAGACATTTTAAAAATCAGGCCATGAAATACACGGCATACCCGCTTTCGAAGGACCTAAGCTAACATAATTAAAACAATAACATTGATAGGTATTTGTGCAACCACTGCCTTACTTCAACTAAATAAATATGTTACTACTACGAGTACCAGTGCAGTATTGTCAGGAGAATATTATATTAGCTGGGTTTGTTGAGTGTATAGATGGGGAATAAATATATAATATTAATTATGTAGGTAAATGGGACTTATTTTTATTTTGGGAATAGCGACTGAATTTAGCGTCAGATTAAGTAGGTAGAATAATTTTGAAGCGTAAATAGGTGTAATTTTTAATGAAGAATAAGTACGAATTAAATAAGTAAGGAAAGGGGGCGTTTTTTCTAGAAATCTCTCGGTGCGGACAGCACCGTCGAGATGTGAGTCGGGCCCGAGTCAAGAGGTAAGTGAATTTCTAAAGGTAAGTTCAGGCAAGTTCACGGAAGAAATTAGATAATGATTAGCATAGATAGATAAGTTAGGATAGATTAGGTAGCAGTAATAGTAATAGTGGCAGTGGCAGGACAATTTCTAGAAAAATGAAGATAGTAGTGGCGACATTCAGATTTAGGCAGATTTAGTCAAATCTGACTGATGGGGCATTTGCCACTGAGAATGCAAAGTTAGTTTGCATTCTCTCATTATAAAAGTACACAAACATCTCCATTAGGGATATAGACTCAGAGATAGGA
Organism: Tomocerus qinae; assembly: GCA_020055645.1. Classification (NCBI taxonomy): domain Eukaryota; kingdom Metazoa; phylum Arthropoda; class Collembola; order Entomobryomorpha; family Tomoceridae; genus Tomocerus; species Tomocerus qinae. Next base: position 46,803,587 of record CM034546.1, on the reverse strand, counting down.
ATGATTAGGAATAATTTTGAATAGATGGATAGTAAGGTAGTCAAATGAGGACGAATAGGACTAAAAAGTTATCACACACGGCTAGTATCGAAGCTAGCACCTCTCGCAATCCGGGCAAGTATTCTAACCATTAAACTACATGTGCGTATAGGAAATTAGGAAGGAATTAGGAAGAGTCATTCTAATGTGAATACAGGTATTCACATTATCTTTCTTACATGCCCTTCGCTCTCTCCGCTACCTATAATGGGGGATACGGGTTTGATTCCCTTAGTCCCTCATATGCTTTTTGCTGTATGAGTCTTACGACAATACAGTGTGCTGCTGACTGGGAGGCTAATGCACAGGCTGCAAGTGCTCATGTATAGCTTGGCAAATGAGAAGTATAGGGAAAGGTGTAGAGCACTATCCACTACTGGATATGAGATACACAATAAACCCACGCATCTTATAAAAGTACACAAACATCTCCATTAGGGATATAGACTCAGAGATAGGAATGATTAGGGATAATTTTGAATAGATTGGTAAGTAAGGTAGTCAAATAAGGACGAATAGGACTAAAAAGTTATCACACACGGCTAGTATCGAAGCTAGCACCTCTCGCAATCCGGGCAAGTATTCTAACCATTAAACTACATGTGCGTATAGGAAATTAGGGAAGAATTAGGAAGAGTCATTCTAATGTGAATACAGGTATTCACATTATCTTTCTTACATGCCCTTCGCTCTCTCGGCTACTTATAGAGGGATATACGGGTTTGATTTCCTTAGTCCCACATATGCTTTTTACTGTATGAGTCTTACGACAATACAGTGTGCTGCTGACTGGGAGGCTTATGCACAGGCTGCAAGTGCTCATGTATAGCTTGGCAAATGAGAAGTATAGGGAAAGGTGTAGAGCACTATCCACTACTGGATATGAGATACACAATAAACCCACGCATCTTATAAAAGTACACAAACATCTCCATTAGGGATATAGACTCAGAGATAGGAATGATTAGGGATAATTTTGAATAGATTGGTAAGTAAGGTAGTCAAATAAGGACGAATAGGACTAAAAAGTTATCACACACGGCTAGTATCGAAGCTAGCACCTCTCGCAATCCGGGCAAGTATTCTAACCATTAAACTACATGTGCGTATAGGAAATTAGGGAAGAATTAGGAAGAGTCATTCTAATGTGAATACAGGTATTCACATTATCTTTCTTACATGCCCTTCGCTCTCTCGGCTACTTATAGAGGGATATACGGGTTTGATTTCCTTAGTCCCACATATGCTTTTTACTGTATGAGTCTTACGACAATACAGTGTGCTGCTGACTGGGAGGCTTATGCACAGGCTGCAAGTGCTCATGTATAGCTTGGCAAATGAGAAGTATAGGGAAAGGTGTAGAGCACTATCCACTACTGGATATGAGATACACAATAAACCCACGCATCTTATAAAAGTACAAGCATCTCCACTATGGATGTAGACTCAGAGATAGGAATGATTAGGAATAATTTTGAATAGATGGATAGTAAGGTAGTCAAATGAGGACGAATAGGACTAAAAAGTTATCACACACGGCTAGTATCGAAGCTAGCACCTCTCGCAATCCGGGCAAGTATTCTAACCATTAAACTACATGTGCGTATAGGAAATTAGGAAGGAATTAGGAAGAGTCATTCTAATGTGAATACAGGTATTCACATTATCTTTCTTACAGTATAAATACAGTTTTCTCCGGTGAGGCTATTAAGCTTTTAAAATCAAATGGTGTCTTCAGGTCAATATTAAAGCTTTTATTTTTTTTAAATAGATCCTCTACAACATATTCCAAAATTTACATGGAGAAGATTTGAAAACGTGTCGTTTAGTGTGCCGAAAATGGCTGGACGTTGTTCAGCCGCAATTCAGCACCGAAATGAATATAGTTTTGGAAGAAAGCAATCTACGAATGCAGACAGAAAATCGCGAACGAGATTTTGAATCGTTTTTTCAAGATTTTGAGGGGCTCGAAGAAGGACTTCCATTGGAATCGGTCAAGTTTATTATGACACATTGCGTTATAAAAGAAAATCAATGGAGTTCAATGTGGCTGGAGTCGTTTGGTGGTTTAATCAAAAATCTTACAGTTGTGGCCTACCATTCAGATCGTCGATTGTTAGTGAATCAACTTATTAATGTGGCGACTCCGATGACAGTAATTGAACATCTAAAGGCAGGAGAACTCTAAGTAATGATTAGTATAATATTATACCCATTAGTAGAATTCATTTCATACACTATGCGTAGTCTAATTTCGACTAGTCTCCATTAGTCTTTCCGAAATATCATTTTCAATTTTGTTCCCAATTTGGAGAATTTAACGCTAACATTTATTGCATCAGACCGGCAAATAATGACATATTATAGCTCTAGGGAGGAATATTATGATCTTTCGTGGATTAACTTTGGCAAAGTAACAAGAATTGAATTATCCAGCCTGAAATCAATTAAATATTTTGTCCATGAAAAATCTTCTTGGGGTTACGACCTGAAGAATGAGGTGATGCGTACTCTATTCCATCTCATTACTTCAACAAAAAATCTGCAAATTCTGGAAATGAACTTGAATCCAAATAATACTGACACTCTACTACAAATCCCTACAGAACATTTAGAGACTCTAAGAGAACTGTCACTGTTAGATTGGAATTGTAGCTACTCAAAAGTTCACGGAGCGATAAAAATACTGGCAGAATTGGGACAAAGTGGGAAACTAAAATTGAACTCATTTTCCCTGCAATGTATTCGTAGTCCTCTCGATGAGTACAATGGGATTAAAGACATTCTTCGTGATTCCAAATATCTACTGATATTTCTCAAAAGCCAAAAAGATTGTCTCAAAATATTGGATCTTACACATCCACCATTTCCACGTTCCGCTCTCTATGTAGAATTTAAAGATCCATTTTTTGACATTTTGAAATGTAATTTTTATTTATCTTAAATTTTTTATACCCACCAAAGTTATTGCTTAGGAGTAATAACTGCCTTATAGTAATTGAAAGCGTTTATAAAGTTGTACAATAAGAACTAATGTTTTATTCATTTGACAAATTTCAGGTGAAGATTTCGTTTTCCCAAAACTGGAGAAATTAGAGAAACTTTCTCTAAGTTACTCCTATAGGAACTTCGCTTGGGCGTTCTCTGGTGCTTCAAACTGGGCGGAATTATTTCCTAAATTGAAAATATTCGATTATCATTATATAATCGAATCGGGCAATTCTACTTTTCCACAACTCATGAATTCTATGATCATCCCTTGTGGGAGCGTCACGGAGATAAATTTGGCTGTCAATACATTTGTATTTGGCAATAATCCTTTCCCAACTGAAAATGAGAAAATTCAATCTCTAAGATTGTTCCGTTTGGTACGAGAAAAATTTCCCAATATTAAACGTTTAACAGTCCCGAGTGAGCAGTACTCGATTTATGAAGGCGGAATCGATGGATTTCCTCATTTTACCAAAACGTACATCATCTGGTCAGTTGGACACAATAATTCCCAACAGATATTCTTAAATGAATACAACGTCGTTCTGAAGGAAGAAATAGCTGACTTCGAACAAGAAAATAGAAACTGTCTGCGCCAATGTATTGGTAAATTACAATGCTGTCAATGTGGCGACTCCGATGACAGTAATTGAACATCTAAAGGCAGGCGAACTCTAAGTAATGATTAGTATATTATAATATTATACCCATTAGTAGAATTCATTTCATGCACTATGCGTAGTCTAATTTCGACTAGTCTCCTTTCGGCTCGCATCCTAATTAAGCTAGCCATATCAGTTTTAGAACGCCAAAGATTAGTAGGTACTGTGACTTAGAGATAGGTAAATGAGCAGGTCTTAGGACAGACATGACGATACATCCAGGTAATAACGAGTATACACCACAGACCATACTCACTCACACTAACTTCGGTACGTCGTAACGAAATACTCCTTAACGCATTGCTCAGTAAGACTTTTTGTAGGGCATCCAGGTAAACAGGATTTCAACACATTGCTTGTGCTCTTTAGTTAATTATTAAGTCGTATATAATAATTCTATAATATAATCGCACTAATACCTGACTATCTATGTCTTGGTAGGAGAGCCTAGGAAACCTGCATATATTACGTAACCTAAAACCCCTCTCCCAAGTGTAGCGCAAGTGCTAGCTGTAACTCTTTTGGACATCGCCTCCTCCCTTCAACTACAAACGTAATATTATATGCACGTTCCTAGAAAGCACGATAGCAAAATGCGCATGCCCCCTCCCTCTAAACAAACGAATTGAGTTGTTCCATATTATTATAACATCAGAACAACAATACAAAATCACATAAGTTAATTATTGGTGATTGATTAGAAATAATTAGCCAAAGAAGACAATCCGTTTTCCAAAATCCCGGAATCATATTTTTCTGATTTTAAAGGGGAACATTCTATTGTGTTTATTAAAAATAGAGTATTTTATTATTCCCTGTATTGGATACTACGAAATACAGTTATTATTTTGGTTTAGGAATTTTTCCCTTTGACCCGGAATTGTTTTTATTACTGTGATGGGTGGCCTGCTTAATTTCTCTTGAGTGACAGGTTCGCCCCTTAGCTGGGTTCACTAGTACTGGTAAAACCTACTAAGGGGAGAACCAAGCACTCTAGATAATTTCAGCAAGCCACCCATCACAGTAATAAAAAAAATTCCAAAAAATTCATCGATAATTCCTTTAGGTTATTATTTAACCAATACTGTTATTAGATGGACGTCAGTAGTTAGATTAATTTTAAGGTAGGAACATTTATTGAGAAGCAGTGTGAAGCACGGATGTAGTTGTTTTCCATTATTCCTGTTTACTCAAATGCACACGTGTAAATAGATTAGAATTAGTATATAATAGTGTTCTGTGTACCCTCACAAAAAACGACAACATATGCATTATGGTAATATTTCTTAAATATCTTTCTAGTAGAATTTTTGCCCTTTTATTGTTTAATTATCCAGTTTCTGTTCAGATTTGACAATTTCTGGCATACTTGGAAGTTCTTTATTTGTCTACAGCACATAAATTATTAAAACGTCTTTGTACAAATCCAACTGTAATTAATTATATTTTTTAATTTAAGTTAATTTAGTTTTGATAAATTATCTAATCCTTTTTTGTTTTGATGTGCAACAGAAAATAAATGATTATTATAAGTACATTCATTTGCAACAAATCTATAAAATAGTGCTGGATGTCTAAATGCAATGCAATAGATCATTTCTTCCATTGTTCCATTCGATATTTATTATCTGGGCTTACAAAGATCTCCCATCCTCCAAACCTGATATGATCTGCAGCATTGCAGCTCTCATTTGATAAAGTAATTCCCGTGTTGTATCCACCTCAAACGTCACGTATTCTTCTGATGCCATATTGAGTTGTAATCCCATATTTGACAATGTTCCAATAATATAAAAACCTGTGGAAGCTAGTTCCCTGCACGTCATCCTTATAGATTCCACCTCCACTTCCAATCTTATTAGAATAGGATCGAATCCAACATTGTCACCCATCTCGGCCAATTCTTCAAGTACAGCATACATTCGTGGTCGAGTTGATATAATTGCTTCTATTGTAAGTTTCAATTGCCTTAAGTAATCAATTGCCAATTGAGACGACGCCATCATAACACCTTTCACTATACAAATCATAACCACATATGAATTAATCCCATTAAATGTAATCATAAATGTTAGTTTTATGTTATTACAGTACAATGCAGTATTTTTAACTTTATCCTTTTATTTTATTGAAAATGTATTTAAAAGTAATGTCCATCAAAGCTCAAAGTTAGAAACAGGCTTTCAAAATATTATTTATGCAGCAATTGAAATTCTTTCTATTAAAGGTAAGTAAATTATGGACCCTCGTCAAGTCGTCAATTACTATTCCATTCTCTCATATGCTGGAGATGGACGATAGAACTGCCGGGCATATTGCAAAAACATAATATCTATACGTAAAAGTCAATATGGGCCATAAAAGAAATGTACCATTTAATTAATACCATCTAGTTGGGTTATTAGAATTCGTATACTGCAAGCTTTAGCCACATTTATTATATCACAGCTATAATTTATGTTTCTGATATTTTCAAAGCTTTCCGGTTGATTGATCATTGTATTCTATCCTGATAAAATATTTATGTAAGCATTATTATACTAGATTTATTTACCACTTTTTATTGAATTTAAAAATATTCGGATTTGGAGAGTCATAAATAGTTATAATTTTTACACGTATATAAATGTTGTAAATGACATGTGTTAGAATATTATGTGCATTATTTATTTATATGGTTAATATAAGGTAATCAGGTAATCTCTTTCTTATAGTCTCACCGGCACATCTAATGGTTATGAAATGTCTAATGGTCACTTAATTTTCGAAATAAATGACTGTGTATATTGCATGCGTGTAAAGTAATAACTGAAGAACAAAAAATAACCTTTAAGAATTTTCAACGTGAAATGATTCACGTAGTCATTTAAAAATAAATGTGAGTAAATCTCGTGGCTGTTCTTTACCATTCAAGTATGCCCAGCCCAAGATAGCGTTTCAGGACTATTTTTGAATAGGTAGGTCAATTTTTAGAATCGGTTGAGAGAAATTTAAAATTCTAGAACAACATGACGTTATTAATTCGGAACTTTTTTAACTATGACACCATAAATTGGTAACCGAAACCAAAAAATACTAACTAGAAAAAATGCGTTACATTATGCCAATCAATTTTCATAAAATATCAAGTGAATATTATGCATTATTTATTTTTGTTCAATATTACATTAGTACTTGATGGTTTAATAACTAAAGTTTATAACTTAGACTACACTTATCAATTATCATAATTGTCCATGCACAAAAACAAATAGTGTTTATGAATTTAATTATGGGGTATGTTATGGGTTGCCGTAAAATTAATTTACGTGTTTGAAATTATTATTACAGCTACGATATTATGATTTCGACTTTCTTCCTGAGCGGACTTGAATTGACAGATGTAAACCATAATTTCTATAATTAGATTTCTATGATGAATTTTGGAGAGCACCTTCCTGTAAAAATTATGATTAACATAAAGTTAAATTATGGATAAATCTGCCCTGCTAGAAAGTCGAAAACAAATGTAATCGTAGGTGCACAGGAATAAAAACTATTTTTATTATTGTGATCTACAGTAATAATGGAAATAATTCCGCTTGGAATTATTGTTTCAGGCATATAAAATAATTAATAAAGGCCAAAAATGTCGAAATAATTCCGCGGATGTTTATTAGGTTTTCGATGCAAATAAAAAAGTTTTATAAAAAATGAATTTAGATGTCATCAACTGAAGACAGTGATATATCCATCGGATCATTTAGATCGAGGTCAATGTCTACATAGGCAGTAAAGTAGCATTCTCCTGGATTTCTTCCTTCTTCCATTTGCATGTTCTCCCTTCATTACAATCCTTGCCTGGTTTGAAGGCCGTAATTAAGTTGTGCTGACTTAATTTATTTATTAGCCTTCATTATAAAATCCAAATTTCTTGACACGTATGTACTAGGAGTAAAAAATACACGTTTTTTTATGTTTCTGCCATTTCAGAGCATTTGCAGACTGCAACTTAACTACCATTATGCCAGATACAATACAAGGTATCGAGTGTGCCGTAAATGCCGCATGCCGTAAATTGCTGCACAAAAATAGTGTGCGGCATGCCGTAAATTCCGTAAACTAAAAAATATCGCCAAAAATCGGATTTACGATTTACTACCTGTCAAAAACGATGTCTTTGCTTAATTTATGGCATATGCGGCATGTTCAGCATTTACGGTATATAAAGCACGCCGTATATAAATCAATTTACGGCGTGCCGACTTTATACTCTGGCCAGATACCTAGAACAGTAGAACTCAAGGCAATGTTCATTATTCTTTAGTACACATCCACTTATCTATCTATAAGTTTAGGTGCCTTTTACCTACATTTGCATCTCTTATCAAAATTTACATGCATTTTATCTACATTAAAAAACAAGCACAGTTATAGGTACGCGGAATTATTTCGATACGGGTAATTATTACCAATAACGGCTCATACCACTGTACACATTAATATATTTTAAATGCTACTTTTAAAGTGCTACTTTTAATTCAGAATTTATAATTGTAAACACTGAAAGGGTTCCTCTGATCTTCATTCCAATAGATAAAGCTCCTCAATTAAGGAAGGATTGTAGGTCAAAATTGTTTGCATTGCTCCAATCTCCTTCAACTCAGCTTTATTCCTAAGTGTAACCATACCATCAAAACCCCTAAATTTCAATTTTAAAATGGTTTCGTGCCATAAACACTTACTGATTGATGAATTTCATGGCCTTTGTTTTCAACTCCATGGCTGTATTCATGTCAGCCAGAATAAGAGCATTCACAACGTTGATTACAGCAAGGTTGTTTGCAATATGCTCCTCAGCTTCTTCTTGCAATCCTTTGATATCGTACTTATTCGCAATTTGAAATAGTTCCTGGGAATTTGTGTTCATACATTCCAGAGATATCGTTCCACTGAAACAAAATTATTACATAGTTCTTTATCAAGTCTCTTACAGTTATTGGGGGGAAATCTAGGCTTAAGTATTAGTAACTTAACAAAACATAATTTAAATTCGGTAAAAAATTTATGGCGTACCAATACATGTATTGTAGCATTCCGTTGACAACTTCTTCATCAAATTCTAAGATTGTCACAGTGTTATCAATTACCTCATTTGTGTTGCTTTGAAACATCCTTGAGAAAACTGGACTTCGACCTAAAAAAACAAACATATTTATTTAAATATTCTATTTAAACAAGTGTGTTAAATATTTAATTAGAAAATGAAAGTTGTACATGACAATATGGCCTTGTGCGCCATCACTTTTGAAGTTTTTGTCTGAATGGATAAATCCGCAAAGTTTTTAGAATGAAACAAATCATTCAAATTACAGATGAGATCTTGCTTCTGAGGGAGAAATTTTTTTGGAGTGTCACCTTTTCTGGGTCGAGTAACCACAAGCTGTGTGTCCTTTTTAATTTTAATTTGAAAGCGAAGCTTTAAAGTGTCATCTTCCAACCATTTGTATTCCGGATTTAGTAATGTTGTCAAAGAGAAAAATTTCTCAAACCCAAATCCTTGTTTTCTTGGAATAAAGGTTCCTGATCCAAATCCTAAATATCGTCTGCTTAATATTACAACGTAACAAGTCATTTTATCATGGCTTATTACTTTGTAGCAGCCATGATAAAATAACTTGTTACGTTGTAATATTAAGCAGACGATATATTCATTGGAATAGACTTGTTGTAACTGTCAGTACTAAATATAATTAAACACAACATTATATACAATGCAATAATAAGTTTACGTCGCAGCGAAGATTGTCCATCGCCCAACAGCTCAAAATGAAATTCGGCAAATATGGGGTTTTTTGCAGTTGTAAGAAATAGGAACAACGAAAGATCTCTTTTCTCATCCGTCCAACCAACTTTTACTTGCCTAGGTACATTGGTACAATAGAATCATATTAATATTGTTAATTAATTTAAAATTATTTTACTTGCCCAAAGTGAAAAATAAATCACCACTGAAGCCAACAGTTTTCATTCTCTCCAAAGAAGAAAAACAACGGAGACCCTAAGTTGTATTTCGGGTCTTCAATTTGAAGACGTTCTCTAAAATGCTTTATATCCCACCGGAAATTGAAGACTTCAACTTTCATCTTACAAAACACAAAATATAAATTTTAATATCACAAATTATTGAGATACTAGATCATTTCACATCAGAAATGTGTATATACTTACATCGGTAACCGCAAAACTGTCGATAGTAATGGCAGGATTTTGGTTATTATTGGTATTGCCCATTTTTGAACTTCCGAATTTCAGTTTGGCTTGTCTACAACACAATGACACTTTGAATAAATTCAAGTGATACACTTTCTATTAAAATGAATGATACAATGACAAAGTTAAATTATGTCTTCAACTTCAACGATGAGACGGCAAGTTATTTTTTTCATTCGTTGGACTAATACGTTGGTAAAATATTACATTGTAATAATATATTACTACATAGCTTTCAACCAAAAAACTGGTCCGTTTACCGACCATTTACTAGTCGAACTGACAATTTTAAATATTGTGTTATTGTGTACTGTACGGAATGACTTCTGGCCTAATTATACATACAGAAAATAGCCATTCGTAAAACCTAAAAAAAGTTTTGAGGTTTCTATTTTCTCCGATGCTTGCTTTTGCATTCTCCTGTTTGGGCATATCTTTTCTCCGAACTGTGGCTTTGCATGCCAAGTCTTTTGATGTATACCACCACCTACTAATACTACACTGCACACCCTCCTCCTGTTACCATCCAATCCACTTATTTGCGAATTTTATAATAATTTATAATTGGCCTATGGCTGATTACTATAGGGGAAACTTACAGCAGTTCGAATTAGATTATAGCCCTTATTTATTCATCAAAAGTCGTCAAAATTGCCAATAAGGCTTTCACTTTGTTTCCGATATTTTTCAAAGACTTGTGGCTACGAAGTATAAAAAACCAGTTATAAGTTTTTAATTATGGCAATAGCGGAAAAATATGATTTCCTGCCAACGCTTTAATACAAAATGTATTGCAAATTTCACTGAGGTATTCACCTTCCGCCACGGTAAGTAATCCGAAGATTTTTAGTGAATAAATAGGATTTAGTTCTAATCCCAATTAATTGATTGCTTTTTATTTAAATATTCTCGACGGGCAAGTGACCCATATTACTTCAGCAATATTTTACAAACGGTATTATAACAATCTCTAATCCGAATTGATACACACAAAATGCCAGGTTAAGATATTATGTAATAATTATAGATTTTAAATATGTCCAGGGAGTGAAACTCAAACATGGAAACAAACGTAACAAAATAGGTAATGAAATGCTTCCAATAAATGATTTATTCAAGTTAAACTTACCGTTTGTTAAGCTGTTTAATGTTTGTTAAGTTTTTGCTCCTGCCTGTAGGTAACTAGAAACAATCTTGTCTGGTTGCCTTCTGGTTAAAGATTGAGAAAAGATTTATTTGTGTAGAAATGTCTTACCGAAAACGAAATGTGTAGTGGTACATCTTGGGGAAACATCAGTGTTCAGGTAGGCTACACTCTCAGAGATAATTGAATTACAATGTTGTTTTACAGTGGAAATGGAAATTTAAGAGTGATGGATCAATAAACAGTCGTATCAAAAGTATAGCTATGCCACAGGCGTTAAATTAAGACTGAAGAAAGGACAAACTCGTGTTTAAAAATACACTTAGATTTGCTCTCTTTTACATAATCTTTTACATAACTCATTCCAAATTGACTTTACAGAGTAATCTGTTACCATACTTATTTTTAATAGCTTTATTACAAGGAATATCATTCTTATTCCTAGTATCATATTTATATATTATGCTGAATTTACATTTTAAATGGAGCAAGAACTACTCAGGGCAATCATGAGTAATGCAACTAAAATAAAGCTTTTCGGGGGATAAGTTTTCTGTTATATTTTGCTTAATACTATCATATTTACATTTGTGTAAAAGTAATCTTCCTGCTCTTGGAATGCAATTCTCATTAGCGGAACCCCGCCCCATGTAAAACTTAGGTTGAATGTATACATTGCAAAGTGTAATTAATGTATCTCTTGGTAAAACAGTTCGGAATAGACTAATGGAACTAAGAACACAAATAACAGCTTTAGTCACCTTTTTAACATGTTTGACCCAACTTTGAGTTTGATCAAAATCAAACACCAGTCCTAATGTTTCAAGGCCGTCACTGCTAACTATTTCAACTCCATATACTTGAATACCTATTTGTTCAATCTCCCCCACATTATGTACACTCTCAACTAGTAGCAATTTTTATCTTGCTAAGGTATAATTTCATACTATTTGAGTATACCCACTCATTAACCCTCATTAGGTCAGAAGCAAAATTTTATTAAATTTAAATTACTTGGCTTGCCAGATGATTGTATTTATGTCATCTGCGAATAAAATATCTGTAGAACCAAATGTAAATCGTTTATATAACTTGAAAATATAAGTGTTGATAAAACACTTCCTTGCGGAGTACCTTGCATAGTGAACTCAACACAAGAATTATCATCTGCAGACTTAAAGCATTGACATCTTTGATTTAAATAAGAAATGTACCAAGCTGGGGTAATTCCATACCATTTTAGCTTTTAGCAAAGAAATCTTCTAATTATGGTGTCAAATGTTTTGTTTGTCAAATTTCACAATCGCTAGTGGAATAAATGCATGTATGAGTAAGTTCAATCTAGTGAGTTAGAAATCAGCATTGATTGAATTGCTTTGATGCTATATAGGACACACTATGCTATGACATTTTGACAATGCAATAATACTAATACGATTAATAATGGAAAATAGCATAAAAGATAGACAATAACGATTGTGCTGAGTGTCAGCATGGCTGTAGGTAGGAAATAGCTACGTCTCCTTATTAATGGTATAGATTGAGTGTGTAAGCAGAAGTATCGAGCAGAAGAGTTGTAGGCAATGTATTATTATGTGCATTGTGAAACTTGGACAAATAATTACATACCTAAAAGCACACTTTACTGTAAATGTAATACATAAAAAGATAACATATTCTTAACTATGAATTTGAATTTGCTGGAGTAGATAGCCGAAGTGGAAAAAGAACGGAAGAAAAGTTAGCAACAACTGACAGGTAAAATTCAACATTTCGAAGATCCTTATGTACGCTCCGAAAATCTTGTTGATATTTTTGATGCTAACATCTCACTACAATAACGTTATAAATGTTAGTTTCAAAAGCGTTTTAGAGAATAAAATTCAGATTATTGAGTAAATTAGAAATAACTAGAAGTAGAGGGAAATTTAGTTTCAGTGTATGTAGAAGTAATGATATATTAGAGTAATAATTTTTTTAATATATTTGAGGTAAACAATAGATAAGTATTATAGAAGTTACACCAAAGCAAAAGTATTGATTTTCAATTAGCAGTTAGCGATAATGCAGCATTAAGCAATCACCTTCCAACATGCATGCATACACGTACTGATATTGTATCTAATTGGCACCCCTATCCCCAAGCTAAATGGAAAACGCCGTACTTAACACCCAATTCAGTGCATGCAATTAAATTTATCTTTTGGTACACAGATTTCTCTATTGTTTGATTTTCTATGTATACGTTGTATGAAAGATTTAAAGATTGGCTAGATATGATTATCTGAGAGAATTAGATTCTTCAAAAGGTAATTTAGTAGATGCGTCATCCAAGTTATATGACCAACATAATACTATTTATTTATTTTCACTGGCAGAATGCAGTTGCACACTACCTACCTTTATTGCCTCAAAAATCACTAAGTTTCAAACACGCACTTCAAGTTTACAGAAGTATGAATGATTAGATTTCAATTAGTTCCCCAGAAATAAGTGAATTTGTTTGATATGTTAATGTATGCTTTTATTGATGCTAAAAATATCATCGATGTATGCATTACCTGCGATCTGCGATTCAATTGACATGTTTTAACCATAATAGATAGGTGTCTTAATACGGCGACTTAGAAATTCTAATGATTTAAAAAGAGATCAATATTCAAATCAATGATATGTTTCTTGCTTTAGTGGATGCTTGAATACATAAAATCGATCACATGTAAATCTACAATTCTGAATAAGTGTTTTTGACTTTGAATGATACCAATGTATGGCAGCATTGTTGACCCGACTTATGCTCTCTTGTCGCTGAATCATAGAATGTTGAAATTGGGAGCAGCTGAGTTAAACAGGAAAATAGCAACATAATATATAATCTACCAATGTACAGCACTGAATCAGTGGAATACATACATCCCAGACAAGTAACGGAAAAAACAATTATGACGGATGTGAAACAATTAGGAAAGACGTCGATGAATCTTAATTGTATATGGTTGACTAAAAGTAAATGTAAAAGGTACAGGAAATAATACCCACATTTAAAATCTAATTATTGATGCTTCTTCCTTTTACATTTCTCTATCGTTTAATCAAATTTGTGGCAACATTGGTGCTAAATAACTACGTATTTCAACTTTTAGTTATTACTAGATGATATTTACTTCAAGCTCCAGAGCATGTTCGTATGGATCGGTAACATATATTTTAGGTTGAAGTAATGTGCTTGAAATGTTTTACAAAACGTACAATTACAAACATATAACATCATTTTGAACGCATCAATCTTTAGTGTATAATTCAAAGAAAACCAGCTTCAGAGAGTGTTAGTCTGAATTGTAAATATTGAAAGCAGTGTAAACTCTCTATTGATACTATTGGTACGTAACAGACAAATAAAAATCGCACTTATTCTTAGTTACATGTGTATGCTTACTACTCTGAGATTGGTAAGGTATCTCTAACCAATAACGAGTAATGAAGTTAGTCTCCTATGATCTCAATACTAATAATAATGAATATACAAAATCTAAATCAGCTTGATAGTTATAAATATAATATGTATTGGAATTGGGTTACCTGAGTGGTACATAGCGGAGAAGTTGTAATAGGATAATTAATGAATAACAGTGAAGATCAAAGTTCTTACAACACCGATGCTACATACCTAACCTACTTTATATTATGTGCTTCTTGAAAGCAATCCGAAAGAAACTGGTAACACAAATGTAGGCAACAAAAATTCATGTTTGTGTGTCAAGTGGAACTAAAACAAACGAAGACAGAATCTTTTGTTAAAAGAACCCTGGAGATAGAAGTCGATAATTTTATTCTGTTCAAAAGATATCGTGGAATCTAAAGAGAACCCACATCACAAACCATCTTAGATATTTGCTTTCACTTACAGTATTTGATACTCACATAACGCACAGGGCTGTGTCAAAATATTGTATAGCTATGTTTTTCTAATAGCTTTCATAACAATCTGCTTTCGGCTGGTAAATTCTGTAACAAAACTGGTAAAGTGCGTTGTCTTCCTTCCTATCACCGAACTAGGGTTGATTGATGTAATGACGTTTTGCGTTCTGATGAGGAATAGATGATTCACTACCTTTCTTTCCTGTTAATCCTTATCCTTCTGCTCATACTTTGGCTAAGATTAAAAATATTTGTTTTCTCTTCTATGCGATGTTTGTATTCAAATTTTATGAATATATTTCATTTGGTTCAAACCAAGTGATGAAGTGATATTAGTCCATTTAAATTGTCTTATGCCACAGTCAGAATGTCGAATACTTGTTAGCTGGACCCCTTGCAAAATATCCTTTCTTACCAAACACTAAATGCTTACTAAATGCGCAACTTGGGAACACATATCGATTGAGTATAAAATGGCATTGAGTGAATTCCAAATCTAGTTATCACAATTATGCTGATTGTATTAGCGTACGGCAAAATGTACAAGCCTTGTAAATGCAGGAAATATAGAGGCAAGTTTATAATATGAGAGCAACACATGGAAATAGGATTTTAACATTAAACAACAATTCTAAGAATGAATATGATGATGACGAAGTAGAGCACATCCACTTCATTATCTGAAGTAGTAATTAATTTTCTCTTTCTATCTACGAAACAGAATTCTCATGACTGGAAAAAATCGAGTTTTCACACTAAGCTATAATAACCCACTATCGACTGTCTAAGAACAGACAAAATTAGTCTTTTGCTTGAGAAGAGTAACCAATAGGCAGATGCATGTCGCCCAGATGAGATAGCGAATAAATTATAAGTTCATCATGGACAGGTAATAGAAAGCTTATTCTATTGCTTATACCAAGTGGCTGAGTTGCATGTTGCAAGAACATACTTCAAGTTAGTAAAAGGATAAATAATTAGATTTCAATTAGTTTCCAGTAGTAAGTGCATTTACCATTCTTCGACATACTCAAACCTTCACTTGTCCTATAAACCATCCATGTAAGTACATACCTGCTAATTGACTTAAGTTTCTGCTGCTAATTAGTTTTCTCCCTATTTTCCTGACATATTATATACCTTCGACTGTTCAGTAAGTGAAATTCAGTTTAGAGACCTTTCGAATTCTAACTTTAGAGTGCCTTATGTCCTGGAAATAATGTTATGTTCTTCCAACTGTTCGCAAATGCGTCAAAGAAATAGGGCAAATCTATAGGTACTTACCTATTTAGGATTTTATGCATCATGAGTCAGAACCTACGTAGGTGAGAATGACGAACGAAATTATCCATGTCAGTCCTAAATGTAATAAAGCCGTGCAACCTTTTGCATTCATGATCCTGACATAGGGATGACCACACTTACACTTCAGCATGTCTGACTTTTAGTTTTGTATTAAAACCTAGTCAAACTGCAGATATCATTGTATTGAAACACACTTTAAAAAGTTTTAAGAAAACATTTCCACTTTTATATTATTCTTGATTTTTAGTCAGCCTTATACACTAAAATTCAGTTAGTACATACATTCAAATTCCAATAAAAAAGTAAACGGTAAAACTTGTCTGTATGACATAATCAGCATTGTCATAGTAATAAAATAAGTCAACTACCTAATTAAATTTAACTTAGTTTGGTTAAAGATATTCTTTATTACATCCATTAGTCATTTTAAAGTCATAGACGTATAAAGAGATTTTCATAGAAATAAATTGTTCTCACTTGTCACTGTGACAGTACACTTTACCCTATTCTCAAGGCCTACCTATAGTTAAGCAGATTTACTACTACGGCTACAAACACAAAGAAAACGTAACAAGTAAGTTAACCTTTATCTTTCTAATTTTCCTACAACTACAATAAGATATGCCTTTTAGAATAGCCATTATAGTATATACTAATAATTTCTATTATTACTATAAAATAGTAACAAATGACGGACATTAGTTTTAATGCATACTAAATCACAGGTTAAAATGCTGTGAATATGAACGAAAAATGATATTTGATCCAGAAATTTGTTACTATTTTTTTAAAATTAATTCTGACAAATGCTATAACCAGTCATTAATCATGATCATGAATCATAATGTAGTCATGAATTAAATTGAATTGACCGATACGAACTCTCTCTAAAACTGAATTCATGCAGTCGAACTATATTCAATGAAAACAGTATTTGTTAAAATTTTAAATGCTAACTGTGGTAAATTGTAAATCTATAAACTATACGTTTACGATTAATTTACTGAGGTAAGTCTTAAAACCATTATAGACTGCTTCTTAAATCATACATAGATACATCCTTTGCTTATATTTGAATGACAAATATTACATTACCTTTTACATCTTTTCGCAGTAGTGAAAGGATCTCGGATCTTAATTGCCACCTCCGGTTTAAGTCATATCCGTTCATTGGCTTCTCCGGGAAGGGAACCGGGAGATAAGGTGATGTATCGTTGACTGCTTTCATATAGTCTGTCGATAATATTGTTGTCATCGTCTTCAAGTCATATTAACAAATAAGCATATTATACACATCTTGCTTGACTGCTAGAGGATCTTATACTTAAAGCAGTACGTGTACAAATTGTAACTTCTATTATTCTATTGCATCTAGTAAAATTTGTGAAACCACGCATGACTCCCAACGTCTAGAATCTAGTCTGTGCTCTTTGTGAATAGCAGGGTAACCGAGGTTGTCTTGTAATGAATATTCAAGTCATGAAATCATGCAAAATGTATTTTCCTACAGATACTTCCGACTTACAATGCTAAAATGATAGGGAAGGGTGTATTGATTTGCCACTCCTGTCTTGACACTGAATCACGACGCAACGGAGAAATATAACTTGCAACAAGTGGTTTGTGGCACTTGCTTGTCTGCAGTATCTCAAGTTCCGGTCTTGTTTTACCCCACCCTACCGTTTTTGGTTTTAGCTAATAAATACGCACC
The DNA here is from genome assembly GCA_020055645.1 of Tomocerus qinae. Lineage (NCBI taxonomy): Eukaryota > Metazoa > Arthropoda > Collembola > Entomobryomorpha > Tomoceridae > Tomocerus > Tomocerus qinae. Next base: position 46,785,565 of record CM034546.1, on the reverse strand, counting down.
GAAGAAATGTTTTCATTCTCGAAAACCAAGATACCAATTGCTAATTCTTCTAAATCGCCAATTGACAAATTAATGAATAACGACAAGGTTAGTAATATTGATAAATTTATCTTTTCCAGTTTCATCGTACGATGCTCATCTTCCTTGTAGACTTGCAACTTGCAGCCCTAGAATTTACCTTTCTATGAGCAACCAGTTTATGTTCAATAAAAAGCTATTTTGCTTTTACAAATAAATAGAAAATTAAATAGGCGTTTACAAATTGATTTTTATGTTTTTTTTGGAAATAGATCCTGGGCAATATACTTAAAAATTTACATGGAGAAGATTTGAAATCGTGTCGATTAGTTTGCCGAAAATGGCGGAACGTTGTTCAGCCGCAATTCAAATCCGAAATGAATGTAGTTTTTGAAGAAAGCAATACAAAAATGCCAGTAGGAAATCGTAAACGAGATTTTAAATCGTTTTTTGAAGATTTTAATGGCTGCGACGAAGGACTTCCATTGGAATCCGTCAAGTTTATTAAAATACATTGTGTTGTAAAAGAAAATCTTTGGAGTGTGCGATGGCTAGGATCGTTTGGTGGTTTAATCAAGAATCTTACAGTGGTCGGTTGCCATTCAGAGCGTCAATTGTTGATGAATCAACTGTGGGCTTTCCGGAATATCATTTTCAGTTATTTTCACAATTTGGAGAACTTAACGCTAATATTTATTGCAACAGAAAATAAAATGATATTTTCCTCGCGAAAGAGATCTTATGGACTTTCGTGGATTAATTTTGGCAGAGTAGCCAAAATTGAATTACCTGGTCTGAAATCAATTAAATATTTTGTTCATGAAAAATCTTCTTGGGATCAAGACAGGAAGAATGAGGTGATGCGAACTCTATTCGATCTCATTACTTCAACAAAAAATCTACAAATTCTGGAAATGAATTTGAATCCAACTCATACGTACACTCTACTACGGATTCCTTTAGAACATCTAAAAACTCTACGAGAACTGTCACTGTTGGATTGGAATTGCAGAGTCACTCAAGTTGATGAATCTATTAGAAACCTGGGAGCATTGGGGCAAAAGGGGAAACTTCAATTGGAATCGTTTTCACTGCAATGTATTTGTTGTCCCAGCGACGAGTACAATGGGATTAAAGACATTCTTTCTTACTCCAAATTCCTACTGATTTTTCTGAAAAGCCAAAAAGAATGTCTTAAAGTATTGGATCTTACACATCCACCATTTCCTCGTTCAGCTCTCAATGCAGAATTTAAAGATCCATTTTTTGACATTTTGAAAGGTAATTTTTATTTATTAATATTAAAAATTTTCATATTCGCGAAAATTATCAAACAAGTAAAACGCAGAGCCGTTTATATGCATTCTAAGCATTTATCAAGTGGTATAATACGTACTAATGTCTTATTCATTTGCCAAATTGCAGCTGAAGACGATTTCATTTTTCCAAAACTGGAAAAATTGGAGAAACTTTCTCTATGCTATTCCTATAGGAACTTCGTTTGGGCATTTTCCAGTTGTTCAAACTGGACGGAATTATTTCCCCAATTGAAAATATTCGATTATCATTATATAATCGAATCGGGCAACTCTACTTTTCCACAACTTATGAATTCTATGATCATCCCTTGTGGGAGTGTCACGGAGATCAATTTGGCTGTCAATACATATGTATTTGGCAAGTATCTTTCCCCAACTGAAAATGAGAAAATTCAATCCCTGAGATTGTTTCGTTTGGTACGAGAAAAATTTCCCAACATTAAACGTTTAACAGTCCCGAGTGAGAAGTACTCGATTTATGAAGGCGGAGTCGATGGATTTCCTCATTTTACCAAAACGTACATCATCTGGTCTGTTGGACACAATAATTCCGAACAGATTTTCGTGAATGAATACAATGTCGTCTTGGAGAAAAAAACTGCTGACTTTCAACAAGAAAGTAGAAGTTGGCTGCCCCAATTTATTGGTAAATTACAATGCTGTCAATGCTGCGACTCGGATGACAGTAATTGAACATCCAAAGGTAAACTAATTTTATCGGATGTTAGTAACATCTTTATAGAAGAATTCATTTCAAGTAATCCTTAGAATTTTGTACATGCAAAAGTGAAGTGAACTAAACGGCTCCATTCTAGGGTGGGCTAACCCAGGTCTCCGATGCCTCATCATTAGATTAGATATGATTTCAATATGCTGAGTAAGATTTAGGTTTGTAGGGCTTGTGGGTGGTTTGTGTAGTGGTCCTTTTAGGCTCGTTTGTTTTTATAAGGCTATTATGTAATTTATGTTAATTATCTAAAGTTGAAATCTTTTTGGTATTTTCATAGGACACATCATGTTGTTCCGGATTTGCATGGCTAACTCTCCGGAATCTCATGGTTACGCTCTTTGAAGTAACTCGTGTTATATTTAGTGGATTCTAGACAAGTTTATCGTGTAATCATTGGCGTATCGTATTATCAGTAAAAAAGGAAGCCCTAAGTTATAAACATAAAATATGTAAATTTCATGAATGTTAGTTGTGCAAAAAACTTTTGTGCTTAATAGTTATCGGCAAATAATGGAAAATTAACTTCTGGTAATATACCTTATAGAGTTCGGGCATGATTCAAGTTTGTTCAAATAATCGTAAAATAGACGTTATTGTTATAGTTTATAGATAACATAATATTATGTAAAAAATAAGAATATTAAATGTCAATGACGTATCCCTATGATTTCATCAGTAAAATGTTTTGAGGAAGCTTTGGTGAACTTACACTATCTCAAAACATAGTTTGGTATGTTAAATCATAACATTTTATTGTCATTTTATTAATTGTTGTAACATTACAATTATAATAACTTATGTTTTAATAGTAAGACGAATTCACATTATGCATTTCCGGTTATCATTTAATTGAACAGCGTATTGACTAAGATTATTATTAAAATGTATATTGTACAAAAATAAAAGGTTAAAAGTATTATTTATAGAAAAGAATTACTTAGCATTTAATTTTAAACAAATGATTTTGTAGAATAGTTGCTGATCCTTTCACAGCAGCAATAGCCACTTGTTCCAATGTTCCCGATGGTAAATTGAATCTTTTACAGAAAGATTCAAGAAAAGTGGAGATTGTACCACGGGCACCTACAAACATTTCTTACTTATTGTGTTTATGTTGTATGCAGTGAACATTTTTGAAAATAATATTAAAATTATCGAAAAATACTAATATCAGAGATTATTACTAAGTTATTATTAAGTATGTATATTACTAATATACCTAAAAACATAAACACAGGAATAATAAAAACCATTCTAAAAATAACCTGATTATTTATTTTTATTTATTTTTAATAAATGACAATCTACTTCAGAAATTTTTAACTGATCTCATCAATAATCAAATCAAACACACTTAGACATAGAATAGACATTCAACGCCCACTATCCTTCCAATTTAAACTTTTGTAGCTGCTTACCACGTAAGGTTATTAATACTACTACGTAAGGTTCTAAGACAAAATTCTCTAAATACTACTGAGTATTAGCAGAATATTTCAACCTACTGAACCTACTTATTTAGTACACCTATTTAATTCTTCTAGCACATACTATTTTATAGCTTTATTTACATTCACATTTATTTATTAGTTTATATTTATTTTTCAGCAGCAAATTTATTACTACATTTTATTATTTACTGAATTTGTTTCAACTTGAACAAATTTCACTTTCACCTATGAAATATCTCTGTATTTATTTATATTTTCAACTATGTAAGATTTTTTAAAACTATTAAATACAAATTGCTACATACATGGTATTTCAAGTCATACTATAGTATGAAATAAAATGTATTTGATTTTATGATTTAATTTTTATTTGAGGGCTGAACAGGTGAATGACATCCGGCAACGTTATACCAATCACAGGTTTTCGTCACGTCGTTATAGTGGAGTTTTCCAAGTGGACAATATACTGGATCCGTCTGACAGTCTGAACATTCTGTTTCATAAGCGTACGATTCCCCCACACAGAAGATGAATTTAGTGCAGTCAGTAGGATGAACATAACTCCCATCAGGTTTTCCATTGCACTCATAAAAATTTATTAATCCTTGTTTACCAGGAGCATCTGCTAAACAAATAAAATAATTTAGCTGAAATCAATCTCAAAATTAATACAATGAACTTACATAATATTACTTAATACAAGAAAACTTTAAAAGTCGAAATTAGAAATAAAATATTTAAATTAATCCAATAAATCGAAAACTTACTTGAACTACTGACTAGTACACATGAGGAAGCTGCAATTGCAGCAACGATGAGCAGTACTATTGCCATTCTATAGTAGGGGTAACTGAGAAATGACACAGACCTAGGTAAGAAAATAGAGGAAATTTACTCTTACCTGTTAATTAAATGTTAATGACATTACGAAACCTTTATGACAATTCCTGCCTTTAAATTATAATTACGGTCTGAATCCACTCGGAATGAAAAACAATCTCAAGGATTTAATATGTAATTAGAAATCCAAGCAAGTAATTATAATGGCTTAAGCTTCTTAATAAGTGTCATTAATAAACGTGATGCTAAATTTCAAAAGTGCTTGCTGAAGGACAATTTCAGTAACAACCGTTATAATATCGATCATGTAATAAATATTATTAACTCAATTTAAATTGACGTACAGCTGCTTGAATTTGTACCAGTTTGGATTTTTCTCCATCAAGATTTTTACCGACCTTAAAAGTATTTTCAATTGTCATTATTGTCATTTTGGATATGTTTTTGGCAATTTGGGAATTCATTCACTATTTAAGGATAACCTGTAGTTAAAGGAGTTAAAAATTCTTTTCTTTTCTATTGAAATGCTTTTATTTGAAATGCATTGAAATGCTTTTCTATACTGAGTGATGCGGTGGATAAGTCACCCAATTTTCAATCAATCTGAAACTGGACATTAGGCCTGGAGGATCACATTGGTCAACTTATTTATTTATTTACATAACTCAGCTTCCTTCATTAGAAGTTAGAAGTAAAACTTACATCAAATATTGATAATGAATGGCAATATTTGATATAAGTTTTAGTTAACTTTTCAACTTTAAACCTTGCTACAATTGTATGACCTGTTAAGATCATAGTGACCGCTTTTCGAAAACAGAAATAATTTTTGGCGGGGTAACTTTGGCAATTTTTGTAGAATATATATAAAATTATTTGAACCAAAAAGACCTTTAACCTGCAAAACCAGGGCCGCAGCCAGAAAACATTTCGGGATTGAACCGACAAATTCAAAGTGAAAATATTGGAGCGCGAAAAATTTTTGTTTTAAGGCAAAAATTCCTTTCCTTTCTTCAATTTCAGAGAAAGAAAGGGGCTAAGGGCCCCTGACTGATCCCCCTCGCTAGGGCTCTGTCCAGCACTTTGTAGCAATATTTGGTAAAAAATGAAATTTTTGATATTGAATAGCTTTTGAATTTTATTTGGTTTTCTTAAATAGAAGTTTAAAATTTTTCGACTAGTACAAAATTCTGCTAGGCTGGATACCTAGACAGAGGGGTTTTGTACTTAAGAAGTTAATTTTAAACCCCATCAAGTAGATTGAAGTAATACAGAACAGTGGTTGCAAAGTGTTAGCGTAGGAGGAGTGATGTAGATTGAGATAATGCATTATAATGAGAGGAGAGTAAGGTGGAGGAGGTTATAGAGTCAGGTGGTGGTGGACGAATGAGGTGAAAGAATTGGAGAATTTTTCCCTCTTCACTCACTCCTCCACTTTTCACTCATTCTACAAAAGGTAAGCATACTACACTCGTTTTTATAAAATTTGTACAGACATAATGTATGACATGTAAACCCATCGATTCGAATAGACCCAACCACGTTGGCTTGGTGGAGTACTCAGTCCTCTGACTATTCAACAAGCACGTATCCAGTAGGGGGCGGGGGGGGCGCAGCGCCCCCCCTAAACCTGAGAAAAAGAGAGGATTTTTTCCAAAAGAGGCCAAAAATTGCAAAAATTTTTCGCGCTTCGCGCGAATATGTCTTATTTTTGGCATCATTTTTGGTTCCGCCCCCCCTTGACCAAATTTCTAGATACGTGCCTGCTATTCAATGTGTGCTTCCACTGCCAGTTCGATTCTTTGGCTGGGTGAAATAGCCGAGGGCTGTTTAAAGGCGAGTGTTTGAGTTGTTAATGTGGAAAAAGACAAAGGTTAAGTACGAAACCGCAATTACAAGGGCCGTCCTAGTGATACCTCGTATATGTGTAGTGTACGTAGAGTAGCTTGAATAACCTGTCTTTGTTGGGCTAGTAGACTTCCGATAACAGTCCCACAGCAGTTACTAGTAAATGACAACCTTTGGCTTCTCGGGTATTAATTAACAACAATACCAGTGTTGAAGGAGTTGGCAATAGGGCCGTAATTGAGGCCTGGGCCCAGTACTATCACTTTGTAGTGAGGCAGTACACCCCATATGACATGTAATCTAATATGTATTTTCAGATGCCAATTTAATTGGTTTGTAATAACAAGCCTAAAATAATTTTAATCAGACAAACATACATGAAAAGTCAAAGTTCTTGTTAAAGTCACAGTTGACATTCAACAAGTTTAAATTAGGTTGGTTTTTTTGTGAACCAAAATTTTTCTATCTAAAAATAAATAAATACCTAGCTATTTTTCATATGGTCGGTTTGTACTTTGTACAACGTGCATAATAATAAAACTTAGTGTATTGTATACTTTTCTAAGTTGAGGTATGAGTGAAAAGTGCAGGTGCATGAAAACAATTTTCCTTTTTAGGCGCCACCTAACTATTCTAACTCACTCTTCCACCAGTGTTGTGCAGTGGTTAAAACCACTAGTGGTCATAATGGTCATAATGGTCAAAATGGCCCGGTCAAAAAAAATTAAAAAGTGGTCAAAATGGTCAAAATGGACAAAATGCCTGTTTGGGGTTCATTGAGACCCCAAGGTAGCTTTTACTGCAACAGTAAACAACAAATACAACTTTCTAAAGATTGCAGTTAAAAATGATTAGAGAGTGTCATTCTGTAGTCTGATGTTAGTAGAATAGTGTTTCATTGGTTTTAGGCCATATTTCATTCTCTAAATATTTTAAATTTCATTTACTAGCCTAAGTAACTGTATACCGATATTTTGACCATTTTAGCCATTTTGACCAGTGGCCCGGTCAAAATGCAAAAAAGTGGTCAACAGTACAACACTGTCTTCCACCTCCACCTCACTCCTCTCACTCCACCTCTACCTTTGCAACCATTGTCTTACTTTAAGTAATGAAAAGATTGAATGAAGTTTCAGACGAAGATGATGTTGGCTCGCTGCTGCCGATTGGAAAATCTCACTTTAGGGGTAAAAGGAATGACTGAATTGGAGTCACTATTGCATCGGAACGCTCGGGAAAATTCCCTCCGAAATTTGCCTGCCAAAATAGAAATAAATAATCTTTATGTGTCTCTAAATGGCGTTCTTGGCCAATGACGTAATCATAAGTTCAGATAATATATGGTAAGTCACTCACCACTCATGCAATTATAAATCACAGGATTGACTGCACTGTTAGCATATGCCAGCCAATGAGAGACCATTACAATGTAGGTGATATAGTCCTTATGTGGAAGATTTTTAACCAACCTGTAAAATCAACATATAATTAGTCATCAGCGCACATTATTGTCATAAAATCAAAGTGCCAATTTCCAGAAGACTATAATACTATTAGGGTATAATTCCCAACCTTTATGCCATACATGCAGTAATACATTCACCTAAAGACCACCAAATAACAAAAGTTGAAACCAGGAGGGAGTGACATTTTTTCTCAACTGGATAAAACAATTTACATTTCTTTGTATGCAAAATATTGATGGCAATGAAAGTTTATCATTTTTCAACATTACATAGCTCAAAAGACATCAATCCACTTTTCGTTTGGCAGTGGAAATGGCCTCAATCATCTTTTCGTTAATTGGTCTTTTCCGTCCTTAATGGATTAATGTACGTTAAAATATAAAATATTATTATGTAATATATTTTTGGTAAAAGGATAAACCTTTGGTGTGCATTTGGATGTTACATGATATCGTCTGCTTAATATTACAATGTAACAAGCCATTTTATCATGGCTCATTGTATCAGGAGATGTGGTTTGTTACTTTGTAGCAGCCATGATAAAATGGCTTGTTACATTGTAATATTAAGCAGACGATATATATTATCATTATTAGATATAAGAATTATGATTACACGACGATGCTGTAAATGTGAACAGGTAAGTTGCAGAAAGCAAAGATTAACACGACAACAATCAGCATCTTAGCTGCTTTCCTCCGGGTATTCAGCACGTTTATTGCATAGTCTTGACGATCAGAGGTCCCTTGAAGATTTGGAGTAAGTGCTGCAAACATGACCAAACAACTTCAAAATTTAATTTATGAAAACATGTATCTTGTTTGATTGTTCCAATTTGCCACAGGAAATTATGTCTCACAATATGACATAATTTCATTACATCACATTTTCCTGCTTGGAGCCTTGGGATGAGCAGACGTGAAATAACAAGCAGACGTGTAATGGAAATGGAGCTTGGAGCCAAAATTATATACTTACCACCATGAAACCCTAGAGTTGTAGTTTAAACTAAAAAATAACATTTCTTACCAAAATGGTAACAAATTATTGTGAAAAATAATGTTGCTTAGGAAGATTGCATAGTGGAAATTTTCATTAGGATTTAATTGAGGTCATAAAACGCCTATATATATAAACTTATTACATTGTACAGAAGCAGGGCTCTGGACTGTAGATCCGTGCGGGTTAGATTCTCTTCGACTGCCGTCCAAGCCAAGAATAGCAGAACTCCACAAGACGCGACAGATTTGATAATTCGTGAAGCACATGAAAGCCAGGGGAATGGCAAAGAGGACGACGGTTCTCAGAATAGTGTAAAAAATATCAATTTCATTGCTCCAATTGGGGGAGCATTTAGTGAAATAGATGGTCGCCACTCTCAACTGTGGTTGTGTTTCCAGGGCAATCAGCTCTGGAATATCTATACACCGCACCAAACAAATCAGTTCGCATCATAAAAACAAGCAGGCTAATTATCGGTAATAAAAAATAGCTAATTGATGCGATTTAAGATAATAGTACAAAATGGTCCCCCCGCAAGAAAAATTGGAAAATTTATTTGACTGTCTAAACTAAGTTAGTAAAAATAGTAGTATGGGAGTGTAAGTGATTAAACTAGTAGGCTAGACGCCGTAGTAGAAAAGCCGAAAAGAATTCTTGAGATGACTTAATAGGAATCGTCACAGAATAACAATAGATCTCATTATTGGCCTGTTGGATTGTCTATTGCTCCACTGTAGAGAGTTGAACGGGTACGTAATTTAGTTTCCGTACTCCCAAATACGATTGGTATAGAATTATGTTACTTTAGCGAAAGAATGAGCTGGCATACTTACCGATGAGGAGTGATACAATCCAGATAGTAAGTACAAGTCGTTTTGCTCTTGATGTCGTGGCTATAAAGTCTAGTGGGTGGCAGATTGCATACCATCGCTCTATTGAGATTACAGTCAATGTCAGAACGGACACGGACACAGACACCGTCTATGCAAACAAAATACCCATTTATACTGAGAAACATTTGTTATAAATTATTAAAAGTTACAGAGGTTAGATTATAAAACTATTCTGTTAATTCTCTACCGAAAATCAATATCTAAATATTTAAATTGTTTTCTAAATATATAACCAAAAAATATAAACTCAAAATCTAAACGTCTCCTTAATCGTCTAACAGTCCTCCACTTAAAAATAGGGAATTGGACTTGGTAATGGAATTGGTTTAAGCACATAACATGTTTCAATTAAATACCAACTTGTATATACTCCTAATATGTTACTTAAATGACTAAATGAGCAATAACGTAATATATTATAGCCACTTCGTTGTTAATCTTCCCTTATTTTTATAATTGTCTATCTCCTTTCTTATTATTGTAAAATTGTAATTTTTTAAGGCTTTATTGTCAGACACTATCACTGAGACTGATTTCTAGTAGAGGATAAGAGGATATTATAAAATAAAAATATGTAAATAATTCAGCATAATTATTCCAAGCAGTTTATCTGCTTTGTATACGAATATCCGTCTTTCTGTTCGATTATCTTCGGGTACATATTATGCATGATGTCAATCTAGCTAGAATAACACAGTTAGGTGGTGAGCTGAAATCCATGGAAATTGGTAACCTAGTGCAATGATGCCGAGTAAGTATATTATACTGTTTGAAATGATAGTGGCACTTATACTATAACTTGATTTCTTCTAAGTAAGCCTCTAAACAACTCCCACCTTTATATACATAACTCTGTTATTGCAATTTAATCTGAATTTCTTTCATGGCTTCTGTCATCTCAATTCTGATTACGAAGCAGAGAAGCCTTAATTTTCTGTACTACAAAAGGAATCTAAATAATATGAATAACAAAGTTACAAGTAGACACTGCAGCCGGATAAAAGATGCACGGCTAGTTTCTTCCATATAAATTAGTCTCTGTGCTATTTGTAAGATTTGTCAGTTGCTCCCGGAATGCCAACAGAAGCCGTATCGTGTTGTATATCTTCTTATTCTTATTCACTCAACTGCAGTACAGCTAAGGCTTAGAATATGATCTTTGGTTAGGTATTAAGGCAATCATAAGTATTACTTTTTCGGGAATGATATAGTTTCGTATTTAGGATATCGTCCTTTAGGGAACGAAAAAGCCTATATCCAAACGTTAAAAAAATGGATATAGGCTTTTTCCGCTACCAAACAAAAAATGGATATTGGCTTTCTCGTTCCTTAAAGGACGATATAATTATCAGTTTTCACATTTTATAACGTTATTACACATCTATATCTCTCTTCCCCCGCATTGTAATTTCCTTGCATGATGTAATTGATGCATTTTTGCTAACTTGAGTATCTAACTTACATGAGGTCTATTATTGGTTTGATTGAACCATATTATGTCAACTTATTTCAAGCCTCATTGCCATTTTTAACTCATACATATGTACTTACACTGGTTTAATATAATGGACATAAAGATATAGTTCCTATTTTATAATCATATGCTCATAATAAAAGGAATAAAGTACAAACGTCTTCTTTAGACTGAATAGTAGTATTTTCATTTCGTATTTATCGCTCATACGTAACCTCTATATTATATTACGCTGCAATCTTATTGGACAAAAGGTTATCTCAATTCGTCTGCATTACAAAATGATAGATATATTACAGCCATTACTGCCTTTTTAACTTTTGCTTTTATATCCCTCTAATTATAGTTTCAGAACTGAAGATATTGTTCATTTAAAGAAGTCGAACCCGTAAATCTCTAAATAGTTCCATGGAAATGTTTTGTGCTTTTGATGTAGCAGAAAGTCAAAGTTGTTGACTATTCTAATACCACAAGTAAGTAATATTGCGAAAGTTATAGTGCCTACGATTACTTTACCAAATTAGGAAAACCTGAATTCTAGCAATCACACTGAAGAAAAATTATCAAAACCTTCATCATTAAAACGTATTTGTCGTGTTTTCTTTTATTCCAAATAAACCTTTATTGTGTAGAGATCTGGCTTCGCATGGTTGGTTTCAATTAACTCTAATACCTCTAAAGTGCATAAAATAACTATGACGAGCTTCTAGATATTTCCATTGAATGCTATCTCGTTTTGCAGAAACACGTCATACCGGGAGATTATTTCAATACCTGAAAAGACAAGTATTATCTTATGTACTTCTTTCGGTGTTTACCATTTATTACCGATAACCTGATTCTAATTTTCAGTGTTCATATTGGATACAAACTGTGCGTGCGACACATAGATTGACAAATAATGATCGTGAATTATTACTCTACTTTTATTGATTACTTCACATTGTATTTAGAAGTAAATCATTACAAAAGTACATACTATGTCAATAATTTGGCTATGAATATGGTAAGTATAATGAAACCAAAGCTGAGGGACAGCTCATAATATTAGTAGCCCAGAATGGTTGCTTTTATTCCCAAACAGCAAAGAAGGGCATTTTTGAAGCAAATCAGTTGCTAGTTTTAGCTACACCTAGACAAGGCACTTTTCAACATATTGGAATACCTAGAGAAAGTTTGATGGGATTATCATTAGCATTTGGTGTATCGAACCGCAGTCTATTAACACCTTCATTCGAACAAATTACTAACGATATTTTTACCCAGAGAGAGAAAAATTATTCCAGACAGTCATCGTTAAGATAACTATTGGCTTTATAAACCTTTCATTGTCCAATAAACTGAAATCAATGCTGAATACGCTTGTATATCCATCGAGACAAAAATATTTATTTTGACGCTGAAAATAATTAATAGATAGCGTTTACTATTCATTACCGCCACGTACATGCACGCCCGTCTGTAGCAGACGCTATGCGCTATTTGGAAATCATCACATTAGACAAGAGTGGAGTTAAACGTATATGAACACGATTAATGTCGTTTGCTTAATTGGCTTCGTCCTTTATTTCAAGTATTTTTATGCAAGATGTGGTATTAGTAATTTATCTTTTATTTCAGAATTTCGCGTCTATTTTTATTCATGATTCTGTAAGAAAGTAGATGAGCAGTTTGCGGTACTACAACTAAAGGCCAGCTAAGACTGACTAGTGGTTTTTTGTACACTGTAAGAGTTGAATATTGCATATTTATGATAAATGATATTGTATATTCTGATAAATTGTATATTGACAAACCTGAAAATAGAGAACGACTTTGCAGAGTAAAGGTCCGAGGAACCAGGTTGCTGTCACGTCCCATAGGACGGTTGGGATCAAGCAGAATAGAATGACCATGAAGTCAGCAACGGCCAAGTTGGCAATGAAATAGTTAGTTATGGTCTTCATGGATGTGTTACGGTAAACAGCGACACAAACCAGAGCATTCCCGACAAGACCAAAGATAAAGACGACAAAATGGGCAAAGATGAGCATCCACTTATATTTGTCAGGGTAGAGGTGACTAAGTATTCGATCTTCGTAGTCCTCTATCGGTTCGCAGTAGTCGTTTTCATACATGGAACAGTTTCGTGTGTCATTCCAATTACTTTCCAAAAAATCCATCTCTCCCGAGCCCTCCCTAACTTCCTCTTCACCTGAACCCATGCCTTACTATTTAAAAAGCACAGGAAGTGCAATATTCCGATTTGTGTTCTCCCTGAAAACTTAACTTCTTAAATTATGCAATTGATAATATGACTGCAACCACTTTAACGAAGGGAGAAAAGTCGGGACAATTTTTGGTCGACCTTTTTGGGCTCCCCGAAGATATGATATTATTGCAAAAATTGTGGGGTTTTTGATGTAGCCCTCCGAAAGTGAAGGAAAAGAAAATGACAGCTATTTATTGATGGTTTGGTAAGCAGTAATAGCCGTTGGGAAGTTTGTACTTAGTATGAGCTAACGTTTATAACTGAACAAGGTGTAATACATTTAAGGAGTCTGCAAGAAAATATGCTAAGTTAGTATAATTAACAGGGTAATCAGAAATTTTGACGTAAATTTATCGAATCCAGTGTTTTTCCAAAGGACCCACAGCTATGATAAAGTGGTGTGTGATTGATTGCTAGTAAATGGAGATAAATCTTTTGTGAATTTGTTTAGAGAGAGTGTACGTTCGGTGGAAGATGTTGGCGGAAGGAAAGCCAAAGACTCAATGAACGCTACATAAAGGCAAACTAGTTGAGAGAAATTCTCTCATAGATTCTTGTCTGAATTCTATCAAAATGCACGACAAAACATACCAGTCACAAACTCCAATCTTCCTGTCATGAGCCTAAATCAAAATTAAATTATTGCTCTAGACAATTACCTCTCCGCTGACTACTGGGGCGTTAGATATTTATTATTGTTGTTATAGAGTAATACTACTGTTTAGTTTGTTAGAGGATGTGCACTATTGATAAAATATTTCTGCTTATGTTACAACCTGGGATTATGCATACGTAGGTATTCTGGAGACAGTATAGGTATGAATGTTGTTGATACAAAAGGATGAGAATAAGAGAGAGAAACGGAGCTCAACTTCCTGAGTTACTTGTACCATCTTGTACTACTACTTGAGCTCACTTGGCGAGATGAGTCGGTCGGGTCGCTTGGAAAAAGGGTGCTTGTGTTTGTTTGTGAAACGAAAGCGAAGCAAAGCGAGAAACAGGAACGAGTTTGGAAAGCAGGAGTTTAGCTGAAGAACAGCAATACATAAGGATTCAGGATCTACAGGTGAAAGTTTGTGTGCTATCTTTTTCAGTTCAGGTAACTGTGCAACCGCACATCTAGGTTGAATCCTCTGATTTGCAAGCAACCAGAAGAAGGAGAAGCGTGAAAGAATTTCTACAAAGAGGGAACAGTTGTAAGCTTAAGAATAATCCAAGCACTAGTAAATAATCCAAATCAGATGAAAAAGATATTGTACATATTATGATACGTAAACTTGCGTAACAACTCTAGCGGTACAGAACATCTTATGTAAATTGAGTAATATCGGTCAAAATCCGTGCTTGGACGAGGGCCACATATTTTGTGTAAGATCGATTCCCTCTCCACCAAAAGTATGCTTCCAAACCAAAAAATTTTTTCGTGGTATATATGTTACAGGAAATTTGTACAGACCGGATATATGCAAAATGCCTAGGACATACGTAAAATGAAAAACCAAAATTTTGATTTTTAACGAACCTTATAATAATATGCTTTCACTAACATCCTGGACTGCGGTACATTTTAGTGGGCCATTTCTAAAAAGGAATGTATAATATAAACTCTCAATTGTAATACTACAAATCGAAATAATTATAAATAGATAAATCTCAATAGACACTAATAGTTAAAAAGCACTGCCTAAAGTACCTATAAATGCTGCGAGTCATAGAGTGAAAGATAAGACAGGGAATGTATGTTAATGCAACTTATGCAACAGCAATGCTTCGGAGAGAAGAGATGAAGGTGCGAGTAGTGATAACGGACGGAGAAAAGAGCTGGGTTCAAGAGAAATTTCTACAAGCCCGAGAAAATGTAATATGAGAACGCGAACAGAATGGAAATACAATAGCCACAAACGTAATGTTCGCTATTAAACGGAGTTGGGAAAATTAATTTGAATCTTGGTATAGAATCAAACCTGATTCATGATTTTACATTAGACATGTCGTCCCATAAGTGACCATTTAGCATATATCCACATTTTGTTTTGTGTACGAAATAGCCTACATATTTTTTCTTTGAGGTAGTGAGGCTATTCGTACACAAAATGAAAAGTGGATAGATATAGACTATTTCGTACACAAAACGAAAAGTGGATAGATATAGACTATTTCGAACACAAAACGAAAAGTGGATATAGGCTATTTCGTACACAAAACGAAAAGTGGATAGAGACTATATATTTCGTACACAAAACGAAAAGTGAACAGAAGCTATTTCGTACACAAAACGAAAAATGGATAGAGGCTATTTTGTACACAAAACGAAAAGTGGATAGAGGCTATTTCGTACAAAAAACGAAAAGTGGATAGATATAGACTATTTCGAACACAAAACGAAAAGTGGATAGATATAGACTATTTCGAACACAAAACGAAAAGTGGATAGATATAGACTATTTCGAACACAAAACGAAAAGTGGATATAGGCTATTTCGTACACAAAACGAAAAGTGGATAGAGACTATATATTTCGTACACAAAACGAAAAGTGAACAGAAGCTATTTCGTACACAAAACGAAAAATGGATAGAGGCTATTTTGTACACAAAACGAAAAGTGGATAGAGGCTATTTCGTACAAAAAACGAAAAGTGGATAGAGGCTATTTCGTACAGAAAACAAAAAGTGGATAGAGGCTATTTCGTACAAAAAACGAAAAGTGGATAGAGGCTATTTCGTACAAAAAACGAAAAGTGGATAGAGGCTATTTCGTACAGAAAACAAAAAGTGCATAGAAGCTATTTCGTACACAAAGTGAAAATTGAAACTGCAACTAGCCTTCGTGTAATTCTAGCGTTGGAGATAAAACTGTTTACAGTTTTACATGATTGTTTTCGTGAATCAATTACGTAGAAATATTAGCTGACCTATTTTCTCATGACGCTAATTTAAATGGAGGTTGGAAAAAATCCATCAGTAATACAAAATGTGGGTCTGGAGTCTGAACTGGGTCCGAACGAACTGTAAACCAGCATCCATTAACAATATTTCGTAAATATTGCTTCTTAACAGGAGTAGCACATTATGACTATATAACTATACAAAACATTCTGACTCTGACGATAGGACTATAGGTAGTTATCGAAACATATAGGTTTGTACCGTACTGTGTAGTATTAGACAAAAATGATAGCATTGAATAGAACTCAAACTCAACTACTAAATACGTGAGCGCAGCGGGAGATTCGAAAGAGTTGTACCTTTAGCAGTAAGATCTCCAATTAAACTTTAATACCTCAAAGTAAAACTTTTAAGCTTACAACACAATCTAATCTCTTTTTAAATTACGTCGAATGGTCTCAAATTTAAGTTAGAATATACCGTTTAACATTAATTCCAAAATATAAAAGTTTCTATATGCCAATACTACTCGAAGACGGGAAGAGCGAATTAAGTAGCACCACTGACATTCATTCAAGGAGCTATTATTTTGGAAATGAAGTAAGTTCAAACTCTTTGTACATGAATTTCTGAGAAAATATTTCAATTTTTTCTGCTTAATTGGGATACTAACAATGGGATTAAATTTTATTTATCTCAAAACCTTGCTACATGTTCAATATCAAGATCGCAGAGAGGGAAAGGAGAGAACGCATTAACGATTTAAATGTTACATGTAATGTAAGGTACTATTACTATATTTTATTAGTAACTTTATTAGTAGTATGAATGACTATATTAGAATTTTATTAGCAGTTTTTTTTTATTTTGCCTTGATGATATTGCTAATGGCCACTACTAATGGCCTTACATCAAATGCTGATTAACTATTACTAGTTCAAACTTTTTGGTTAGAGTATTCTTTACCAGTATTGTTATACTGTGTATGAAAATGCTGTATGTACACCTTTTAACTAACACCAAGATATGGATTTCATTTGAATGTAATTTTGACTAATGAGACATTATTGTAATGACCTACGATATTGTTGATTGTTAATTACAGCTACAACTCTGTTTATAGCGTAGCGTAAGTAAAACAATAAGTCTGAAGTTATAAGAACCAACAAGTCGGGGTCGATTTCCTATTTGTCGTTTTTTACAGCACATTCGGTCGAACCTTGCCCACTACTGAACTCTCAGTTCATTCCTAGAGAATCCTGAAGAAGCTAGGTAATATAGTTAGTGTCCTAATCCAATTTTAGTTACTTAATTAAATTCGTTTTGCTTTAAATTTAATTACGTAAGTTAAATAGTTGGTTTCGCTGCATAACTCAGCTTTTCGGTGAGTGAACTCTTTCTCACATATTTATAAAAAATTATGTCCCTAGTTAAATCTTAATGTGTATCAATCCTGACGTATACTGAGCGTTCACGAAAGGCTACAGTAAAATCAATTTTTTGTCGTTTTGTTACATTTTTTTGAATATAAAACTTATTTTGCTGTTGTAATTCAATTTCATTACCAGGTAAAAATATCATAATGAACTACTAGGTAAAATTATTTAGTAGTGGTATTAAAAACCTGCATAGAAATTATAAAAAGAATGTCCAGAATATTCATTTATATGTAGAAGACGTAAACTAAGTTTATTCTATCTAGTAACACCCCCATTATACAACGTGCAAAATCCTTTCTAATATAGTGGTAGATACGACGAATATGTAAGCATAACTAAACGTCTTCCGAACGATGGCCAAAGCCAATTTCTGCCCACACTGTTTAGTGACTAACTAACTTTCTCAATATTTTTAATTCTATAGAAGTTCATAATTTATAACTACGGTTTTGATGCCTAGATTAAAACTCTTGGAACATTATCTTCTGATTTACCTGAAATACTTATAATTGTGTAGAATATTAGGACAGGGGTTAATTAAATAATTACATACTTCATACGTAATACCACGTGGTCAATTTATTTATTTATCAATGCGATTTCACACCACTTCATATTTAGACACATTTGTACATGGGTGTTTATATTATAAACTATTTTTAATGCTTTAAAATATAATTATAATATATATATTAATATTAATTATAAACTGTGTGGACGAAAATCTTGAATGAAAACTAATTTTTTATCGTTTTTTAAAAAGCCTTTAAGTCGGACTTTCACACAAGCGGCTGTTAAAAGCCAAAACTGATGAAATTGCGACCAAAGAGCAGCATTTTCCAACTTGAAACAAAAAAGAAAATCTCAAAATCCGAAAGGAGAATTTGATTTGAATTTAGGGAATGGGGCTGCACCACCCGAATCGAATTTGGACATTGGATTAGGAGCTTCTGATTTAATTTTAGTAAATGTATCTTTGGCTGCATTAGCAAACTTCTCTTTAGTATCTTGGCTTATTTCACCTTTCTTATTGGGCATTATTGAGCCGATTTCTTCATTGAATCCATTGAAATTCTTTTTGACTGTTTCAATATTGTAGACAACATCTTTGGGGTCTAAATGTGGGATGATCTGTTTTCCTATATCAATCCAACCCCCCACAGGAGATTCTGGAGATGCCAAAAAGAAGAGCAACATGATAACGGCCATTGGGTCGCCACCTGAAGCCGAGGCAGCCAGAGTTGCTAATCTAGCTGTCTGATGAAGTGTCTGAATATTTTTCCCCGTCACCATGTCGGCCATAGCGGGTGGCAATATCTTCTGTAGATCCGTGGTGTTAATGAGTGGCGGTTCGCATTTTGTTTCAACCCCCGAAAATGAGTATGCAATTTTCCCAGCTGTAATCGCCGCACCTGGAACTGCCGACAGATACTTAAATTTCTTTTCTTTTTTTGTTTGATTTCCATTGCTTCCAGTGTCTGTTTCATTGCCTGAAGTCTCCATTTCATCGTCTGGGGTTATTGTCGTGCTGCTCTCATTTTTATCGACCGTAGCGGAATAAATATTTACAATTGCCAGAATGATCAAAATGTACTTCATGTTATTGTAAGAATGAAATCCTTAAAACCAAAAATCGTATTTATCAAATGAAATCTCCCTTTTGAATAGTTTACAAAAATAAGGAATGGATATAGAAACATGACAAATAAATATTAATATTACCTTATAATAGCATATTATGGCAAGATAATAAATAACCATGAAAAATATTCCCTATTTGATTACGCTGAACATTTTAAAACAAAGGGAATTATTAAAATACCAGAGAGTTATAAAACAATTATGCATTCGAGGAAAACATAAATGTCTGGCAGTTATTTCGTGCTCTAAAATTATATCTCAGTAATACTACATCATATTGCGAAATTATTGCAAATTATCTGCAAAGTAAAGCGATTATAAATGTTTAGTTCTCATTTACGACAAATTGACTGGCACATTAACATTTGTAGGCGCGTAAATAATAATTATATTTGTCAAAAATTATTTCGACATGTTTGTGTCTCAGGTTTAGCTGTGACAATTTTCCAAGGGTATTTAATGTATTAAATAAAAATACAATATTTATGACGTGTTTAATACTTAAAGCCTGCCTATTGTCTTTGCACTTAACAAAAGGTTTAAAACTGTAAAATCTTATCCATGAGTTCTGTTAACTAGTACAAAGAGAATGTGAGTATATATGCGAGCATGATTTAACAACCCATACTTTTCGTATTGAATTGTACAGGAATATATAGTGACAATTATTAAATAACTCTGTTTAAAACTTATTTGGGAACAAATAAAAATAAAATTTAAGACCACAGAGTGAGAGTTTTAGCAGATTTCTTCCTTTTAAATTATAAAGATTAAACTCACTTTATTCCCATGGAACAGAACACTAATAAAACTAATAAGTACAATCAACAGGCAACATTTTAATTGAATATTTATTATAATAAATGGAACCGAAATATAAGTACAATCAACATTCAGTGTTACAGCTGGATTTCTATGTTTAAATACCTAATAATAAATGACTGGCATAACACAACTTTCATAAGATTATAGTAGGCAGTTAGTTTTATTCCTTAGTGTAAATTTGAGCTTTGCGTAGCGTAAGTCTTTACGCGGCTCCCTTTTCGAGGCTTACTTACACTACGGTTACGTAGAATAGTTAAGGATTTTCCGTAAGTATTTGGTTGTTAGTTACCACAATTTCCAAAATTAACTTCGTAGAATAAACATGAATAATGCCAGTCACTTGGCTAACTACATCCTGGGAGGACACTACGTATGCCTGTAAGTCTGAAACGTAGTGCAGTCATTTTTACGTTTCGTAGCTCAATTTTTTTGGCGTAGCCTAGGATTCTTACGGAAAGGGGAAGAGTTTGACGTAAGACTTACACTACGGGAGGCTCATTCTTACACTACGGGAAAAAAAACTAACTGCCTAATGTCCTAAATTCATAAAAGTTTGTTGGAACAAGATTTAATATTATTTCCATCACAATATCAATATCAGTTACATTATATTATATAGTTTTAAGATACATGTATACAACGCAAGAAAGGAACTATATATTTTAATTTTATTATTTATTGAAAGGATCTTTGCATTAAAGAACAGAGATATCATCTACGGTGTCAAGCAGGGTATTTGGTGGAAGTTTGTGGAATGTATAGCATTAAATAGTATGGTATATTTTTTATTCATAACACTAATAATTACATCTAAATAAATCATGTAACACTTAAAGATATTACAGTCAACATCAAAATACTCATATAACCAGGTACATTCATCATCATCACCCACAATACATTATAGTATACTATTTTTCTACATAGGTACTACTTAGATTATAGGTACACAGTTAATGGATAAGGTTAATAACCTTAGGTCACTCATTCAAGTCGCATTCACTTCAACAATATCTTTATTTTATATCATCAACATTATTTATATTTTATATCATCAACGATAACTATATTTTACATTATATAATATATGTAAATTGTGAAATCATATTATAATTTGTCTGTATTATGCAACATTGCTGTTGCAACATTTAATTTATCAGTATCCACAGAATGAGTTTATTTTTTTAAACATAACTATTATCTATTCTGAAACCTTAATAATGGTGAAATTGATTAAGAATATCAAATTAACAAAATTATAAATAGCAATATCCAACTGATAGGTCTATTATGTTACTCGGTGCAATTTAGCATCCCTAAGCAATTAACAACCACGGACTTTTTGCAAAAATTGAACGATCATTATTTGATACGCTGGGTTCCATGCTCCGCATACATTAAAACAGTCGCCCCTTGTTTTCATTGTAATGGAAACCTATCCTGATTAAATGAAACGAACGACTTACAATGATTCATTTAAAATTTGCTGAGCATTTGATGATTTAGAATAATAACTCGGGTTGTTATTAGTATGGTTGCAGTGTAGTAGCCAATTGAATCGAGTTATATGCCTCTGACCGGTTTACGCGTCAAATTCATGGAACCATCCTAGCCCTCTTATCCAATACGTGAAGACATTAATATCATCCACGTGTACGATACGATCTAAACAAAACCGGCATCGATATCTGCCGGCGCGGTATCTACACACGGTGCAAATGCTGAAGAATCTGCACCCCAAGTAACTCTGACAGTATGGGCACCATTGGCACCCTGGACACCATCTACAGCCGTTATACCCCAAGCAATTTACGCAACACCGAAACCCTTCACAGTCGGGACAATAGAGACAACTTTCGCAAATCCGTCTTCCTCCACATCCTTCACCTCGCCATACATCACCTCCAACTCCTTCACCTCCCCATCCATCAAATGAAACTCCACGTCCTTCACCTCCACCCTCTCCTCCTTCACCTCCACTCCCTCCTCCTTCTGCACCTATCATTGCACGTCCATCAAAACTGCTACCATCTGGATCTTCACGAGCATTCTCCATAGAAACTAAAACAGAAGAAGTTTACTTGTTACCCGTTTGATAGCACTTACTGACAAAAATTATTTGATATGGGATAATAAAACAAAAGGTGTTCAAAAAACATTTCTAAGTAGTTTCTTATGTCCGTTTTAGGGATGTGAACTAACATTATTGGTTAAAAAATTTATTTTTTCGGTATTTTAGAGGGTAGTTGAAAATTGCCTCCAAATCCGAATATGAAATAGCTCCGAAACTGTTGAACTGATTTGGATGAAACTTAAAACAGATGTCGACCATTGTAAAAAAAATCCCATTTCTTCCCTTTCAAAATTACAAAATAACTTTTGAAATAGGCAGTTTTTCATCAAAGATTTTTATCAAAATTCTAACGGATTAAAATTAAAGCCCTTTATAAATCATGGGTAATGGGCGGAAATAAATTTTTGTTGACCTCTATGAGATGTCAAAGGTCAAAACTCTTTTCATGTCGAAATATAGTGATATGAGGTATTGTTTGAAAGCTAAGCGTCCCTTAAGGATGCAAAAGACCTTAATCCACTTTTCGTTGGGCAGTGAAAAGAGCCTTAATCCATTTTTCGTTTGGCAGTGAAAAGAGCCTCCCTCCACTTTTCGTTTGGCAGTGAAAAGAGCCTCAACCCACACGAATGCATTCAACGGGGCACAGTGTTAAGAATAAATATTGGTCAAATAAAAAGTTTAGGAGAATTAATTAACTTGGTTAATGAGATTGTTAGTAGGTTGTATGTAATGAATTTTGTGTCATTTACAATCATAGTTGTTGTTGTGATATGAATCCATTGCAGTCTAAATCGGGGCGAAAGAATACAGACTGTTTCTACTCTCTGCGATGGTTTTGCCGCACTATTGCTCACCGTACAATTTATCTCGCTTGGTTTAGATCACTTAGATGGAATTGAACATTAATTATTTAAGTAATTATTTTAAGTAATTAAGTAATGACGATGATAAATAACTAACTGTGCACTTAAGCAATGACATTAAGCAAGTTAATTAACTCTCTTAAACTCCACTGGGCCCCGCTGAATGCATTCGTGTGGGTTGAGGCTCTTTTCACTGCCAAACGAAAAGTGGAGGGAGGCTCTTTTCACTGCCAAACGAAAAATGGATTAAGGCTCTTTTCACTGCCCAACGAAAAGTGGATTAAGGTCTTTTGCATCCTTAAGGGACGTAAGGATTTATTATTTCAAAATTTATTTCGTAATTTTGAAAGGGAAGAAATGTGAATTTTTCACAAATTTAAAAAGCACCCTGAGATATAGTAATGGTCTACATCTGTTCCAAATTTCATTCAAATCGGTTCTGTAGTTTCGAAGCTATTTCATATTCGGATTTGGGGTGTTTTTCACATATGACATATCCCCTGAAATACAGAAAAAAGATTTTTTGACTAATGATGTTAGTTTGCATCGCTAAAGCGGACATAAAAAACTAATTAGCAATGTTTTTTGAACACCTCGGGTTATTGTTTACCTATATCAAATAATTTCTGTCTACTGCAAAATACGGGCTCTGCTAAAACTAAAACTTGAGTCACCTGAACCAGACTGCTGCTCGTTAGCATCAGCATCGGCTGTAGTAGCATCCGAAATAACAGCAGTAGTATCAGCCGTAGTATAACCCGAAGTATCAGTTGAAGTATCATCCCTAGTATCAGTTGAAGTATCATCCCTAGTATCAGTCGTAGTATCATCCGAGCTATCAGTCGTAGTATCATCCGAACTATCAGATGTAGTAGTATCCGAAGTATCAGTCGTAGTATCGTTATCCGTATCGTCGTCATCTCTTATCAGACTGGCCCTGTAACGGTTAATCTCACTTCTTAAAATTCTGTCAATAAAAACATGACCTTGTCCATCGGTGCGAGGAGAATTAGCTAGGAATTCATATCTGCTTGTAGTGCTTCGTATTAAATCCGGAGTGTGAATCCGTTGCACACCAAAAGTGAGCCATCGGCAGCCAAAAATTTCCTCCATTCGTCTCCGTCTGATTATTCCTCTCTGATCCACGGCGTTGGGGTTCTAAAACAAAGAGATTGATTAATCCCATACCTAAACATGTGTTGTTTTCATAATGCACATATAAATTTGCAATAAACGTATAATAGAATCATATTGCAGCTATATTTTTGGGCATTGCGAAACTGAACTAGAAGAATCGGGCAAAAAGACGAAATGCAATTCCTCATTCTAATCTTATTCAATGAAGTCCGTTTACTCATCCTTCCAATTCAAAATACAGTACCAAAATACACCATGCAGCGGCAAATCACCCAGAGCCTCCCCGCCCTGGCGGATGGCCCTAGGATGCATCTCTATGTAGATATGCCCTAAAGGCGCCCGCTCATCTAAAATCCAGTACCCAAATTGGGCGGGTGGGGGGATTTAAGGTATAACTAGGTAGAAATGGACCCTAGGGCCGTACGCCCGGGTGGGGCGGCTCTGTTAGTCTTGCCATCATGCAACTTACGTTCCTGGAGAATAGATTTCCCATTCTAGATTTATTTTTAGAGTTTTAAGCAATTAAAAATTACTCGAGACTTCCAAACGAAATAACATCCGACTCTCCGAAATAGTGTTAAATAAGGGGCAATCTTTATCCTCAGTTGATCAATTTTAAACGACGAGTTTTCTTCTTTGAGTTGAGCACTAAAATAATTGTAATAACTGCAACTGTAATTTATTTCACATACAGTTACACACAACGACCTTCATTTTACTTTATTTATGTCATAATTGATGGAACATTTCACTCAGACGCCTTGGCTGAAAATATGCCGGTTGGCAAGAAAACCAGTGCCTAATTCATCTATGCTATGTTAGAATCTCTCAATTGTCATCCACCAACATCAAAATATAGATAATTTCCTATAATATACTTACCAGGTAGTATTTTCATCTCTACAAATATATTCCTCACTCCCGGCTTTGAGCATAAACTAAATAGCATTAGCCATGCTGATATACCAAAGATTACTTACATTTGAGTCCAATTTCTGTTTTAATGAAACATTATTGTTGTTGGGCTACTGCTACTGACAGATATTATTTGATATCTGAAAGTCAAAGAATTTGTGGCACAGTGGGGAAAAAAGGAATGTGTATTTTGGTAGTTCATAATATTAGGAGAAAACAACTTTCAGGAAAAAAATCATTTTTGCCCCTGTCAGGGGTAGGGGTGCCACAAAGGCCAAAATCGGAATAATTTCTACCAAGAGAACCAATCAACCGATTTGGATGAAACCTTTTTTAAAAATTATGTTAAATAGTACTCTAGAGAAGGTTTTAATAAAACGTTGAAATTCGAAAAATTCGAATTTTAAAAAATTAATAAAATTTTGAAAAAATTAAATTTCGAAGAAAAATTTTTTTTTCGAAAATTCTGCAGGAATGAAATGAAAGAGTTCATAAAATAACACAGTACAAAAATATAATATCTCCCATTTTTTGCTGACATGTAAATTATATCAGTGGTCTAATATAAATGAAAGTATATTAGCTTGGCACAACTGCATTTATTTCTCATATCATGAGACCTATTTTGTCAATAAACATCAAATACATAACTAACATAAATCGTTATAACATTATTATACCGTAAAAATTAAAAAATTCTACGTGGTAGAAAAAAATTATTACCATGCATTAAGTAGGCTCTTATCTGAACATCTCTTGTGTATAACGTAGGCACTAGTCAATGCATTATGTAGGCTTACAAGGTGTTATCTATAATTCCGTACATAACCACACACAAATGATGTTATACTGAATGATAACGTTTGGAAACATTAAGTTATGCCAGATTCTCTTTGTTTTACCAAGGAAAGCGGATTAAATAGTAAGATTTAATAAATAAACCATATTTGACAACTAAATACATTTTCTGAAGCTTAAAATTTTTTATTGCAAAAAATCTTAAATTATTGCTTTTGAAAATGCTTTTACTTAGTTGTTGAGGAAGTTTACTTCAAACTTTGTTGATTCGTTTAGTCAAAATAAAGTATTTATTCTCCTAAACACAATGTAATCCATAATTGCCATCCGATGTAAGGTACAGGTAAGCAAAAATGGGATATATTATATTTTTGTACTGGGTTATTTTATGAGCTCTTTCATTTCATTCCTGCAGAATTTTCGAAAAAAAATTTTTTCTTCGAAATTTAATTTTTTCAAAATTTTATTTATTTTTTAAAATTTGAATTTTTCGAATTTCAACTTTTTATTAAAACCTTCTCTAGAGTACTATTTAACATAATTTTTAAAAAAGGTTTCATCCAAATCGGTTGATTGGTTCTCTTGGTAGAAATTATTCCGATTTTGGCCTTTGTGGCACCCCTACCCCTGACAGGGGCAAAAATGATTTTTTTCCTGAAAGTTGTTTTCTCCTAATATTATGAACTACCAAAATACACATTCCTTTTTTCCCCACTGTGCCACAAATTCTTTGACTTTCAGATATCAAATAATATCTGTCTACTGAGAACTAGGATTTGGTGACCTTTCCGGAACAACTGCAAGCTGTAATGTAACAGAAAACTTGCCCGAGTAAAGTCTGTATACATAAAGTGAATGAAAAGCACTAATTTATTGCCATTACAATGTAATATTATTAATACTAATGGGTAACGTCGAATTGTTAATGATTTTACATAAGAAATTTCCGCAACGTTACCCTTAAATTCAAGAGAAATGATCACGTTTCACTCACGGAGTAAGCCAATATTGCTTATACATTGGTCTATACGTATCTCAGTTCATTCCCTACGAAAAGAAGTTCTATATATACTATAGTGCAGTAATTCACAACATTTCATGAAGTACTATGACATATTTATTCATACTGCCTCAATGTCTCATTATAAACTATCTACCTACCTATGCCAAAGGTTTGTAGCATTGTATAGGCATTGTAGCATGGTCATCACAAGCTAGGATTCGCTAACTGAAACTGTTGAAATGGGGTTATCGTTTTCACTTCATTAATAGACGTTGGAACAAGATTAAAGCATCTACAAGGTAACCAACGTAGCTCGTGCAAGCTATTTACCTTTGTGATTTAAAGTCAGACATCTAAAGGATCAGTTGACACTTTAAGCAACTGATTAGATGTATTTTGTCACCCGGCTAATAAAGATATAATCTACAATTGTCTCCATCAAAGCTATCAGACATCCTAGTCTTACCACAGGTAAAATGAACTAAACGCTATAAACGTTATAATACAAGTCCGACATTAAGCTAATTAGTCATATAATCATTATCAGTATAATGTCTAGGTAGTAACAAGTAGGTATAAATGCTATATAGCAGAGTGAGAACTGAGAAGAATACTTGGAATGACAAATGTATATAGGCATGTAGTAGTACTAGTAGATATTGTATATAGAAAACTCTATAGTTAGGTACTCATTTCTTATAGTTAGGCATTATTGGAGCCTTAAGTTAGGGCACAGTGCACAAATCAATGAAACGTTAAATACCCAATGCAACATCTGTCTGTTGCCTGGTGATAGAAATGAAGATGACCAGACAGTATTATTTTTATCATATCTCTTTATAAAGAAGTTCTAGATGTCTAAATCTATGCCGGCTCAATTCAACCCGACTATATGCTACAATAATTTGCTGCGACGACATGGAATATTATGAGAGATACAATAATCTTTACATACCTCTTCCTTGTAGCTGCTTTTACTAACTAAGAAATATTTGTATATACTGACAGAAAACTACCATGAACTGAGAAATGAAATGAAAAGTACAAAAATAGTGGGGGAGAGTTTCTTACCGGAAATGTGTTTGGATGGAAATCAAATTTTGAGCAATTTTTCAAGTTGGCGAAGAGTAGTAATGAACAGTGAACTTCAGATTACTCGATTTACCCAACTCCTGGTAAGTTCCGGTTGTAGGTGAATTTTTTTGAGGAAGAAAGCTCGGAGAAAGAAAGCTCGTAGGAAGAGAGACGATCCTTTCCCAACAGCAATTGACGTACGACTGAAGGAATCACATTTTCTCCCCCTTGCAAGTAAGCTTCACAGGATGAACCCCAGTTCCACTTGTGCTATACTGATAAACATCTATTAGGGCATACTCTTTGCACTTGCTCCCTGTTTTCATGAACATCGTAAATCTCCTGATAAATTTACATGGCAACTATCGTACTACCTGTACTTATCTGTCTGTCGTTGATGACATTGAATTGGCGATTGTATTCGCTTAAATAATTTTTGACGCTCTTCAATAAATGTTTGCTACTTTCATTAGTACTACACTAGTAACTAAATTAATCTACCTTTTTCGTTGTATTTCCAATTATTAACATAATACGTCACAAACTAAAGAGAAATTTTGGTACCTAAGAAATGCACAGTTGGTAATTTGGTAAGTGATTTTATGATCTCGTTTAAATTTATCTCCTTTCATCTCTTCATATGGCTTTTTTGTGATTGTTTGAGTTTTTTTCAACATTTATAATTACACAAGGGATATTTAATCTGAACAGTGAAGAGCATTTATTATAGGATTAACGGTAGCCAGGCTAGCCCAAGGAGGAGACTATTCATGACAATACTAATAATGTTCCGTGAGACAAGACTACTGCTCTCGCTTGATTTCTGCTCACTGCTCTGTCTGAGTTTGGAATCAGACAGTGAATCTCCAGTCATGCAAAAACTGCACTGAATGTAAACGGACTTAAATAGAATTATGTTGGTAAGTGCGTTGGTTTGGACCAAAAAGCATACGAGCTCGGAGAAAGTTCACAGGCATACTTATAACAATATAAAAACATATACGCATATAGCTAGATAGAGAGTTAGTAAATAAAATATGACGAGTACTCTTACTCTTACGTATATTTGTCTCCCACTTTCAATATTAAGTAGAAAGTCACCTGTGAATTCTCATTATAGTTCATAATAATTGCAATATTGTATGTATATCTGTAATATAATTAAACGTCATCAAGATTTCTGCTATTATAGTAAAAGGATGCTCCTACATAAAATGGCCAGGGAAATATTGTCAGTGACCCATCATGCAGATTTATATACCAATATGATTGACTTTTGATGTTAACTCGGAATATAGTTATTTTATTTGTATCCCTACTTTTCAAAATGTTTTTCACTGGTAGGTATTAAATCAGAGAGATGTTTTAGTAACAGACATAGATGTGCCTTGTGTATCTTTAAGATTATGACTATTAACCATACGAGATTAAATATACACAGTTATTCGTGTGCGTCAGCAAATACCGAGAACGGGTGTCTTTTTTTTGATGTTGTACCTACTTAAATGGTCTTTATGATGAGATTAGTGATGATAATACTCTTGAGTTAAATACTTTTCGAGAGGAGGGTCTTTAGAAAAGAGTTTGTGATTTTTAGAAGCGAGGAAACCGGAAAAAAGAATAATAATGCTTCAAGCACAGCTTAAGAACAAAGTTCCGCCTTCGCAAACCAAATGTACAAAATAGAATAGATATAAAGTTTGTCACAAGCATTATTGATTTCATATTCGTTGCAGGTGGAGAAACATTACAATTACTTACCTGTGACGTGAATGCAACGGTTAAGGTAGGTATGTAAGTAAGTATAAAAGATCTACCTATGTAACTTCATCTTGCTTTGTAAATGAATCCTCAAAAAATCATTTGGCGGAACATCTAATAAAGCAACGGGGGTTGAGAGTCGTGGCTAAGTTGTCCTGTCAACGAGATCCTCGTTTCTCCGTGTATAATATGAAGTGTTCTTTCAATCTATCACAAGGCATAAGTATCTGCGAATGACTGAACAATCTCAAGCGAAATAATAAATGAACATTATATAAATGTAGTATAGGCTTATATATTAGTATTTGGTGCAATATTTAGATATGAACCAAAGAAAATTCTAGAAGCAGTCTGGGCTTGCATTCATTTTAACAGTATTTCTACTTCTCTTGTATGTTTATATTATTGCGCTATATACCTATTTTGACATACCTTAATATATAACTCTGATTTTATTTTTTCATTCAGAATTTCTTGAGAATAACTCCCGTTCCATCATTCCACATTCACTGTAGAAAGCATAAAATTTGCATACAAATTATTAGTAATGCAATCAAAGACAATTTTGCTTCCACAAAACCTCCGAGTGAAGACAAGATAAAGCCATAAGTTATTTATGTAGTTTATGTGAATGACAGAACGGAAGTTGGCGTTGGCTAATAATATTACGTTTGACGTAGACATTTGCATAAATTTAAAAATTGACCAATAATCAATCAGTCAAGGACTTGCATGGCCTTTGAAATATAAAATTCAAGTTATTGGCATCGGCGTTCATATACCGATAATCATGATACTAAAACTAATAAGTAATAAGTTAACCCACCTTCAGCACAAGAGATGAGTATATTATTTTGGTGCGCTTAAGTATGGACAACAACAGTGTTTTATGCCTCAGTACACACAAATGCACACGAAAGATGCGACATGCAACATAATAATAATATTTATCCGACTCAGACACTATCCACTTCAACAGTATCTCAGATCTAGAGCAGAATAACCGAGAGTAGACCTAAAAGCATGATATTGTTTTGCTTAAATGTATTGTTTCATTTAATATACATTGCTCTTTGTTTTCTATATTGAAACATTGAAAGATATGAACTCAATGCTTTTAATACTACGATTCCAATGATAAATTCGATGACCTTATGTACATAATTTATACAACGTGCATTAATTTGCACACCTATTTACAGCCGATGACTTTTCTTCTTCTTTATTGTAGAAATTTGTTATATTTGATACCATATGGACACTTAATTATTGCCTTACTGTTTTGGAGAATATTAAAACAACATTTAGACTGTGAAATGTGCAAGATCTCATGCAGTCAGTTGACATTTGCAGAATCGACAGCAACTACGTTGCATTTGCAGGTTATGAAAGATTGAAGATTCGACGGACGGATGACACAAGTCAATAAATAGGAAAACCAA
The DNA here is from genome assembly GCA_020055645.1 of Tomocerus qinae. Lineage (NCBI taxonomy): Eukaryota > Metazoa > Arthropoda > Collembola > Entomobryomorpha > Tomoceridae > Tomocerus > Tomocerus qinae. The sequence continues at coordinate 46,754,413 of CM034546.1, read as the reverse complement.
TACACGCTATGCAAAGGTAAGTGGATAAAAATTATTGAGAGTGGAAAGGTAATTGGAACCATAAGATTAGATTATAGAGTCACTTCCTCTGCATCCGGAACTAATCCGTTTTTCGACTTCACTGTCCTAAAATATGTTAGATTCAGTATTTATAGAAATGACTTTTGACTTTTCCAACATTTTTGTTGTTGTAACTTTATACAAGTTGGGTTTTCATGTACTCTGCACGTGATTTGAGACAATTTCGTTTAATTGTTTTTGCCAAGTACTAACTGAAATGATTTTATCAACAGTTCCATCGCTTTTTCTACATTTTCTTGACAAAAATATTAACTTTGGCTTACATTAGGTTGATTGCTCCTATACAATATAAATATTTCTACAGCCAATCTTTCATTGATGTTTTATGACAAATGCATTTATTTTTGAGGTGATTATTCTACGACGTAGAATTTGATTGTAAAACTAAGGAGAAATACATTTGCCACACATCAAAGTCTTAGCTGTTTGAGAAATCAAGTTTATACAAGTGCAATCCAGAGTTATAAAAGCGCTGTGGGCTTTTGTTATATCAACTGAATTGGTAAGATATTATATAACATTGATAAACTAAAATTTTCTCAAAGTTATAATTGCGATGACTTTTTACAAAAAGTGAACTCTGGAGATATTATTTGAAACAAGCTATATTGGTAAACATTTTTGTTTTATAAGTTGGAATTTGATAGAATACTTGACAAACTTGACATAAGAACAATTATTATTCCATATTCAGACATGGCACTAACTTCTTATTTCAAGGAATTTTTCTTGAAAAATGAAATAAATGAAATAAATGAAATAAATGAAATAAATGAAATAAATGAAATAAATGAAATAAATGAAATAAATGTAATAAATGAAATAAATGAAATAAATGAAATAAATGTAATAAATGAAATAAATGAAATAAATGTAATAAATGAAATAAATACATCGTCTGCCTAATATTACAATGTAACAAGCCATTTGATCATGGCTGCTACAAAGTAACAAACCATTTCATCATGGCTGAGACAAAGTAACAAACCATTTTATCATGGCTGAGACAAGGTAACAAACCTAACTCCTGATACAGTGGTTTGTTACATTATCGCGGTCATGATAAAATGGTTTGTTACTTTGTCTCAGCCATGATGAAATGGTTTGTTACTTTGTACCAGTCATGATCAAATGGCTTGTTACATTGTAATATTAGGCAGACGCAATGCTCAATTCAGTTATTACGCGCGAAATTTATTGAAATTTATTGAAATAAATACCATGAACCCATTTATTCCATTTATTTCAAATATTTCATTTTTCAAGGAAATTGGGAGTGTAATATTTCGTGAAACATTTCAAAAATTTTGCCTATTTATTTCCAAGAAATATTTCAAGTGCCATGTCTATATTATATCTTTCTGTCTATATTATAGTACTAAGCCAACTTTACTCTAAACTTATTTGTCTGTAAAAATTGCTAAATTATTATATAAAATCTTTTCCCACTATTATAAAAGCATAAGATAATATACATTTCCATTTTATGGAGTGCGGATAGAACAACAAGCATACACTGTAGAGTATCAACTAACCTGCAGAATTTCTTAAACTTGAAGTCAGACAGATATTTATGATATACTGGTGGATAATTAAGGAACAAGAGAACTTATAAATGGGATTTATTGGGATACCTTTTAAGTTTCATCTTTGCTCTTAGAACATACTTTTGAAATTTATACCGATACGTAATGAACGGTCTTATATATCAAACCATCCCCTTGTACTTATTATTAGTTTTGCAACTTTTAGGGATTCCATGAAAATATCTCAAAACTTTTTGCTCATGAGCCCTGAAATATTCATATTTGAGCTCAAATGCGTTTTTTTCATTTCGAGTACTTTCATTGCGTCTTTGAATGGAAGTAGGTACTTAGGCACCTATTGTATTGTAAGTTTGTCTAGGCCATTGACCTGTCCTCATTTCGTAGAGTATAAAATCTGAGACAGGTTTGAAACAAAAAACAATCAAGAAATTTTTAATTTACAATTTGTAATAACCAGTGTAAAATTAAAGCAGTAACAAACATCATCGACAATTTGTAAATCTAAGAGTAGAAGCGAGACTGCTTGTGATGGGATAATGTTCTTCTTGTCAACAGTTTAGTAAGCTAAAGAGAGTAGGCATACTATGTAGGTAAGTGAGAGGAAAGCGATAAGGGGATAATATCCTCCTTTCTCCAGCCGAGAGTCTGTGCATTGTGTATCCCCTAAACCCCAATGCTATGACACAACATACAACTTATATAACGCAATCAGTCTGTCTCATCTGCCCACTTTCTCGACGTTACCAGCTTAAGCAAGTGTTATTGGCTTTTCTTATTGTTGATCATTTATTGCAGCTTTGCAACTCACCAAATAAAGATACATTGTGCGAAAACAGTGATTACCCTCTGTTTACCATACTGATTACGGCAAATAAACAACGGACTTTCAACATCACCAAATAAGCCATTTTGTAAAGTAAGTTAATATTTGTATTTCTTGGTAGTATTTTATGCTTATACGCTATTAGTATATAGACTTGTACGTTCACATTTACCGTAACGTCAATCTTTCATTTCAATCAATCATTTACCGTAGATATAGTCACATATATTTAATCTTAATATAGGAAAATTGCTTATAGCCGCCGTCGATCATACGAATTTTGTTTTGCACAATAATAGGGTTGCAGATTTACAATTAAATATAAATCTTATTAAGGAAGAACTGGAGATGTCGCGGGAAGTATGCGTGACGATACTGCTCCCATCCATACGACCAGGGTAATTCTTATAAGCAACACACTACAAACAGGATTTGCATGCAGCTACCTATATTTAAGTAAAACATGGATATATTAACATTAACTTCTTATCATACAATAATGAAGCCAAACTGACCACACTGTATCTCTCAGTGTGGTTCGCTTTAAATAGATTTAGTATTTGTATCACAATCAATAGAAGTGTTATGTTATTAAATTAGAGCAAAGTACACACTCAACTGTAAATCAAAGATATTTTCAAGGAATTCAAATTTCTCAGAAAATCGTTTCATTTAACTACATTCGTTTTTTAAATGTTTTACAAGGATTTCTGATTATTGAAATTGTGATTTATCTTTGACTATGTGTTTACAAAACCAATAATAACAGAATATAATCCTGTTATATCGTCAGGTCAAAGATAATTACTTAAACCCATTTATGTAGTCCAAGGAAAATAAACATTTATTGAGTGAAGCTTTATTTCTATAGTACCTTAATTTGATTTCTAAACTGCTTCATTTTCACTTCTGCCATATACAGTATTGGATATGAATATGTACAGTAATTATTACTGCCGGTCTGAAAAGCACACGAGGATGACTTACAATTTCGTCCTTCTAAACACGTTATTATTTCAAAGCAACTGGTTGGATTCACCTGAAAGAGTATAATAATATAGCTCTTACTGCATAGAAACTATGTTGAATAGATACCACATCAATGTCGATTTGTTTGACTCGATTTCTCCGAAAGTACACTATGGCATTAAAGCGTTGAATAATGTGCTTTGACAATAGGCTTTGATATCCAATTAAAAATGTCTATAGCAACATATTGTCAAACCGTGTATATATATTTCTATGAGGCTAAGAGATTAAATAGGTATGTGTAGGTGGTCAAATGTTTTAACACGGACATCGGCCACGTAAGATGGCAGAAAAGTAATAGCGCTATTCCTTACTACTAGCATTTCTACTTTTCTGGACTCTAACTAGACAATTGTACCGGACTGAAACGGTTGGCTTTCAAATAAGGACGAAAAGAACTAAATAGTTAACACACACGCCAAGTAACAAAGCTAGCATCTCTGACAATCCGGACAGGTATGCTTTCATTCTATTGCAACCCGTTAAACTACATGTCCGTATAGAAAATCAGGGAAGAATTGGAAAGATTGATACGAATGTGTATGGGAGTACAGTACAGTACAGGTACGCACATTCAAGCACGTATGCAGAACTGAATTTCGGAGGGGGCTAGATTTCCAATAGATGAAAATTTTTGGCGTTTTTTGAAGGAAATGAGTCAAAATTGGCCTAAAAATGGCAAATAATCGCGCGGAGCGCGAAATTTTTTGCTATTTTGAGAAAAAATTCCCTTTTTCTTGGATTTCGGGGTGGGGGGCTTCAGCCCGTAAAGCCCATCCCTAAATACGTCCTTGCGCACATTGAGCATAGAATATTAACTATTACTTACATGATCTTTCCGCCGTTTGACATGGGTAAGTACGGGTTTGATTACTTACCCCTGTCCCTACATTTATGCATTTGCTAGTGAGTCTTACGAATGTACAATATGTAAAATGTAAGCCTTCCAAAACAACGCAATACAGTGATCTAGTAAGAATTCAGAAAAGTAGTAAGGCTAGTAGTAAGGAGTATGAGTAGCGTTACTACTTTTCTGCATTCTTACTGGATCATTGTATTGCATTATATTGGACGGGTCACATGTAATACAATAGTCTTACATGCCGTATGCAAGTGCTCATATTATGTAAGTAGGGGAGACTGGGGATAGTGTACGAACTTTTTGTTTAGACGGCTCTATAATGTCACGTTGAGGGATGTGATGTGAACTGATTTCATTATTTGAATGTAATGTCTGCATACCTAGGCACAGTTAACCAAATTTTACATATAATTTGAATCACTATCAAAACTACCAAAATATATTTTGTGGATGTCACTCTTTTCGTACACTATACCCAATACTGGGTATAGTGTACGAATACCTTGGGGATAGTGTACGAATGTTATTATTCCATGTTCTCTTCCCAAATCTAGCGGTTCCATTTCTTAGGATGCTGTCACGGATGCTGATGATGAAATCTTTAATATTTCATGATGATTGTAATGGTCGTTATTTTTCTAAAATTATTTTTCCCAGATACATCAAATGAGGGATTTTAGTACGAATTTTCTATGATCCATGAACAACAACCGAGTAATTGGAGAAATATTTACTGATGTAACCTATGTAATTAATGGAGGGTATTCAATGATGTTTACCACATTACCTATAGTTGGAAAATAAATGGTATTGGCAAAAAGTGGTCATCCAAATGTTCGTACACTATACCCATTTGATTTCTCGTACACTATCCCCATCATGACTTTTTCGTTCTAAATATTTTTCTTCAAAAAACTTCCAAAATGATAGTCCCAAAGAGCATCGGGTATCATTTATGAAAGCTTATTCTCTGCGCGTCAAAAAATTGGTACCGCTTAATTATGTTTTAAAAGGTCTCTGTGCAAAATTTTGTAAAGCGGCGAAAGTTTACTTTTGGGTATTTTTGGCATCATGGAAGTTAGTTTTATTTTTAGAAAACGCATTATGAACTAGAAATTAACAATTTTTTGTTAACAAGCCCTCAAAAACATACTTCAAATTTTGAAAATTTTGTCGGCCAAAAAAAGTCAAGGATTCTATGAAAATTTTTAACTTCGTACACTAACCCATTCGTACACTATCCCCAGTCTCCCCTATATAGCTTTCCATTGTGAGATTACACATAATGGCACCGATCTCTACAGAATATACATTAAATGCCATGAGATTGCCAAACTATTTCTAGGGCATAGACTCCAAGGAAGGATGATTGGGAGCAAATTAGAATACAAATAGATGTGCAAGCTATGTAGTCAAATAAGAACGAAAAGGACAATGTTAACATACATGACTGTTTTCCAAGACCAATGTAATCAAATCATACTAAAATTTTTAAGTTCTTCAGAGCAAGTTTACACATGTTCTCCCATTTCTTGACTATGTAACTAATACAAAAAAGTATATTGTATTGCAACACCGAATCTCAAACTAACCAGGTACCCAGAAGGGTTTGCTTGAGCAAAACAAGCAAACGTTCATGTCTAGCACTAATAGGTATCTTATTCCACATTAACGTATCACGTTAACGTAGGTAAAATCATTTTAAGAAGTAAGAGCATAATATTGAACTTATAGGTAATGATGCATTATAAGCTTCCGAGGAAGGATGATATTAATAAATTATGATTGATTCGTAGGTTACTAATAGTATTAAAGTTGGAGTATTAATGATTGTGATATACATAATTGTGATGTATATGAATACGGGAAGGCTTTTATTCGTACACATGTAATATCAATTAAATATACTTTTGTTGCATTATTTATAACGTAATCTAATGATAATTTGGTAAAATTATTTGCTCTTGACTCAACACGCCTGTAAATAAATTAGATAGAGCAATTAAAATATATAGGTGATTGAATCATCTCTTCTCTCCCATAAATACTAATAAAACCATTAAACAGGTACTTGTATTACCTATAGGTGACGTTCAGATTCAAATAAAATCATAATATCCATTCCATTTGTCAGACATGAAAACGGAGTATGTTTTGTATAGTAGAAATACATGACCTTCATCGTTTGTTTCAGGCACAAGAATAGTAACATGAGAATTCTACATCGTTTGAATAGAAGAAGTCCACAGGTTATGTTAAAAGGTGGCAACAACAAATGTAGAGTATACAGAGTATACAGAAAAACTTGCTTACAAACTCAAAAGTTGCCAAAGTCTTCAATCAAAGCAGGAGGTACTTTTCGTAATACATACCTGACTTATTTTTCAGAACTTTACTACAACTGACCATGCTGACATTGCATTGGAAAATATTGAGAATCAATTTAGGGAAATGTCATTTGGTGAAAGTCCACTAGAAGCAAAAATTCTGAGCATCAGTGAGAGTATGAGTAAAAGGATGGTGATTGAATTACAAGGGAGATGTTGGGATTAAGTTATCGATTTCTCCGAATCTAAAACTTCAACCAACCCTACACCAGAGAAAAGCAACAGGCGACTCAATTATGAAGATTTACCGGTCTGAGTTGAGCACCTTCCGCTCATCTTGATGATGAATCTCCCATGCATACTAAGAAAACGTTAGAATTAAACCTGAAAAAAACAACAGTCTAAAAATACTACATGATTGTTATTTCTTCTTAAGAAAAATACAACCTCTTAATGTCTAAGTACACCCAAAAGTATATGCAGTCTAGCCACTGGTTATAATGGTACCTAGTGTTATAAAATGGCTTAGTGGCTGGCTAAAATGGGCTAAAATTTAAAATTATCTCAATTTTTTTTAATTATTGCAATAAAAAACATCTTAAGAGTTGAAGGGTTGATTAAAACCCAGTTTGAATACTCCAAACTCTAAGGTAAGTACTAACTTTTCGGGAGGAGTGTTACTAGTAGTATATAGTATATTTAGCCATTTAAGCCATTTCATCCAGCCCGCTGGCTAAAATGTAAAAAAGCCGGCTAAAATAAAACACAGAATGTGTGGTACCTCATTTTCAATAAAAACTCAGGCTCATCTTTCACCTACTCATCTGAATTTTTCTGACTTTTATCAAGTATGAATGAACGTTATTTATGTCAAAGGTTATGTATTTCCATGACGTTGTTTCTTAACTTCATTTCATTTGACTTCTTGGAATGTAGTTCTTAGAGTGCTATATGTACATACATAATAATGTTAAATCTGTAAGTAAAACACGGGCAAGTTGTTCTGAGTCCACTAAATTGAGTAAAAAAGGAAAGTCTTGTCGACTTTCTCCTATTGGATAGCCAACCACCACGCAGTAGTTGTACACTAAAAATAAATACAGTCGTCTTCTCACAACGCACAGGATGTATGTTTCAAGGATAAGGATCATTTCAGAGAATAAGCTCTTACTTATTATTATGAATGATTTGTATAGATATAATAGCTATAAAATTGAAACATACCTGCCTTGTACTATATACAATTTACATAATTACAATTATTAGTACACCTTAAGCTTATCACAGTAAACTAATCATGATAGCTAATACACTATCTGATATGTACCGAATATATTTATGAGTTTGTAATCCTCTTTTAACCTCTCCTCATGTAAAACTGTCTTCAACACATTATGAAATATACAATCAACCGCTTTTCCCTAAGATTCATATAATTGTAATGAAAATGCCTAATGCATACCAATAGTAATTTACAGAGCCAAATGTTGATAAAGAGAGGCATTACAGTGGTAAGACAATTGAGACTATTGTGCGTTGGGGATTATAAAGGCGTCATAATCATTTACTTTAATATCACTTCTATTTCTTCGGCATTTCTACAAAATGAAAGTGCCGATATTATTAAATATTGAGACCGATAATTAAAATCCCTAATAAAGATTTGAAATAATATTTTTGCATTTTACAGGAAAAATATTTATTTTACTTTTAAATAAGTTGGAATAATATCTAACATTATATTTCAGGTGGGTGGAAATGGGGGCAGTATTGGCAGTTCTGAGAAATACTTTCAAACTGGGTTCTTCGAAAACATATATAGAATTCGACGAGTCCTTTGTGGTTGAATCCCAGACTTTGATTCCCGATTCCCCAGAAACTGAAAGTACGTACTTGTCATCTACAACAGATTCGAATGATTCGGAGATGTCTATTGACTTTTTCAGCGAAACTGAGCATGAAGATGGAACACCAGAATTGGAATTATCATATCTGAATAATTTGGACGACCATGAAACAAAAGTCATAAAGGAAGTAGACATGACTGAGTTTCAACTGGAAAGTTTGGATGTTGACGAGATGGAGGGGATCAAGAGAACTGGATAATTTATCATCCGTATAATCAAGCAAAGTGGTAATTAGACATAACAACGGTGATGATCCTTGATGTATTTTGCTTATTTACTTGTACAAAACTATGCACATAATATCACGACAGAGATCTATACTGTTATCTATAGATACTATATATCTGTAATATGTAAATTACAACTTATTATCACCTTCAAACGTGTCTAATCATGGAGTAATATACGTGATATTATGAATATGTTTAGAAATTGTACCTAAATATGCTTCTCCACTGTAAAATAAATTAATTGCATTGAAACTGGATTATCTTTTCTCGGAAAAGTGGGTTATTTAATAAGAACAAACCTCACAACTTATAAAAAATCAAACATTTTCAGTTTATTCACCAGTTAAAATCAAAAAACAACGGAAGGTCTTCAAATAATTAGATACAAATCATATTATATTCCTTTATATATAGTAACATGTATATAACATTTCTAACACGCACCGGATTGCAAATTTAATTAGAAGTTGGATTGACATTAAATTAAAAGCACAGGTACACAATTCAGTTGACAATCATCCTTCCTACGCAACCATTTAGACATTTTAAATGACCAGAGATCAAATATACGGTTTTAAATAAGACTATGATTTTGGACAGTCATTAAGTCAATTAACCACTGCCACTAATATATTAGCCACTATATAGCCTGGAATTACATTTTAGATATAATTATGAGTACTTAGTACTAATATCACCAGCAATTGTGGTCAGTTTTTTGATGACTAATAATATTAGGTAAGTACTTAGTTCTAGACATGTAAAACTCTACTATCTTAGTATTTAATATACATAAAAAGTTCTTCATTGATGATCAATTAAAATTAAACTAGTATAACTAACTGTTACTTTTTAAAATAAATAAACTAATCATACAGACATACTTATAATTGTTTTCTAAATCTAATTACTTGTATAACTATTGTTGGGAAAACCCGTTTTTCTAAGAGTAGTCTACATCCAACAGTTTTTTTACCAAGTAAAAAGAGATATTGTTGTTTTACATGCCGGCTCAATTCCCATTTCCTTCATCGTCGTCCTTTTCTGAAGATCTGTTTGGCTTTACAAACGAGCGATCCAACGATGCCAAAGAACAAGTAGCAAATTCTACTGCACCGCCGTCTCCATCTTCCTGTTTCGGTTGTCGTTTGTAATTAACGCATTTTTTAAATTCAGGAACACCAAGTCCCTGATTTTGTGCCATCGCATATGATGATGACCTTTTCACTGATGATGGTGTGCTTCTTGCCTCAGAAATATCCGATGGAGTAGTTATCTCAATTTTCGGGAGATTTCGAGCAAAGTTTCTCCTGGCCCCAGTCCGTTGCAAACGATGCGAACGCTCTGCTGAAGTATTTTCTCCTCTGCATGACGAAAGCAACTGTCCCATTTTCACTTTTATGTTTTCCGTCTGTAATAGAATAAAAATATTAAAATTCAGCATAAGAAATAAGTGATATTTATGGATAAAATTTTTAATTGTTACTGTACCAAAAATATAGATGGCAAATAGGAAGTAGTAGAAGTGTAGTCAGAAGTAGTAGTTTTCCTTTGAAAAAGCTGCAGTGGGAATTCAAGGGTTGAACTGGTTAAATGTTGGTGCTATAATTTACAAAGGATTACTGATTGTATCTGATGATTATTGTCATTACAATACAAAGTATTCTAATGTAATCATATGATAAACTAATGGGGCATTATTAGATCCTTACTTTTACTCTTTTGTAGAGCTCTGTTTGAGACAACTATCATTCCTTGACCAGCAAATGAAGACTGGTACAAAATAGATAGACGTAGATGCTATGCTCCAGTCGGACAAACTTACCACCAGAATAGAAAAGGAGAAAGGAACAGCTTTCTTTCCTTTCCCCTTCATTTCTTCTGCTTACCTTCTTTATTGTAAACGGAACTGTAGGAGCGTAGTCGCCTATTGTCTTAACAACTGATACTCACAACAGGGAAATAATACCGTCCGTTTATTTTATCTCAGTTCCTTTTGTTATATTAAACATGTAGGTATTAAATTTCAAGCATAATTTGGTGCTTTTAAAACTTCTCATTTTGTGTATCTCAAAATACTGAATCGCGCATGATTTTAGAAATTACAACAGTCTATGTAATGTTCTTATTTCTTATGTCCATTTATATATTCACCAAATCATCAATAAATAATAATTATGCATTATGTTTATATTAATAATGATTATTTTTAAAACTGTAAAAAATTCATTATTTTGGTATGAAAACAACGCAACGCCATTATTTGACGGAGAGAAAATTGTGAATAGAAAGAAAGGCACCTATTTCATCCATATAACCAACCATTATAATATAGAACATACTCTGCAGCTTCTCAGTATCTAAATATCAAACCACGAAGCAAATAGAACGATACATTATAGTTGGTAGTTGATACGATCTGATGAACAGACATCAGACACCTTAAGTTATTGGTTGTGATACTCCGACTATGATATTGTCGCCCATGTCTCAAAAGAACCAGGGCGTTGACACTGATACCATGACACCAGACTTGTTGATCAGCAAATCCTTAATTACTCTTTATGGTGTATTACAACTTGTCTGACTTGACTCTACATGATGGCAAAGATGTGAATATAATGATATGCATTGTATTATAGTCATATGAGTTAAATATCTTGGGTTGTTATAACAAAAACCATAAAGACTAGTTCCTTTGTCTGGTACTAATCAGGTGAATAGGGTAAACCTTTATTGAATCCATTTTAGTAACAGTACATTGAGTAGGTACATTACATTATTTTTGATGTGCTAGAGTAAATATCTAACTATTATTATTTATTTCACAAAATAAAAAGAAATAAATTTACAGAGAACAAGTAACTATATTTTATTGTTATTACTATTACTTATTATTATTTTTGTTATTATTATTTATTAGTCATGAATGATGCTACCAGTGCACTGCAGTGGTCCTTACATTCCATCAATTACAAATTACAATTCTAGTACACAATTTAAGATTGGTGCGCATTACATTAGCAGAAAAAAATGACAAAAACGTAGTATGCATAATGGAATTGATCTTTACTTAGTTTTGTATGTAACTATATTTGTAAATTTACAGGAAATCACATATTTAAAGGACATTTTATTGTGATTAAATACTAGCGCATATAATAGTCAGGGCCGCAGCCAGAAAAAAATTTCGGGGGAGGGGGGGGGCACCGAGGAAAACTAGCGCGAAAATTTTAGCGATTTTAGACAAACATTTCTTTATTTTTCTCGATTTCGGGGGGAGGGCACGTGCCCCGGTGACCCCCCCCCCCTCGCTATGGCCTTGATAATAGTAGCAGCAAATACCTTAATTACAGCAAGGAGCACCCCCTAAATTTTCCAAAAACACACTAGATAATTTTCAAAAATTGATAAAGTTTATTGCATAAGAAAAATCTGCTCGTATATTTAAGCACCCCCTTAATTTGATTTCTGGATACGCCCTTGATCATGGGGGACAGTTAAGTAAATAGTACACATTATGTGATGTAGGTTTTATGCAGTGAACCTTTTATTTTAAAAGCATCACTGCTTAATTGCTTAAATTCAAACTTCGACATAATGATACAGTTATTTAAAATACATATACTAGGTATCCAATAAAATAACCATTTCCAATTGTTTAAACTATATCACAAGTTTCTGTATAATGTAGTTCTACTATATAGCAGTTCCATTGCACAACATTTAACAAACTTTGACAGCTTGATATGCATTGGAACAATTGATGTTCTTTCATAACTGGGTTTCAATAAAATTAAATATTAATGTGCATTTTTATACCTATATTTTATTGCATTGCATTAGTAAGGTGTATTTCATTAAAGAAGAAGGTACAGCTATGACATTCAGGTAATTATTTATTGTGATTAAATTTACCGAGGAAAAATAGCGCGAATATTTTAGCGATTTTAGACAAACATTTCTTTATTTTTCTCGCTTTCGGGGGGGGGGGGAGCACGTGCCCCGGTGACCCCCCCCCCTCGCTATGGCCTTGATAATAGTAGCAGCAAATACCTTTATTACAGCAAGTATCTTTAATGATTAGACGCTAAATTGAAATATGTTTGCCTTCACTACATTTTTTTCACCATTGATATGGTTACTTTAATATATTTAATATATATTATGGTGATTAATATATCCTATAATAAAATTATTTATTTAATCTAATTACGTGGAAACTTGGTAATAATTCAAATAAATATTAAATTTCTTTTATAATGTATTAAACATTAAAATATAAGAGATTGAAAATGTGCAAGAGTGAAAATTGCATTTAACCATTGCAACAATATTATTTTTACTGACAAGAACTAAATTTTTTTGTGAAAATATGTTTGTTTTTCCATTTCCTTGCCCCAAACCGTCGATCATCTCTTCATTTACAAATGAGTATCTTTTAGTTTGTTATCTTTCTTGGTGCCGGGTTTCAAAATCCGCACTGGACGTCCTGGCACCTTCAAGAGTGAAGTCTGCGGTGCTGGAGCATTTGTTTTGACTCCCTCTTCCCGTTTTATATTTTTCTTCTTGATTTTCACTTCTGGCAAAGCAGGTTTGTAGTTAATGCATTTTTTAAACTCGCAAACGGTATTGCCAACAGCCACGATGTCTGAAACATCAGTTGACAGAGTTTGGTTTAAAGCAATGTTCCTCATCAGACTGGCTTGAGTGCACTCAGACTGGAAAGAGTCCGATGGAGGAGTGACCTCAATTCTGGGTATGTTAGCCGATCTATTTCTGTAATACTCAAAGGACAAGCGTCCAGCTTGACGACTGATGTCGGCTTGCTGCTGATTTCCTGCCTGAGTGCTTCTTTCACTCTGTCTTCGTGTACAGTCGAAGCTTGAAAATGACTGTCCCATTTTTATCCTTAAACGTTTTAACGTTTCTGCCTGGAACAAATAAAATCCAATTTTGCATTATCTAATATTGATTGATTTATTAAAAAATTAGAGAAAATCATAAAATTCAAGTTATCTTGTATTGTACTTATACCCCTTGTGAAATACACTTTGGTGCTTGTCCCATCTTGGCTATAGTTGATTTGAAAAGCTAACAAAAGTGATGCTTCCCGTTATAGATGTAACATAATATTATGTAAGCTGACCTGGTGAAAGTGAAGAATGTCGCGGTGAAAGTCCAGGGTAATATGGTGAAAGTCTATCCAAAAGGGTGAAAGTCTACCCAAAATGGTGAAAGTCTATCCAAAAGGGTGAAAGTCTACCCAAAATGGTGAAAGTCTATCCAAAATGGTGAAAGTCTATCCAAAATGGTAAAAGTCTATCCAATATGGTGAAAGTCTATCCAATATGGTGAAATTCTACCCTCATAATCCTTTAATGAAGTAATTACTTCATTAAATTATCAAATCAGATTTTATGCTCCCGTGGGATTAATGGATGTATGGATCGTAATTACTACGACACTTCACAAGCCAATGGTTCCAATGGTTGTTTAACCTTAAGTAAATGAATACACACCTTTCCAAAACTAACATGTAGAGTTCGACAATTAGCTATAAGCAATTAGCGCCAATTAGCTAAAAAAATTGTTCTGAGCTCGGCTATTAATGCACGAAATAAACTGTAAATAAAGTAAGTGGGTATATGAGGAGCTCAGTTACAATAAACTCATTCTTGTGGTAACAAAACTTGTAATCGTTAAAAGGGAATCAATCTTTGATAGTTAATTAAATAATAGTATTAAGCTGCCTTAATCTGTAAGTTTTTAATCATTTGGTTATTCTAAAGTGTCAGCAGGGTAGGAACAGTTACTGATATAGTTATGTCATAAGCAAAGTAGTTTTTGCATTGTTCAACTGTATAATTTGGATGCTTTAATAAAGCTAATATGAATATGAATATTATGATTTAAGACTCTGTATCGTACTCAATCGGATCTCAAAAGACCCTGTACCAGCATAGTATAATTTTATACTTTGTACACCCATATATCTATTTTTTTTATCAACTCAGGGATTTTTAAATTATTTTTTTTATTGTTTTTAGACATTTTTTGAGTGAATTATTCAGTTAGCACTTACATTGAATTACAATTTACCTTAATGTTAGTAATATTATAAGAAAGCATAAAATACCTAGGGGACAAATATAATAATATCATAATGATTATTGTTATCATTGTTAAGAATAATTCAACCACTAGGTACATATATTCCCCGATTGGTAGATACATTCCACAGATAGGTACATACATTCCACCGATAGGTATATACATTCACCCATAGGTACATATATGCCACCACTAGGTACATCTATTCCATTATCAAGTACATATTCCACCATATTAGGTGCATATTATACCTTTAGTAGGTACACATTCGATCACTGGTAGTATATAACATAATATTTCACCTCTAGTAGGCATATAGACATCCCGCAAATAAATATATAATATGTTCCATGATTAATAAGTGCATTTATAACGTAATTAGGAAAGCAAGCGTGAATCTGCAGTCTGTCATTCCCTTAACCTTTGTAAGGTTTTATAAATATAATCACTTCTTATCACTGATATTGCCAGCCTTACTTGCCTTGAAACAAGTCAACATGGGATTATAGTAAATACGTATCACAAATGGCAGTTCACAAGTCACAAAATAATAATAGCTTGTGAATCTAATTCACCAAGCTCTGGAAATCAAGTTCAGTGCGAGTCAAAAATTATAAACACGATAAATAATGAAAACATAAAGGTATTTTATGGTTAAAGCCATTTTAAAGCCTTTAAATTCTCACAGATCATCTTTCAAAACCCACCGTACAACAATATATTCACATTTTTACCATAGAGTTAATACTAGTCAATAAGCATTGGAGCATATATATATATAGCTTAATATTTATATTATGTAGTATGTTGGCTTATATACATCGAATTGCTATTCAAGTCGAGAAGCAAGTTGACTTCAAGCTCCCAGTTTCAACCTCAAAGGTCCAGGATAAGTGTAATACAGTTAATGTTCTTATATTAGCTTATTATTTGTAGTTTATAATATGAAATGGCCCTCCATTTTGAAATTGTATATAGTATATATTTAAATCCATATAATATTTCGTTCTTTTGAGAAAAACAATTTTCAGAATGCAACAATTCTTTCAGGAAAACATTTAAACTACGTAAATGCTACACTAAAATTTAATTGAATTAAAAGTACAATCAGAAGGTTGAAATTAACTACTTCACACAATTAGTAATCTACTTAATATCTTATATTATCATCATTTTGTATAAGTGGTTGACATTAATGCTTCAGCATTTCTACTATTTTACTAGGTAAGCATAGGGGGAATCAAACTTTGGAATACGAGTACGCTATAACATGCAGATAACAAAAGTTTTTGGTGTAACACGTAGGTAGCATTGTACATTTTTACTGAATGTTATTACTACATAGGATGCCATAGACATACCTCCTCTAGCCCGTGTTTCATTCTACTTCTGGTTAAACATGTTCTTTTTCGTGCTATTTTAAAATGGGAAAATAGGTATTTGTATGGCACACACATGACTTTTGTACATGGGACATTTAAAAATAGATAGTGTGACTTTGTATGGTGGTTGATGAATTTTAATGGCAAACCGAATTTGTATGGTAAGTTAATTTATTACATTTACTGGAAATTAATGTTACATTTTTATTTGAAGTTGGATAAAATGAAGTTAAATATGATTTAAGCAAAAAGTCAGTGTCAATTAGGTCAATGTCAAAGCTCAGAGCATTGACTTCCCTTCACTTTACCCACATACCGTAATAATAGATAATATATTATGGTTCTCCTTATCGAAATAATTCCCTACACCGAGAATTATATTCATTTTTCCCGGAAATAACAGCCTTTAAAACTATAATTTTCCCCATGAAATAATTCCCCGATTCAAACTAAGGTCATTTGGTAAGTGTGAAGAAAAGAATAGAGAAAGGAAGCGGCAAGTCTCTCAGAGCCGCTCCGCCCAGGCGGTCCACCCTTGGGGACTTCCCTATCTAGATGTACCCCCACAGAATAGAGGCCATCTACCGTGTTGTTTCAAGACAGACAAGACAGAAAGACAGAAACGGCATGCTAGCCAATCAGCACACTTGGTTAAAGTCACCTGATCCGCTCAACCAGTCAACACATTTGATTTGAATAAAATTGCAATTATGTGAGCCTTTTCCCCGCACGGCCGCTTGCGAGGTTAGAGCGTCGAGAACGGCCCGCCAAAAGGTGAAATATAATTCAACTTGTGGGCAGTGGCTTCAACAAAAACAAAGAATTGTCCAATCTTCTATGCCTCACTAACGCCCCCATTGTTAATATATGGATGTACCCCAGGTCTGCCCGCCCGTCCGAATCAATGACCAAGTCGGGCGGGCGGACGGACCGAAGTGGCACTAGAATATCAAATCGGGTGGGGTGACCCCAGTGGACTTTTAGATAAGCAACTCTCCCAGAATCGCCTGCCCGACTCGGTCACCAATTCATCACTCGGTCGGACGGGCGGAGCGGTTCTGGGAGACTTGCCTATCTAAAAGTTCCCTAGGGTCACCCCACCAGATCTGATATTCTTAACTTCTCCTATAACCACTCTGCTCGGGCGGAGCGGCTCTGGAGGTCTTGCCTATTTAGAAGTCCCTCAGCGCCCCCTGGATGTCTTTAGAGTCCCCCAGGCCCGCCTGACTTGTTCACTAATTTGGACGAGCGGGTTGACCTGGGTTACGTCTAGATAGAGAAGTCCCCTAGAGCCGCTCACCTGGGCAGGGCGGCTCTGGGAGACAGAGCAATGGTGTTGAAAGGTATTTCAGTCAAGTAAGTCATGTGTTGTGCCATACCAGTTAATTGGCAGCCTTTTAAAATGACCTCTTGTTTTTTCAATGTGCAGATGTTGCAAAATAAATGATTGATTATTGTATTCATGTTTGTAATTTTTTAACTGAGACTTTTTGCCAAGAAACGATATTAGATTTTCTTAATTCGATTCGCATACTTGTGTGGAAGGAGCAAGAATACCCGTTTTACAAAAATTACAGTCAGGTACAGGGTTGGGTTTTGTCCGGATGAAATTGGGTTTGTCCACTGGACAATACCATTTCGTCCACTAGACATAACCATTTTGTCCGAATGAAATCAATTTTTTCAGTGGACAAAAACCATTTTATCCAATTTGCCCACACCTTCCTATCCGGATAGATACCATCATGATTATATACCCTGGTCAGGTATATAATCATGATCGTTAAAATCTGCACAAAGATAAGCAAGGTATACTTTTTAAAATAGCATGAAAAGAAAATTATGAGCCGTGTATATAATACACACTAGAAGTACCAGAACTAACCTATGTATTAAAGCTATTCAATATAATGTATAAAGGTACGTACGTGGTGCGCCAATCAATGCTGTTCTCTACATGTATACCCGCATTAATATTCACTGCATAATAATATCTCTATTATACAGTGGATACATTAAAAGTGGCTTTGGAAAAAAGCGTTTAGTCGAGAGGGAGGAGTGTCGGATTGGACTGAGATTTGAATTTCTTGTCCATAAAGAGATTTGGATCTCGAACCATGACGGTGATTCTTTGTGGGCAACTGTTGTATTGCCTGTTCAACGGCAAAGATGCAGTGAAAGTATGAAGTGGGACGCCAAGGTCAACCTCATGGAAAACCGAATCATTTTCATCATCATCTTCATCTGCTCCGCCAACAGGCTCCAAATCTTCTATTGGAAATTGAAGATCATTTGCGCCCTCATCATTTTCCTGTTGCTTGCTGGGGCGAGGAAGTTGTGCATATTTTCCCGGTATCAACATTTTTTCTATCTGGCTAGCCCAGTGAGAGAAACTCGGCCATTGTGGTACCGCCACATCTTTTTCGCCAGAAAACTTTGGTTTATCGGCCGTCGCAAAGCCTGCTTTCTGCCCAGAGAAATGAGCTTTCTCTGCCGTGGCAATGCCTGTTTTCTGACCGGAAAAATGAGCTTTTTCTGCCTCGGCAATGCCTGCTTTCTCACCAGATAAGTATGATATTTCTGGAGCTGTCATGCCACGTCTTTGTGTGCGACGGCGAGGAGGAACTGTGAATTCAGTTCCTGTAGCAGTATCTTTTTGTCGAAATAAATGGGTGGCTGCCAACTTTTCTAAACGTTCTTTTTGAGTGGACAAAAAAGAAAATGATTCTTCTTTCTGTTTTGACGTACTTTCCTTTTTTAAAGATAAATGCTTTTGTTTAAACTCAGCCATTTCCTTTTTGCCACCGAAATTTTCTTTTTTCGCGATTGCATCGCTTCTTTGTTCAAGCCAACGAGGGAAAGGAATTACATGACGGGCCGCAACCTTTTCTTTGTGTCCAACGTAGTTTGAATTTTCCGTCATTCGTCGTTTGCGAGGACGCCACTTAGCAATATATTCATCATCATCAGAATCAGTCACAAGCTCCTTCTGACCATTGGGTAGTGGAATTTCCGGCGCCTCCATCCCTTCATTTTGCGATTTATTGGCCCCGGTAATGCCTGCTTTTTGACCAGAAAAATGTGCTTTCTCTGGCACCTTCAATGTTTCCTTTTGACCAGAGAAATGAGCTTTCTCCGGGGCCGCCAAGCCTGCCCTTTCACCAGAGAAGTGTGCTTTCTCTGGCGCCGCCTTGCCGGACTTTTGACCAGAGAAGTGTGCTTTCTCCGGGGCCGCCGTGCCTGCCTTTTGACGAGGGAATTGTGCTTTCTCCGACGCCGCCATGCCCGACTTCTGCCCAGAGAAGTGCGCTTTCTCCGTTGCCACCATGCCAGACTTTTGACCAGAGAAGTGTGCTTTCTCCGGGGCCACCATGCCAGACTTGTGCCCAGAGAAGTGTGCTTTCTCCTCTACAGCCATCGTTTCCTTTTGTTTAGAGAAATGGGGCTTCTGCAGTTCTGTTATGTCCCGTTTTTGGATACGACAACGAGGGAAAAGTTCATTTTCAGTCTTAACCCCACTTTCGTTTTGAGTAGCAATGTTGCTCAATTCTGTATTTTCTTTCTTTGGGATGCGGCAACGAGGAAAGAGTACATTTTCAATGACTGAATCCCCACTTTCTTTTCGACGAGAGAAAAGTTCGTTTTCAGGTTCTTCCAAAATTTTTGCTCTGACATTTTTACGACTAAAATGTATGTCAACCGGTAGGTTTTCTAGAACTGGTCCTTCATTGAAAGAGGTTTCAATCTCGGAGCCCATTGTTGTTAAAGATGACGAAGTCCATACGTCATTTTGTTCTTCTGCCGGAATGATTTTTTTCTTATCATCGGATTTTCTGAAATAAGCCAGTACTGCACCCATCTCGCTGGATATGCCTGAAAACCAAATTGAAAATTAGTGATTGTGGAATGAAATCTGTGCAATTTAAATTTATTTATAAACATCAAAATTGCTACATATTTTATGATAATATTCGCCATTATGTTATTAGTGCATGTAAGTATACAGACAGATACTTACAAATACCTAGCAATGTTGACTGCCTTGGTACAGAAAAGTGCTGTTTCCGATTTCTATTGCCACCCCACAGAACTCATCAGTCTTGCAATCTTGTTGTTATAAGTATTTTGTACTTTAAATTATACAGCATTGCTTTAATTTCGCAGTGCAATTAACACAAGAGGTACAGATACAACCTAAACGACAGACTCGGTGTACTCTGCTAAGCATTCAGCATTAATATAAATAGCAAGCAAGCAACAGCAGCTTGGTTAGTAGCGCGTTCGCTGCTTTAGAGCTTTGCTGTTCCATTCCTGCCCACGTTTAGGCTATTTTACGGGACTATTTGTATGGTGATATTCTGGCTTATTGTAAGTACGAGAATATTATCTATGCATAGATATGCTATGGAGTGGGTGGATTAAAGTTTCTTGCCATAAAAACTACCTCACTCCTTAAGTAACAAGATTTGCAATAACGGTGTTCTACTGGCAAGAGTATCATGGTTACATGATTCTTAGAGTAGCCTGCGCTTCTAGAGTTGACCGTTTAATAAGGAGTATGTCTTACTTTAATAATTCATTTTTTATATTTTCATAAACATTTTTTGTTTGGTGCAGGAAAAAGCCTTACTCCACTAACAAGCTTATGGATATAGGCTTTTCCGCCACCAAACAAAAAAATGGATATTAGCTTTTTCGTTCCTTAAAGGACGATAGAAACTCGTCAAAAGCTAACGATTTATGAATCCTGAGAGATAACATCAACCGGGGTAACCCAGCCAGAGCTGGATACAAATAAAGCGATCAAATCAACATCATGTTTAGTCAGGACTTACGGAAGGTAACTTTCCACTGATCATTTTGAGATAGTAGGAAAACATAGCGACTATTTCTCTGTCGGGATTGCCTGTACTAATACTATCTTATGTTGTGGGAAATACGTACTTTAAACTTCGACTAGGTTACTTTCGGCCATAATCCAAATTAACCTAGCCATATCAGTTTTAAAACGCCAACGATTAGTACTCTGACTAAGAGATAGGTGTGATAGAGATAAGATAGAGATGAACAGGTCTTAGGACAATCATGATAATACAACTCGATGCTAACGAATACTCACTCACACTAAACTCGGTCTGAGTAACTCAAAGCTGCTCATTTAAGCATTGCTTCGTAAGAGGATTTTTTGCAGGGCACCCAAGTAACCAAGATTTGAACGCATGGTCTGCGATCATTTCACATCGAGTCATGCTACCATTGAGACACTACGCTCTTTGACTAGGTACATTTAAGGAATGACGCACATCATTGAAAAGCAAATCTCACATTGAAATGGTACAACATATAAGGAGGCCATTAGTGAATGAAGATACAAAAGGTATATGCAAATGAAATGTAACTTAACAAATGTTATAAATATGACAATCTTAGATGCTTGTTTTGATCCTTAGATTCTCTACAGGGGTCTATGTATCTACACTACTTAATTCAGAACTTCTCGATTGAATAATAGCATGCCCAGGTAGATCTCGGGAATATGTAATTCAATAAAGTGTACCTTCTCAGAATTTGATATTTCACCATTTGTAGTAACTCAATAGTATTGTTATAATTCAGTTAGCTACGATTAATCCTCTTTCTACCTACGCAAATCTTTTTTTTGTCCGTAGAAGATAGATGCTTTAGAGAATAAACATAATGTACATTTTTATAAACGTCGCAAGACTCTAAAACATAGAATTTCCTTTATAATAACGAAAAACCTTTTCTTTACGTCATATTTATGCACATCGTCGAATGCTCATCGGTTGTTTTGATTCTATCAATTTAGCAGACTGGGTAACATAAATACTACTCGGAACATAAATAGCATAAATAATGATCAATTTACTCTGCATCTGCCGTGAGTATGTGATGTTGGCATTCCAAATACGAAAGTAAGGGGGCAAAGATAATTAGATTGCAAATACTCAAATAGCTTTCTTACATGACATTTACATTTCATGTACGAATTGGTACTGAAAGTTACAGACGCTGACATCTCTGCTAATTTATTAGGCTTCTCTGTAATTACTATTTACGTATGATTTAGCCTAAATATTAATCTGAATCAGGATAATGCCCAAGGTGAGGTTTTAACTACCAAACTGAACTGAAACTATTAGCAGTAAAGCCAGAAATATCAAGATAAATAGGTACTGGTGTAGAACATATTGCAGGAAATTAGCCTAGCTTGAGGTTTAAAGCCAAACTTTAGCATTCATTTTATAAAAATTTAATTTTTTCAATGGACTTGGGCGAAATGTGGCTTAACGTTTTATACAATATTCGGTTAGTATCCACATGGATATGTTTTGAGGCGAATTGTAATTCTCCGACACTGTAAACTGTCAGTCTCTATTCATATTTATTGAAGTGGGTATTCTTACATTCCCCTTTTACTTCTACTGTATTGTACTTCCTTTCGTGGTCCAACTTCTACTTCCTCTTACTCTTTTTTAGTATATACCTAATGAAAATATTTTTACCACTAGACTACTACTATTAGTATGTGTATATCGATGTACCCCATGAAATACTAATGAATATCAGTTACATGAAAAAGGTATGCTTACTTATCCCTTTATATGTGTATTTATCAATGATATTACGCAGCTTGACATATTTTAATCAAAACTAATAGTTTATATTGCCATAATTTAACACGGAGGCTAAATATCAGTAAGAATATTTTCTAAATTTTTTCCCGATGAAAAATTGTATAAAATATGTTCTAATTCCTTTTCCTTATGCAAAAAATATTGTTTTGGAGTAATATATTTATGGAGAAAACCTTTGACCAGATTTTTTTAACTATATAAAATGACTTTAAAAGTATTTGATACAGTTCGGTACAATTCAATACAACTTTAAAATATTCATGCGTCTCGATTGCTGCTCCGTTATGCATGATGTTTGCCATACGAGTGAAGGGAATACAATAATTTCTAATTTTGTCTAATTTTTGAATTTATGAAATGTAATGTAAAAAGTATTGACTTACTTGTATTAATTGGTGTTTGGAGTAGTATTGTTGTTAGCAACTCTTCTTAACCAGGATGGAGATTTCGAAAGGTCGACCTCAGATACAGATGCACAGGTAACAGGGTGAAAGTGAGAAGTGTGGTTACTTTGTGTCGTAGGTATTGTGTTTAACTTCCTTCGGTTCAGCTTTAACTTGAGACAACGTTCAGTCACTGCATATGACAAGCGACTGTGGAAAGAGAGGTTGAAGTCGGATGTGTATATCAACGGGAGAGTTATTGGGACGCAGAAAACTTCCATCCAGTGGAAGAAGAAGTAAAGACAGAACAGAACTCATCCTATTTTGCTACTCATTTCTGCTCCGTCGACGTCAGAGATGAGACCGAGGAATGATTCACTTTTAATACAATCACATCACATCACTTGACATTCGAACACTCTCTTTCAGATTCACACCTTCAAAGCAACATCAACGATGATTTCCAATGTTCACATCAGTGATTGTAGAAATTGAATACGGTAATTATTTATTATGCGCATTTACATCATCATAATATTAGCTTTTATGTATTTATATATTATTTTAAAGGTATGATTATACTAATGTGCAAAATCACTATGTTGGTATTTATGCTATTGCTACCATGGAATAATAAGTAGAATGTATGATAAATAACCAAAAAAGATGCAATTGAGCGACATATTTATGTACTACTGGAGATTTGACCCCACCGGACAAATGCATTTCGTGTTTATGCACCTATATGTACCAGTTGAGTGACTCTTTGAGTGGCAGCTGTGAAAGTCAAATGTATTAAACAAATCTCCTTCGGCAACTATCAGTAATTAGTAGCTCCAGTGGATAAATGCCAGCCCACGGCTCTGCGTAGGTATAATTAGACATGGTTATGCATGATAGTGTGGGTGTGGGAGTTGAGTAGTTTTGCACTGAATTAAAATACTAGAAACCGTATATATAATATTTCCAAATTTGAACTTTAAAAAGCCTGCATGAACTTTTCGGTAAATACAAGTTTCGAAAGCCACTTATTAGGTTCTATTACAATAAGCAAAGTTTATTTTAGATTTAGTCAGTTTGTATTTCCGATGATTCTCATAGTATTGGTTGTCGTCGTTGTCATCTAGTTCTAACAGGTTATCATTAAAATTTATCAAAGGTCCTGTGAATTTTTACCACATTGTGCATTGATTGAGAAATTTAATTTGGAGTTTATTTATTCAACGCAAGTAAATGCATTGGCGTCAAATTCCGCGATATCCCTATATTATTACCTATCGCCCACTTAAATGTAGATACATACAATTAATGTCCTAAGTTCTTGTTTGTGTCCCCAATGATTTGTAGTTATAGTAAGTATCATTGATGTACAAAATAAACTCTACAGAACTCAAAGTAACCAAAGATAAATTTGTACTGGATAGATAAATCTATCCTTAGACCTTATAATCCATCTATATTGTACTAGAAAGTGTCGTTTTATGTTTGTGCACAAAATGTATATATTCAATAAAAACGTTTCTGAATAAGAATATTAATCCCTACATTAATTTTCGAATATCGCAAAACAACCATGGAAGTTATAGAGTCATAAATGCATATAATGTGTCTGCTTTATCTAATATTGCATAATTTGCTGCCTTACAATTAAAAACTAGCGATAGATCACAAAAATTTATTTATTATTCGAGAAATTAGAGCGTTTAATTCTTTAAAGTTTGTTTTAAGATATTTCTAGCTAAAAAAGCGTTGTTCATAGACTGATTTCTAGACAGGAGTCACCAGTCAGTTAATCAATACAAGATAAGTTAAAACCTGAACGACTGACTCGGTGCATTCTGCATATACATTCGTCAAACCAATGTATAGCCAGAACTTACGAGAAATAACTTAACATTAACCACACTGAGAAAGTATGGAAGCATAAGCATAGAGAGTTTTTTATCCTCACCTTTGACTATACTGACACTGTTTCTGTGGGCACTGCGTGTAGTCTAATACAGACAAGGGCCCTTTTGGCCCTCACCATAGCTGACCTAGTCGTATCAGTTTTAAAACGCCAGAGATTAGTACCGTGACTGAGAGATAGGTAAATGGACAGGACAATCATGGTAAGACTATACATCTTGGCATTAATGAATACAAACCAATCCACTCTCACTACAGTCGGTCTGCATAACCTCAATATTATGCTCCTTTAAGCATTACTTGGCAGGACTTTTTGCAGAGCATCCAGATAAACAGATTTGAATCCATAGCCTGTGCTCTTTCTGCAAAGCAGCTCATTTCACATCGAATGATGCTACTACCATTGCCCCACTACACCCCCGATATTTCCACTTCCATCCAGCTACTTCTTCTGATAACTTTGTTGCAATGGATACTATGGTGAACCATATGAAATGAAATATTGTTGCTAAAATGTTCTACGAAAATCTTATTTCGATTCCATCCCACGCTCCTTATAAGGAGAAAGTTATAGACTACCTCACAGTACACCTAAAATTAGGAGAAAATAAAAATCGTCCAAAATAATTGAATAGGTATATTCATGGAAACCTTAACTCAGCCTATGTGATATTCAGATATTCTCCATTTGGGAATCCTTAAAACTTGTAGAAGTAGTACAAGTGAAGTGAGTGTATGGGTGAAAGTGCGTTTGTTAAATTTCTTTCGTTACATTGAAAATGTTTTGACTATTTCTTCAGAACACCTTTTTCAATAGTGACAAATAATAAACAATTTTCATGAGTATGAAAGCCAGCTACCACAGTGTAGTGTGATGACTTTAAAATGCATGACCTGATTCCATAAAAAATTCCTTTCTATTAAGTTAGATAATGAATATGTCAATTTATGTGTTATTAGTTATTGAATACTATGTGACCAATCTCAGTCACAGCAGTCTTAGTTTTTTGTATTTACACAATAAAAATATAAAAGGTGGCTGTATACTACTTTGTATTTGCATGAGTAAAAGCAGAGGTATAAGAATTCTTTGCAAGTTTATATTTCATCATACGTTGCCTTTGTAGGATTCAATGGACTTCGGTAGTAAGAAACGTAACATTTCGTATTACACATCTAAGTGAGTTTATTTCAATTCTACCTGGCTATGAGTGCAAAGGTAGAACGTCGAGACTCTATAGTAATAGGTATTCAAGTATTCACTACTTCTACAATATATAATGATCAATAGACATTCCTGGCTGCATTTTTTTTAAAAAAGACAGTCACGAATTCCAAATACCAGACAGGTAGACTGCCCGACAGTTTAAAAACAGTCTTTAGTGTCTGCTCGACTCTATCCAGATTCAAGAGGACGGAGTATTATCTTTACTACTGCCTAAACGTACTGTTGACCGTTGACCGGATTCTAGCCAATAATGCACAGTCGCTAGAAATTTACTTATTTCAACATTTTTCTAACACAATTTATGATAGATAGATTTATTCATAACAAATTCCTTTTTGCAAAGGCAGTTGATTTGCTATGAGATGAGTTAGGTTTCAACTAGTTGGCTTATATAGACTAAAATACATTATACCATTGGTTTTATGGTATACCTACTGTTTGTATATTAGCGACTGTATGTAATAACTGAACATCAGAAACTACTTTAAATGCTGTATAAACTACAGACGAAGTTATTAATAAGTTTTGCTGTCTTCTAATAACAGAGTTGTGAATATTCCCATTTCCCATCCCCTTCTGCTGGACGTCAAGGAAATGCGGTAATTTTAAAGCAATTTTGGCTCTATTTCCCAAAGTTCCCATTTCCCACTTCATTTTGATACCCAAACTTTCCAGTGGGAAATGGGAAACTTCCCGTTATTGGTATTTCCCAGTCAAAACCTTGTAAAAATATCAAATAATCGGATTAGATCACCCCAAAATTAGCCAGAAAATTCTAAGAGTTTCCAAATTATTAATTTCCTTCTTAAACTTCCATTTCCGTGTAGGAGTATGTATTGAGAGTATTGCCTATACACCCATCAAGCTAATTTAAAGCTCTGGTTCTATCGGAGATTAGCCTTTAGCTAGTGAACACTTAAGCTTATTTAAGGAAATGTGAGAGAATTGAGCATTAGAATTGAGTGTCGGCGGTGAGGGAGGACGTACCTCAATTTAGATATGTTGGAAATTCTCGCTGAAAATGAAACGAACTATTTTTGAGTCGAGTAGACTTATTCAGAGAGAATGGGGGAAGTTACTCCAATAATGGCATTAGAACCATTTCCTCTTAATTTAGACTCTTCAAGCTAATTTTCTATACTTTGTAGCATATAACATACAATTTTGGTTATCAACTTTTCTGCTTAGAACATTCGTGAGTGAGAAACATTCTACTAATAGTTAAGGCGATAATTACTTTCTAATTGTCAATTAGAGTATACAACGCCAGGTAATTAGAATGACGTAGACGACAGCCATGTTTGTTCTTCGTAAAATGTTCTCTTCATTCTCACTATTTTTCTATTGCTTCTTAAATTGACATTATTGGATTTTCGTCTTGCTAAAATAATGTGAAAATTGAGTTCTGGAACGTAAAATTACCTTTATTGCTTAAACTAAGAACATGGATCGTGATATTTACTCTATAATATAATTCCTAATGGACTTTCACCTATAGTATTTT
This sequence comes from Tomocerus qinae, assembly GCA_020055645.1. Lineage (NCBI taxonomy): Eukaryota > Metazoa > Arthropoda > Collembola > Entomobryomorpha > Tomoceridae > Tomocerus > Tomocerus qinae. The sequence goes on along the minus strand of CM034546.1, from coordinate 46,726,429 downwards.
AGCAAATAGTTATTTCTGCTTCAATTTTTGTTGTCTCTTCATGATAATAGATTCTTGATGACAATTACAAAGCAGAAATGCAATTAATGCACAGATTGGGCTGTTTTTATAGTAATTATGTGATATTGCTAAGCTAGAGATGAGTTTCTATGTAGAAGGGAAGCCTTGTGAACTAAATCTCTCATCCCCTGCATATGACAAGAGTATTGAATCTGGCACAATACTCAAAAGGAATGAATAACAGAATGGGAGGCAAACAAAAACTAAATTACCCCAAATACATCTAGACTATGCTTGTTGTTAACAGTTCTATTAGAAATAATTTTGCAGCGCTGGAACTACTTATTAAATCTTTAATGATTTTTATTATAGGAAAGCAATTACTAGTTATCTGTCTATTAAAATACGGATCATAAATAATAAATATATATTTACATGTATAATCCTACATGTTTCTATAAAGATTTACAGCCCAGTTGTAATCACTACTCTTAAATACAGTTGAATAGTTGAAACACAATTCCAATAGGTATATTATCAGGATACCAGACACATTTAGGCTTTTTTAGACAAACATAGGCCATTGACCTAACCATCTCAATATACCTATAGTATAACTGCAAACTAGATCATCGAGACTCGCAGTTGAATGGAAAAGTGAATTTTACCAGACAATTGTCCTTTACCCAACTCAGTTAGAAAGAAAATGAAAACGATTTTCTTTACAAAATTCTTGCTCAAAGAAGCATTGAAAATATCACAAGCAATAAACGACGCAGTTCCGGTGTTATTGATATTTTGAGATGCCAACCATCGCCAAGTTGGGCAAATAAAAGTTGCATCTAAACAAAAGAGAGCTACTAAAGATTTCTCAATGCAATGTACCTTAATACACCTTAATAGTAACAATATACCTTTTCAATGTGAATACCATTATACACAGCTAAATATAATGGACATCTCTGAAGCATGACTTTGTATGTCTGCATGGATGTAAGTTCTGTATAAAATGAAGAATTTATTTTGTGTAATTCAGAACTATATACATTATTTGTCACTCAATAATAAATTACTTAAAGCAGATATTACTTTCTTACAGAAGTAAAATTGCAATAAGGAAGTCATTACTGAAAGAATCTTTAAAAATCAAGCGTATGCTTAAGTTTACCATGAGTGTAAATTATTGTTAATATAATTTCTTTCCAATGAGAAAATAAATATCAAGCGAGTAGCCTAAACATTCATTTCTTCTTTCCACAATATAAAAGGTAAAACTCATTCCTCAAGGATTTCATGAGAATCGTCAACTGTAAACATCTTTTCTTCCTAGTAGACAAAGCAAACAAAGCTACCACACAAACCCATCTTTCCCCTTTACTTACCAACAGGTAAACCAATCTTATCCTCTCAGTTCCCTTTTAACGAACTAACTTTCCTTCCATCTCCAATTCTACAGTCGCCCCTTGCCCAAAACAGTTTTCCCTTTTACTTTCTCCATTTGTATTATAACTAAACCATTACTAACCTATCAAACGGAGACCAATACTTAAACTTTAAAAACTCCTGCTCGTTTATGTAATTAACCACAAAGTAATTGAACTCAAAATCTTCAGCAATTTATATATTCTAAATCAATTTACTGTTTCATAGCTGTTTTTGAAGTACATTGAAGCACTTTTCATTTATCATTTATCCCATATTCTAAAGTTCATTGGTAAATAAAAAGCAATTTTACATTTTACTTTACATTAAAGAGTTTTCAACTGCCTGAATCGTGAAACCAAAATGCTGACATGAATCTAAGACATGATTTCTATTTGTATGACTCACATGATAAGTTGTGAACAACTTGAATATGTACATTTCTAGGAATTATAATTCTATTGTCGTATTGTATTCATATAGAACTTTTTTGTATTCAACAACAAAATCGTAGACGTCATACACTTTATAATGCTTGATAAATACGTCAAACGAAATAATTTGGATATCCGGGTTCCAAAGATCTAAACTAAGTTAAAAAGATTCTATTTCAAGAAACAAGTTGTTATCAAGGGTAAGCCAAAGACAAATAATAACTCATTACTGTGCAAATCGTATTGCGTTTGGAAATCCAAATTAATTGAATACCGAAGTATAAATTAAAACTTTCGTCAATCACGAAATATACATCTAGAGTAGACTCACATCTCTCGACTTTCAATCGAAGAAAATTTTGACAGCCTCAATGCCAAAGCACTTCGTAAGTTCTTTTCGTTCAATAATTGTATTGCTATCAACTTACAGTATGTAGTATGATACCTTTTGAAGGCCAGGCAGCAACAAATCTTCTATAGAGAGAAGTATATTTTTTTTAAATGTATTTGCTTATAAGACTTACTAATTATATTATACTTGCGTAACATTCGTAATGTGTTTACTACAAAGAACATCACTAAGTAGGTTCATGATCATGTAATTTAATATCAATGCGTAAACATTTGACCCTTTTGTTTATGAAAGGAGTTACGAAAACGCAAGTTACTAAACTAAAACTTAGCAATATTTATCAAGGAGTCGTAAATGTTTGTAATCTCGTATCCCTACAATTACCGGTTTTATGTGATACAATACAGTTGGACGTTGGACAATTTAGTACAATATTGGCTCCACTGCAATAGTCTTGGTTTTCCTTATAAACCGTATCTAAACGAACTAACAACTCAGACTCAAACAGAGATTTGTTGTACTTACATAAGTGAGTTATACAATGACAGCTATATAAGTAGAGAATAATATATAAGCACTTGATACAATTGAGACGTGAGGGCAACTTAGCAACGCCTCTCCCTCTTTACCTTTTATTACCTGCTCAGCCGAAATGATTTTTGAGGATTCATTTACAAAAGCTCTCTGAAGTGAGGTACCTACCTGACTCAACCTGCATTCACATCACAGGTAATGTTCATTTCCACAATAAACCTCAAATCAATAATGCTTATGACAATCTTTGTAATTTTGCTACCGTCTGTATAATATCTAAACGGTAAATGTGTTTTTTGTAATCGGGAGTATATTCTTGCGCTACGCTTGGGGGATTAGAAAGAATCTCTTTCCGCTTCTACCATCTATTTTTCTAGGAAAATTATATTTTATTCAAAACGTCTTTTGGCTCTGTAACTTACGTATTTGTTTGACATGTAGGTACACGAAGTGCTTTAATGCATGATCAAAGGATTGAAAGTAAAATATTTTTGGAAAATCGAGCACTCTAACCAAAAAATCAAATTTTGTTTTCCATATTTCTTACTTAGATTGAGCAGGTGGATATGTTGTATCATACTCAACAAAAATATCTTTTAGTCAAAGGCGTCTTATACCAAATGCAGAGTGAGCTGCTTTTCAAATGCAATATTGAATGTATTTACGCTTAACATTGTAGAAAAATATGTTTTCTATGGTTGATTTTATTACTTTTTGTCCAATTTCTATGGCTTTTCCTACTCCTTCCCAAACTCTCTAAAAAAGTGATGTTTATAGACCGATTTCTATTGCTACCCCACAGATCTCATCAGTCTGCCTCTCGTTGTTATATTATATACTTATACTTTATATAGCATTGCTTTACTTCCACACTGCAATCAGCACAAGAGGTTATAAACTACAACCTGAACGACAGACTCAGTGCATTCTGCTAAGCATTCAGCAAACACATGTCCAGTCAGGAATTACGAGAGATAACTTAACATTAACCATACTGAGAAGGTATGCAAGCATAGCTCCTTTTTTCTTATCGGGGCCTTTCACTATACTGATACCGTTTCATTAGAATGTTGTGGGCACTGCGTAGTCTAATTTCGACTAGGCTCCTTTCGGCCTGCATAATTAACCTAGCCATATCAGTTTTAGAACGCCAAAGATTAGTACTGTGACTTATAGATAGGTAAATGAGCAGGTCTTAGGACAGTCATGACGATACATCCCGGTAATAACGAATATACACCACAGAACTTACTCACTCACACTTCGGAACGTCGTACCCCAAGATACTCCTTAAAGCATTGCTTGGTAGGAGGACTAGGAGTTCAAATCCAGGTAACCAGGATTTGAACCCATGGCCTGTGCTCTTTCTGCAAAGCAGCTCATTTCGCATCGAGTGATGCTACCATTGAGCCACTACGCCCCCCTTCCCAAACTTTCTATTCACACATTGTAGTGGTGAAAAACATGCTACGGGTGTATTTAGGCTAATTTCCGCTATCCCTTTAAAAGTTAATCTTAAGTACCCCACTTGGTCATTGGTATCTAGATATAAAGACTTGCCAATCCTTCCAAGGGTGGCTTTAAACAATTTTGTCCACACAGAACGCTTTGATATACTTATCTAGTACCAATACAAAGGTTTTGATAACTGTAATCATTATGATATGGTAATACAAAAGCCTTAACAATTTTCATATGACTGACAAGCTTAAAAGTCAGATTAAGGTAACTGATTATCAAATAAAGATAGCTATACTATTGAAAGCAATACATACGTTTGGGTGATCATATAACGGATAGGCTTAATGTACTTGGAGCCTTGCTCGTTATACTGTTTTTACTTTAACAATGTAGTAAGTAGATCCTAACGTTTCTTATTTCTGACCATGTTACTACGGTAGAAGCTTTCGAATCTTCAATGCAAAATTGAAAGTTGGTACTCAAACAACTACTCTATGTCTTCTTGCTCTAAATTAAATTTTGTTATAATATTAGGATTAAGTTAGTTCCTTTCTTGAATGCTTATGTACTTCTACCATAAATATACTGAAAATACAAAATTTATTTAACATGTTCTTATTTAACTACTATTATAGTAATACATTTGTACGTAGAATGAATGTTGGAATTGTGAACAAGCCAAATGTGTTTCACTTATATGATAAATTCGGTTTACTTACAGTCAATGAATAAATAATTTATTCAATTAATACCACTATGTTTAATTTCTGAATAATACTTAATCTGCATCTTACTTTATACATTGATTTATGTCATGTTAATCAATCCCTCAGATCGACTAGACAAACCTATGTTGTACATTACTTTAATTCAGTACTATGTTCTTCAAAAATGTGTTTGTCTACAGAAGAGCATCAAAATGGAATAACATACCTATACCTACTAGTGTTAAACGTAAACAAGTTTTGCTTGCTCAAGCAAAAATGTACTTGCACTGGGCTCTGGGTACTGACGGTAGTATTTGGCTATGAATATTCCTATAAACGTCACTAACTAACATCAAAAGTGTTACGATACAATCTACTTTCTTTGCTTTAGTTACTTGGTGAAACTGTTTCTATGTCTTTGAGGAACTTATATATAAAATTGTGATTTGAATTGATAGTATTGGTCGGGCAAACCAAAACTCCTGGCCTTGGAAGACTTGTTTAACGTCCTCATTTGACTACCCAGCTGGCTATCTACTTTAATTCGCTCCCAACCATCTTTGATCGGAGTCTATCCATATAAATAAGTATACATTATATCATTTTCACAAGAGAACGGGCATATTATATGCTTTTACATTATATTTAAGTACAAGGGATGTTGATATGGTAGCTGTATACATAAGGTATACATATGCACCTTTCAGAATTCGTTTTAGGTGGCCAAAACCACTTATGATCACCCACCCGGGCAAAGGGGTAAAAGTAGCAAAACGTTCAAAATTTTTCACCAATTTTTTCATTCTTTAGTGTATTTTACCACCTTTTTGAATTTGCCCCTTTTGCCCACTAGCCAATGGGTAGTTGGACTGTGGTGCCTTTCTGTGTATTCGCATAATGTAAAACTATGTATCGGCCCTTACAAATTGCAGTGCGTAAGCACGTATTCAGTACCACGCTGTAGGTCGCATTAGCGAATGCATAAAATGTAGGGACTAAGGGAATCAAACTCACATCTACCCATGTAAGACGGCGGAGAGAGCCTAGTACATGTAATCATTCCTACTTCATGCAGGGTCTATTCCTACACCCATAGAAGTATTGTGAGGATAAAACTAAATGCGTATGCATTTAGTACATGTCCGATTCTTTACCGTCCCTTTCCTAGTCTGATTTGGTAGTTTAGGGGAGAATACTACACGCGTATAGTAGTGTTGGTTCGATTCTAAACCAGGTCCTATATTTTTCCTCATTTACCCATCTATCATTTAGCTGATCGCCTACCTTTAGCTCGCCACACAGTGAGAGATCTCTCACATTTCTCAGTAATTGAGAGAATGAAAATCTTATTTTCCATTTCTGTATCTGATAACAAAGTCCAGTCTTATTTATATAAAGCAATAAGCAAGTACACTCTTACGAATCGTCGTCTAATGTAGTTATTTCTCATATTTTTTGTGCCCTACATTAATTCGTAATAAAATAACATGATTTAATAACGTTGAAATATATGCATCATTGAATGTTAAAAGTTTACATTAATTAACATAAAGTAATGTAAGGATTGCAAAAAGTATTCTACTGCAGGAGACGTTCTCCGTACCTCTGAAATGCTAACCCGAACATACCACCACGTCCTCTACGAGCTAATGTATCAAAAGGTTCTATTTACATGTATTTAACTTGCTTAACTATTTTAACGTTATCTTTCGTTAAACTTAACATCAGATAATGTTACCGTCAACATTATGAAAACTGTAATTCTACTAAAGTTTCAAAAATGTTAATTTAACGCTTATTTGTGTGATTATATTTGACCGTCGTAATAATGTTATTTTAAAAGTCAAGTTACATTATTTTAATGTAAACTTGACTGCCTATAGTGTTAAAAATAACATTATCATAACAACGTTGGACTTTTTTAACGTGGACTTTTAAGAGTGTAAGTGACACTACACTCGAAGTCGGACCGTGATTGGTTTAGGCACCAAGCACCGACGCTATTTTTTCAAGTTAGACTCTTACCTGGCCATTAATACCTGTATGAATCTTTACTAACTAATGTAAGACTTATTACTAAAGACTAAAATACTAGGTAATTCCTATAATTCAATGCACAAGAGCAAGTCAGCTCATTCTCAACATTTGTATTCCCAACTGCACACAATAATTTAGTGGCCCAGTCCCACAATAACTTTTAATAGAATATTCTTATTTGCTAATACATTTTGTAATTGTCTATTATTATATTACACTCATTATTGCAATTCCGCTTTGCTAATTATATCCTTATAGTAAAATAAATCCGGCTCCTATTACCATTTAATTATTTTTAAACCATCGTGCGCCTTTAATCAACGCTTCTTATTCAGCATCAACAATAAGTCAATGAGTAGTTAACAAAGGTTCACATTCCACATATACCTATAACTCCCTTCATTGTGAGAGTCTACATATCATTTTCACTATATTGTATCTTAAGAAATCCTGTTTCAGTAAGGTATTTTGATCTTACTAGTTGTAGATTTCAGCAATCAAAAAATTCTCCTATTCAAAATTAGCCTAAATAAGCGACTAATAGTTGACTTGGGAAATGTATAAGCTGCTTATGTTTCTGCATAAAATGGCACTTGCATCGATTCAAAGGAGCATTTCTATTCAGTTCAATGTTTCTATTCTTTCGAACCTTTTGTCACGGCGATTATTCAGTACGTAATACCTATAGTTTACTTACTTACTTGTGAGTCACGCTTGTTTTAAATTTTAACTGCTGCTACAATTAAGCTCCCGGTAGGAAATTGTCAAAACTGGAGTTATTTAGTGTTTTTAGCTAATAAAATTTCAATTCCCACTAGCAAATTTCATCATCAACAAAAGAACGGCTAAATAAATCTATATTCATGTACTCATAGTGAGTAGTAGCAGTTTAATAAATGATGGGTTAGTTTTAACAATATTCTCTTCTACTAAGTTTGAATAACCGAGGATACTACTTTCAAAACCGTATAACCTATAACTGTTGAAAGCCTTTCTTCTCATTCCAAGCTGTTTGCGTCACCTACTTAACCAAAAAAGCGAACACAAAAGAATCAAATAGAAAGGGGGTAAAAATAAATTCGTGGAAATGTTTTCCTCAAGTTGGAATGGAAATTCATTAATGATGATATTTGTCAAACAAAAATGTATTTCCCTGCCTAGTTCATACCTTTTGCTTTTAAGTTCCCATTTTAGTTTGCAAAACTTATATTGCTTTTTGTTCAGATGAATAGAATTGTCTGCATTTCATATTTATTAAATATCTGCAAATTTTTATACTATGTGTAGCGGTTAGTCATGCAAATGAAAAGAAAAGTAGTTTTCTATTGAAGATATTTTAAAATCAGCATGAAAATATATTTCTCACTTACCGTATAAGAATATACTTGATAGTGATACAGATCACCTTAAAAGTACTGACGCCATAGAATTAATACCAAGAAATAATTTGTATAAAGCTTCACTGTCGTATTTACATACATAATGTAAACCCCAAATGGAATCCATGAATAAAGAAGTTAAGAAGAAATTAGAAAAATCAAACGCGGTTATTAGAAAGAGACAAGACAATATCTTCTACGTCGCATTTCCTTCGCATTTATATTTTTCTCGTAAAATCTCTTTTGCTTTGTCATATACTCCGAAGTAGCTGTACAATGGAGCTTTCCTGTATTGGGAATGCTCCTCTCTGTTTCACTCTTCCCAGAGTTTGAGAGAGAAACAAGCACGAGCAGTAGTTCTCACAAAGTATGAATTGTATTGCTCTTACCGTGAAGTCTAAAAATTTCTACCCTCTCCCTTTAATCACCATTGCAAAGAAAGATATGCGTTGAGAAACTGTTTCAATGTTTCTATAAAACTTGCATGATTATTTATGTTAATGTGATTGTATGCTATAGGTAATTGTATGCTATAATAGGTAATCTCAGTAACTACAGATTTACTAGCATTTAAAAAGCGGAGTAATATTTTAGTAATCCATGAGATAGAGTATGGTGTGTACATGGTGCCAAATGAAAGATTTACGGTGCTTTGAATCTATGGTATGCAGCGTAAAGAGAATAACTACCTGCCGACTAGTTATGTGTTGAAATATTCGGTCAAACATTACTTACCAAGTAAAGAAGGTTCGATTCGTTCAGTCCCTTGTCGAATGCTGCGAGGGAAGGAAGTTGTTTTCTCCAAACTTTCTTTCAGAAACGACTTCAGAGCAGATAAGATTTTAAGAGGAATAAAGGAATCATAGATAATTAGCATATATTATCTCGTTAATTGTGCACAAAGCAGCAGATTACTTAGTTCCAACTAAGATTATCTGTACAGACACGTTGTTAAATCATGTCACATTGTAAGACGTCAAATTTGTATTGCTAACCTGAATATAGTTTACAATCGATGGTTGACAGGAATCTGCACCTCGGATTCGGTAAGATTTTATAGCTGATTGAATTGAAAACACGCGTTTTACTTGCCACACTTTGCTTTTCAATAAGTATAACTATAACACCCACTGACGTCCCTGAAGTGGAGAATAATATAAAACCTTCAAAAAATATTTATGTATTTTGTATAACCAATCTTTGTAGTTTTATTTAGAATCCACCTCAGTCTAAAATCCCGATAGCACTGCCAAAGAAAGTGAATGCAGCTTAGCTCAATATAAGAAGACAACTACACGACACACCGGTAGGACTTCGCTTTCAACACACAGAAAGGCCGAGTGAAACCGATAAAAACAGAACAGACCTTTTCATCTCTACGAGGAAAGAGAAATCACTGGATAGGTAGCTGAAGTTCCAATTGCCATTATCAAACTATACTTGGTACGTAATAACATTTATGTTGTCAACATACACTTTCTTCCCAGACATGTACCTACCTACCTACATACCTACTATACCTACCTACTACCTACCTTGCTATTTCCAAGCTCTACCTCTACCAAACCTCACTTCGACATTTCATTCCTTAGCGCATCTCTATTACACTTGAGCAGATAAATCATGAGTCGAACTACTTTCCTAAAGCCAATTCTATTTGCTACAGTACAAAAGTCAAATGTAGTCAACTGAAACCTCTAAATAAATGACTTTCAGCAAATACAACTAATGAGACAGCCAATATTTAATAACTAATTAATGCTTGTTTGTTACAGCAAACAGTTGCAGTAACGGAAACAAAACTGCGTTGGTATAAGCCTCGATTATTTATCTCTAATCAATTCTGTTATTTTGATAATAGTGCCATAAATGTTAATGCTTACAATGTATTTTAATATTCAGGGCTTTATCTAAAGCAAACTTCAACACTTGGCTTGTGACTTGCACCTGGCATCATCATTTCACTGACAATATCAAATACGAAGGGTAGTTTTTGTGGAAACTTCAACTCCAGCTGCAACAGTGGAATGGGAAATAATCTCTCATCACAAGTAAGTCAGTAGACCTTACATAATGCCAGACTCAAAGTACTCCACAATCATGCATCAGTAGTATAATTTGTAATCAGTTAATTCATAATGCTTTGTGGAGAACTGGTATCCTCTTCAGGTCCTCACTACTTCAAATTAAACCTAGAATCAAATGTGATTCAGGTAAATCAGAAATCAAGTGTATCCGAGGCCACGTTAAGCAATTAAAGCTTTCGTGTTATTCCAATCGTAACTTAATTCAGTATTTCAGCCATATTAACGACTTTGATGTTGATGGTAAATAAAAACTTTTCTTTTGTTGCTTTCTCGATAATTTTTAGTCACAGAAAAAATAAAATGTTCCTGCAACATTATTATATTGATTTGCAGTATTGATTTTTGGCACTTTTGTGATACAACTATTGAGGTTTAGCGCCTACGTACTAAAATTAAATAGTGATTATTTAAGAACACCTGTACTCAAAATCCAACTTATAAATCTCATCCATTAAAATATAGGTTAAAGAAGTTCTTAAGTATAATTTCCTTGTAATAACATTTTTAATTAAGTAAGAAATACATAGTCCCAAAAATAGATACAATTAAAAGGGTAATTTTTTGTGAACAGAAATGATAATCGAAAATCCATTTTGTTTTCAGATGGAAAGTGGCCAGATCATGAACAGTGCGGATAAAATAAAACTGTGGGACCTACGTAATAAAACAATTAAGGCTGAAGGGGTGACTGAAAGGCCGATGAAAGTCTGGAAGGGCAGGTGCGTCACTTTTGATTTGGACGAGAGTGATGCTACCAGTTTGGTACGTAACAACTCAAGCAATGATGCTTCTTGTGAAGATGAGGGAGATTCTCCATCTCCTACCAACTCTGTCGAGGTTGTCATTTGTGACAGAATTTTGGAAACAGAATACAAGCGTTACATGGCGAGTAGAAATCAGAAATTGAGCGTAAATGCAGTGAGAGGGTTTGACCCTCTCTTCACATCATGTGCACCTCCTGTGAGAGAGTTGATAGCTGAGCCTGGGTTTTGCCTCAGATGCTTCCTACCGAGAGTCGATTGCTTATGCTTACCTCATTCGGATGGATGCCCTAAATATGCATTTCGTTCGAGAATCGGGGTTAGTGGGATATGCCCCAGTTGTTTGTTCAATCCGAGTTGCTCGGGCTGTAGTTTTTGCACTACTTGTTTTGGGTACGAGGGGTGCATGTGGTGCGCGGGTTGCGACTGGTGTCGCTTCTGCTCCAATTACATGGGGTGTAAGTACTACACCCATTGTACATGGTGCAACTTTTGTGCTGGCTGCTCTTGGTGCCAGTACTGCGTGGGCCGTGTGGCTTACGACCACGACAATCCCAGATATTGGGAAAGAGGACCCGGATGGGTGCGTTTTATTGATGTCTAAATTATCTTCGAGACATTCCCAATTCCATCGGCTATGTAGTTAGACATAATCATTACGCATTTTCGGTAGATAGATTCATGGAGCTTACTTTTCATTCCTAAATTTCCTATCAAAGAAAAAATGAGAATGTCCAAAAGTCGGTGCGGTCATTTCAGTTATATTCATTTAGTAGGTCTAATTTGGTGTCAATTTCAAATGGCAAAAGCATTTTCTATATTTTATTGTAAGATGAAGAGAAATCGATTAAGGGGTATATTATTATACATGGAAATTGTTTGCAGATTCATGATCAATAAGAGATGCACTGTGTGAAGTGTAAAAGCCATAAATCTAACTACTAAAATCCGTTATTATTATTTCTAACTTTGAAGGGCAAGTTTGTTAACCACCTCTAATTTAGACGTGTGCGTGTGTAAACGTAAAATGATGTATAAGAGCCTGCAAAATTGGAACAGAATGGCGATATTAAAATGGTGTGTTATAATTGTGATATATGTCTTTAATTGATGTATTTGAATTGTATTCCTAATTAACCTTTTGTTTTTGTTGCCTATTTTATCTGTAACTTTTGAGTCAAGTGTTATAAAAAGAAAACGCACACACGGTACGTTTTTATGGAGTGGACTGAAGTTGGTTAAAGAATACGGATAAAGTGTACTATAACTACGCTTGTATTATTTTATTTGGCATTAGTACCTATATTGGATTGACGTAATGACGTAAATGTTATTAGTAGTATTACTTATGAATATAATTTTGTTTTAAATATAATATATTGTAGAATTTTAAAGAATTGTAGAATTTTTTTGCAAAATTGTGTGTGTAAGCCAAACCCAGAAATGTGTAACTCAAAAAACGCTGTGAAAGTTAATAGTCGCTATTGATTGTAGTAATGGAACATTGGATGGACTGAGGAACAAGAAGTTGGTTTTAGAAGAGTATTAGTGTTAGTAGAACACAATGTAGAAAAGTCATTAATAATTATCTATAGTTACAGTAATTATCTAAAGTTGATGCACGTTTAGGCATGTAAAACTTGAATAAAAATAAATAAAGAATATGAATTAATATTCGCCAAAACCATGAATCGTTTGTGATTTTTTCCTTGATTAATTAAAAATACACTCGATTCCAAACTAGTAACTTATACGTATGTAATTTCAATACATTTGACATAATAACGTTCTTAGACAAAACGTCAGAACTAATTGGGAAGACACAAATTATACTGTTATATCTGTTTATAGTTTTGTTTGGCTTTAATCCTTGAACTCATTATGTTGAAATTTCTGAGATGCATGACAAGCAAAAGCGGAAAGTGACATCTTACATCTTGTCGGAAAAGAATTACTAAGTAGAACTAAATAGTAGTAGTAGTTTAACCAATGCAGTAAGTAACTGTTTTTGCTTAACAGCAGCAGCAGGAGAAAGTCGCTAGAAACATATTTGAGTCTCCATTTCAACTCCCAACGTCCCAACGTTAAGGTCGTGAGTGGGGCTATCTGACTATATACTATGGGATCTATGATCATTACTACACATAGGAGTCCTGTCATTATTTCATTCATATGTCAGCTACATCACCTAGAACATAGTATCTGGTTTCTCCTGTTATATATAATCTGTATATACTTTAGTCATGTTTTGTATAGTATACATACCACTCCACATCTGAATGGAAAAACTTGTGCAATAAAGTTTTCTTTCTTTGGGAAATTAAATCTTCCTTATTACAAATCATACAGTCCAATTTCAAGGCTTAAAATTAAAGCCAATTGATAAAATATCGAAAACAACAAACATTTTGACATATTGAAATACTACATATTATCTCATCCAATCTATGACGCTTTTGTTTTGAAAGTACGTCATTCGTTTAATATTAGGGGCAAGGATAAACAAGCAAAACTGCCATAACTGAATTATGAAACAGCTGAGGAATCGCCATCAGCATTAAACACTACGACTCTACTACTACCGTGGGTTATATATAGCCTGTTTATAATTATTTTGATTATTCATGCAGAGGAATGAACAAGTAGATGCAAAAATGTCACTCACTGTCCACCTAAGGTTGCCTTTGACCTACGGAATGGACTTTTTGGAATAGCTGCAAACCTGCTCCGAAGCGACAGAACTTATTACGACACCGAACATCTCTTTTAACGTTTGAAACGCCTCACAGACAAAACGGATGTCCAATCTAAATTAAAAGCTAATTTATTGTTCCTTATAGCACATTATGCTTCATATTATACTGAAAACGGATTTTGATAAGGTAAATTTAATGCGTCATAGGAATTTAATTTTACCGACGGGCCAAGATACCCCCATTAGTATAGTTAGGTAATTGCGCAGCTAATCGAAGACGAAGGCCAAATAGGTACACCTTTTATAGATATATTTGAACTGGTTCCTATTACCTGTGCTAAATTTCAACCAGGTGGTATAGTACATAGGGTTAGGTTTTTGAAACTGCCAGAGATATACTCCTACAAATAACATTATGTGACACTGACATTTTACTCATCCTTATTAATGTAATCAATACATCGTTTTGGAAACCAGTCAGCAACATCGTTTACATAAAACATGATAGTTCTGCTTTATTTCTCCTCTGAGATTACAAGATGACTTAGTGTTTGATGAAAATGTAAATGAGATTACAATAACTAGAGCATAATTACAAGTAATCTCCTTCTATGCAAGTTTAGAATAAATAGATCTCTAAAGTAGAGGTTTAATCAATAATAATTATTTCATGATATTATCTCCGTCAAACAAAGAGAATTGGTCAGACAATTTCAATCAAAACATAGTAAAAATTTACAATTACAGTTTTTTATCTGGTAAATTACTTTGCATTTACTTTCAAGGCATATTTTCGGGTTTTTTAATTGTATTTTTTCGTAAATTGTATTGAGTATTACTTTTTGAATACAGCAAAATGAATTAGTATTTATGGGATCTGAGAAACTATTTTCAAACTGCGAATTAGTACACCGTAGTATATTTTAATGTCTTTTGTCAAAAAAATCTAGGTGTAAAAGAGTATTATTTGTAAATATACCTATAATGTGACAGAGGGGGAAACATTATAATAATATACATTGCACAATAAAACATACAAATGGAGGTAAATGGAAAAGTTATTTAGAACGGTTGGTATAAGTTTCCGTGAACATTTATTTTGTCATTCAGCATAGGAACAACTTGGTAATAGCAACAGGCTTTGTGAATGGATGAGTAGACAGTCAACAAATAACTGCCACTCCACTCAACACTCCTAGGGCTTGTAAACCCGGTTCTGGACGGTTCTGAAAACCGGGTATAAACCCGGGTTTCGGGTACCCGGTAACCGGGTTTTGTCATTGACCAACCCGGGTTTTCATTAATTAAACACTAAATTCAGATACCAGGTTTTATGCGTGTTTCAAATATTAAAACTGGAAATAATATCAAAAAATGTATTCTCTTAGTAAGTAGCGCATCGTCAAATTCAATTTCTCATTGTGTGCAACAGAAACCTTTTATATCAGACCTCAACATCTACTTGAATTTTGTTAAATAGCAAAAATTGTAAAATATTCAAATAGCAAAAATTATTTTGTAATATAATTTTACACTTACAATTTTTCGGAATTAATTTGGTAATTAATAAAAGCGTACCTTGATTAGAAATATGGGCATTCAAAGCCACACCTACACTTACATTTGTCCAAATGGATTAAAAAACTAATGAGTTATCCTTGATAAGCCACTAGGAAAACATACAATAATATTATGTTCGATTACACCCTGTCTTTATATAAACTGACTGAAAATACTGAAATTGATAACTAATGTGATGTCTGATGTATTTCATTAAAGAAAGATTGTGCTTAGTTAAAAAATATCATTCTAATTTAGCGGTGTACGCCATAATTACACGTTAAAAATAAACATGTTCAAAACCCGGTTCCGAACCCGGTTCTGAGCCTTCAAAACCCGGTTTTACCCGAAACCCGGGTTTTGAATTTCCGTCCGGGTTTACAAGCCCTACACTCAACTTGCCTGAGTGCGGTTTGATTCTCATCTCGCTTTCCCTTGTTGACTCACTCCACAATCCACACCAAGACCTGGGAAAGTCGCACTTCTATTGCATATCAGAAGAATCTATCGCTTTGAATTTACATGTTATAAGGGGCATAGTGCAGTGGTTCTAAAATTCAACAGGTCGTTTTCTTGATATTTCCCTTACCCATCCTATCTCCATTACAACAAGTTCATACTATCTACTACTATCTTATACAGTAGATTTAAGTAGTCTCAACTGTAACTCTCACTCAATCACTCACACACGGCTTCAACCTCAGCCTCTCTCAACCTCTTGAATCTGGGGCGATATGAGTCTTATGCTAGCTTGGTGTAGTATTATGCGGGTATCGAGATAAACTGCTTTGGGGTGACATGATATTCTTTGACATTTGTAGGAGCACAACTACAAGCCCTGATTAGTTGCCTATTATGATACAGATAACGGGATAAACGTAACTCTCGTCTCTTGACTCTCGCTTAAAACTCAATCATTCCAACAACGTCTCAACTCAACGATCTCGCAAATCTGAACCTCTTGATTCTGGGGCGTTGTGATGAACCTTGCAGCAGTAACGCAGATTAGTTGTCTTTCATCTTGCCTGGTCTACAAATTACATAACCAACTTTGGGGCGACATTTTGTAACAGTTTTGTCACCGTGGAACCAAATAATAATAGTATTAGGTAGAGGTAACAACAAAAGATATAACAACTTTCTCCATTCTGATTCAAGTAAAATTATGCTGTTATTTCGATGCAGTAAGTCTTTGGTTGCAAACGACCATTTTGCAGGATTAATATTCTGTGTCGATTCTTCCACTCCATGCTTCTCTGTATGCATGAACAAATATTACCCCCTCACTCACTTTTGAATCATATCTTGCCAGCTTCAAAGCTTATTTACTTAGCAGCGGGTTATATGCATACCAATATCCGTTAATTCTCATGTTGCTAATGCTAATAATAGTAAAACGTAAAAGGGGGAGACAAATTCTTTATTGTTTCTTTCCTCAGACTATTCTATTCAAAATTTTTATCTTGATGGTGACAGCTCATGGCTTAGTACCCTAATATTATGAAACCACTGACTTGTAAACAATTCACCTTATTATTTTCCCTAAGGGAGACTATTCTGATGCTTGGTATATTATATAGTATAACACTAGCTGGAACTGATTTAGTGTGGGAAATTAAATTAATTTTCTTTTCCCAAGATTTTGATTTGTGTAGCTATAGTTAAAAATTTCAATCCCCTTATTATTAGCTTCGTTTGTGTTTTTTTAAGATAGTATACCTAATTCCATTCATATCACTTCCTGATTTTGCAACTTTGTTTTAGAAATATTAATATATCAGGGAAAGTTACATTGATGATATTTTCACTTTCCTTTCACCTACCTAGGCAAAAAGCTGTCTAATCTTTTTAAAAGCAGAAATTAAAAATCTAGATAGCTAAATGTGAATGTGGCATTAGCTTTGTATAGGTGCAGAGAGTATCCAGTCTTATCCAATAAGAAACTAATAGACTTGATAGTAAAACCGCTGCATCATGCAGAGGTACGCATCATTGTGATAATTTCATTTGTTAGAAATTAATCTAATGTTTTCATTTCCTGGTACCTAACAAAACTTTAGATACATGGCACTGCTGTCTGTAGGCATCTATTATCTACTCTCAATCCAAGTAAATAGGTGATGTAAATGTACATTATGTGCTGAGTGAGTGGTGTAACGAAAGTCAAAAATGTCACATAGTACGACTTTGGAATTGAATGATGTTACAATAAAATCCTGATCCCTGACCACTTTTCCAAGCAATGATAAGGTGAATTTTGGAAAAAATGGCAATTGATAGATGTCTAATAAGCTAGGAGTTATCAAGGCTGAGGATTGATAATGATAATTTGGACCTACCAACATGAAAGGGGCTGAAGTAAGGCAGTGGTTACACAAATACCTATCAATGATATTATTTTAATTAGCTTAGGTCCCTCGAAAGTGGGTCCTGGTATGCCCTATTAAATAAAAGTATTATAAATGTGCCCCATTTCAAAAGTTCTTGGTAAAAATTTTTTCAAATGCGGCTTTCTAATCCCTTCTTAGAATCGCATTACAAATTTCTCTATTAATTTTCATCAAAATCGGAGATTTTACGTCACAGGATTTGTAGATGAGTTGGTACTTTTCGAAAGCTCATTATATAAGAAATTTTGGGTACGGTAAAATGTTTGAGTCTTTTGAGCAATGTATTACGAAACGTAAAACTCGAGTTTTCATCTCATTATATTGTTCCACCAGAAAGTAGGCCACCAGTAAAACTCAAGGTACCTAAAGAAGGATGTCTACCAAGGCACGAGAACGTCTCGTGTTTCACTATGCCATACGACGGAATACATAAGATGTCAAGTCACGTGTCGTGAGTTGGAAAGGTCAGAACTAATGGTCTCGTGGCTAGATATCGGTTACATCCTAATGATCTGAGGGAAAGGCAAAAATCAATACCATTTTTTTAAAATCACATCAGTAGCACAATCTTCAAAGCAAACTCAAACCTACAGTATAATAATCCGACTACTGACTTAAATTTTCTTTCAGGATAGACATTATAACAAACCAATATCTACAGTCACCAGCTTCTGAGTCAGAGAATTCGTTTAATAATTTGCGTCATCACACAAATTGACTTATGAAACTTGATTGACATATCGATGTACAAGGTTCGAAACGCTAACCATAGATTTTTGTCCCTACCATTGATATTGATGAAACTACTATAAAGCCAGTTCAGAAATTTGAACAAGGGGCATTTTGTCAAAAGCAGCAATTTTTGAAAAAAAAACGTGTCATTTTAGTTAAGTATATTGGGTATGTGTACAACAAAGCGTTTACAATATTAACGAGTTTTACCATTTTTGAAAGTAAAACCTGTTTTCCAAGATATAAAAGTACATTTACACCCACCTCGTATTGAATGTGTATCTACATTAAAGAAAGTCAATTAACATTGAAATACATTTGTACCGAAGGTACAAATACTTGCCAGTAAAAACCAAGAAAAGGCTGAATATTATTGAAAGCCATGCTTCAAATTTTTATTGATTATTTATTGATAATTTGTTTATTGATGTACTTGACGGGCAATAAGCCCATAGAACATGGCATAATTTTATAATATCAATTGTATTTTTTACAAGATTTCATTTTCTAAGTCGGTAAAGAATATTATCCTATTTAGAGCGGTCATTACATACTTAATTAAGTTAATTCATTTGGCTGAATCGTGGGAATCAAGTAACAGGAAAAGATCATTTTTGTTATAGTTTAACATAAAACCAATTAATTCTCTATTGTGTATTTTACATTCGCAGACTAGATGCCATGCTTCAAATAGTAATTGGAAAAAAATCAGAAAGTCACCCTTAGCTTATTATGAAGATTTTGCAAGGTTTTCGAGAAGTAAAACCATGAAATGTCAATGCAATTAAAATGAATAAAAAGGTTAAATAATATGACATTTTCCTAGTCTATACATCTGGACAATCATTTTCAATACAATAAGGTATAGGTACAATTATCTTAATTGAAATCTGATACCAGCTCAGTTACATAAGGTTTTATGTTCCGAGTAGTAATTGTAATATGATATGTTGGTCTTGTGATTCTTGACTTCGTCACGGGTACCTACACGGTCTTATGAAAGGTCAAGTTAAGTCCTACAAGTATGTAAAGTGAAAGTTTTACCAGTAACATGTTTGAGCATAAAGCAGAATAAATTGTATTCAAACCGTGCTAATACATGGAGCAAATCTAAGTAGCATCTTTTTCTAGAGGGTTGGAGAATAATGCTTTCTATCCTCATAGAACATTCTGGATAGTCATAGAATGTTTGGTTACATGCCTGCATGTTAGGGGACCAAAGTGGCTCAATGGTAGCGTCTTCAAATGTGAAATGAGCCACACACAATGAAATACAGAAAGAGCACAGGCCGAGGGTTTGAATTATAGTTACCCGGACGCCCTGCAAAAAGTCCTCTTACCAAGCAATGCTTAAACGTATCTTGGGGCTATGGTAGTACTATATGTATAGCTATGAGTGAAGAGTAAAGCATTTCCTAGTGATATCATCCACACAAGAAGTCATTATGACCTGTGATTAGTGGTATCACCTCATTTGCCTATTTATCAGTCAGTATCTATTCATGGCATCAGTTGCCGCTTCGGACTTTAGTGATATACAATGTGTAATGAATGTAACATTCAAGAAGCACAACAAAGCCTTGGCTTTTTTAGTATGCCTGTATGTTGTATTCAGTACTGTATTTAGAAATCGATTTCGGTGGGGGCTATGATATCATAGGACAATATCTATTAGGCATAATCGCGCGAAGCGCGAAAATTTTTGGCTTATTTTGTCTAAAATGAGTCAAAAATAGCCTAAAAATCACATAAAATCGCGCGAAGCGCGAAATTTTTTGGTATTTTGAAAAAAAATTTCCTTTTTTCTTGGATTTCGGGGGGGGCTTTAGCCCCCAAAGCCCACCCCCTCAATACAGCCTTGGTTGTATTTTTAAGATTTGGCAGCTTTACTCATTTTAAAGCAGTTCCATTCGTTAAATTTAAATTATAAAGTTTTGCTTTCTGTTAAAAAATGTATCTGCTCAACTTAGAAATCCGTAGATTTTTGACTTTATAAGTTATTGTCTTACTTAATTATCAAATCAACAACTATAGGAATTCTCACCGTACCCAAATAAACACAAAATGATGGTTAAATCCTTAATGTTAAAAGTGTTCAGTGTTCCATTCCTGCTAGGTACTACTCACCTAGCTCAACTAAGTTGCACTTGATGCTAAAGAGTAAGTTCAGTCAACTTACTCTTTAGCACCAAGTGTGATGAAAATTCATAATATTATTCTGTCTTAATAAATCTCAAATTCATGAAGTAAATATCAATAATAATGTATTCTCTGCAAAATGTCCATGAGGCATGTGCGTCTTTATTGTAGTATGGATTGTGTTATTGTGTTCTTTAAAGATAAGAATCTTCCATTCTCCTCCACTGCCATCTTCTTTAGTAGCAAAGTACTCAAGTCCCAGAAAAGTATAACATACTTAAGAACTCATTAAGTGTGCTCTTAAGTATAATTTACCAATTCAGCTCCTTTTTCCAAGACGCAAAATGTCAAAAGGTTAAAGATCTATTAAAGATCTTTAAGTAGATGCGCCTAATTACAATGTGTGTAAGCAAGGGAAAAGCAAGTAAGCATACCAAACTAGGCAACAGAAGATGCCCATGAAATTAAGTGAAACAATGTAAGTAGGGATGATGGCATTATAACATAAATGACTCTCAAAACGGAATTACTTTCCGAAAAATCCAAAGCAGCTTATTATAGTGAAGAGGAGGATAATTCACTTACCGTAGTATTAATAATAGTAATACGTTGACAATTATTTATAGTTGAGTAGGTCTTAGCAGTCTTAGAGTAAAACAGTAAAGTCTACTTATGAAACCGGACCAACTTATTGTTTAAACGAAAAGTAAATGTATTGATACTTTCCTTTAAATCTCCTTACGTTTCTGATTCATAATAATATATACATCTTGGACAAATGATCATAATATTATGAGTAGTTTCTTTTTTATGCCAATTACATGAAACACTTTCTCCAGGACCTACACACGAAATTCTCCGATTTTAGACATGGACATATACTTATACTTAGATATATTTATAACATAATATAATTTTTAATGGTTTCAATGCTCTGTGTAATTTTTATGCAGTTTGACATGATGAGATTAAATTAAGTTATTGGAGAAAATTTTGTATGGAGTTTGAATAAGAAAATAGAAAGTACATAAATATGTCGCTTCATTCTTAGCAGTAGGGCATGAAAAAGCCAAAAACCCGGGTTTATGGGTGGGTGCTTGGTTACCAAAAGGAAAAACCGATAGATTTTTCAAGTCCTGCTTATCAGTCAATCCCGATTTCAATGATGATAGTGATATGCTTAGCCAAATGTTCTGTGTGACTTTTATTTCTATGCACTTTTGTTTTATGAGTTTAAAAAATATGCGTTCGTGGAAAAAATTTTGTATGGCAGTTGCATAAGGAAATAGAAAGTACATAAATATGTCGCTACTTTCTTAGATTCAATGATGATAGTGATATTGTTATGCTTAGCCAAGTTTTCCAACTGTAACCTAACAGTCTGCCAGTCATACGTATTTTATTACAAAAATTGGAGATGGTATTACTTACACATACCAATTGTAATGTAATAACCTTTCACCATAAATTAAAGCCAGAATTGGAAGAAATCTATGACCATTTCCATGAAACAATTATACTCCGATGAAGCAATTACTTTGATGAATTTTGTGTAGTAAGCACTCATGATTTGAATGGCTTCACAATACTAATCAAGTGTTCGTCTCTGTTTCGTCTCAAACCGGATAGAAACAAGCACCAAAGTACTCAAACACTATATCCTTATACTTTCTTTACGTACCGTTAAATCCTCTACATACAGAGTCTCATATTACTTAAAGTATGAACTACTCAATAAATGAAAATCTAGTAACATATAAAATGAAATGAAGGCTTACACCAAAATGATATTATTTCTGCTCATTTCCTTGACTTTCTTTTATAAGTAAACCACATTATGCATGCTTTCTTTTATAAAACCAGTACGTTTTTATAATGCTGATCTGGATTGCTTTCACCTTCAGATTTTTACCAAGGTATTTAGAGTGATGGTGTTTAGTAGAGGATTTACGGTACTGCTACTTGTGTGGAGATAATACCTACAAGCCCACAGCTTCTCTGTTCAACTTGTATCATCATTATATGGTCAAACATTAATACTTACCTGTTAAAGAAGATTTGATTGGTTCAGTTCGTTGTCGAATGCTGCCAGGGAAGGACGCTACTTTCTCCAAATCCTCTTCAGCCTGTTGGGATAGATTATATTGTATGTAAATGTTTAAACAGTAATTGCGCTATGACCAAAATTTAAATCTTTTGGTAACCAAGTTTAATTTCGCTTTATCAGAGTTTGAACTAATTCAGAAATTTATAACTAATTTTGGCAGGTTACATAATATTATACTTGTAACATACTTGTAACATAAATAATATATTGAAATATGATAATATCTGTTATAGAATCAAAAATACTTTTTTAAATATTGAACAATATCTTACTAATGTGAAATGTATATCATTCAGGTCCAGTTCCAGTAGAGAAGAATAATATTGTCTCAAGTCCCGATCAAACTGTGACAAGCAGTGGTGAGTGTACTCACTTTATAAGGAGTCAACCAAGCAGGAGGTATTGCACTTCCCCTTCAACAGCCTTTGACTGGGTACAGTAGTGGTTCGGTGAATACAGTTACAAGATACCTTTCTTTTCATCTTTGCTTTACCAGAGCACTAGCCTGGCATAAATCGAGATGATTATATGGATGGGTGACATTACAATTGCTATTAGCTCACTCTCCGAAAAGCCACTTTACTATGAACATACATACTACATGAAGATACCTAGTAGGTGCTTATATGCAAGACTCAGAAATTATAATTGGGCTTTGTGTTACCAATTAGCCATTTACTCCGCATAATTTAAATTCACGTTTTCTCTCACACTTACAGATATCACACAAAATTCAATCATCAAGTTTTTTTCACCATTACACTTATCAATTTTAGATTCTGGCATTCAAATGAGAGTCGACGAGGCTTCTATTTAAATATTCGTTTTAGGTTCCTACTATAATAAGTGTACATAAGTAGGGTAAATTAGCATCCATTCTCAATTCTCAATCTACTACCTCTGGCATAGGTAATAAGTTGACTTTTATACTACAGTATCTCATTTTGTAACTCGATAATTTACATCGAGATTAGAAGGTAATGTAATATGTCACTTTTCTCTCTGATGACTAAATATTCACTAATCATAAAAACCTATTAAATAAGTTTATAACATTTATAAATAACTTACAATTTTGATACTTTTGCAAAACAGGTTTAGAAGACCTTGACATTTGTTTGAATTTTTCTTGAAACACACTGCAGACTGCTACTAGAAGAGTATTCTAGTAATATGGAACACAAAAAGTTGCATGTAAGTTTGACATCATTTATTTGTTATTCAAGTATATAGTTCAAGTATTAATTACTCGTCCAGTGCCCTTTAGGCCTCCATATTTTTGATATAATATGATACATGATAAAGCAAGCTTAGTACAATATATCGGATGAAGTTACCTCTATTAAATTACATGATAATTCTGTTTCTAATTGTTTTTAAAATGTCCCAAAAATGATGATTATTTTGACATTTCTCACTATCAAAGAATATAACTGCAATCTCATTGCCTAATACTCTTTTTACTTATTGTAATGCATAATTATGTCACAGTTAAAACGAAAATTTGTCATTTAAGAGAGAGGCGTAGAAGAAGAGAAGCATTAAATACTTAATTTTGGTTGTTTGGGTGATTGTTCAGATGGGTGGCCACGAAAACATGAACGCTGCAGAGAAAGTAAGATTATGGGAGCTACGAAATGAGATGTCTGAACCTGAAGATGACAATGAGAATATTTTGGCGGACATTAGCGTTGGCAGCTCTGCTTCTACTGACTGGAATTTTACTGCTCGTACGGAAAATGCCAGGAATGATGTTTCACAAAGAGAAGAATCAGCTTCTCAGTTAGCCTTAAATTCTCCAGGCTTAGTCAATTGTGGTAGAATTTTGGAAAGTAATTTCAGGAGCATTGAAACTGTCAATATAAATACACACTTCGAAGGTCAGGTATCTTACTCTGCATGTGCACCTCCCGTGAGGGAATTAATGGCTAAATCTGGCATTTGCATTAAATGTTATTTACCAACCATGGATTGCATGTGCCCTCCTAATTTTAAAATGTGTCCTAAATACGAATTTCGTTTGAGAGTTGGGGGTGACATATGTCCGAGCTGCTTGTATCGTCCTGGTTGTTCCGGGTGCTCCTTTTGCAAAACTTGCTTTGCTTACGATGGCTGCTTGTTGTGTCATGGTTGCGAATGGTGCTCGTACTGCTCCAATTACATCGGATGTACTTACTTCACAAAATGTTCTTGGTGCACGTTTTCTGCTGGCTGCTCTTGGTGCCAGTTTTGCGTGGGTCGTGTTGCTTCCCACCAAGGCAATGCGAGAAGTGAATAATTGGTTATCAAGAAGGATAAAATTTGAATAAAAGGTTGTAAGGGCCAACTATATTAATGCAACGGTGTACCAATTTGGTTACCTAATATATTGATATTATTGAATTATCTACCAGGTGTCTTTTTGGCACAATAATGTTAACTTTGCAAACACAATCACAAAACGTATGAATCATGTCACATATTGCTTTTACTTGTAATTACTACCTAATTATTAAAAGGAATTACTGCATTTCAATATAGAAATTAAGATAAAAGACCATCATTAATAATTAATTAACCAAAAATTTGATAAACTATAAAATCAATAAATTATTCACTTATTAGCATCGGTTTCCGATGGCTTTATCATTTCACCCCTGCAGTCCGTCTGTCTCTGATTGAGTGAGTGTATGATTCGAACCGATTGAGACAACTCAAAGAAACTTTCATCCAGCAGATGTTCTAAGGACAATTACACACTACGAGTTCGAGAAGGTGTTGACATTGACCCGGGCGTAATTACATGTTTTATTTGTTGTCACTAGGAAAAAGTCTAAAGGTATAATACGATTCTATTTTACTGATGTTATTTTAAAGCGTTTACCACGGTATATGGAAAGAAAATTATGTCAATTAAATGATAATTGTAATAATATTGTCAACTCATCTATAATGGTGTTATTTACGGCTATAAATAAAAAAAGTTTAAAAATCCGTTCTGATTGTACAAAAAAGCATTTTTTATCATAAAACATTCTTTTCTGATTGGTACCTCTATAGTCTCTACTCTCTAGGTAAGACGATGACGTAAACTTTAAGTATCTGCCACCGCTCTGTATTTATTATTATGTATCAGTAATTAATACATACTTAAAAGTAAATACGAATTCCATGCACTTCTTAATAAATTAAATCAAGAACAATAGCATTTCTCAACACGATACTCTTAGGATGGAGTACGGAAACCACTTTGCAATAACTACTTACCAAATAATGTAGAAAATTATTATGAATTACGATCATATTTTTTGTTCTGGAATTACTTCTATATCGTCATTTGTAGCCATATTTTTTAATTCTAAAACCCAGGTTTCGATGTTGGCTTGATGAATCATGACAATGCGTTGTTAATGGCCATCTTGAGCACATGCGACTTGATGGCCGTGTGTGTTAGTGGATGAGTTGCAATAAACTATGAATGAATAAAATGTACTGAAGCTGCGATAACGGACTCCTATGACTATAAGTAATACCCGACCCGAGCTCACGTCAGCAAAATCGTAAATATTTACCGAAGCATGTAAGCTGCAATAAGTGTAAATGTAGGTCAATTTGGCAAATGCCGGTTTGGCAATGAACAAATTGTCGCCTGAGTTCAAAATAGCAAAAGCGATTTCCTGCATTTGATCAGTTTAGCAAAACGATACGAACAGGTTGACAAAATAATATTTTATAGTTTTGATGTTGTGTTTATAGCTTGTAAATATGATAATGCATACTCTTGTTATCAGAATATGCCTTCATCCTTCTCTTTTGAGTTTTTTGTCAGTTACCTTTCAAGAATGGCTGAGTCCATATAGGAGTAAGTTTGGTCACTAATACTAATTAAAATTAGTCTAGTTAACATTCGCGCGACAGGAGTTGTGTTTATATATTGCTGGGTTAATTAGTTATGAAACCAATCAAATTATATATGCCCGGCCCAGACGCTATAATCACAAGGAAAAAATAATGCTTTATTGAAAAGAAAATAGGATAATATTGTATTTGGTTGGGCATGTACATCCATGTGTTGTTGGTGGCCACGTTGGAGCACATGTTGTTGAAGATCACGTTGGTGCACATGTTGTTGAGGTTCTTGGAGCACATGTTGTAGGGGGTCGCGTTGGGCTTGTAGAGGGTCACGTTGGAGCACATGTTGTAGGGGGTCACATTGGAGCACATGTTGTTGAATGTCACGTTGGCGCACTTGTTGTTGATGCCCACGTTGGAGCAGTTGTTGTTGATGACCATGTTGGTCCTTGTGTTGTTGACGGCCATGTAGGTCCATGCGTTGTAGACGGCCATGTAGGCCCATGCGTTGTTGATGGCCATGTGGGCCCATGCGTTGTTGATGGCCATGTGGGCCCATGAGTTGTTGATGGCCATGTGGGCCCATGCGTTGTTGATGGCCATGTGGGCCCATGCGTTGTTGATGGCCATGTAGGCCCATACGTTGTTGATGGCCACGATGGCCCTTGTGTTGTTGAAGGCCATGTAGACCAATGCGTTGTTGACGGCCATGTGGGCCCATGCGTTGTTGATGGCCATGTGGGCCCATGGGTTGTTGACGGCCATGTGGGACCATGCGTTGTTGATGGCCATGTGGGCCCATGCGTTGTTGACGGCCATGTGGGCCCATGCGTTGTTGATGGCCATGTGGGCCCATGCGTTGTTGATGGCCACGATGGCCCTTGTGTTGTTGAAGGCCATGTAGACCCATACGTTGTTGATGGCCATGTCGACCCATGCGTTGTTGATGGCCATGTCGACCCATGCGTTGTTGATGGCCATGTCGACCCATGCGTTGTTGATGGCCATGTAGACCCATGCGTTGTTGATGGCCACGTCGTTTCAAATGTTGTTGGCCATGTAGGGTCAGGAGTTATAGTTGGACATGTAGGAACAGATGTGGTCGAAGGCCATGTTGGCCCAGGCGTGGTTGAAGGCCATGTGGGTCCTTGCGTTGTTGGTGGCCATGTTGGCCCAGGGGTTGTTGGACATGGTAGTCCCGGTGTTGTTGTTGACCATGTAGACCCAGACGTTGTTGTTGGCCACGTATGTCCAGGCGTTGTTGTTGGCCATGTAGGTCCAGGCGTTGTTGTTGGCCATGTAGGTCCAGACGTTGTTGTTGGCCACGTAGGTCCAGGCGTTGTTGTTGGCCATGTAGGTACATGCGTTGTTGGACATATTGGTTCCGTTGTTGTCGCTTGTTCTCTCCCTTGTCTCCAAACAAGTTGAAAGCCATATCCACGTCCAGGGGTGTTTGTTGAATCAGTGAAAAATCCAACAATAAAATTACTATTTATGTTCTGAAGTCGGCCACTACTTTTGTCACCACAGAATCTACGATACATGCATGCATTTTAAATATTAATTTCAATTAAAATATATAAGCATCTACAGGGTGTCAAACTAGGATTCAGGCCCTATGTATCTAAAGAACCGTAAGTAGCACGACAAAACCGTTGATACCAATCGAAAGCCCGTGCAAAGTTACATTGAAACACCGGTTTTCATCAACTTATTCTTACGCATTCGCTTACACCAGAAGTTCTCCCAAAAAAAGTTGAAAATATAAATAAATTACTAGCTAATTCGTGACCAAATCTGTCGCGGGGGGGCTGAATTTAGGCAGCGGTACTGTGTTGCCACTGTTTCCGCTGTTGCCGCTGGGAGGTATGGGGGTGAGCGGCAACAGCATAAAGCGGAGACAGTGGCAACAACGGCAACAGTGGCGACACGCTAGAATCCTTGGCGGCAACAGTGGCGACACGCTACAACCAATTGCGGCAACAGCGGCGACACGCTACAACCACTTGCAGCAACAGCGGCGGCACTCTGCAACCACTAGCGGCAACACTGACCAGCGGCAACAGAGACATATTAATCTGGTTTCCTCTGTGTTGCTCTTGTCTTAGAGCATTGAGCTCAGAGCAACAGTCCACTGGCTTATATTAGGTTTAGCGGCAACAGAGGAATTCAGATTAATGTGACTCTGTTGCCGCTAGTGGTTGCAGCGTGTCGCCGCTGTTGCCGCTAGTGGTTGTAGCGTGTTGCCGCCAGTGGTTGTAGCGTGTCGCCACTGTCTCCGCTATTATGCTGTTGCTGCTCACCCCCATACCTCCCAGCGGCAACGGCGGCAACAGCGGAAACAGTGGCAACACAGTACCGCTGCCTAAATTCAGCCCCCGCGACAGATTTGGTCACGAATTAGATAGTAATTTATTTATATTTTCAACTTTTTTTGGGAGAACTTCTGGTGTAAGCGAATGCGTAGGAATAAGTTGACGAAAACCGGTGTTTCAATGTAACTTTGCACGGGCTTTCGATTGGTATCAACGGTTTTGTCGTGCTACTTACGGTTCTTTAGATACATAGGGCCTGAATCCTAGTTTTACACCCTGTATGTCTTTCTAACAGAAGTAATCTTTGATTTGGATAATTTTATGAAATCTGTTTTTCCATTTCAGCATCTGTCTTGCGTACAAAAGATTAGAAATGCCTTAGTAGTGACATTTTTGCTAACTATGTAATAACGTCTGTTAACTCAACTAACTGAGGACAAACTGAATTGAACATCAACTCACCTGTCAACTATGCGTAGTTGGCCTGAAAGAGAAATGTCATAAATGATGACAGCATCACAAGAGCATTGTATGTTCATGTTGCAAGGTTCCAAATCAACATATAGAACATCGATATCAACTAGAGTGGGTGTAGGTTCATTTGATGCGACTCCTTTCACTTGCCATATCATTCCTACATTAACAGGATACTCTCCCTCAGAAGGATATCTGATGACGCCACTTGGAGCAACGGAGTACGTGGCAGCATGTTCTGTAGGCACTGTCTGCAATCCTGACCCTTCCCAATGAAGAGCAAATCCGTATATTGAATTATTCGGGGGAAAGCTGGTAGCACTGGCGTAGAGAACTACAACTGCAATGCTGGATGTTAGAGAATAACTCTCCTCCTCGTTGCTATTTTCATTACATAATCTGTGCAATGTACAAATGCATTTTTAATTGTATCTCCTTACTGTTGCGATTGATGTTTTTGTACGAATTAGTAAGAAATGTTATAAGTAGTGTGAAATATTTTATTTATTTAGACAATAAATAGATGAACTAAATAAACGTGAAAAGCATTTTTTTGTGTAACTTTACCTGTGTCTTTCAAAATCGTGGTGAGGAACGCGATTGCTAAGGCCATAAATGCTAACCGCAGAATGGATGCAATTTAAGTCACTACCCGGAATGTTGAAATTTGTAAAATTAATTCGAAAGCCCTCCATTGATTTCAGGTGAATGGTAAAAATACAAAGTTCTCCGGGTTGAATGGATCCGTTCCCCGGATAAATCAGAGTGCCATGATCTAATTCGATTGTCCCACCGCATTCTCCATTTCTAATTAAGTATTTTGGGTCAACACCTGTGGTATTTCAAAATTCTGTTAATTAAGATTAATAGTAGTAATGTTTCGACTAAATTTTTTTGTAAATTATATATTTAGATAAACCTTTTATATTTTCTAAAATTATGCTGCTGCTACATTGCAGTGCAAAGAAACCAGTCAATAAAACTACAATTACGTTATATTGTGCCATTTTAAACTTAGGTTAATTTCAAAAAGAGACGTTTAGGAGAGGCATGAGATATAAGAAAAATCGTGGACTATGATTAAAACTCATGATATTTATATTGGCAGATAATATGTCAATATTGAAAATTACAAAGTCTTAGCTCTGTGAAGTGTACTTTAAAATGTTTAAAATTGGATGAGCATAATATTTTTTTGCATTGCTGTTCCACAACGAGACTACTCCTAACTGTATCATGTAACAAGCAACCCTACATAAAACAACCTTTAATGACTAATACTAATGACCAATTACTCCCTTTGTTTCATACATAAAAAGGTTGTGTTCACACCATACTTTGTATACATAGACAGATAGATAATAATACTACAATATATTATGCTTATCACTATCACTTGATATTGACATAAGGATAACTGTGTAAATAAGGAAATGGGTGGAATAACTCTCGTATAAATGTTTAAGTACCATCTATACGAATGTGTACATCCGAGAGACAGTGCTTATATAATTTAATGCTAATTACATTAAATTCTATGGGTGACTTGTACTACATTTATAATGGTATATTATTATTATACTTTTAAGTAGTTTATGCTAATTGGTAGTTTGGTAAGTAAGTTTTTCTGATTTATGCTACTCTGGAAATTGGGAAACGTAATAAACTGAACTAAACGTTATAATATTAAGCTGAATATATAGTAACATGTAAGCATGTAATTATTGAAAACTTTGCAATTTTAAATGTTTTATGCCAATAATAAAGATACGTAGATGATTATTCCTCCCTCTTTAAAAATGACGTTATTAACTATTGGAGAAGTTTTACGAAAGTGTTGATTTTTTCTATGATTTTCGGAATTGTAAAAAACATTTAATATTATGAGCTTTTGCATTCATATCATGCCGTAGTCTTGGCTTCCGAGCTCCATTATGATAGTTAGGTATAGTCTGTAGGCTTAAAATGTGTATTCTGGTTGTATACATAATTAAACTTGATTACAATTTATTAAATGTGTATTATTTCACATATACTGCAGTCAGTAACATAACATAACATTATCATTACCACGAAATATACGTGATACCAAAATGACTTTATTGCATGAGCAGGAAAAAATGATAACTTTTAAACCACATTGGAGGTAGTACTCCTCACAGCATAAAATAACAGAACAGGATAGAATGTTTTCAATCTCAATTCAACGGCAAATATGTCTAGAAATTGTTTTTGTAACTTCTTTCTAAAAATTTCAATATTTTTTCTTCTTTTCCAAATTTCTTCACAAGAAAAATTTTATCCTGTTGCAGAAGCCACATCATGTGCTCCAACAACACATTATAGTTTGCCAAACTGTACTTTTTCGTCATCAACAACTAACAGATTCAAAATACAGTGTCTACAACCCGGCCTTATAAGGATTCAAGGAGAATACTCGATTATCAAAATATTTTGTTCAAGTACCTATGCAATTGACTTTTTCTACTTTGGGCATCAGGTTAAGTGAAACTTTAATATTAAAACGTATTTATTCCGTTTTTTATAATTTTTTCTCATAAAATATATTTATTGAAGCCAACCGAGGCCATAAACGTTACATGGAGCAAACAAGTTGGAGCCAATACGTATGGAAAAGAGATAACTTTTGAATTGGAAGTTTTGATCTATAGTGTTCAAGCTTTATTTGACTATTACAAAAATATACACCCGAATCAAAAAGTCCATACCTATACACGGAGTGGTAAATATGTGATTAAAGGAATTTGGAACACTTCGTTGGAGTCTACTTATAATATATTTTTTGAAGATGGTAAGGCCCCAAAATCAGTTATAATTTTTAAACACCATGATTCGACTAAATTACTTCCCTTTGCATTTACTTGGAACACTTTGCTTCCTTTCCAATAATTAAGAAATAAAAACTGCCCCATAAAAATAATATAATTATTGCTACGTATTGGTTAAATGTGCAAGTATTTAGTTTAAAGCATTCGTTGTTTAGTATCATGAATGAATGCAAATATCCGCGTTCATTGTCCATCAGTTCTTATAATAATGGCTTGTGGTTGCGTGTTATCAATAGCAGGGATTACCAGCTAATACTATTTTTATTACAAAGTAAACAAAAGCAGAACTTTGTTTTACCATTATCTCTACTTTAATTGTTCGGTTAAATAAGGTAGGACTAACTTTCCTAAAATGGGTAATATTTACTGAAAATGAAAGTACACTTGTTTTACTAATTCCAATATTCTACAAACACAATCTTACTCTCACCGGATTTTTCTATCCATTTTATTTACTTTTTGAATGGAAATATGTTTTTATATTTTACTACGTCTTTATATTGAGCATTGCTATGATAGACGATAGGCGCACATAAATTAGCTTACTCTACAATACTGATGTAGTTATCTATATTGTGTGCTTTAGATAAAAAATATGTTTCTCTTTTGTTCCTCCATTAAATATTTGAATATGGATTAACAATATTTATAATTACCTATAGATATATAACAAAATATTATTTTGTAGAGCTAATGTGATATTAATGTCTTAGATTTGTCTAAACCAGAATTTCTACGAAATTCATTGACTACTACACCCTCTCATAAAGGCAGTCATTACCTGTTGCCATGTCTAAGCTCTCGCTACAATTCAAATGTGACTCTGGTGGAAATAGTTGGAAATTCTGAAACTACCCTCAGTGATAATTACGATATTCTCAAAGGATTCTCAATCTCAACGACACTCTCTAAAGAAGAAACTCGAAAGCATTTTCAGTGCAGACTTCAGCATGACAACATTTCGGACAAAATGGACTTCAAAATTATGGCAACACAAATCCAGAGTAATTTATATTTATTTTGTGATTCAATAAGAATTCAAAGGAAATTATATTAGGGAGAAAACTATACATAAACCCAGCCTCGATTACTTACGTGCAAAAATACGTACATCTGTACGTTTAGCACAACCAATGTAATTTAATGTGTAATGTGACCAACAACGCCCAATGTATCTATGTATGGAAGCAGCATCTCTCGCAATCCGGGCCCGGGCAAGTATAGGTAGTCTCACCACTTAACTAGGTATGTGCGTATATAAGAAATCAGGGAATAATTAGGAAATGTCCTACGAATAGATAGTACAGCTACAGTTCCTCAAACTCATATTTCCAATATACTACATCTTTAACTTAATGCCCTTACGCTTTCAACCGTCTGACATGGGTAGGTTAGGTTTGATACTCTTATAGTTCCCAGCCCAACACGCATTCTTATATATATATATATTATGCTAATGAGGTTATACGAGTCTTAATAAAGTGTGATGCTGACTTCGAGGCTTGCAGATAGCCGGCAAGTGTTAATATAGCTTTACATTGTGAGAGTGCAGAGAAAGGCACCTGTTTATACTGAAGTAGAAGATAAAGATATACGAACCCGGGATCGGATCTTACTACCTGTATTCACATTCCTATCACTTTTCCTAATTCATCCCCGATTTCCTATACACACATAATTTAATGGTCAGAATATTTGCCCGGATTGTGAGAGATGCTAGCTTTGTTACTGTTCATGTGTGTGTACTTTTTATTCCTTAGCCTCTTTATTTTGACTACCCAACCAACCCAGGGCCGCAGCCAGAATATTTCGATTTTAGACAAAAATTTCATTATTTTTCTCTATTTCGGGGGGGGACGTGTTCCGGTCTCTCCCCTCGCTGCGGCCTTGAACCTACCCATCTATTCTAATTCATTCTCTATACCTCTTAATGTATACCCATAGAAATTAGAAATATATGCACAATTTGACAATATCTTAACTGCTTGCTTTACTAATTTACATTTTACTTCTCCACTATATCAACACAGCAGGTTATGCTAATTAAAACAACGACACACTCGGTGAATTCTGTAAAGCATTCAGCATACCCATGTCGATGTCTAGTCAGCACTTACGAGAGATAACTTAACATTACCACAGTGGGAGTATGGAAGCTTAGCGCCTTCTTCCTTACCGGGACTTTGATTACTTATAATAAATCAGTATTACTGATACCTTTTCATTGGATTGTTGTGGCCCCTGTTTAGTTTAATACCGACTAGGTTTCTTTCAGCAGGCATTCTAGTTGACCTGCTCATGGCAAAGATAAGTATTGGGACTGAGAGATAGATAAACGAATAGGTCTCAGGATAGTCATGACTGTATACGTCCCGGTAATTAATGTTTTCAATAATGTACCCCAACGCATACCTTCATGTGCTAAATTTAGTACAAATATAGGTATGCGTTGGGGTACATTGTCGAAAACACTTATAGCGAATATACACCTCAGATCACACTGCTCGAGATTAACTTCTATTCTCCGTACCCCTTAATGCTCCTTTGAACATTATTTGTTAAGAGGACTGTTTACAATTTACAGCAGGGTATCCAGGTAACCCATGGCCTGTGCTCTTATAAGCAGATCATTTCACATCGACATCATTACCCTCAACTAGTACTACGCTCTCTTCCATCACACATTTAAGAATAAAATACATTGATGCGATAATACCATGACTGTAATACTTAAGGTATAAATGCCAAAGTTTCAAGCACGTACCTAATCATATATTAAAACTTAATAAGCGTTGTTTTACTTTGATATGATTCAGTATTGCGTATGTAGCTAGATATGACGCACATCATTTGCAAATGTAAATCTTGCATATAGAAATGGTAAGATATACAAAGGGGCATCAGATACAAAATGGAATGTAACTTAATAAATACAACCTTCGATGATAGTTAGATGTTTTAGAGAGGTCTATGTCTCTGTCCTACTTAATTCAGAGAACGTCTCGATTGAATAGTAGCATACTGAGGTAGATCTCGGGGATCTGTAATGCAATAAAGTATGGCTACTCAGTATTTGATATTTTCTTACTTGCCATAACTCAATAGTATCGTTATAATTCAGATACCTACGACTAATCCTCTTTCTACCTACGCAAATATGTTTTGGTCCGTAGAAAGTGGAAGGTAGATAAGATGCTTTGGAGAATAAGCATAATGTACATTTTTATTTAAGTCACAAGATTGAAGGAGACTGAATTTTCTTTAAATTGACGAAAAAACAGTTTCTCTTTGTCAGATTTGTTCTCCTCCTCGAATGTTCATTGATTGTTTTGATTCTATTGATTCAGTATAGCTTTGGTAAAACGAATATTACGCGGAATAGACATATGCGGCATAAATAATTATCAATTTGCCTTGCGTCTGCAAGTATGTGACGTTGGCTTTCCCAGTACGTGCG
This sequence comes from Tomocerus qinae, assembly GCA_020055645.1. Lineage (NCBI taxonomy): Eukaryota > Metazoa > Arthropoda > Collembola > Entomobryomorpha > Tomoceridae > Tomocerus > Tomocerus qinae. Next base: position 46,690,706 of record CM034546.1, on the reverse strand, counting down.
TAAAGGGGTCACGGTAATTAGATTGCAAATACTAAAATAGCTATCTTACATGACATTTACATTTCGTGTACGAATCTGAAATTTACAGAGGCTATGACGTCTTTGCTAATTTACTAGGTTTCTCTGTAATTTCTATTTACGTATGATTTATCTTGAACATTCCTGTGAACTGAAATGAACCATTCTCATGGTGAGGTTTTAACCACCAATCTGTACTGAAAATAATAGAAATATCTGTAAAGTGAGATATATATAGATCTTAGGAACGATCTAAAACATATTTCAAGAAAGTGGCCTAGTTTGACATTTACAGAAAACTTTCGCATACATTTCATAAGATTGCAACATTCAATTTTGCAATTTTTTGAATTACAATTTGTTGTATTACATTTTGCAAGCAATATATCACGACTTGAAACGTCAGCTGTTAGCTTATAGCAATATGATGTGGATTGTACAGTTAACATAAATATATACCTAAACTTTACAATATCACTTAACCCCATAAAATCCGCTGCATGGAAGTTTATATTTATCATGACCATCATAGCTTTGTATCATAACGACACACCCGGTAATAACGATTATGATACATGACAGACCTTACTCACACTAACTTTAGTACTCCGTACCACAAGATGAGCTTTTTAAGCATAATGCATATAAGTAGAAGATAAGATAATAAGACTTTTCTGCAGCTCATCCAGTGGGATTTGAACCCTAGTCTAAGCTCGTGAGTGAGCTCTATCCACAAAGTAGCTCTTTTCACTTTCACATCCCAAGATGTTATAACCATACCACTTCGCAATTTTTGCTTAATGTAAGCCATTGAAATTGCAGTTAGTCAAAAGAAGTTGCAAAGCGCTGTCCAGTAAAAATTATTTTATACAATTTTATAGTAAAAAGAACGATAAACATTTATCACAAACGTTTTTTAAACCCTCTACCAATGGGCTATTCATTTATCTGCATTTCTTTAGCATTGGGTTAATTGAATTATAGCCTGGCACAGGAGTTTGAATCTGAATTATTTTATTGTAGTGTTTTTCAATTTAGTAATTTTTTAACAGTGTTTCTGTATTCTTTAATATATGTGATGTTATAGGTATTTTTGGAATGGAGCAGTTGTTGACGCCAGTAAAAGGAGATTTTGTGGAAATTAACTACAAGTACAGTATAGATAACCGATCTGTTATATCTGTAATGCCTTGGTGTCGGGTGCAAAATCTGAACGAGCCAAATACAGTATTGACCGCGATTCCAGCACACAATTTTGCTTATTTGAGACTTGTTCGAGAATTTGTTCTACCGGTAACACTTTTTAACTTTCCAATTAATACTTGCCGCTAGAGAATTTTCAGTAAAATCATAAATATATTGTTTAAATGAAAATTCTTTGCACCTACTTATTTAAGATTTTTGATAAATATCCTTTTAGAAATATGCCAACAGTAGTTACACTGTCAGAATTGGAACCGAAAAAGAACAACTTCCAAGGGAAATTAAAATAACAGCAAATGATAGTCTTCATGAAAGATTTGGAGTTACATTTTGTCAGTCTGGGCATGAACATAGATTGATTGAGTATGGTACTGCCCATACTACTGGAGAAGTTATTAAAATTCCCTATGGTTTAGGTGAAATTTAAATATACTTAAATATAATTATGTATATTAAAAATGTATGTAAAAATGTTAATGACTTTCAAAAAACTAATTGATTTTTATTTAACAAGAAAGTATACATTAATTTGAATTCGCAGACTGGACACTTCTCAATCGAGAGAAGTCAGACATCAAAATATTCTATTTGTTAAAACTAGCAGGGAATTTGGATGATACAATATTATATGCAAATACAATGATAACATTTGCATGTCGAGTACACGAAGCAGTGGTTGTCAAACCTACGATTTGGTACACGAAGAGGAAAAACGGGTCACATATTGAAGGTTATTTAAGCCAATTTTTGAGATATATTCGTAATCCGATACCAATAGTAATAATAACTTTTTGCTCAGAGTTAATCGACTACAATTGGATTGGAGTATACTCATATTTTACAATGAACGTGACATCGGACATCACTCAGGTTATTTGTGCTGGCTCATTTTGGTATTCTACAACGTGGAGAAATATTTCCATGAATTTAAACTTAGTTGGTAGGATTCCATTTATTCGCCATTTTAGTCTAGTTATCTATATTAAATGTTATTGAGCTTTGATATTGATACCGTTTTTTAGTGGGTCATTCTCCGATGATCAAAACAAATACGTCAATGTATACCTTCCGGCCAAATTTGCAACATCAAATACTGAATTGTGAAGCCGAAGGCAATCCACGTCCCAATCTTTCTTGGCATTTGAATAAATTTGTAATGTTTGAACGATATTTGTAGAATTTTTTTTAGCTTAAATTATAATCGTTAATATTTTACATTTTAATTAACTTACAGGACATTTCATCAAATGCAGTAAGAACTGAAACATCGATAATTCTAGATTTCCCAAAGATTGCACACAGCCATGCAGGAGTTTATATTTGCAAGGCGGAAAATCAGTTTGGAACAGTTGAAAAAAGTTTCACGGTGGCTGTTGAAGATGGTATTTAAATGCTACAGTTCTTAATAATTTTAGCCAAACTATTCAAATAGGTTTTAAAATTCTAGAGAACAAATCTTATGAAATGACTTTTTCAGAGCCAGGTGTTAACTACTTATTGGTTGTCGGGATTCCATCATTGATCGTACTAATTTTAGTAGTTGTAGTGTATATTTATATTCGACAATGGAAAAGACAACAGGTAAATTTATTTTCAAGTCCCCATAATGATTACTAATTACCCATGTTATTAAATATTATTTTACGTCTAGATTGGATTAACAAAAGCTGAAATCGATGAATTTATACAAGGACAAATTGGTAATCGGAGAAATTCAACGACTAATGAATATGCCCATGATTTTACCCAATTGACTCCTTACAGTGGAGAATTTGAGATACCTTCTACAAAATATCAGATCGGTAATTGTTCATAATTAATTGACAATAGTAACACTCAAATAAACCAACTTTTGTAAATAGACCAGTCAACTATATTGGGTAGTGGTGCATATGGAACAGTTTTCAAAGGACTTGTAGACGGTATAGCAGTGGCCGTCAAAACGGGGAATCAGTACGCTGAAAAATCTTATTTAAAGGCATTACTCTCAGAAGTTAAAATAATGATTTATCTCGAAAAACATCCCAACCTGGTCGAGTTTCTTGGTGCAAATACTTCAAAGTTATCAGAAGGTAATTTATTTTAATAAAATTATTATTTCTGACAATTTATTGAAAATACTAATCTTTTAATTCATTTAGGTGTTGTATACATATTTATCAAATACTATCCTCGTGGTAGCTTGGAACAATATTTAAAATCAAATCGACAAAATTACTCACACGATGTAAAATTGGAAGGGTATTCAAGTCTTTTCATTTTTTGACCATTTATATAAATACTAATTTTAGCCTCACGTTCTATCATAGCCTATAACTTTCAACACGCCCAATTACATCAGTAACTGTCTAACTAACGAGACTTCTTTTACTTATATGCTTCATCATTTTTATTGACTAGAATATTTAGATGATTTTCTCTGAGGAACTCTTTTGCTCAGCCATTATATTATTTGATATTACATTATATTATTTGATATTACATTATAATATTACAGATAATTGATAAGTTAAGAATGTGGGAATTTAAATTACAGGTCGTATACTAATAGCTTTGGTTATGCTTGTTTGCTTAATTGGTCAATGGAAATTGCCGAGGGCATGGAATATCTCGGAAGGAAAAGGGTAAGCAAAATTCCTGTATCTTTTATTTCGTACAACAGAAGTATAATGCAGTTATTGAAAAGGAGAGAGTGCAATAATTAAAGTAGCAAAGGTAAGTATGGATGAGATGATGAGTGATGAGAAGAGGATGAGACAAGGAGGAAGGTGGTTGGAGAAATACAAAGACAACTAAAACTCCAAACAAGGAAATAGTGAGTACATGTAGCGTTTACACTGGTATTAAGTGTGCCTAGGTCCAGGATATTATATTATAGCATGAGTGAGTGAGTGAAAGGCAGAGAAAGACATTTGTCTCTTCGTTGAGTGAAAGGTTGTTGTGTGTATGGAGAGAGAGTGAGTAGGCGATTGAATTGAGTGGCCAACACTAGGAATGCAAAGCAATGAAGCAGAGAGATGCGAAGCTTGACAGGAAGAGTTTTGGAAAACAGTCCTGCACGTATCGAAGCAAGTAATGTACTGCTACTTCTTACTAACTACACAGGTAATACTCTAAGTTGGCTTTATTCTGGACACCAGTACGAAAAACGAGGGAACAAATTCATTAAACCTCTTTTCGACAGGCATATATTTTAGTAACTAGTAAACCAGATATAAGATGTAACTATGTAACACTACAATATACAGAGTGTAAAATTTCTATTCGAGCCCCTTGTACCAGAAGAATCGTAGCTGTAGGTAGGAAAGCAAAACTTTTGATATCAATAGAAAGGTCAAACAAGGTTACACTACTAAGTGTGCTTTGATAAATGTCACTTCTGTCGGTGGTGGAACGTGAATTAATTCTCTAGGAGAAGAATAGAGATGGTCGCGGTTTAGATAATCTACTAGCTATCCATGATACACAAAAACTATTTTGAAATTCAACCACCCGCCTGGTTGGACTATACACATTTTAATATATATTTCCCATAGGTAATACATGGAGATTTAGCTGCACGAAACGTTTTACTTTCAGAAGATTTGCATGCCAAGTTAACGGATTTTGGTCTCTCAAGACAACTTTACGATTACACAGAATATGTTAAGAAGAATCAGGTAAATCCAATTGTACTAAATACCATAACATGTGAAGTAGGCAGCTTATACTTACATTGCTAAAAATGATTCTGGTATATTATTATGAATTTCAATTACATAACATTTATTCATGCAAAAAATGCTTTGAAGTAATAGAAATTTTTGAAGCATGGTGATTAATTATAACTATATACCTATATGAAAAATCTGTAGAAATAATGATATACCATAAGGTTGGGAAAGGTGTTACTATAATTGATATAAATTTTGGCAAAGGAACCTCTTCCATGGCGTTGGATGAGCATAGAGTCACTAAGAGACATGTCATTCTCAACACAGTCGGATGTATGGTCATTTGGAATAACAGTTTGGGAGATATTTTCCCTAGGCGAAATTCCATATCCGGGATTTACATGGAATATGTCATTTATTGGAGAACTGGAAAAGGGACTTCGAATGGCTAAGCCTAGATACGGCTCCGATTCTATGTATGATGTTGTTTTAATCCTAATATGCATATACTGATACTTGATACTTATTTATATTCTGATATTAATCATCCTCACAGTTACTCAGAAATAATTTATCAGTGTTGGAAAGAAGATCCTGCCCAGCGACCTAAATTTCAAAACATTTGTGAAAAAATAAAAGCTCAAAACGTCCCTTTGCAGACTTCTATATTTAATAATTATTATAATGTCTAAACAGTATTTTAACATTTGTATTGGAAATTTGTATATACAATGCTTTGAAAGACTAGATTTAACTATAACTCGATGTACAACATGTAAAAATAATTACTACTGAATTATTATAATATTGTATGATACAATGTACAGTAAACAGACGTAACAAATACTAGCATGGTATTGCAAAGGTAATGTTCAGAATTTCTATCTACAAAAATAATATCCAAACTAAGCCCTTCATTTTTAGATATTCCATTCCTCCTTATACTAATACTAATACTATTATATAATATTATGTTGTTACTTGTTTCTATTTAAATTTCAACTTAAACTCTAGCTTTAAGCCAATAAAGTCCAGCATTATTGTTAAGGTCAAGTTACAAGTTATATCAAGCGCAGAATTTTCCCAAGTAATATACCATACATACTATAGGATCGTATTTGTAACAGTAACAGACATAGTAACATGCAGAAGTATACAAAGAAACATACAATTGCACTCAAACCGTCAAACCTATTAAATGCTTTGGCAAAGTCAATTTTAATGCTTAGTTCTAAATAAAGATTTAATTTCAGATTTGCTAACACGTGCACATTTATAAGTGTATTGTACTTTCCCCTATGGCATATTATTATACCTGCATATCGGGTTTTCTCATAACCAACAAAGTTATAATATTATGTCCATGTTTGTTTTATATAGGTTACTATTATTGGTTTGTACTTATACCATATATACCATCAACATAATATATGAAAACAATTTATGATTTAGGATATGTTAAAGTTGATTGCAAATTTGTTTATTCCTTGTGACTTCTGAATAATTTATTTTGCTTAAGTTTGAAAATATATTCAGCAGAGAATATAACATTGGAAAATATTTTTTGGCTAGCTAATATTGTTTATGTACTGGGAAAGAAATAATATTATCATTTAATCAACATAAACATAATGATAATCGAATAATATAAATGGCATCTCTATATTATAATCGTAGATTTGATAAAGCAATAAATTTACCTGTCTATATATATTATAATATATCATGTCTGTACGTGTAGTAGGAAGAACCTAGGAAACCTGTCGTCCTTTAAGGAACCAAATAGCCTATCTCCACTTTTCGTTTTGTGTACGAAATAGCCTAAATCCATTTTTCGTTTTGTGGATGAAATAGCCTATCTCCATTGCCTAGACACTCTCTACATAGCACCTATACATGGCGCAGCATTTAGGCTCCATGGCGTTTAGGCTATTTCGTCCACAAAACGAAAAATGGAGATAGGCTATTTCGTCCACAAAACGAAAAATGGAGATAGGCTATTTCGTCCACAAAACGAAAAGTGGAGATAGGCTATTTGGTTCCTTAATGGACGCTGTATATATTACGTAACGCAAAACACACTCCCCCATGTGTGTTTTGACATGGGTATGCATGGCTCCTGCTCTAGATTTGTCCCTTAGCTGGGCTCACTAGTAGTATTATATTCGCAGTTGGCTTAGGTAAGTTGGAATATTTTATTGCAATACTTTTATAGTCCCGAATATGGTTTGCTTTAAGAGTGCTTTGCTTTGAGATGTATTAAATGTCTCTGAATAATTCATTCCCAAAGAAATAGCTGAGGGAAAACTTTTATATGGGTGAACTAAATAAGTTGGGCTATACTAGCTCCTTAATAAGCATATGAACTGTTTGTTATAAAAACGTTGAGCACTAGAGGTTTTGATTTCTTGCAAAAAAGAGACTGTTGGTGAATGCAAGTCCAACAATGATGGAATATCGAAAATCATTGACGGCTTACAAATACTGTGTAATTATCATCGGCTTTTTCCACGTAATTCCATTTAAATGGAAGAAAGACAGTTTCAAGCGTGGCAACCTTCCTGTTCAACAGTCAAAAATATCAGTGATCTTCATAGCAAGTACTTGCTGGCTAGCCTTGGATATGATGTATCTCTCCATCGTGTTATATCATACCATAAAAAACTTCGATGGAAATATTCCAAATACTCTATCGTTGATGCAGCATACGTTGAGTCGTGGTGGTTGCCTCGTTTCACATTTCGTTAATTTATGGAAAACGGAAAGCAAAGCCGAATTCATCACACAATTTTACCAGGTTGACAAAATCTTCAGAGGTGATTAAATTTTTCTCGGACTATAATTTATAATAAAATATGAAAAATCAAAAAGTAGCTAAAATTAATGATTTTAACATTTTAAATTTCCTACGTAGAAAAATTTCCCAACCTCCTTAAGGAGGAGGGACATGGAAGTCGAATAATCTGGGTATTGACAATGCTGGCTATCTTTCAACCTTTGGGACCCGTCATGGCCTACTTGAAGGAAAGGCATAGTAATCGCTACTGGCCGTCTAAAGTGTTGCCACTGGAAATCTATGATTCCATTTCCGGGATTATATTCTTTGCTTTCTTGGAGTTTCGTATCTCGGCCTTTGCAGTTGGTGTCGCTTGCTATAATGCATCCTTTATGCTATTGTATATTTCATCAAATCTGCATTATTTGCAACAACTGATACGGTAAAGAGTTACTGCTTTAACATATAAAATCCGTTTAATGTGGCTTCAAATATGCAAAATTAGTGCCAAATATTGATTGCTTTAATGTATCAAATATTTTAAATTTTCTGAATTAGTTACGACACTGATGGAAATGAAGAAAAGCAAAACAACGCCAGATTATACACCATACTAAAGCTGTTGAACATTAGTTTCAACAAATGCTACTCTGTGTGGTGGGCACTGTGTAACCTTCTCCTATTTATCAATCACGTCGCCATTTCAGCTACATTATTGAGATGCCGAGAATTGATGCCATTGTCATACTACACATTTCTGATCATAGCAATTACTGCAACCTTGTGGTTTGAAAAGAATGTGATGGGGGCTGGAGGAATTCTGTATGCTGAGTCGCATGCTGTCATCCAATCTTACAAACGATCTCCGGATGACATTCAAAGAAGATATTTCGTGTCTTGTAGACACATGTCAATCAACGTGGGTTCATTGTACTTCCTGGAACCAGCAACTGGTCTAAAATTCATGGCACTTGCAGTGGAAAATACGATTAATGTCCTTTTAGTAATATAAATTTAGATGTAGTATGTAACTGTAAAATTTATTGGTTGCTCCAGTTTATCAATAAAAACATTTCATATCATGCACTAATATTCATCAGTAATCTCTGCATTTGTTCAAATTTCAGATGGTCTTATTCGAATTCTAATCTAGATCCGAATTTAGTTCATTTAAATTTGTACTTATCTTTTGCAACCGTATAATAAATTATACAGCGAAATGGATGACAGGATTCTAAATAGTATATTGGATGACCTAAAAGTTAATCTAATAAGCAAACAATATTTTCAAATGCGTAAGTAACCAAGAAGGAAAAGGAAACAAAACAAGAGGTGAAAGCAAACTTAGAAAACGAAAACACGAACAGGGTGAACAAAGCGATTACCATCGCATCACACATAATTACACTATAACCGGCGATTAATGTTAGAAGATCTATCTATATTCAGACTTGTAGCTACAGCGAAGGTTCAAACATTCCGTTGATTTTTAGGATGTTGTTTAACGCAAATTCAAAATTCAAGAAAATTTCAAAAATTAACAAAAAAATGCCAATTTTATTTATAGAAGGTAATCTCTGAAAAAACATTATCAAGAAATATTTCGTTTTACTGATGACATGTATTTAAATTAGATTACTTTTTAGTTTTGCTAATTTTAAGCTAATCAATGTTGAATGTGAATGTCAAACGTCAAATAATGTCATTTTGTTCTAGCTTGGTAAAGATCTGATGACTGATGACAGATGTAGTGAAGAATTAGTCAAGGCCAGCTCATCACGTTACAGGCGTACGAGTTGAATTAATGCATAATTATTTTCATTCAAACATCTGACAATATAAAGATGAAAGATGTTGGTCAGACAGCAAGAAATATATTTAGTAGTTTGTTGTTATAGTAGTATCACAGCTGACCTGAAAATATTGAAAGTAAGCAAGATGACCAGACCTGCAAAAACTAAGGACCAGACTAAAAGTCCGTCTTAAGATGGTGGGGATCATATTGAGATCATGAGATCCTATGCTGAGAAAATGAAGGGGTGGCGCCGGCGCCCCATCCTACAATCCGAAGCTATTAATTTACCACAATAATATATGCTAACCCAACCTAACCTAACACCTAATAAGGATAGGTGGGCGCCCCTCCCTAGGATGGAGCATTTTAGTACTGCCGAAAAACAATATCTTAAAGCAGAAAGCCCCTGTGCAGTCATTTTTAAATGAATTCCCAGAAGATGGTCAGTGTATTTTAATTTTAAGTAATAATTTTAATTCCAACGATATAAATTAAAACGAGTAGTTGTAATATTTATAGTCAATATTTTTGCAACCGATTATTCCGTAAACCTGTTCCAATATTTAAGAATCATATCAGCTCCTTTCTCCGCGATCATTATTGTTGGTGCACCTGAAATTGAATGATAAGTATATTTTGAATACAATTTGTCATCATTTTACTATTTGTGTTTAACAGATATGTAGTAAAAGCTGGAAAACTGACTTGTTTCTCCAGTGACAATTTGTGGCATAACGGAAGCATCAATGACCCGAAGTCCTTTGAAACCATAAACTCTTAGCTGGGTATCCACGACACTTCCCATGCTGCACGTCCCCACAAAGTGATGCATAGTCAACGATAAATGACGGGCATAACATTCCTAAATTAATCAGGTAAAATAATCATTATTTTAAAAAACTACAACATGGTTACAAATTGATCTTTGAATTTCTTACCCAATATTCATCACTTCGGAATATTTCCCCCTCGCATCCTGGAAAAGACTTATCTGTAAATTTGGCTCCAATTCCTTGGAAAACAGATGTCGTTTCTATTATTTCGATTGATTTTTTAATTCCAGAAATGAGGACTTTCATATCTTGTTCATTATCCAAATATCTCGGATCAATATTCAGTAGATTATATGGATCTTGGGATTTCAGTTTTAATTGACCACGAGCAACGGGACGGGCTACGCTGACCATCTGCGAGAATGATTCTTTGCCAGCTGCATGTTTAAAATACTTCATGATGACATCTTCTTTGATCCCATATGCTCTAGCCAAGTCTCTCGCCAACACAGGTCCAGCGGAAACTCCAGACATTAGCAATTGTGTATCTGGCCAATGAACATCGTCACTGTACGGGCTGACAACAAATCCCATGGCCTGGATTCCAGAAGAAGTCAAAGGTCCAGTTCCTCTGGTGAACCAGTTGGAAATGGCAATGGGGCTTCCATCCCGTTCAATGTTGAAAGAAATAGGCTGAGTCACAAAAAATGGACCCAAATATGTGGAGATGTGATCCTGAAGGTTTTTCCCAACTGGTAAGTCTTTGATCACTGGAATCTAAAATAAATTCGTTCATTTTTTTGTCATTTCAAGGTGATTTCAATGTTTCCATGGTTACGCCTTCGGAAGTAGCCATGGCAACATTCAACTCACCTTGTGTTTGTGTAGTTTATTTAATGTAATTTATTTATATTCAATGTAAGTACCCCGATTTCTTCTAAATGTTGTTTTGGGCCAATTCCAGAGAGCATCAAAAGTTTCGCCGAGTTCATTGTTCCGGCTGACAGGATGATTTCTTTGTGTGCATAAACCACACGGGCTTTGCTGTGCTGATCATACTCCACTGCGTGGGCTCGGTTACTTCCGTTCATCAAAATCTGAATTCAGCATTGTATTATTAAACACTTTGAAAAAATATTTATTATTATATTGCTTTTGTGTACCTTTTTGACGGTAGCAAATTTTTTAATGGTTAAATTCGTTCGATTTCTTGCAGGTGCGATGTATGCAGAATACACTCCGTGGCGTCTGCCGTTCTGAAGGGAATAGAATGTGGTGTCGAAACCTAAAAATGTTGTACGTTAGACATTTTCAACAAGGTGCGATAATAATATCCATATTTTATACTTGCCTTCTGTGTAGTAGCCATTGAGATCCACACGTTGGTAGCCCAATTCTCTAGCAGCCTCCAAGTAATACTCTGACATTCCTGTGTAATCCGGAACCTGAATGTCCACAGGCCCAGATTTCCCATGCATCCGACCTAATTAAATATCAAAATGTATTCAGGATACGTTACGTATTGAAAACCCAATTAGGAATTGACGAAAGAGGTCAAAATGAGTTTGACACATTTTGACACCTTACGAATTATATAACAGTCATATCTTACTGTCTCCCCATATTCCATGATAATTTTCACTCTTTTTAAAGTATGGTAACACATGTTCATAGCCCCATAATTTGTCTTCTGTAAGATTTGCCCAATTGTTGTAATCCTTTGGATTTCCTCGAGATTGAATCCTAAAACATATTTTTCAATCAGTTTTAAATCACAAATTAGTATTTTTCAATAAGAATGAAGTCATAAAATACGAAAATGTTATGACTAGATTGTTATGAACACTACAACCATTTTGTAGTATATTTGCAACATTTAAACTAAAATAACAAAGAAATTATGCGAAAATATGCTAACAAAAAGTTCAAGTTTGAAGATCCTCCAAGTCCTTTCCCAGCAGACCAATGTGACCTCTGCAATGTTAACATAGGTAAATATATACATTTTGGAAAATTCTTGTTTATTTTTTTGATGTTTAATTAATAAAACTGTGTTAACATTTCGGAGGAGGGCAAAGCATGAATAATCCTGTGGGGCAGTTCTGTGTATCCAATCGATTTCTGGGTACTTGAGGAGGAGTAGGGACATCGCTGGTATTTGCTGAATTTCATTCATGTCCCCTCCAGCTTCCAGCACTAAAACTGAATATAATTCGGAGAGTCTGTTGGCCAAGACCCCTCCCGCCGTCCCCCCTCCGACTATAAAATGTTTCTCAAATTATATGATTGCTCAAAAAATTTTAATTTCTAAAACTGACTGTCAAAATATTAATTCTTTTCTAGTTTTTTAAATTAAATGTTCAATCGTCATCTCAGGATCTTTAAAACTGGCCTTTGGGTCAATTGTAATTATTAATCAGAATAAAAAGGAATACTGACTGATGATAAAGTCATAATGATCTTCGTCTTGTCTCCACAGGGCACTGATATTGTCGGCGACTTCTTCTGCTCGTTGGAGGCTTGAGAAGTAGACGCCAAGGGATCCGAGGATTGTGCTGAAGACCGAAGCCGTCAAAAGGTTGACCGGGTTAGGAGGAGCCCTTCCCGTCCGTAATAAATGCATCGCGGCGGTCTAAGAATTACATTGGCAGATTCCTAAAATTAATTCTCCAGTCGATTGAAAGAATTATTTCGCTGCACTATTAATTGCCCATTGTATTCAATTGCATAAAGCACACCTGTACATTCCATCTGCTTAGAGACAAACAACTTTTCCATTATCAGTCAATGTCCTCATCTCCTGAAGGTAATCGCTTTTAATATCCAATACCAGTATGCACTCAATATATTATACGCAAAAATTTAGATTTTTCAACTTTATAATTGTTTTGATTGATACGCCGTTATGAAAACTCAATTTGAACTAAATGAATGATTTAAAATGAATTCAAAACTACCAATGTGATTGTAACTGAAGAAAGGAGGAAATTTTAATGTATTTAATAGTACAAAAAAACATCCATGTCATCTCTGCGTTTCTCTCTCCTGTTCTTCTCTGCATGAAAACCATTATAATGTTTCATTTGCATGGCTTCAAAACGGTCTCTTTGACATTGTAGATCTTTAATTTATCCCTTTTTCTCATAAAATGTCATTTCAAAAGTTACCTTAAAGAAATTTTTTGTAATTAGAAAGAAATAATGAAAATCCATTTCCATGTGATAAGAATTCCTTCCTGTTGCTGTCTATCCTCCATCTCAAGTCTCAAATGCAACAACGTCAATATTGATTTATTGATTTTTATAGGGTACACGAATGCGAATAAATGGGGCGTTAGATGGCAAATGTTTTATCCTTTTGGAATTGGCATTGCAGCGGAAGTAGCTCAATGAAATGACAGAGTGCGTCAAAGGAGCAGCAAAGTATCCGGGAGTAAGTATATACCTAATACTAAGTATACTTAGATACGTATTCTTCTTCTTCCGTAATTCTCTTCGTTTTTCAATACTGTTTTATAATACAATACAATGGCAATGTATTTTGCATTAATTTGGTAAATATGACCCAGCTAATTAATAAACTAAATTTAAAGCTTGGTTTATTTGACTGAATCTATTTAAAAATATCAATAATGTATCTTAAGCCGTTACTAAACCTTACGTGTGTAAAACTGAAGGTTAATATCGATTTTGGTACAATATAATAAGATAATGAGAACGATGCAGCTAAAATATCTTTTATTTAAAGCATATTTTACACTGATAAATAAAAGATTTGATAATTTTGATGATGATATAAATATTAATCAATGGGATCTATAACTGGAACGGGTTTCTTCTTTCTTCCTAGGATGACGAGAGCAACTCCAGCACCAACCAGACCCAGACCAATAATGAAGACAAGCCAACCGACCATTGTGAAATTTCTGAGCATTACAGCCCCAAATTTGAGAACTGAGCGCACGAATTCCGTTAGAGTGGACTATGCAGATAAAAATACTTTGTAAATCATTTTTTGTGTATTTTTGGAATTATTTTGCAAGTAGTTTCATTGTACCCCTTTAATGTAAGCCATTGGAATCATTGTGTGTGACAAGTTGGCAATGTTAGGCATCGCACTCTCCTCCAGAACTTCAATTTTGAAAACTACTGATCCTTTTCCTGTGGCAGGTCCACTAACTGGAAACAAATCCGTGATGTCTCCAGGTTCTGCATTTCCATCACTGTCAATTTTTGAAATATTTTTAATATCTACAATGATGTGGAGTGGGAGAGCGGCCTGAGTCCAAACTTCAATGTGCTGTTCCCCTGCATTTATTGCCATGCCCTATTCATTTATTATTACTATTATTGATTTTAATGAAGGATTTTTATTTTATATCCGAAATGTTTTAATTTTATTCATAAATAACCAAGTTATATAAAATACTTGTCGTAAGCACTTACCATTTCAATTTCCTGAATTTCTGCAGTAGTATTTGCACTTGGTGCGTCAAAAACTACTGTCGCTAGTATTGTTGATAGAAAAAAAGCGACAGCGGCACCCGCTATCATCAAATTACCCATCATTTCAGGCTTCAGAGCAACCATTTTGATCTTTAATATAATTTTACACGATACGCAATGAAAATATGGACTGAAGAAGATTCTTTAACATTGATTCAAGAATGATAGTCAATGAAGTTGGAATTTGAACTGAATAAGAAAAGTCAAACGCCATAAACACCAAAGACTCGTTCATTATTGAGCAGTTAGTCAACCGACTCATTACCAATTTATCACTAATCATCTCTATTTCAGTTTCTGGACTACTATTCAATAGTGCCAAGGTAGAAACTGAAGCCTTTAATAGTCCCATTTTTGGGCTGCAGGTTTTTTATGCATGTACACGCGTAGAAGCAGAAAAGTGACTCCTTTTTTTTACATACAAAATATACGTTTTGATAAAAATGGGCATCTTTTTGGTTTTTACATGTGCAGCCTTTGGCACACGTACATACATGACTTAAGCTAGGTTTTGAGTGTCACTTTCCTTTTCTCTTCACGCGGAAAAAGGACCATGGATTCAGTTTATTCTGCCTTTTCCAAATTCCCTCGCCTGGGGCAACGGTAATGTTTTATTTATGAATGTTCCTGAAGTGAAAAGGAAGTGACACTTAAAACCTAGCTTTAGTATTTAAAGTTTTCACAATTAATGTTTTCAATAATGTACCCTAACGCATAGTACTAAATTTTGTACATGAAGGTATGCGTATGTCTCCTCCAACCTTATCCTAGGTATAATCGAAAAAAATGTTTCAATCTAAAATCTCTCTTCCTGTCCAACTACTATTCATATTCACCTTTTAGTAAATTGTGTTCAAATTTCACCAAATCGTATTCACGGGGCAAAATATTCCATCATACCAAAATAGTGTGTACGCAGTTAAAACTAGATGACTAGATTGAATTTTATAAAATATTTTGCTACGTATTGGTAGGTCGATATTCATGAAAGCACCATAAAAAGGACATATTCTGATCCCTGTGCGAGTAGACTGTATGAAAGAGACGATAGGAGTGCATAAACGAACGTGTGATAGTCAAGCGAGTAAACGTGTTTAATTATGCAGAGCCGTGATACCCATCCATTGTTTAAGATACGCTGATGTTGTTTATGCTTTAATTGCGGCACTTGCCTGTGTTAAATTTTCATCAACAGCTTATTAAATCCTCCGACCAAATCCAGCACACAATATTCTGCATATTATTCCCCATATTTCTCGCATTCTTGTACATTTCATTCCCCAGCAGAATTTCTATGCAGGAACTACCAAGAAACATTTTCCGTCAAACATATTGTTTATTTTCTCAAAATATTTTCGCCACAAGCTATAAAATGGTGTAGCTTTGCACTGGCATTATTAATTCAAAAAATTTATTTAAAATAAAGGCAGTATTTTATTCCTGAAATATTAAAGAATATTGCTTCCATTCAACATAAAATTGAATTATGTGAATTGCTTTTATAATTGTACTAAACTAACAAATATTGCTTAAAAATTAAAACAGAAGATAAAATTCGACAGGTACAGTATGACTAGAATTATTTTATCTTCAAAAATGTAGAAAATGAAATCTAAAGCTCGCTTCGAGTGGATTAAGAGTATCAGTCTTTTCAAACAAAATAGTTTTACTATTAGACGGGAACAAAGTTTCACTGAGTATATTCAACGATTGCTGTTGGTTCCTCTGGCTCTGGTTTCTGGATGATGGCGAGGAATACTAGGATTGCTCCGAGACCCATGGCCCCTAATCCTCCCAAAATTGTCATGACGACGAGGAATTTTAAATATTTCAGACTCATCGCTGACATTTTCAAAAAGGATCTTGCCAACCCATTCAAAGTAGCCTGAAATTAAAGCAAACGATTTAATAAACAATCCTCCAATTAGAATTTTAATGACAAAAGTACTAACTGCACGTAGATAGGCCATCGGTATGATTTCACGGGTAGCATTGCTCAAGTCAGGCATGTCATTTCGGTCCAGGACTGCTAGTGTGAATTGGATGAGACCCTTTCCAGTCTGAGGGCCGCCGAGTCTAAATAGTAAATAATTTGTAAATTAGATCATAAAAATGGTGTAAGGCATATTACTATATTTTGACAAATCTTTACGGGAAGAGATCAGGAAGAGCTCCAGGCTCTTCGGTTCCATCACTATCAACTTTTGACACGTTCAAGATGTCTATGACGGTATGCATTGGCAGCATTGCGTCAATCCAACATTCAATGTGCGCATCCGTTGGTATTACTTTCATACCCTGAAATAAACATTTTTCTTAAATTTTCAGCAGTTTAAAATTGCAATACAACCTTTTAGATCACGAAAATACGAAACTAGATTGTATTTTATAATTATATTCAATTTTTGATGTACTATTTTGCTACACATAAGTTCATAATCAAAACTCCCTCTAAAACGCCCAAAAAATGTTAATTATTGATTTCTTAAGCAATTTAAAAATAGTTTTATGCTTAAATAATACTATTTAAAAACGTACCATTTCAATTTCAGGGACATATGCCGTACTTCCTTCGCTTGGCTCGTCAAAAACAATAGTTGCAAGTATAACGAAGAAGAAGAATCCTACGAAAGATCCAGCAATCATAACATTGCCAATCAAAGCTGCATTGAGCATCATTTTGATAGACTTTTGAAGATTTCAACTACGACTACTGAATGACGTCAATGCAGTGAGTCTCACCCAGTTTTATTGCTCAAATTGGGAAATGTTAAAGTTTAAGGTATACGAGTTTAATATTTTTTAGAAGGGAGGCACTCGAACAAATCCGCAGTGTTGCTCAAGTTCTAAAATGTCAATACATCCGTCTGTGTTTAAATATTTCATGAAAAGTATTCACAACTAAATCAATGGTTTTAAATTTATTGCGACTTGTTTCTGCAGAGATATCATCAATAGCCGCATGTTCCCCTACATTTAGTAAACGTATAAACATACATTTAAATGCCAAGTAGGACACAACAGCGTCCTTGTCTTTGTTTTTAGTCTCCACTGCTCTAGCTTTTTGCCGTAAAGTGTAGCAGGAACGTAGATTCATATGATCAATTCAGGTGTCCATTTCATATGATATATATTACTGTACTTAAAAGTTTATGAAGTAGAGCCCAGCATGCTGGCTACGTCGAGGGTGATTTCCTTCACTGTCTATGAATATTTAAAATGACATGGAATAGGTTGAATTTAGGATTCCTGCGGAAAGGATAGTTACCTTATTATTTTCTATATAAATCAATATTCAATTTACAGACGGAGAACTCGCGTTGACTAAGCTGCGTCATATTTACTCTTTCTTTGAACTCTCACTCTCCCACTCTTCTATGAGAAAACCATCAAGATTATTCTTTGAAAACTGAAAAACTGCATCTGTATACAAAGTTTTGAAGTGTCGTCTATCTGGGGAAGAAATCGCTGCATATTTAAAGTAAGTTTTGGCATTTTATTGTCATTTATTGATTTTTATTTTTGACTTAACCTAAAAATTACATATTTTTTATTCAAAATAATTCCTAAACTCTTAGCAAGTATCAACGTAGAAATAGCAAATATGATTCAGGCTTCGTAAACAGACTCAGCATTTCTAATCTGTCATTTTAAGTGTATTATTTAGTTAATATCTACAAAAAAGTGTATGTTTTAAGTCCAAACTGCGTAGGAGAGACTTTTGTTATCCCATAATCAAGGAATTCACGTTATATACACGGTAGGTATCTGCCGTGGCTGTTATATTTGTAGATAGCATCGTATATTGAGAAATTATAGTATAGGTACCGTACAGGAGTATGCATAGTGGAGTTAGTGTATAAAAAGAGAATACGTGGAACAGGAATATTTTATGATTATATATGCGAAATGGAGAAGGATGGAGAAGGAAGGCATCAATTATTATAATAGATAAAATCATAGCTTTATATATAGAGCGAAACTTTCAGCAGCAGCGAGGGTATAGGTAGGTAAGTCAATATATATTCTGATGCACAAGGAAAACCGTGCAAGTTTAAACATCATTAATAAGCAATCCCGTGCAAACGTATAGTATAACAGGTATTATTACAATTACTTAAAGTATAGTAAAAAACAAATCTTATTTACGTTTTCACATTTTTATCTTCCCATATTTGCATGTCTTGCGAAATTGAAGATCCATGCCTTACTCTCCTTTCTCTCATTTCCTTTTCCTTACCTCTATTTTTTGTAGAATTACATTAATACTAGTATGTCATTCTGATCACTGATCAGGTTACAGTCGCATAAATATATTAGTAGAAACTCGTAATGTACGTACATGACAAATAAGTGTATCCGATTAAAAGTTTTTGGCTATATCATCTAGCTAAATCAATTCCTGGTAAAAGTTTTAACTTAGTTCAAACCTAGCCTGATTCATGGTATAAATTGTTGCGTACACTGTAACTAAATTACTTAGATACCCTACTCTAACCACCGTTAAAGTTAAGATTAAGATTACTGTGCAGGATATTTTATGTACAGGTCTATGATTGATAAATAAATCGATAGAGGGTGAAGAAAGCATAATAGGCATGCAGGTTAGGTACTTGACTATATATAGGTTACTGCGTAGGTACCAGTACCACTTCCTAGGCTCTACTTTTTGCAAACTAAACTCATCAATATGTTGTGAAATAAAATGGACCTTTAGTTTTTACAGGGGAATAGATTCAATAGAAGTTATAAAAACGTTTATGATATCACATAAAATGTGGAAATAAATAATACATGTACAGCTTAAACAGATTCAAAGTGAAGTACAGTCTTGACTCTTTGGTAATGAACTCGATTCGACAAAAACGGCCGTCTTGCAGTTATTTTTCTGAGTACTATATTCATAAGTAATCACTATGACTACATCGTCAATGCTTGTGTTGGTGAATAATAAAGTATAATAGTACTCAGAAAACTAACCGTAAGACGGCCGTTTATGTCACATCGAGTTCACTATCAGAGTCCAGACTTTGCATAGTATAATGCTATTCGGTATAATGTATGTATAAGAAAATGTTAATTCTAAGACCATACTAAGTGTGATTGTATAATACTGTGTCATGAGGAAAGTCTATAATACTTCCTATCAAGCACGTATCCAGAGGGGGGCGGGGGGGCCCGCCCACCCCCTAAATTTTCAGAAAAAGTCGATTTTTTTGTCAAAAAAGGTAAAAATTCCAAAAAAATTTCGCGCTTCGCGCGAATATGTCTTTAGTTTACCAATATATTTTGGTGCCCCCCCCCCTTGGTCAAATTTCTGGATACGTGCTTGCTTCCTATTATCTGTAGAACTATCAGTTAAAGGAGGATATCCCATTGTCATGCAGAAGTAATGACGCTAATATAGCATTAATAGCACTACCAGTGTTGGACTGTGGACATGCCCACTGCCCACAGTACCCTAACAGTAATGGGCTGAATGACCATAATAAATAAATGAATTATATACGTAGATAAGACCTATGAAACGATGATATCATATTTTGAGCAGCGAATGGGAATATATTGATGTATAGTTAGCATTGAAATAATGACAGGGATTGTTGCGTTTACATCCGTCCGCTTGTGTCATTATAATTAAATGAATTCAGTAGGAGTTAATAACTAACACTCTTTCATTCTATCAGGCAGCTGAAAAACTCAGAAGACTTTGAACAAGAGGAAAGTTGCGCATTCCATTCATTCACCACGAGCCAGTTGGGTTTGGCCATCCCTCGGTAGCTGTTGACGTATTTCGGCTGAATTCGATGTCAATGCCAAACTGGAAAATGTAGAAACAGGTTATCTTTCGCTCAATACATTCTTCATTGTACTTTCTCCTTGACACATTTTACATTTCTCCTCGTTTCCCACTAATATTTTCTTTCGTGTGTCTCAATGCCCACTTGCTGGGAATAATAATATGAGTTTAATTGACCAGTTGCAGAAAAGTGACTTACTAGCTGAAGAAAATAACAAACAATCGTCAACTAAAAAACGATGGGTGCGCAGACGATAGTAGGCCTTGGTCTAATCGGTACTGGAGGGTTCACTGTTCTAATAACTGTCATAATGGCCCTGGGTGGATTGGAAGTCATGTTCAAGCTTATGATCCCAATCGTAAGGAATCTTTCCATATTTTCTTTAAAAAATCGTTTACAAAGTATAATATGAGCTTTTATAATTTAGAGTTTAAAATTCGCCCCTGTGGATGAACCATTGATGGCTTGGGCGGATATTCCCTTGTCCATGAAACTGGAAGCCATTCTATCCAACGTCCAATCATATTCCCAAGAGGGATTTATTGGAGCTGGACAAATGGACTTTCAAGTCACTTTGTCTGGCGAAAGCTTTGAGGATTCTGATGTACCTGTCGTCCCTGCCCTTTATGTCCAGGAGGTAATCTTAAACTTTGGTGAATTGAAAACATATCACGGCAGTTTTATTATTCATTGAAAATGTTTTTATAGGATCCGGAATTGGACGAAATCCAGAGATATGTGTTACAAGCTGGACCGTTAAACTATCCGAGTATATTTTGTTGGGTCATGGCTCTAGGCTCACTTGGGGCTCTTTTCATTTCCATCATTTTCAGATTCACATTCGCCAAGAAGAACTCCATTGGGAATGTGATGGAAATGGACACCGCAAATCCAAATGCCGTCAACGTACAAGTCATCCCACTCGATAGCGAACTCAAAGAATAATTATATTTCTATTCCTACATTCCTTTGTCACAAATAAATACAATGTGTTTCGTTTTAAATTAATTATTTAGCGATATAAAGTAGATCAGTAGTTCACGATCTAGTCTTTCTAGTTAGAAAACACTTTCTTTTCTTTCCCCTTTACTTTGGTACTAACTCACCAACTCATCTAGTCACGATTGTATTTGAAGGTAATTTACTAGGTGAATATGTTAAGTTATCATATGTATTGACTAATATTATAATTGTGTAAGGAGGGGGGCGAGGGATTTCAGAGTCGAGAGACTGTCTGCAAAGTTGTTTTCGGCCTGCATAGTTTCTAGTGCTTTTATGGTCAGTCTATTATATAAATAAACCGTAACAAACGGGTGTAGAGTGAATATCAGAGGTTATAACTATAACTATAGTTATAATCAGTTAAAAAACAAATTTAATATGAGGTTGTAACTATAACTATAGTTATAATCAGTTAAAAAACAAATTAAATATGAGGTTGTAGCTATAACTATAGTTATAATCAGTTAAAAACAAATTTAATATGAGGTTGTAACTACATACTTGCAATTATTAACATTTTGAAATTATTCGCGTATAGTTACTGTTACTTGTAGTGAGTTAAATAGAAACTGCGAAATAATACTGAATGCATCCAAACAATAAGTAACCCGTTTAGTCAGTTTAGTAAAGTCACGCCAACAGTTTTAGTCACAGTCACTTGTCGATAGTGGATCTACATCACCCGGAAAACTATTCTTGTATATAGACAAGATACGTATGTATTAACTAGAGCTATCCATTTAATAAGAAAGGTATATGAGGTTGGCTGTGGGGAAGAGAGTAGGCTTTACTCCTTCGGGAGTAACTATGACTCTCTTAAGGTAGCCAAATGCCTCGTCATCTAATTAGTGACGCGCATGAATGGATTAACGAGATTCCTACTGTCCCTATCTACTACATGTAAAGTGTAGGGACGAGTGGAGAAGCTCAACCATAGGGACAAGACCAGACTGTTTCGAACTTTCCAGTCTTGCCTGCCAGGTTAGAGCCCAGGCTCAGCAAAGAGGTAAGACGAGAAACTCCACAAGACTTGCTCTATTCGCTCGGTAGTCTCCAGACTAGCACATGCAACAAGGACAAGGATTTCGAACTAAACCGTCGTACTCCCTCATTTAGCTACCAAAATCCTAAACGAGGTTTCTCCAGTAACTATACCTATAATAAAATCAGTTAAAAAACAAACTTAATACGCTTTTCGGTCAAAATTGTTTTACTGTTTGTTCTGAACAACCAAACTTTAGTGTGAAAATGTAAATGCGTTAGACATGATGAGTTTCTTTTAATGATTATTTAGTAGTCTCGTGAAGGTGAAATGAGTGAATGTTTATGATTATTTAGTAGTCTCGTGAAGGTCAAATGAGTTCAGTTAATATAATGGTGAATTACCTGCTGTATTTAGCAAAATAGTAATTGTGAAACCTATGACCCAATGAAAAGTCACGCCAACAGGTTTAATCAGTCACATGTCGATAATAGAACTACGTCAGCTGGAAAATAATTCTTGAAAATACAGACAGGATGAGTTTCTGTTTATGGTTTATTGTAAAACAGGCAGAATGAGTTTATTTTAGTATTCTCGTTAATAGTATTCTGAAGAAAAAAACAACAACGAGGTAGCAGTTTGTCGCATACCACTCTTCGTCAGAGTATGTCATATGTTGTGATGCTGGCTGCACTGAACTGAGTTTGTCTTCAGAACATCTTGGATTCTGACTGGTTAATTGGGCAGAGGTAGATTCAAACAATTGTGACTGCTGTTCTTTCATTTTTTGATAATAGGCTCTGTTTGCCGCTCTTTTCTTTTCCCTTCTTAATTCAGCAACATCTTCTACGCTTTCTTTTTCTGTTGAATCTGGTCCTTGTATGGTTATTTTATTGCGGCTCTTAATTGCTTCTTGTTGTTCTTTTTGACTGGATAATTGGTACGAGTTGGTATCAATCAATTTTTGTTTCTTAAGTTCTTTCGTTTTTTGATAATAAGCTCTATTAGCTTCTCTTTTCTTTTCCCTTTTTAGTTCTGCAGAATCTTCAGCCCTTTTGTTTTCTCTTGTCTCTGACATAGCACCTCCGTTGCACGATTGGTGTGCATTCATCATTTGTAGTCCTACTAACTTTTCCGGTAAATTCTCCATGACTTGTTCGTTAGAAACAAAGATATTAATTAAGTATTTACACATAAGCAGTCAATCATATATATTGTGATATGCATCCTCAATACGTAATATTAAATTACCTTTTTTATGTTATGAACAGTCAGCAGTAAAGGAAGTCGTGGTTTGGGCCAGATACTTTGGAACAGTCAGCAGTAAACAATCAACTTTGAAATGAAAAATAACATTTGTTGTATTTATACGTGAACAGTTAATCATACATTCAGCAGTAAACAATCAACTTTGAAATGAAAAATAACATTTGTTGTATTTATACGTGAACAGTTAAATATTAAATTACCTTTTTTACGTTATGAACAGTCAGCAGTAAAGGAAAGTATTCCTTTAGTATTCTCGTAATATGCTACTTCTCAGCTTGTAAAACAGGCAGAATGAGTTTCTTTTAGTATTCTCGTTAATAGTATTCTCCTGAAGATCAAATTCCAAACAAACAAAAAACAACATCGAGGTAGCAGTTTGTCGCATACCGCTCTTCGTCAGAGTATGTCATATGTTGTAATGTTGGCTGGACTGAACTGAAACTGAATTGACTGAAACTACTGAAAGATAGGAATTGTGTGTTTTGTGTGTTGGGTGTATCTATTCTATGCTGCTTCGCGGTTGCATTGTGTGTTGGGTGTATCTATTCTATGCTGCTTCGCGGTTGCATTGTGTGTTGTGTGTATTGTAAATGCTGGCTGAACTGACTGAAACTGAATTTTCGTCGGACGGATGGAGGGACGGTCAGACGGACAGACGGACGGACGGACGGATATGATGGGCGTTTTTATAGATATCAGAATTCTCTGATATTCAATAAGGATATATACCAAACCGTCCAAACCGTAAAAAGGCACAGAAGAGCCATCTAATTTATCTATCAGCAAACTGGCAGTCCAAGTCCAACTATTTCGCCTTTTTCACACTTTAAAACCAATATAAATCAATAATCTTGCCAGTCAATATGTTATGTTGGCTTGTTTTAAATAAAGAATTGGGATTTATTTTAATAACAAGTTTAAACTAAAAGATAGATGGACTCCTAGGTTAGGTAGTAAGAAATAAGTTGTGCATGGCAATAGGATTTCCTCACACAGTGAGAGGCAGCAAGTAGTGAAAGAGATATTAATATGGAACTCCTTTGTAGACGTTCATTCTGAGACATTATAGGTCGACTTTATTTTCATTATAACTTACATGACTTTAATACTATTGCCAACAAACCAAAATGTACAAGTGACAGATATTAGGTACGTATAAAGTAAAATAAAACGACCTCAAGGAATCACCACACAGTCTTCATCCATATCACCATCGCTCAATTCAACGATGATTTTACTGCTTTCTTCAACTTGCAATCGTGTTTCGAAAGGTTGCCGTTCAAAAAGCCATTCCACTTCGTCCTCGCTAGAAACTTCAATCATTGGAATATCATCTCTGTTTTCAGTCTTTCTTAATTCGTTAATGACCACTACATCTTCGTTGTTTGAAAGATCCTCCTCGTGCTTTGGTTTGAAGGTCATGGATGCAGGTAAGAGAAAGACTGACAAATAGATTTAAAAATTACGATTAATAATCAATCATCTTTTGCAGTATGCTATTAATCAAAATGAGTATTTAGTATATTATTTAACATACGTTCCTCTTCCTCTTTGATTCCAACAACACTTTTCCAGTTTAAATTGGCGTCGATAAAGAAAAGGCAGTCCTCGTTCAGACATTTGTTCCATAAAAGTCTCATGTAGTACAGTTTTGGTTTAAGCTGCTCCTAAATACATTCACAAAGGCAAAAGTGTTGTAAGATCCATTATTGTCAATTATTTATTTATTTATTTACAATTTAAGCAATGTTTACATTTTTGACACTGGAAACCAAATTGCTCGAATTAACAGCAAATTTCAACGTCGAGAAAGCTTTACAATAGGGTCTTATTTCTTTCGCTTTCCTTCTGTACGCGGTACTGTTTGTCTCAGCATATAATATCAGGTGAACCCATAGCAAAATTTTCAGTTGATGAAAACACTCTTCACCCTCTTTAGCACCCATGTACATCTAAATATTTCAAAATATATTCGTTGTTATATTGCTGCCTTGCATTTTCTTCTAATCATTATATATCTCAGAAGAAAGAAGGAAAAAAATAAGCATACCAGGTGTTGTGTTAGTATTTTAGCAACAATTGTACCCGTCGTCTCTCCAAAGGCATTTTCTAAAAAAATCGCTTCCTTTGCCAGTGCAATCAATTTTTTCTTATCAAGATTTGTAGACATCCCGTTGATTAGAAATCGAAATTTTAGTTCATCAAAGGAAATCTTTTTCCCGTACAAGTAGACCACATTTCGTCCACTCGATTTTGTTGTTGAATATCTTTCGAGAAATTGGCGGTTATCTTCCTGATTCAGTTCCATTTTCCAGTCCGCGTTTAGGATTTCGTCTGATATTTCAGAAAAACGTATAGGGAATTACTTGGAGAAGTAAAAATCATATGGTTAAGTCCCTGAATCCTTTTAAATATAATGATATAATTTGTTTAACCATTTCAATACTGAATAGAGTTAAAGTTTGTACATAGTAAACCGAAATAATTTTGTTACCGAAAAGTTGGTTGATATTATTCCAATCGTCTTCATTTAAATCAACTTCGACATCGCTTTCAAACTCAGTAGTAGCGTAAGCGGACTCGGTGTTGATCAAATCTGAGGAGTGTATTAAAAAATTACGTTTAGTTTAAGTCAGAGGAATCTCATTGCCGCCGTTGCTGTGCCTCGTTGTCTCCAATGTTGTCATTTAATTTATTACACTAATCTGTTACTTCCAAATGTAATACAGGTTTCAAAAGTAAACAAACGGCATACTTCGGACACTTTCGTAAGATCAAATCTAACATAATTGAAAATAATATGAAACCTGCAATAGATTTGGAGGCAACAGGTTATTGTACAGCAATACTGGTGAGTGGTGACTGGCGACTGGAGGCAAAGAAAATTATCGAGTTGAACAGATGACGAGATCCCTCTGCCTAAATCCAGCCAGCCAGTACCTTAATCAGTGAAAACCAGAAAATTAGAACATAGATTCAAGCAGTTTCAGATGATATGTCGTCAGTCGTCAGTCAAGTTTGTGTCTCTGTTTTGTCTTACGATGAACGAAGATGGTTGATGTTTGCCTGGCATGGCTGGACTCTTCATTTTCACTACATTGTGTCCCTGAAAAAACTTACCAATATTTTCACTGTTCACTGTGATCTTCATCTTTACATGTAAGAAAATAATCAGCACTTCTGAAATACTGTTACTCTCACAGTTTTTTAACGGCAAATCAAAAATAAACAATAAATGACGAACAAACTGACAGTTGTCTTCAATAACTAACAGACAAACAACCGAATGAACTCCGTCCGTTTCCTTTTCCATTAGATTCAGTGGCAATCGCAATCGGAAAGACTAGACTCTGCTATGTAACATTTCATTTTCAACTACCGCTATATGTTATGAACGTTATAATTTGTAACCTGTTTTAATACAACACATTACATTGGTAGGTATCACACTCATGCATTAAAATGATGATTACGTGCGGTTAATCTTAAGGAAAATTCGAGAAGAACCACTTTAGATTTTCAGTTTCGTCAACAGATAGCATCCAATATCTCGTTTTCATTATAATATTAAAATTTGTATCAATACCTCATAGAAATCCTACTGGCATAGTTAGCCTAGAGTCAATGATGGGCAAGCGAGAGGACTTATTTTGGGATGGGCAAGTGTGAGACTAGTCCCGGACTCAACGGTTGCAGAGAACAACTAGAGGACTTAATTATCACCTGTGGATTTTGGGAGGACTTCATTAACGGTCACGTGACTGAGAGGACTTTTGAGAGGACTTTATTAACGGTCACGTGACTGAGAGGACTTTTGAGAGGACTTTATTAACGGTCACGTGACTGAGAGGACTTTTGAGAGGACTTTATTAACGGTCACGTGACTGAGAGGACTGTTGAGAGGACTTTATTAACGGTCACGTGACTGAGAGGACTTTTGAGAGGACTCTATTTTGCACGGCTGACTTTCGGAGGACTTCGGGAGGACTTTATAGTAATCAGTCACGTGACAGGGAGGACTTGTGAGAGGACTGTTATAAGGGAGGACTTATCTCTCATGTGTTTGAGTCTGGGAGGACTCTTAAACTTTGGGAGGACTTACCTTAATTATGGTGAACTTCGGAGGACTTTGGGAAGACTTAATTAGCAGTCATGTGACTAGGACGACTTATGAGAGGACTTCTAGAGCCTAGAACAAGCATATTGATATTTCATGGAGAGGAGACCATAGAGCAGAGATCGCAATCGGTTCTCATTTCTCATTTTTGAGAACATGAGTGGCTCTCAAATGCACTCTTTACCACTCTTTCTCAAAGAGTAAAGAGTGTTCTCTTGAGTACGGCCTTTTGACAAAAAGAGTATTGAGAGATTGAGTTGAGTATGGCCGTTTGCCAAAAAGAGTATTGAGAGATTGAGTTGAGTATGGCCGTTTGGTGAAAAGAGTATTGAGAGTTTGAGTTGAGTGTTGTCTTTTGACAAAAAGAGTATTGAGAGGTTGAGTTGAGTATGGCCCTTTGACAAAAAGAGTATTGAGAGATTGAGTTGAGTATGGCCCGTTTGGTGAAAAGAGTATTGAGAGGTTGAGTTGAGTATTGTCTTTTGACAAAAAGAGTATTGAGTGTTTGAGTTGAGTGTAGCCGTTTGGTGAAGGAATATTGAGAGTAGATGGACCTCTTTTCAATAACTCACCTCAACTTACCTCACTTTTTGCCCAAAATCGAGTTATAACTCAAGTAATTTCTAAGCCTGACAAAGTAGTAAGACTCAACACAACTCAATTTTGATAGTTAGTTGGTAGCCGACTCAACTCCACTCGTTTGCAAAATTAACCCAAATGACAACTCAACCAACTTAACTCACTGTCCACCTTAGTTTAACACCTGACTCAACTCAAGCTCAACTCGCATGCTTCCCTAAAACAGTTACAGATTACAGACTCAACTCAACTGAAATATCAGTGCTGAAAAAGTGAATATTCTGGTCCAACTCACTTACTCAACTCAAAAGTGCTCTGAGCTAAATTGGCCTACCACTGGTATTGAGTGCGATTAAATCAGGAAGTAGATTCTCATATTTAATTTGCATTCTTAAGGTTCTGAGATACCATAATAATGGTTGAATTCAGCATTACCTCTGCGGAAAGATAAGAGTGGTTATGTTGAGTGTGGCCTTTAAAAAAAAGAGTATTGAGTGATTGAGTTGAGTATGGCCGTTTGGTGAAAAGAGTATTGAGAGGTTGAGTTGAGTATTGCCTTTTGACAAAAAGAGTATTGAGAGGTTGAGTTGAGTATGGCCTTTTGACAAAAAGAGTATTGAGAGGTTGAGTTGAGTATTGCCTTTTGACAAAAAGAGTATTGAGAGGTTGAGTTGAGTATGGCCTTTTGACAAAAAGAGTATTGAGAGATTGAGTTGAGTATGGCCTTATGACAAAAAGAGTATTGAGAGGTTGAGTTGAGTATGGACGTTTGGGGAAAAGAGTATTGAGTGATTGAGTTGAGTTTGGCCGTTTGGAGAAAAGAGTATGGTTGAGTTTCTTATTATAAGTCTCTGGTGGATGGGCGACCTCACTAAGGAATAATCATCGTTATTGCGCTCGATAGATGTCCCACCACTGCACTGAAGGTAACTTGCATGTACAGTCAAATGCAGTGGTGGGACATCTATCGAGCACAATAACGATGAATTATTCCTTAGTGAGGTCGCCCATCCACCAGAGACTTATAATAAGAAACTCAGCCATTGAGAGGTTGAGTTGAGAATTTTTGATTTTCAAAATGAGAAAAGAGTAGGCCCTTCTCAATACTCTTCTAAATTGCGATCTCTGCCATAGAGAGGTAGTTAATAATATTTAGGAGTGGAGGAGACCACTTTGCTTCGATCTGGATGTTTTGTTCCAGGTCCAGTCGGCAATCGGCAACACTTTCATTTGCCCGTTGTATTTGTATTTTGTGGCGGGAATCCACCATTTTACTTCAAAATTGTATAAATGATTTAGGGGTGCCATTAATGTCACACGTCAATTAAGTTACAGCTGCTATTCACTATTATTACCAAAGTTATCAAAAAGTTCCCCTTTACCATCAAAAAACAAGATTTTGGATTTCGATTCGTATTTTTCAAAAATTGGGTTTTCAGATCGCAGAGGCGGCCCTCATCGTATTGGGCAAAAGGGTCAACTGTACAGGGTTCCGACAATATAGGGGTCGATGCTAGGTTGTCGATGACTTCACTTAAAAAGCAATATACTGACTGGATCAGTTTTTAGGCATTTTAGTCCTTTTCGGCAAAAAGAGCCCAAAAGTCAAAACTATGGTATAAAAAGCGAAAAGTATCGTACAATTAAGAGTAAATTATTGTTTCTGCCAGATAACGTTTTTACATAAAATCTTGTTAACGGATGTGTTTTAACAGCTCATTAGTCATATCCCTATTTCCATATATCTGCTGACCTTACTTTACATTTCTGCCCAAACATCCGTACAATTTTAGTTCGTCAGTAATTATCTACAAAATTCAATTCATTAAGAGTTGTCTTTATCATATTGGCAAAAACTAAACCACAACCTTAAAGATAATACCACACCCTTTAAATGTAAACTATAATATGAAATATGCGTTGTTCAATATCTAGTTGCAAAATTAATAGACAATTAAGGTAGCAATCGATTAAGGTATATAGCAATCGAAGTGTATTTTGTAAAAGATTAAGCTAAATATCAGATTCTATTTCACCACACATTTACCCAATCGGATATATTTAATCAGTTGGCTGTTGAATGGGTGTATAGGTAGGATTAGCATATAATGGTAATTACCTTAATACATAAAATACTACATGTTACCACAAACATAAGTAAACGACTCGTTTGAGAATACTATAGCAATAATACTAATAGTAGTTGAAGTGGCAGAATCACGCAAACACAATCCCACATAATCCTACCTAACTTAACTGCAGATATCAATCATTCAACATAGTAATGCATTAATAAGCTTTGTGAAGCCTTAATTGAATACGAATAATAAGCATCCACATCTCCCTAGTCACAATATTTTGGGTCAATTAATAGTTTAGGTCATGTATATGATGAAATACAATTAAGTAATGAATTGTACTGACGAGTCTGGACAAAGACCTCCGCTAAGAATTAACAAAAAGGTAAAATTACCATAAGCTAGAATTCACTAAACAATCAACGTCAATTTCTAGCAATAGGGTCAAAATTACATAGTAACGTTTCAGTTTTGACAATACTGTAGTAGTATAAATATATTTGGAATAAATATATAAACTTGGGAAGACGTAAACTATTCTTAAACATTAAAAAATGGTAAGGCATAAGAAAACGGTACCAGTTTCCAAAAAGCCATTTTCCAATCATGACAATATAACACTTGTTTAGAAAAACTTGTCATTTTTGCCTTAATTAGTTGCATTATTGGTCCTCACTACCAAAGTTTTACTGTGCTTGACAAAAGTTTGACGGAATGTATTCTTTTTAGTACCAGCCTAGTGGCAACAAGTATTGTATTATAATAGTAGTATGAAAATGGGTTTTTCTGAATTACTAAAGCTATCGTAACACTTTTACCTGTTACACGTATCTCGTCTATATAAAACTCATCTCATTTCATTCCTAAAGTAATTAAGACTGAACTCTCTAATTTTATAAAATTGTGATACAAAGAGCACATATAAAATTTTGAAAGAATACTGAAAGAAATCGCACTCGACATGAGGGCAAACGGAGTGCTTATTTTTATCATTTTTAGTTTTCATCATGTAAGTAAATAGTACTAATAATTATTCATTAAACCTTACTAACCACATCTAACCACAAAATTTCTTTTCTCTTAGGTATTTTTAGTAGAGAGCCGTTCTGTACTGGAAGTCGATTCAGTCTCAACCAATATTGTTTTCAACGAAACCTTAGACTCAGATATTGCTGAATTTAACGCAACCGCATTTATCTTGAATTACTTTGCCAACGCAACTGATGCCAATAACGTATGTTATCAAAAAAAATTTCCTATACTTGACAAATATTTATTCCAATTGATTTTGCTTACAGGTGACACTTCTTTTTATTTTTTGGCAATCATGCTTTTCTAAAAACGAAATTACAATTATTAGTGATAAGTTCTTCTATATCATTATAATTGTAAAGTTATATATGTTGTTAAATAATTGTAACATATCATAAAGTTTTAAGATGTCACTTACCTGATTCTCTTTTGGCATTTATTTTCCTTTAGACGGAGAGAATAAGACAACAGAAACAGCAAGAGGCTGAAGATGGTGCGGGTGCAGGTGCGACTGGAGTCGGTGCAGTTCCTAGTATCATTGAAAGTATTCTCCAGATTCCAGTGGCTAGAGAAACAGTTGTGGCTATTTTAAAGGCCATCTCTTCCCCATTTGACTACTTCAGCAACGCCCTTAAGCCTGAAGCCACAGAAGAGTCGGTGACCGTAGCAGCGCCCACAGTGCCCACAACAACGGGTAGACAATTCATTCTTGTGCAAATCCCTGGATGAGGTCAGACAAAAATAAAATGTTAATTCCCCAATGCCTAAAATAATCATCGATTACATTTATATAACGTTTATAATACCATCACTACTTATTTTGTATTTTGACTCGTTTAAAACTAAGAAAGAATTTCTCGGTGTAAGCTTCCATTTTGATATGTTAAGAATGAAATTCTGGTATGAAATAAAGAACAATTGATATTAAATCTATATCTAATCCATTTTAATTTAAATAAATCTTTATGATTTATATACACATACTCTACGATTTTTATACCAGGCAGATCACAAAAATACTACTATAGGAATTCCTCCGATTACTTAGATATAATCTAGTTCATTTCCAAATTCGTGTGTCAAAGTGTCAATCCATGACAAGAAATACATTGTAATAGCACGGACTTGATTGAATTTGGTGAAAGAATCGAATTTTACATATCTAGAAATCAACAAGTTATGCTTATTGCATGATACTATAGTGGCATCCTGGCATCTAAGATATCTAAGATTTTTGTACATAAATGTAGTAAAATAAGCTTTACTTAGTAATGCCAGTTAGATAAAAAGCTACTATTTTTTGTATTCCATATCTGTAAATTGGTTTCCTGTTTTCAAGTTGGGTTACATTTAAATGAAGTTATTAAACAACAAATATAAATATTTGTGCACAATAATGGCATTTGGGATTGCATTGTTTTAATTGTCAGTTAATGTTATAAACAACACAATTTTCTGTATTGGGGTATTTGCTTTTCTCAATGATTCTTTCAAGAGAAGACCTTGTAAAACAGCATAGATAACAGAATCACTTAATTCTTAAATTTGGAAACTAATTCAACTAGTTTTATTACTAAGCCGATATATCAGTTAATAATGACTAATAGAACATTAAACGTATTAGTGTAAATGGATTCTTAGATTGTCTAAAATTCCAGAACGGGTATTCCACACTATGTATTTGGATATCTAAACTCTTAGACTTTGTTCTATGACAAATACAGATACAAATACAATATACGTACGCCAAAGACACTTCCATCATACGCAACGACTTTGTGACGTTGTAGGAAATGAAAACCGTGACGAATAGAAAAAATGACAACGACTGTTAGCGTTGTTACCATTTTAAA
This sequence comes from Tomocerus qinae, assembly GCA_020055645.1. NCBI lineage: Eukaryota > Metazoa > Arthropoda > Collembola > Entomobryomorpha > Tomoceridae > Tomocerus > Tomocerus qinae. Next base: position 46,657,270 of record CM034546.1, on the reverse strand, counting down.
TATCCATGGAATGGAAGTAGTGACGTAGGTAAACTAAAAGTAAATATATTTGTCACAAGTATCATACCATCTTTTAGTAACTCAAAATGGATATCAAAGCTTTGCTCGTTGTACTCTAGATTTAATTTTGGATTAATAATCTACGACACAAGCCTTGCCATTGTGTAATATAAATGCAAGGCGCATTTACAGTTAAATAATCATTAATTTCCTTGAAAAAAGATTCTGTTTATATCGTCAACAAAAACAAAAAACCCCAAGACATGCAATGATAGCATGACCACCGGAAACGAACCCGTGTTAAGAATAAATACTTGGAATTATTTATCACTACCTAATCAAGCCGTAACGGTGGAACATATATATACCCGTTTACTGCACAAACAATAATCATAATCACAGAATTGCTCATTGATTGCAAATACTTAACGTAATAATCTTGTTTTCATTTTTATCAAAAACAATAACCTTCGTCAAGTAACTTTAAAAGACTAATAATGGCAGTTGGAACAGTAATTGTGATAGTCATTGGAGCAGTTACCATTGTTGGTATCGTTGTTGCTGGTTTTGTCCACTTTTTGAAAAAGAAAAAAGGTAAATTTGAATTTTACGTTTTATATTATTACTTTTTAAACATTTTCATATCATTTTTCTATAATAAAATCTTTTATTCTATTAACAGAGACATCCTGGGACCATTCAGAGTTTGATCCGAAGCACAGAAATGACAAGAAAGGACAAAATGTCTTCAAACAGTGTTTCCTCCAATCAAAATATACTGACTAACAAAAATTCATTGCACAATCATCAGAAGACTTATATACATTGACCTAATCTAATCTATCACAGCTAACAACATCAATCCTTTAGAATAGTTTAAAAATCTATCAGTTCACACATCTATCAAAATCTACAATACATCTTAAAATGTTAATTATTAACTAAAACTGAAATACGAAAACATTTTGTTTTTCTTTATAAATTTTTGAATCTTCACTTAAAAGATCAGAAATTTTGATTTCAATTTCAATAAATAGGCTTTTAACATTTGCACAGATTTTTATCAACAATGAAACCAAATAGAATTTTAGAATACCGACTACTGAGTTTTATTTGTGGAAAAATAACAGTCAGTTTAATACTTGTATTACCTAGCTGATCACTGTTGTAAATAAAGCTATCAAATCAAATTCCATTCTGTACCTGAATTATTTAAATTAAATAGTTTTAAGTTTGTAACAGAAATTTTTGTATAGCACCCAGCATATCTTAGTATTGTTATTGGAATAAATAAAAATTTGAATGACAATCGGTAAATGAATTAAGTTTACTAACCATTTTTGTGTTGCTTGAATTCTTGAACATACTGCTTTAGAAATCTGAATTGAATGTTGAATAGCTCCTGGTTTCTTCCATTAATTCTTTATTCCTGCATTTTCGAATTGAATCCAAACACTTTGACAATAACTGCGACAGTCCTGCAAATATAAAATAAAATCATGAACAATATTCTGCAGCAGGGACAAAAAAACATTTTAAATTGCATTTGTAGATAACATTGATTTGTAAAAGTGTGAATCGTGGTTGAAGTGATGGTGCAATTTTCTTACTTGTAAGTTAGTTCAACATAGCATTATAGTATAAAATAATAACTATCTCAACTTGTTAATAATAGTATATCTGACACAGGCAGGCAGTTCATTATTGCTGATGTAACTAAAGCGGTTACATATTTTATTTATATTTAATCAATGGTAATAGTTTAAACTAAATTTAACTATTTTACATTCACTGGGTATTATTATTATATTTTCAGGACACAGGTATTTTGAATCAGGGCTGTACAGAAAATAAAATTATTACATTTTGATTTGGATATTGCACCGAGTATTTACATTTCAATATCTGATAGTGCATTAAATCAGCATATTCAAAATACATATGGTTTAAACAGTCTTCATTGTTGTTTGTGGTATTTAAAGTGGTTACATTTATTATGAAATTCACTTTTTTATAAACATCCATAAAGTCACATAAAGTCACCATCCGTATACAGATATACAATATCTGTATTATGATTATAATATATGGATTATATACATAATTATAATTATATTTTGGTATATTATTTGCACCTTGTACATTGCTATAGCTGATAATGTATCACAGTGATATTCAACACAAATGGTAACATACATATAGGTCTACAGTTAACAGTCTTCATTAAATACAGTCAATTCTGGTATCAGAAGTGGTTACATTTTTTATGTAATCCACAGAGCTAACTTTTCCTACATAACAATTTTAAACTCATTGGTGCTATTTTCAGGTCACCGGTAGAACATATATACTTTCGTATTAGCACTATTTTATATTTATAATTTTTTAACATATATACTACTTTATACTATGTACTTATCCATTTTAGTCAGAAAGTTACATTGTCATAAAGCTAAATTAATAAGATCCTTTTGAAATACAATAATCCTTCTCTCACTAAAATATATTACAATGACGGTAGAGAAATAATTTCCTATAAGGAAAATTACACTGGACCCACGGAGTAAATCAAATTACATAAGTAATTTAATCTTCTACTAGTTTTACTTCTTTTATATTCATTCTTCTCAAATTTGTCTCAGTCATTTCTTGAAATTTCTTTCATTTGTTTTTTTTTCCGTTTTCCTTGGAATCAGTCTTGTTAATTTCAGTCATCAGAATCAGTCTTTAAATTTGGTTCGCAATTTTCTAAGGCATCCCTTGAATTGCGCGTCCGAAATTTTGGAGTAATACAAAGAAGTAGATTTGAAAGCTTGGATATCTGAGTGCTTGGCTTTGGCGTGTCGCTTTGACGAACTATTATACTTAGTTGTATAAGGACAGTCTTTACGTTTGAACTGTTTTTTGTCAGAATGTGCTTTTTTGTGGCCATTTAACGCATGGCTTTTAGTAAACCGTCGCTTACAAATGTGGCACTGATATCGTTTCTCTCCTGTGTGAGTTTTGACGTGGAAATTCAGGGTAGACTTCAGTAAAAATGATTTTTGACACACTTCACACGTGAAACGTTTCAGAGGATTAATAGTGTGCCATCTTAATTTGTGATTCTTCAAATTAGTACCAGTGGCGCTTTTGTAATCACACTCGCCGCATTTATACGGCTTGTCATTTGTGTGCCACCGCTTGTGACTTATCAAAATTCCAACAGAAGCAAATCTCTTGTCACAAAATGGACAAGAAAATGGCTTCTCCCCCGTATGTGTTCTTTGGTGAACGACCCAATTGGACTTCTTGTTGAAAATTCTGTCGCAAAACTGACAACGATGTAATTTTCTGTTGAAGACCTTGGGCTTTCTAGAAAAAAATAACAAAAATGTTTCAACTCCGACAGAATCATGTAAAATGGTGATCCTGGCAGTTGGGAGTGTCGTAGTATTCTAATAGTTACCCAGGTTCGAATACCCACAAAATAAGCACATCTATTGTATAATAAATAAAATTTAAGGTTGAGATGCCATTAGAATACTAAGAAAATAATCATTTTTCTGTACCTAGTACATAATATAATATTTACAACTTAATTTCTAGTTGTAAAATCATATTGGGAGCTTTTTTCCAAATATAATATAAAAATAAGTAAATAATGTAATTTTTCATACTTGAGTTCATATGGAGTACACTTCGTATGATTACCGGTGGGGATATAAATGTCCCCGTGTTGTTTAATCCAAGCTTTACACTTGTAATGAACACAACGCCAGTACGTTTTCCCATTAGCACTAGTGGAACACCGATTGTAGGCAAATCCTTCACAAAGTAGCTGTGGTTTGCCCTTCTTTGTTTGACCGAAAGTTATTTTATCTGCCAATGACCTAAACATAAAAGTTCGATTTTGGATTACTGATGACTTGATAATGGCGTTAAACATTATATTTCTAATATACAGCATAAATCAAGAAAATTATATTTTATTTCAAAGAAATTTAAAATTAATTTAATTACTTGATATTTCTGTTTACAAATACTTTGTGACTTACTGATTTTTCAAGGAGGAACAGAGTCGTCCAATTATTTTGAGATGTTCTCTTCGATTAAGAACAAGTTTGTGTAATTGAACTACACAAGGTTTGAAAACTCTTTTTTGAATATTATTGAGACGTCTTGGTAGAACTGCATCACCATTTTTTCTAAATTTTAGACCTGAATGACATTTGGCAAATTAAAAACGTATCTTAACAATATTAGAAACGCACAAAGTGCTCTAGACAGATTCATTATTATGCATGTCATTTACTATGTATAATATATTCATACATATAATTTATTGTATATACTTTAAACCAAAAAAAACATAAAACTGACTTTTAATAATTAATTATACTGTTAATGAATAGATGATACATAAATGACGTGCTAGGGAATAATATTTTAATGACTGAAGCAGCAGCGACTTTAACAAACAAATCCCAAAGCAACAGACAAATCCACTTTTAAAAGTTGAAGATAAGTTGTAAGTTAAAGATCTCAATATTGTTGTCCCGGGTTTGAATCTACTTTAGTCTTTTGTATAAAAATACTGAAGTAAGACGTAATGAAAAATAATTAACTACGCTAATGCTTAAAGCAACATGCTTTTCAAAGCGGTGGATAAAATAGCCACAAACGAATACATTTTGGCAAAAAAGGTGCAAATGTCAAGACTATCCATATAATATTAAAGTTATAAGACATAAGAAGGCAATGAATGAATTACATATTAAAATTTGAGGATGGATATGAACGTTAAATACGCTTTACCTACTACCAGCTACAAGTAATATATGATATAATTGTATACTTACAAGTAAACATGTCTTTACTTACGTTTTATCACAACTCGAAGTTTCTTCTCATTTTTCAGTATACACCGAGTGGGGTTCTGTAAGATTTTATGCGATTCTAGTAGCGTAGAAACTGCTGTGGCTGTGATTTTGAAATCGGAATAATTTTGATCTTGTTTTCCTTCTTCTTGGCAATATTCTCCAGTGATATCTTTCAATCCCATGAAAACAGTTTTTCCAACTATTAACTGTTGACTAGCTTGAATGTCCTCGTTGTCCATTTTAGATTATTTATACCGGTCTATTTGTCAACGTAAAAAGAAACTCCGCCTCCTAGGGAATCGATATTAATAACGAAAATTAACTTTAATAACATCCAACATCTAGATTTGACAATTGATATTTAATTGAATATAAAATTACACAAATGATGGCATGAAAAAAAACAGTTTTAAATATTCTTACTCTTGACTCTCAATTCTCAATGATTTGCATTTTCACTTTTAACTTTTTGCCAAGCCGTATGTCATCGTTCATGATAAGTATTGAGGGGTAAATCCAGCTAGCCGAATCCGAAGGTCCAGCTAGGCGAAGCCGAAGGTCCAGCTAGCCGAAGCCGAAGGTTGACACCCGAAGCCGAAGGTCCAGGTAGCCGAAGCCGAAGGTCCAGGTAGCCGAATCCGAAGGTCAAGGTAGCCGAAGCCGAAGGTACCAGCTAGCCGAAGCCGAAGAATGTACCAGGTAGCCGAAGTTCCGAAGGTCCAGCTACCCGAAATCAGAAGGTCCAGCTAGCCGAAGCCGAAGTACCAGCTAGCCGACTCGAAGGTCCAGCTACCAGAAATCAGAAGGTCCAGCTAGCCGAAGCCGAAGGTCCCGCTACCCGAAGCCGAAGGATGACACCCAAAGCCAAAAGTCCAGCTACCGTAAGCCGAAGGTCCAGGTAGCCTAATCCGAAGGTCCAGGTAGCCGAATCCGAAGGTCCAGCTACCCGAAACCGAAGGTCCAGTTACCCGAAGCCGAAGTACCAGCTACCCGAAGCCGAAGGTCCAGCTACCCGAAGCCGAAGGTCCAGCTACCCGAAGCCGAAGGTCCAGCTACCCGAAGCCGAAGGTCCAGCTACCCGAAGCCGAAGTACCAGCTACCCGAAGCCGAAATACCAGCTACTCAAAGGATACATAAAACTAAACTGCATCAAGTACTTAAATCTATTACGTACCAAAAACTACTATGTATTCATATTTAGATCGGCTGAGTAAGGCGACTAGGCTTTATTTGATTCGCCCTTTCAATAGTCATAAAACAAACTGCAGTAACATAATTTCCACCTTTACAACGAAAATCTGTACATTATTTAAAATATTTAAATATTTAAACAATTAGATAAGACCCTTTTATTGGGGTTTAAAGTTACCATTTTTGCAGTCATTAAATCCCCAAAACTAGATTGGAAATTGTGCAACGTAATTATTGACTGTTCCAGATTATTGAATTTCAAATTTTCAAAAGGTGGAAATTTTAAAAATCAGTTTTCCATTTAAAAATCAATGCAAATTGGGCCACAAGTTTCAGTTATCTGAGATTATTGCCTACAACTTTATAGTTTAAAGTTTTTGTGGTATACTCTGCGTTGACTAACAATAGTGATTTAAACATTTCCACAAAAACTTCTTTTTAAATCAATTATTACCCAGGGCTGGAATTTTTACCAAGATTCATATGCTCTAATAGGGATTCAACATATTCTAAAAAGCAATGGACAAAGATACAAACAGATTGACTAGCTTGACCTTCTGATTTCTGTTAGCTTGACATTCTGATATCGGCTAGCTTGACCTTCTGATTTCAGGTAGCTTGACCTTCTGATTTCGGCTAGCTTGACCTTCTGATTTCAGGTAGCTTTACCTTCTGATTTCGGCTAGCTTGACCTTCTGATTTCGGCTAGCTTGACCTTCTGATTTCGGCTAGATGGTACCTTCGGCTTCGGGTAGCTGGTACTTCGGCTTCGGCTAGCTGGACCTTCGGCTTCGGGTCGCTGGACCTTCGGCTTCGGGTAGCTGGACCTTCGGCTTCGGGTAGCTGGACCTTCGGCTTCGGGTAGCTGGACCTTCGGCTTCGGGTAGCTGGACCTTCGGCTTCGGGTAGCTGGACCTTCGGCTTCGGGTAGCTGGTACTTCGGCTTCGGGTAGCTGGACCTTCGGCTTCGGGTAGCTGGACCTTCGGCTTCGGGTAGCTGGACCTTCGGCTTCGGGTAGCTGGACCTTCGGCTTCGGGTAGCTGGACCTTCGGCTTCGGGTAGCTGGTACTTCGGCTTCGGGTAGATTCACTTATCCCTTCGGCTTCGGGTAGCGGGACCTTCGGCTTCGGGTAGATTCACTTATCCCTTCGGCTTCGGGTAGCGGGACCTTCGAGTCGGCTAGCTGGTACTTCGGCTTCGGCTAGCTGGACCTTCTGATTTCGGGTAGCTGGACCTTCGGAACTTCGGCTACCTGGTACATTCTTCGGCTTCGGCTAGCTGGTACCTTCGGCTTCGGCTACCTGGACCTTCGGATTCGGCTACCTGGACCTTCGGCTTCGGCTACCTGGACCTTCGGCTTCGGGTGTCAACCTTCGGCTTCGGCTAGCTGGACCTTCGGCTTCGGCTAGCTGGACCTTCGGATTCGGCTAGCTGGATTTACCCAGTATTGAGCATGTGGGCACTTCTTGGACTCTCTGTCTCGCACAGTTCTTCGGTCTTCTCGATATAGTGCTTAGAATGTAGAATTTTATTGAAATTTGTATCACAGTTGAGTTGACAGTATATCATCAAGGTCACAGATGTTCATATCCATCATTCATTTCATCCTCAAAGATTCTAACTGAAATTATTTTATAGTTCCCGCACTAACGTTGAATCATAACTACCCGAAGGCGGTGTCAATGTTAGCAACTAACCCTACAAATTCAGACTTAAAATATCAAATCCAAATCTGTATGTCCAATGCGAATTGCGAATATTTTGAAAAGATGTAAAACGTAAGTAATAAGGCAGACAAGGTTGTAGTAAAGCAGCACAATACTTATCAATGTTATTGTTTTAATAAGGTTAGGATAGGTCCCTCGAAAAGGGGTACAATACAGATAGTTAGTTTTACCTCATTAATTTATTAAGTTCTTATGTAATACATCAGAGTATGACTACATGTGTGATACGTACGCGATGTATGTACTTAATAAATCAGGAAAATATGATTTGAATTTTCATTCGAGTGTCAGGGTGCGACTATTTCTATAAAAATAACTAGTCAATTAAATCTACATTTTATATCTGAGATGAAAATATTCTCAGAAAGTCAGAAGTATTAAAAACCATGACAAGAAGTTATTTAAATTTTTGATTCCAAACAACATCACGTACGAAAGAATTGTTCGGTTTCGTCGGGTTTCAGTGTTTTTGATGTTGTTCAACTTGCGTGTAAATGTTTATTACTTTTTTAAATTAATTTGTTATAAAACTTCTTCGAAAAATTGGAGCGGCGGTAATGAAAAATTACTGTACCAATTCAAAACTTCCCAAAGCATTCTAAACAGATAAAAAATAACCATCATCATCATCTCAATTAATATTTGGTAACACATGGTTTTCCTTCATGATTTAACCCCATAACCCCTCTGGAGAGGGATTATGCATAGGAAGCTTCGTGCTCGTTAGCAAAAATTATAAAATTTTCTAAGAAGTTAAGGAAACCGATTGGGGGGGAATCGTAATTTATTACAGTAATCTCTTAATTAGCGTAACTAAAACTTATCTTAAATGGAAAATGGCAACGTTTTAACTGAATGGCATCCTCATAATAATATGGTTGATGAGTTTTAAAATATCATGGGCAATTGGCTGGAGCAGTACTATGCTGGTTAACGTTAACATTTACAATCTTTGCTATTAGTTAAATAACGCGAAGGGGACAAAGTACTGGTAACCTATAGTGTAATGACTATAGGGTATTTATTACAGTTACAAGTTCACCTTACATCCATTGTATTCGAAAGACAATGGATCACATGTTGCATTACAATGGACCTCCCACGTTCATTTGTTCGACTCGAAGTTTGAGCTGAGGTTAAGCCTTTCGTATTGCAACATATGATCCATTGTCCTTCGAATACAATGGATGTAAGGTGAGCTTGGAAATACAATAGCAATATAGTTTTAAAATTCATAAGTATCACCATTTGGTCTACCAAATAATCACCGGTGTGTCGATCCATTTCGAGGCAATGTGCAGTCACTGGAAATTTATATATTTCCATAATATATTTGTAATTGTAGCAAATTGTGTGGATTTTCTGCTGCTAGTAAATAACTAGTGAACCCAGCTAAGGGGCAAATCTAGCACTAAAGATAATTTCAGCAGGCCCCGCTTCACAGTAATAAAAACAATTTCAAAAACATCCCATTAGGTTATTATGTTAACTTTGTAAACCAAAGTATATTTAAATTAAAATAATTTAATGTCTATAGTGATGGATAAATTAGCTGCAGCCCCAACTTCATGGTAAAAATGAATTTCCTTAACCAAAATAATAACTGTAGATCGATGATTCAAATGCAAGGAAAAATGAAAGACTCCATGTTTGAAAAAAAATCCCACAAAGTCACCAAAAATGTCTCTTTTAAATAAGAAAAATAAGATTCCCCCTTTAATTTTGGAAAAACGTACAAATTCTATGAGTACAACTTACGAATAAATATTTAAAGTTAGTTAACCAGTACTGTTATTTAATTCTACAAACAGGTGTGCCATCTGCCAAAAGAATCAAGAGGGTAGTAAAAACGTAAACCCAGCTCTACTAAAAATATTAAGTTTGTCGATATGGCATAACATATTTGTATTAAAAGTTTTCAAATGCTATTTAATAATGCCACATTACGATCATTACGAAATACCTAGCACACAGATTAAATTGAAAATGCCACGTATAACCTACGTACGTATAATTATGTGTGTATTATAATAAGCAGTCAAAAACGAAACTTTAAATCTAACCACACCGCACCAACCATGCCTAAGACATTAGCAAAACACTTTTCATTTTCACGCAGTCGAGAGTCGAGGTTGCTGATTATGAAACATTTCCATTTGCTTTTTGGTATTATCCTAGCTCGTTCAAGCACGTAACCAGTTGAGGGGGTGGAGGGGCTGCAGCAACCCCCCAAAGAAAAGTTTTTCCCAAAAAGACCTATACCGTAAACATTTTTGGCAGTTCGCACGAATATAATACGTTTTTGAATAACCATTTGTGGCGTCCTCTTTTGACCAAATTTCTGGTTACGTGCCTGAGTTCGACCTACCACATATAGTGACATACATAGGTAGGTAAATTTATTGCTTTATCTAAGACGGTGTTTATATTATAAGTGATAGGGCACAAGCATGTTTTGACGTATCTGGTCAACTACTGCGTTAGATTTCAGTGCACACACAGCGTTGACTTTTTATAAGTCGACTAACTATTAGCCGACTTTCTGCTATGTACAGTGTACAGGCACATTAAAACATCATACTACAGCTAATAACTATTAGTTGCTATAACGCTGAGTCTTACTATTTAATGTTCTGTCTTGAATGAGGGAATTTTTGAATTCCAACAACTTTGTGAAGTGTAAATGTATTTAGTGTTAGTAACTTATTCTGCAGGTTTTTTTCATTGTTCATTTTACGATTTTGTTGACAGTTAACAGCTGATAGCATTCAGCATTTGGTGACATGGAAAAACGTTTTTGTTGTGTTGTGTGCTGCAAGCATATTTCGGAGACCGATTTTGGATGCAGAAATAATAGTGAGAGTGGAAAAAACGGAAAAGGTATACCTTGATAAATATGAAATAACATTCAACATTTGATTTTAACATCTTAGTAATAGTTTTAAATCAAAATAATATTTAAAAAATGTTTCCATTTTACACATTTTTACTAGAAAGCGAAGAATGTTCTTCAGTAAGAAATCAGCTGCCAATAATATTTTTGTTGCAAAAATTCCTTGAAATTCCAAAAGATATATGCTCACATTTTCTAAAAGACTATGGGGATCCCTGTTCATGGCTACAATGGTGCGATTCTTGTTCAGTGCTGATCAAGGCAGCTAAAGTTTGTTTTGAAGAAATAACGGCACTGCAGAAAAAGTTTGAAAAGTTACGGGTTGAAGTCAAAGATATAATTTGTCATTCAGAGCAAACAAGGCTGTTATTAGAAGATCCAGAAGTAAGTAACCTATTGGAAAGTTCATCAAACAATGAAATTGCGAAGATCGTTCGAACGTATATTATCACAGGTAACTTGCCAACGCTTTTAAAAATCTTTACTGGTCGAATATAATGATAAAAGTAAATTTTTTATGGTAGTGTGAAATTGTATTTCTTTTGCAGCGAATCAATTCATTATTAACTAGCCGGTCACAGGGCCACCGCACTGTAATAAACAACGCTAGTGAGTTTACGAAGAACAATATTTATTAAACAATTGCCGTGTACATTTTAGGCCAGTTTTATCCAGATTCCTCATCGGTTTATGCACAAAAGTGGGAGAGGGAATAGTATATCAGTTAGACATTAGTCGCCGGTCTGGTGCCCTCAATTTATTTGGGCTTGGTTGAGCTGTTCAGTATTTAATATGAGAAAATGACACTTCATTTACTAATTACACAAAATGTAATTAGTAAATGAACAATGAATTGACTATTGCTTTTTTGATTTGATTATGATCGTAATGCTACAATTTTTTTAGGAAGTTATGAAAAAGTACAAATCAAGGAGGAAATGGAGCAGTCTGATTATGGCGATGATGGCTACTTCCCCTTTTCTGTATTTGATGGGCTGGAAGATGAAACTAAGCAGAGTTATTTCTCCTCGTCCATGGAAAACTTCAATGAAGCAAGTCTAAGAGATGGCAGACCGAAAAGACGTATTGCAATTGCAAACCGACGGAATAAGCGTCGTGATTCAATTTACAAAACATCCTCTGTGACTATAAACGATGAATCAAATGAATGTGAGTGTTAATTGTATGCAGAGACCATTTTTAAATGCTTTCAATGATTTATTTATCCTATTGTAATCTTCACTATTCTGTGACTATATTTTTGGACATAGTCGACAGCAGTAACAGTTTTCTTGAAGTAAATGACAGCAGCAACCTAGGAATAAACGATGACGATTTCGAAGCAGAATGTGGAATAAAGTATGACTTAAATGCAGAAGCAGAAGGAGAGAAAACAGGAATATTTAAATGTAGTCAATGTCCTAAAGAATTCAAAACGAAACTTTACCTTCGAAAGCACTTAAAATTTCATTCAGGAAATCGACCACATAAATGTGAAGTTTGTGGGAAGCGATTTGTTAGGTTGCAAGATATAAAAGAACATTCATTGATTCATACAAATGACCGACCTTATTCTTGTGAATCATGTGGGAAGACATTCCGACAGTCCTGCTCCTTAGGAAGACACCAAAAAGCACAAGAATGTGGTGCAGTTCACGAATGTACAGTGTGCCAAGAAAAATTTGACCAGATTAGTAAATTGAAAAGACATTTATCCAGAGGACATGGAGTATCTTTGGTTGAAGTTGAAATAGATCGGTCTAAAATAAAGTCGCGAAAATCTCCATCTCAGTGTTCGATTTGTGGGAAAATTCTCTCAAGATCACAAGACTTACGACGCCATTTACTAACGCACACGGGAGAACGACCCCATTCATGTCCAACTTGTGGGAAAACATTCAAGCAGTCGGGAGAAGTAACGGTCCATATGCGAATACACACGGGGGAGAAGCCATATGGTTGTCTGTTGTGCGAAAAAAGATTTAAAACTAATTCCGAGTTGAAAGTTCATACAAAAACGCACAGCGGTGTTCGGGAGAAAAGTTTTTTGTGTACCATTTGTGGTCATGCAACGGCAGATTCCCAAAGTTTGAAGCACCATATAATGAACCACACAGGGGACAAACCATATTCCTGTGACGTTTGCGGACATAAATCCACCACTGCTCAGCATTTCCAACGCCATAAATTAACACACACCGGAGAAAAGCCTTTTTTGTGCCCAACTTGTGGAAAGGGATTCCCCACCACAGGCCAATTAAAAAGTCATGAACGAACTGTCCACCTAGGAGAAAAGCCTTTTCCTTGCAATATCTGTAAAAAACCGTTTTCAGACAGAAATAACTTAAAAAAGCATATGAAGATTCACTCCAGAGAAGTTATTCCGGGTATTTCATTGACAGTGAATCAATAGGTATAGTTTTAAACATTGTAATCATAGTTTGATATTGAGCAACAGTATCAACATTTCATGTATCTCAATGATTAAATTTTAGTTGCAATCAATGCAAATAAATTTAAGTATTAAAGTTGTAATACTAAAATCAAATTTTTTGAACCACTATCTTATATTATTTTTTAATGAAACATCAAAATTGACTTTCTTCACCTTCTTTCTATTAACCACATTTTTCATAACCGTATTAGTTTATTAATAATAAGACATTCCTTAGAGTAAGATTTAAGAAAGAAAGAATATTATATGCCTGATAAAAAATAATGACATTTACCAGGCAGTATCCTGCATAATAAATCTGAATGTTTGGTTGTGATTTCAACTACAAATATCCTTTCCTGTATACCACTTTCCGTATTTTTTAATTTTCAAATCTGCATACACTTCTTCCGTTTTATGAATCACCGTTTTATTAGATGTATTTGAAAGCAAATGCCAAGCCAAGGTCAGCAAGGAAATATTTGGAAGATATAAAAGGGTAAATATGGTTACTGTCACGGCCACATAATTTCACAACAATTGTCACATTGCCCATAGCATTGTCAATAAGAGCTTGTTAGATTAGCTGAGGCTAAGATCTTTCTTGGTTGCTACTTTGGGAAAGATATATTATATGGCAGTAAATGTAATGACGACTACTAGTTGAATTTCAGAGCCACTATGCTTCTTCTTCTTATTTTCTATTCTACTACAGACAGGATGAGATCGACCATTCTATTCAGCTATATTATAGTAAAATTGTGGCTGCATCACGATAGGATATGATGTGGACTGGAGTAAAGCAAGAGCCAACTAGTGCATAATGGAAGCGAGTTGAGAATCAGACTACAATTCAAATGTTGAGTTGAGTTTGAGTAGCAATTATTTACTGACGCATCCATTGAAATTGATTGAAACAGTTGGTTGCCATCAACAGTTGTTTCATTTCATATGCTCTATTGTAATGTTAAATTAACTTCCGTGGAAACTGATTTACTCTATTATTCATCAATAATGTGATAATCACCTTTTCTATCTTATACAAACGATTCACCATCAAATTGTCAACACCTTATTGTCAACACTATAACCCATTCTAATATAGAACTTAACCTAACCATGTATAATAAATGTGTTGAGGTTCTCCCTATACAAACATATATCCACTGTATTCAGTTTATGATAGTTGTCTCAGTGTGCCCCTTGCAAAACGTCGTTAATCATTAAAATAATGTCAATCTCATCACATCTTTTAGTATTTATTTATTTAAAATTAAAGTAGTATAAGATTTGTTATTCCAGATAAAGTATTTTACATTTAGCCTACCAATAAATGGATATATTTATGTTGAATAATAATTCCATAAACCATTTTTCTAAGCTTGATGAACACAGTTTAATCCATATAACATGGTTCCAGTATCTTTACCTATGTATTGTGTTGTTTTATAGTTGTAGACTGGGGAAAGTGAGACGCATTATGAAGTCTGAGTCTGGAAGTCTGAACTCTGATGATGTGCGATTTTGTCGTGCTATGTTGGTTCGCTATGCTGTTCTTTCGTATTTTTGTCATCCTTATGATAGGAATGAGACAATTTCATTTCGTCTCATATCTGCAACGGCAGGGCACGGTACTGCACAACGAAAAGCAAGGCCTAAAGTTCACGATGGCCAACAGAGAGTCAACAATAATGCTAGCCAATTCCTTATTACACATTCTACAGTTTGACTCATATCAAAATTTCGGTGTATGTCTCTATTAAATTTGATATTAGTATTACTAATTCGCAAACAAAGGCGATGGCACAGACCTTATGGGAAATTGGTGGCCGACAGATTTGGCTATAATTTTTATATGTTGTAGCCCTATTTATGTGGACCAAAACTCCCTCTAGCCAAAACCCCAGATGGCGCTTCGTTCTCGAGATATCTGGGGTCAAAAATTGACCCAACGACATGTCATATATCTTATACTATCAACACTTTAACAACAAATGACCCATCATTCGAAAGGTATTAATAAAGCCATTCCAATGAGTGTAATATTATACTTCCACGATACATAGGTCAAAGGGTAATAGCCTCAAAAGGGTATTAGGTGATTTGGTCCTTTCACAATATATATTAAATGGAGTCGAGTGACATATCATTCGACAGCATTTTGAAAGGCGATCAAAATGAGCACAGTATTGTACTTCTATAACGCAAAGGTCAAAGGTTAGCAGCTCATACAAGCAACTAGATGATTTGGTCATTTTGCATTTAGCACTAAACTACGTTGAATGACACATCATTCGAAAGGATATTGTAAACTGATTCAAATAAAGTAAAAAATATGATTCCAAAACGTAAAGGTCAAAGGTTAAAAGCCTTTACATGGCATCACAGTCCAGTGGTGCCATGCTGCTACCATGTTAAGTCCCATGGTAAGTCCCCATGCGTCACATGTTAAATCCCCACGCTAAGTCCCATGTTAAGTCCCCATGCTAAGTCTAATGTTAAGTCCCCATGCTAAGTCCCATGTTAAATCCCCATGCTAAGTCCTAACCTAACCTAACCTAACCTAACCTAAACTAACCTAACCTAACCTAACCTAAACTAACCTAACCTATCCTAACCACTGGACTGTGATGCCATGTAAAAGCTTTTAACCTTTGACCTTTACGTTTTGGAATCATATTTTTTACTTTATTTGAATCAGTTTACAATATCCTTTCGAATGATGTGTCATTCAACGTAGTTTAGTGCTAAATGCAAAATGACCAAATCATCTAGTTGCTTGTATGAGCTGCTAACCTTTGACGTTTGGGTTATGGAAGTACATTACTGTGTCATTTTGATTGCCTTTCAAAATGCTGTCGAATGATATAACACTCTACTGCATTTAATATATAACGTGAAGTGATTACATCGTCTGATGCCATGTAAAAGCTTTTAACCTTTGACCTCTACGTTTTGGAATCATATTTTTTACTTTATTTGAATCAGTTTACAATATCCTTTCGAATGATGTGTCATTCAACGTAGTTTAGTGCTAAATGCAAAATGACCAAATCATCTAGTTGCTTGTATGAGCTGCTAACCTTTGACGTTTGGGTTATGGAAGTACATTACTGTGTCATTTTGATTGCCTTTCAAAATGCTGTCGAATGATATAACACTCTACTGCATTTAATATATAACGTGAAGTGATTACATCGTCTGATGCCATGTAAAGGCTTTTAACCTTTGACCTTTACGTTTTGGAATCATATTTTTTACTTTATTTGAATCAGTTTACAATATCCTTTCGAATGATGTGTCATTCAACGTAGTTTAGTGCTAAATGCAAAATGACCAAATCATCTAGTTGCTTGTATGAGCTGCTAACCTTTGACCTTTGCGTTATAGAAGTACAATACTGTGCTCATTTTGATCGCCTTTCAAAATGCTGTCGAATGATATGTCACTCGACTCCATTTAATATATATTGTGAAAGGACCAAATCACCTAATACCCTTTTGAGGCTATTACCCTTTGACCTATGTATCGTGGAAGTATAATATTACACTCATTGGAATGGCTTTATTAATACCTTTCGAATGATGGGTCATTTGTTGTTAAAGTGTTGATAGTATAAGATATATGACATGTCGTTGGGTCAATTTTTGACCCCAGATATCTCGAGAACGAAGCGCCATCTGGGGTTTTGGCTAGAGGGAGTTTTGGTCCACATAAATAGGGCTACAACATATAAAAATTATAGCCAAATCTGTCGGCCACCAATTTCCCATAAGGTCTGTGCCATCGCCTTTAACAATACACAAAAGGCTAATTGGTTTTTCTTCTGTTATGTAACGGTAAGTTTAGTCCATCACACAGGCCGTTTTAAAATTGTTTTCGAACATTTGTTATTGATACAACTTATACCCGCAGTAAGTAACGAGCCCATTGTTTGTGAGCTGGACCCATTTAGCCAAAGCAAAACTAAAAATTGTAGTGAAACCTTTTAGGTAATTATTAATAATTACAAAATGATTACTAATGAAGTAATATCAGAAATTTCATTTAAGCGAGTTTCGCAATTGTAATGTAAGAGGAAAATGCGTAAAGCATTATTGAACATTATCTTACAATAAGTTAAATTAGGAATCGGAAGAACAATATTTTAATGTTTTAGTTGTTGTTTACTAATAAAAATTAAACATTATAATTAGTACTAGATAACAACGATTAAAATATTGTAAAAATGTTTGGACATCAAAATCTATATCTTTGTTTTCTTTGTTTGCATCTGGATTCGTTTTGCGGTTAGTGGGCGAGTTCCCTGCATGTAAGCGTTCTTTGGTAGGCAATATTGTGTATGCAAATATTATATAACAAACGCAGCTCTACACTTATCTCTACAATATTCTTGGTTCTGGCATGTTTCTGGTATTATTATTATTATTTCATTACAAGATATCGACCTCGTTAGAGGCTATTAGGATACCAGGGTATATGGCTTACATTACATTAATACGTACCAATTTTGCAGACTTTGATAATATCTTATATATATAAATGTAGTTTAGATACTATACTATATAATATAATTCCATATACTTTCATTTGAACACAGTTGTTGAAATTGCAATGAATAATATAATGTAAAAAGTTTTAAATTAAAGAAATTTAGTCCGAATCTGAGTTATATGTTTCAATTGGAAGAGAGTCAATTTCTTGTTGTTTAAGCAAATACTGTTTTAAATTTCTTTTAAACAAAACAAAAGTACTAGAATTTCTAATTTCCAAAAGACAATTATACCAGTATTTTAAAGATTGTTCAGTAAAGCTACGATATCTTCTTCCGACTATTTTGCCAGTAGAATTTCCGCTTTCCAAAATGCTTTCTGTTCTCGCTTTACATCGGTTGAGCTTCATTCATTCACTTCAAGAAGTCAAACTCACACACTCGCTACGCTGAACTCTCTTATTCTCATTCTTAAGTCCCTCAGAAACTAGAAACTAACATTTAACCGTAAGTTATTAGTGAACCTTAAATACTTTGTTTACGTCGAAAGGACGTAAACGTAATAGGGATCTAATGCACTGATATCGGGCTCTTTTTTCACATTCAATAAATTTTATACATTGTGTTAAATCTTGGGCCGGTAAAATGTGACGTTAAATTGGCCCTTTTAACCTAGTCATGTGGTTTTATCTGATTTGACACCTGGGGTTATTGCAGACAACTAGAATTTAGGATGTAGTAACTTCAATATACAACTATACCTACCTACATAATAGGATTAAACCCATTATGTATTTACTACACTTAATACACACGTACCTAAAAAAAATATTTTAAAACGGAAACGATTATATTAATGTGTCCCACGCTCCTGGGGAACGGATTGGAAAACCTTAAGTTGCAACTGAAATTTATTAACATTCATGCAGCAACATTACGTAAACGAAAACGTTTACGTTTAGGAGACATAGACGGACTTAATTAGGTTTTCTTCTGTCTCTACACGTTGCAACTTTATAGATTTGGTCTTGATTAATATTAACCTCCTTAACTATAATGGAAATAAAATTTTCATTCCCCAAGAAGTGATTTACAAATCTTAAGCGCCGTTTGATTCACTTTTGCATAATTACTGAGTAACTGTAAAATATTCAATGGTATTATTTAGGCATGACACAGTATATTGATTAGATGGCATTCATGTGCTTGCTGCTAGAATTTACATTCATTGCATGAAAACTTACAATAGTTTACAATGCATTACAAGTACAAAATATTAGTTTATTTTATTTAGCACATGATATGGAATGGAGTGTATTTTCTGGTTTATCTAAAACTGAGGAGAACTTTATGTCACCCTTTAATTAAGGAGATGATTTCCTTGAAGGTAATCTGATAACACCGCACCATTGTTTTTGCTACCTTTTAAAAATGTTTAGAGTAACAGATTTTTACAGAATCTTCACGGACCTCATCTTCGCATATGTAAGTACATTAAATGGGAAGTAGTTATGCAACGTTATTGATAAAAATCTTCTAAAAATGCATTAAAATATCCAATTTTTTTTGGATATTTGAATAGACAATTGGTACATAAATAGATCCAGCGGAGAAAGTAGCAGGTAGGAAGAGAACTCATTTTCCCACATACTTCTGTCTTTTCATACCTGTATCTGTACCAAACATGAGACGACGGAATGAATCTCCAAGAATTACCGAAATTTTGGACATTTACTAATCTAGTGTTCCTAATTAACTATATTATTGTGTACCATGTTAATCATTACTTCACACCAAATCTTTCAAAGTTTGTCGTACAGTTTGTGGATGGACAGACATATACAAGCAGAAGTAACAATCAGATATATAGAATAGAATATTGCCTACTTCTTAAACATAATAATATATCTCACCTTAGGTATCAAGGGTATCCATCATGTAGCCATGATTACATTGTTTAAACGACATTTCAACGTTATATAGGACTCTATGCCGATATTATAGTCTTCTGTTACGCTTTACGCTGCCTGATAAATTATAATTTATTTGTCATAGGTATAACTATCAGTCTGAAATTCACAGAAGTAAAATTATTTTATGTTTGCAGACATACTCCTATTTTACAAACATTTCTGATTCAATTCACTGGAAACACCAACAAATTCTCACTACATAAATAATTTGATCAATAGATACCACATTACATCAACATCCGGAAGAAGAACCAGATTTCACCGAGAACACACTGATTTTGTTTAAACAGGAAAACCGATAAACTGACAGTAGTCTCTGTCTCTAATTGCGACGGTTTATCAAAGAGGAAGATTAGGTAAAAAACTGAATGGAGCAGCTATCTAAATTTGGTAAAGGAAATATGCCTTCACTATACACTTTAATTCTTGTACATTGGAGAAATAGATATGTCAAACCCAAATTTATCATCTAAAATAGTACATAAGTACTACTGCCTGCTATTCGCTACTACTGCTCTTTACTACTGCTTGCTTTCTTAAGCCCCTCATCTCTTTGTGTTGATACCTTGTCTTGAGTCTTGCTCATTAAAGGACAAGAACCTCTACTTATAACCATTAAAACTGAAAGTGTATTTTTACCAACAGCACATCAAAGTGAATCATTTTTGAAAGAAATATATATTTCACCATTCATTTTTCTAGTAACAACCATTGTGTACAAAATACTATATAGCGACCTTTATCATTAAAAGTAACAGATTGTTGTTTACTATTCAAATATAGATTTTATAAGCTTCTCATTTATTATTGCGTCCTTTCCTTTTAATTAGATATTTAAGCCGTTAAATCAAAGCCTCATTTTAAGTTTTGCATATTATGCATAGAGAAAGTTTTATGTGACATATGGGAAGAGAACGTCGTCTTCTATATAATCAATGCAGGAAATTAATCAATTATTTAGCTAATTCTTCTGCTTTACCGTTGCTTTGCTTTTTTAGTGAAATTAAAATAAAGAGAAACCATTAAATCAACTCTCTTTGCTCCTATAGATGTAATTCCTGATTTTGTAGAAGTATTATAATATTGTGAGCAGGGTGCTTAATATTATAAGTATAACAAAAAATCTTCTAATACGAGAGAAGAGAGGAATATGCGCGAAAGAAGGTGAGATGAAGCAGAAACAAAGAGAGTCAGTCAAATCTTCATATTGTTAGCAAACAAACAGTAAAGATCGTTGATTTCATCATAACTACATTGTGAATGAAAATAAATATCGAAATTAAATAAATTAGTGATTCTACAATTGCTTATCGAAGAGCTACTGCAATTATTTCATGAAAATATATTGGTTGAAGTAAGGCAGTGGTTGCACAAATACCTGACGACTGAACAAATCTCCCTCCATATACCAAGACAAGCAATTTTCACTAAATGACGCTCACTTATGTTTGTGCATAGTATGTATAAAAATCTATTTAGGCAGACAAAATCTTATTATTTATTCGCGGGTACTATTGCATTGCAGACATTTCAGTTCCAATCGCAACGTAACAGTGCCTAATATTTACTGCTAGACATTAGCTGTCTATAAATTATCTTAATAATAACAAAACGATACTATTCGAGAGAATTCTTTTTGACAGATTCTCAAAATTGCCTTTCCTGCTTAATTCTTGAAATATTTAGCGGATTGAAACATTAACCAAGTAGTATAAGAAAATCTTTGGTATTTGTACAACTAAAGATGAAGATGTACTTCAATTTCAGAGAAATTTCCATATAAGGCAATATTTGCAAACGTTTCATCTCTAATCAAGTTGTTTGTTTTGCTTGTGGTAAGAGATCACAAGGACCTTTGATAAATGATAACTGAAATGTGACAAAGTGAAACTGGAATTTAGTTCATGATTTTTTATCCTAGTTTTCTAAAGGTAAATATCATGATAAATATTATCGATTACAATAATAAGTATCCTAAAGCAGACTCGAAGTATGAGCTATAACTCTGAATTTGAATTCAATAAATTAATTAATGTAATATTTACTAATTTTCAAATTCCCTGATGTGAGCATTAGCATTATCATCATTGTTACTAGAATGCTATCTGAAACTGAAAGTATAGTGTTTGAATGGCAATGATGTAATTGCATTTAGAGTAAATTATTATTTCTCTTCCTCGATTTCATCTCTGACGCCCACGGAGCAAAGTATACAGGATTGAGTACGAAATTAGAATGCGTTCTCTTCTGCATGTCTTTGCTTCTTCCTCCTTTGACTTTTCTCTAATAACGATATACTCATCCAGTTCCTGTTCTAGTTCTCCAGTCGCTTGTCATACTCTGTGATTGAAAGTTGTCTCCCATAAACCTTAAAAGAAGGAAGATAAACACAATACCCCAGTACCAACGACACGCAATACGAACATTTCTTTACTTTATGTATTTCATCTTCAATTGGAGATAAAGATCTAACACTTTTAATGTTCCCAGGAAAAAGGAGCTCTTAATAACAATAATTCGACTTTTTCTCTGTCAATTTTGCGTAAGTCCTTTTACTAGTGGTTCATGTAAAGGGAGTTAGTATTATGGTTTCGCTGCCACAGTTCTCTCTTTGTATTCGAAAGACAATGGATCATATGTTGCATTACAATAGACCTCCCACGTTGATTTGCTCGACTCGAAGTTTGCGCTGAAGTTAAGCCTTTGTATTGCAACATATGACCCATTGTCTTTCGAATACAAAGAGAGAACTGTGGAAGCGGAACGATAATACATCGTGATATCCTAGCCTGGCACAGGGCCAAAGCTATTAATCGAAGAAAACCATTAATTTTTTACTTTCTTCGCATTTAGGCCATCTTTCAATAAGATTTGTACAAAAAATCCTCAAATGTCTTTTTTAAATAGAGGTTATAGAACAATGAGTGCTAATTACGAAAACGAAAGCGAGTTCGTGGTATGCAAACACAAACAAAGACGACGTGGGTGCCGGGTCGTCTCGTAAGCATGGTCCAACTCGACTTTCTCGGTTTTAGTTTTCATTGTTTTCTAATCTCTATTCAAAAAGATGGTTAATATCCATCTAACGTATTCTGTGTAGCCAGGTTTTAAACAAATGGATACTATAACAAAGAATACAGTCTCGAAATATACATCATTCCCAATCCAGATAGTCAGAGAAAATTTTATCTCACATTGGTGCACTTACCTACCTGAGCTATACCTATGTATAGCTTACAATGTTACAGTTAATAAGCATGTTAAATCAACAGTGACGTCTGTAAACTAAATGTAAATAAATCTAATTTGCAGTTACTGTTGTCTTCATCCGTACTTGACACTCCGTGCATAGAAATTTTGAATCGCTTACTGACAGCAAAACAAGGTGAGTTGATTAATTATACTGCTGAATGTCTTTCCAGGTTATTCTGTTTTCCCAAATATAATGAATTGATAAATTTAAATGCAAAACGTTCAACAACCTCTAAAAACTTTATTCGTTTGTCTTGTAATCACCTCAATTTTTCTGTCAACTGAGAATGATCTCAATCTAGAGAGATTTAACATTTTGCAAAAGTCTCACGTGAGACGGTTCATTGTCTATTGCAGGCAGTATAGGGAGAGCGAGACAATAATGTAACTAGTAATCAGCAACTGAGTAGTGCTCAGTCGACCATGAAGTCGTCATTGTTCTTCTTTGCCTACTCTATTCAAAGAAACGACGGAATGATATTAAATATCAAATACTGGTTATGTAAGCATAATTTAATTATTTTGTCTTTTACATCTTAGGTACGCTTGAATTCCATCCACAAATTCTCAGATAGGATCAGAAGATAGTTGCTTTTGTCACAACACTTGATAGGTAAGTTACCTTTTTATAACATGTTTTACTTTTCTCCATTATCGGAGAGGATCTTCTTTGTATTGTACAAGTGTATCATGTCAGATGAGTTTTTTAAAACCTTTGTTAAAATATTCCCCTTAAAACACGACAAAATATATCTTTGACTTTGCGTTTCTTTTAAATCTCTTAACCGGTCACGGAGTATGACCTATCTTACCTATTTACAAAATCTTTCTACCTTTTTTATCTCAAGATGTTCCTTTAAGATTTTAACAGTCTAGCTCAAGTTATCGCACACAGGGATTTTTGGAGAGACAGATAGAAATTGTATTCACGTACGCAGAGAAGTTAAACTTCTTCTCTAAATGCTATTTTGTACTTTGACATTTGTACCCAAGTGGTATCTAGTAAGGCACCCTTCTTAATATTAATGTCGGTTCACCATGCCATTAATTGTTCAAAAACCCGGTTTAACTAGTTTAAAATATTTTTCTACCTATTGTAATCTCAAACTGATATAAATTTACTGTTTCAGTTTTTATGATTGGGTTTATTGAGACTTTGAGTTCAATGCGTATTTAAGGTATATCATGGCATCATGCAATACATTAAATATTATATTATTAGGTATTTGTCTCATTTTTTGTCATTTCGTAGTGTAATATGGCCATTGGAAAAATTTTTGACTACAATTCGTCAATTTTGCTGCTCTCTCCAACTGGATACCCAGATCCGTTGCGTCAGTTACGACAGAAATACTTTGTAAAATAAAAAATCTTATTTCTCCCGTCAATAGTGACAAAATCCACTTCTATGACAAGTTCACAAGTTAGGCATGGCGTGTATGGAAAAAATTTCTCCGGTCATGGTTTTAAGAGAGTTTTCTAAAACCAATACTACCTAAGGTGCGGTAAGTTGGAAGAATTCGAAGGTAAGCTGGCAAAAGGCCCAAGGGAAGGTATCCTATAATAGATTAACATAACATCGAAGGGAGTTGATCTCAAAAAGCAAAAAGAAGTATAAATGCCTTAGTACTCACAGTTGTCATCTATTATTTAAATGATTATTATGTAATTTATAATACATTATATTTCCCTCGCCGTTTTATTATCTTATTCTGCACCTGTCCCACCCGCCCTATCCTTAGATTAGGTTATATTACTATAAATTAGATTAGGCTTGTAAGGTAGTATAAAGTAGCCCCTAGGGCCTTTTAGTCTGACCGATCAGTACTTTATACTTTCCAATAGTTTATGTAATAACTTAAATTTTGCTCACTTTACCCAATATTTACTTTGTCTTACTACCTGGTCGATAAATAATAAGTGTTATTTAATTCTACATGTAAATAGTATATATTTATTTGCACATAGTATAAATTTAGCTTCTATTCCTAATTTAAAAATCATAATTTGTTGTAGTAGAAGTCGAGTGAAAATGGGACAGTTGCTTTCGTTATGCAGAGGAGGAAATACCTCTTCAGAACGAGAACGTCCGTTTGGTTTGCAAAGGACTGGGGCCAGAAGAAACTTTGCCGTTCGTCATCCTCCCCCTAAAATTGAGGTACCTAGTTCATCTGATGTTTGGCAACTAAGAAGCGACGTGACAGTGAAAATGACGGCATCGATTGAACCAATCTCAATTCAGAATTTACCTGTACCTATATTTCAAAAATGCGAATGTTACAAACGGCAACAGATGAAGGACGACAGAAAGGATATTTTGTTCGACGTATAATAAAAATTAACCCCGACTTGGAGAAGACTTTCCACTTTTCTCAATGGGAGGATATGTAATTAAAGAGCATTATGAGCTCATTTGATGTATTCAAAATGATGTAACTTATAAATGTATAAATTATAAAAGTTCAATAGCATTATTTCACCATAAATTGATTAATTTGTATGCGTATATTATTATGATGTTTTTAACTTCAAAACTGAGACTTTTCATGTAGTACATATTATTAGTACTGCGTTTTACATTATTTTTATTATTTGTTTTGTATTTATTGTCAATGTACATATTTGTAATTGTAGTTAGTATTAAGGTATCGTATCGATATTACTAATATGCATTGACTAATTACGTCGTAGACAAAAGTTATGTATAAGATAAACGAGGAGCAGGAAAACTGAACTGATGAAAAGCGTGGGCTGTTTTCATAATGTCGTTGAGTTCAAATCAATGATCAACAGATAAGCAAAGTAAGCCAATTAACAGTTGGTTAAGCTTGCAGAAGGAAATAATGAAGTATACTGATTCGACAAGATGAGAGACACACTGATTGCTTTATATAACAGAGTTGGTTGTTTGCGGATATACTACTTAGTACAATGTTGCTTTGTAGAAAGAAGGAAAGAAGAGACTGGTTTATCCCCTCTTTGTTTTCATTTCAAATTTTCTTAAGAGCAAAGTTGAAAATTAATTAATTAACCATAACAAATTCTGAAGTTTATTAGCAGATTTAATATTAAATCTGCAGACTAGTCAAACCTACAGTTTATTGTCTTTCGTAGCTTTACTTAAATTTATCCGTTCTGGGAAAAATGGAAATACATATCTGAATATTTGTAAAAAAAACTGCTAACTATTCTGACAATAAAGATTTGAGTTACATTGGAGTATTAGTTAGTTGTGATGTAATGTTGAAGTATTTTATTCGCCTTTTAAACCATTCAAGTTTACTGGTCCTGTTTTAAATCTCCAATTGTCTGTGTTAATGCATCACAAAAACTGCACAACAGTCGCCAAACCCAAAGTTATGCTACGTGGACTCACCGATCAAAGTTAATAAGCCTTATAAGGTTTATTGAATTATTATTTACACCGGTTATATGCAATCAAGGTATCAAACACTCTGGATTGACTAACTGCAGAAAAATTATTGATTAAAAAGGATTCAAACTGTTACTACATGACCCTTACTTACATTTGCATTACATTTTTAATACAGTTCCTTTTGCCGTGTGCATAGGCATAGGTAATAGTATTTACTTGTCATAATCATCGCCAAGAAGAGAAGAGCATAGAACGAAAAGTATTTCATCTTCGCAAACAGACTGTTTACAGACTTAACAGACTCTTCTATTTATAGTACTATTATATTGAAAGTACAATTAAGATTATAGACGGAAGAATGAAGTGAAGGGATTGGGGATTAAAAATTATCAGTTTTTCTATAGTATTATAGTATTTTATTGTCAGTTTCCATAGGTACATAGATAATTAGACTGCCAATTAACTTTCAACGAAGTTACTTGTAACATTTCTTAAAAACGTCAACCAAAGCGTTTCACAATATAAATGATTTAAAATCACTATCCACGATATTATTATATACATCATAGTGATAATACTATAGGTACAACTATTAACAGTTACAATACTAGGTAATTTAAAATTCCTAAAATGATAATATCATAAGTTTTGATTCTCATACATAATATTATATTATGGTACTCAATTTTTAACTGCATAATAATCCACATAATCTATAAACTGGTCTGAACTAGTACAATAGATTACTTTAATAATGAGAATTTCATACTTGATTAGGGTGAGAGCCAGTTTAACTTACTAAACTAAAACTAGTAATCAAGGCTTTAAATATCTACCCTAAAAATTTACAGGCGACTCTTCTTTGACAATGTTACTTGCACCCCACAATATAATATAAGAATACATTTTAATTAATATAAAGCCTATATGATAAAACTCAAGAGTGCAAACTACCATAACAAATGACTTTCCGATTTGATCAAAATACAAACCATATAAGTTATTAAATATACAAAGTAATTTTGTAAATCTTTTAATATTTAGGTCTCAGCAATATTCTTCCAATTAGGTGCATGTTTCCTGAACAAACCAACGCATCAAGTAAGAATGACGACGTAGTGAATGTGATTGAAGTGAATTGTATCGCATATCAAAGAAGATGTATGATGTTTGTTCATTTCATTTAACTTCTTGACAGAGAAAGCTAAATAATTATATCTACAAGGCTTAAGGTAGCACAGGTAAATTCTAAGACTCTGTAGGAATTATTATACAGTAGGCTATTTGATCTTGATAGTTATCCTTTGATATCCGAACACTGTACAGTAATGCAACTTGAATAAACAAAGTATTCTTCGTTCATCTATATAAAATGCACATTTTACGTTTCAAGAACAATAAATTTCTCCCTAGTGATTCCTTATTACAGATAATTTATACAAGATACTTGTCTAAAGGTTGGATGAATATTGCATGAACCTGTGTGCAAATTAAGTAAGCACATTAAAAATAATAAGTTTACATCAAAGTTATTAATTTTGATGCGCAATATGTAATTTCTGTACCTAATGCCATATAAATTTTGTGATTAATGTCTCATCGTCTTATAACCTATTGAATTCAAAAGTCTGCTCTAAACACACTATGAAAGTGACGTACTGTTTAATTTTCAAAAGATTGCATTGCATTGTAAGATTTAAGATTATGCTTTGCCTTTTGCAAGTCAACTGTTTCACAAACCAACAAACATTTTTTGGTGTAAATAGTAATACTTATCATTTTTCTCATCTACGGTCACCGACTCTATTGAACTTCATTTTTTTCAAACGTAGTTAATCACGTGAAAAACTAAAAAAGATTATAAATTTAAAAACCCATGTTTAAATATTACGTTTTTAAGTAAAAATAAAACTGTGTGTTAGTATAGTTTGCTTTAAAAGTTAGATTGGCAAGAAAGCTATAGTTGGTGTAATAAGATAAGCCCCACCTATGTCAGAACCAGATTGGCTTGTTACTAGATCTAAGCATTGAAAATTGGAACTTAGTTGTATCTGTTTTGACAAAGTTTACTATCATACTTATCTACATAATATTTACTTCCATAATATACAAAGTTATAATGATCAAATAAATCGGAACCCTTATAATTTAGTAAGATATACTATTTTTAACCAAAAGTTAATTATTACAGAATCTGCAACGTATACTATAATTACACATTCCACTATTTGGGAAATGTAGAAGGCCTTTCAACGTGTAAATTCTTACTTTCATGGAACAGATTAAGTTTTTCATCAAGCAGAAAATGTAATTGTCATGTTTTGCATGCAAGTTTCATTTTCTGTTTTCTCACAGCCGTTTTGTAAGAGTAGTTTGATTCCATAAACAAAGGACAGTCGTCTTCATGTTGTTTTTTTAAAGGTTGTCGTTCAAGTATATTTTAAAAGCAGGTACTGCATGCTAAGCCTTAATTTGGGATAATTGCAATCAATGCTCCTGACCTTTACATTGATTAGGTGTTTTTGGCTTTGAAATATCAGATGGCCCCGTTACAACAATTTTTGGGTGACTATCCGCGAAATTTCTTCTGGCCCCTTTTCTTTGCAAACGATGCGGACGTTCTGGTTGTTGTGTAGAGAGATTATGTCCTTTACACAACGAAAACAATTGTCCCATTCTCACTCCTATGTTCTCCGTCTGCAACAAAATATAATAATATATTGCAATAAAAGTTACATAAAATACATAACAATATACTGTCTACTTCTAAAATTTCACTATTATCTATCAGGAGATGATTGCACCATCAAATTTTACTTTAATAACAAGTAGAAAGTGAAAAAGTAACAAGTAAAGAGCGCTAACTTTTCAACAGAAAGAAAAATTCAAAAGTGAAAAAGAAAAAACTTTGGAATTTCTTGGCAAGGGGTACTGTGAAAAGTGGGTTTTTCTTACTGTGTAGCTTGTTTAATTACTTTATGTACTACGTTTAATTGGAATTTTGTTTAAATTGTCAATTTTTTAGACTTTAAGCCCGCGCCGTTGCTTAGATGACTCTAAGTTGGTTATGGCATTAAGTAAGTCATGCCATGGTCATTCGTTGTGACCAGAGAATTGTGCTTTTCCCGCCACCCCGAGATGGGCTTCTTTCTTTTCATTGCGAATGGGTTCTTTGAAGAACGTTGAAACTGCAATCTGCACCCATCTCGAACATTATGCCTGGAAATCATATATCAAATTGAAATTCAGCGTAAATCAAAATTATGAATATTTGGTCAGGTCAGGGAGAAGAATGACGTCTTAGACTTTTCGGCTGGACATACGTCGTTGGATATCCGCCCCCTCCGTATAACCGACCAGACTAAAAGTTCCTATAGTGCCTTCCTATGGCGGGGCACCCCTGCCTACAAACCTAAGGATTTGATTTGATCGCTTTATTTGTATGACATCAACTGACCAGCTCTGACCGGGGGACCCCGGTTGGCTTTTCTCTGTTCTCTCTCAAGGAGTCATAAGCCGTCTCTCCTTCTGACTAGTTCACCAATCAGATTAAGGTAGGACATAGTTATTTGTAATTAAACGAGGGCAACTTTTAATACTCGTGCCAGTAGAGCGGCGTTAAGCGATGGCGATGCGATGGTAGCGATGGGGTGGGATTGTACTAGTATAACCATTCCATGACAGTTATACTAGGACAACAGACCCCAGGGGTTTTAGTACAACTGTTCCTTTTTATTTATGTGAAGTCTTAAAAAGACGTTCACGTACTCTTGATAACTTAACTAAATAAATAAATAACTCTTGACTTGTACCCAACCCATGTATGGATGGCCTAGCCATGGCCATGGCCCATGGCTAGGCCATCTAAAAACTAGGATTATTATAGTAGTAGAACCTAAACCGATACCTTTTTGGTCCAACTAATAGCTACTAACAGTTAAATTTGGCGCATTCGTAGTCTAAATATAATTACACATACTTGTGAATGCTGAAAGAGACTACCTGGGCCCTATTTCATATAAGTAGTCTGACATTGACATTTTGATTGTGACAATTTAGGCAATAGTGACAATGACAATTAATTGTTGTTTCATATACAATTTGGGTAAAAATTGTCAGAGATGACAATTGTCATAGTACTTTGAAAAATTGTCAAATCATACGACGCGGTCTTTTTAAATTTCCTACTATTGCACCAAAAGCCATAAAGTTAAGTGTAATAGTCTGCGTTTTATTTTACCTATGCACTGCAGTAGTTTTTTATTCGCATTCATTAAAAATGTCAAAAAACTACCTATCGAACTAAAAGTGGCAATCCTAAGGCTAATTTTGGAGAAGAAAGACGTTCTTTTCGGTTCGTTTTCACCTGTTCTCACTAAAGAATTGAAGGATAAATCTTGGGGTGAAATATAGAAGATGCTGCAAAAGCGATTCAACAAGACGGGTGAGCAAATTCGAATTCAAACGTGGCAGAACTGGCGAAAAAGGACAATGGGTATTTAATGTTTTATTTGCAGCCAGAATGCCATCGGTTACTATTAAAAACCACTAAAGTGAGACCTAATAATACTTTAAAAAACGTGACAACAAAAGAAAGACTGGAACTGGAGGAGGATCATCTTGTATTGCTGATGCAGCAGACTTACTGATATATGAAATAATTGGCTCTGAATCGCCGGTCCTTGATGGAATGAATATTCCTGAATCGTCCGGTACTGCAGAAGGAGGATATCAATAATAATAATGAAGAATAACCTTGTTTGGGAAATGCAGACACGATGCCGATAAGCCAGAAACTACCAATAACAGACACTTCTGAAATAATTAATCTAACAAAGAGGCAGACGTTGTTCCGTGCAAAGGTTGCCGAATTAGAGTTCATAGTGAATCAAAGTTCTCTGACTCGTCTATTTGGTTGTTCTTCTCCTTCACTCTCACTACTACCAAATATGATGTCCATAATCTTTAAATTGCTTGCTGACTAGAGGTAGAAAACTAAACATTACTCACAATAGTCACAGTCAATCGGCAAGTGACACAACTCTCACCCTCTGTCAATTTTGATTTGACATTCTGACAATTGTGTTAAACGTCAGTGTCATTTGGGAAGAAATAAAATCAAAACCTGTGATTTTCGTTGTCAAAGTCACAAATATTCATTGTCACTGTCAGTTGTCAATCGCAGTTATATGGAACGAAAATTTAAGAAAATTGTCAGAATATTTGAAAATTGTCGAATTGTCATTGTCAGAATGTTATATGAAATAGGGCCCTGTTAGTAATGCAAAAAAGTAGATATAGCATCTAATGGTGTATTATTACAATCGGTGTGATTCAAGTATTTGATCTCTCAAGAGACGGAGTCGCTAATGTCTTTGAAAGCTCCGCTACTATCCTCTTCCCATCCACATTATTATACTTCCAGCTTACCCTATTATATCTATCTTGCTTGTAGCATTTTTGTCAAAATGAATTCTAATCTATCTTCTCTTCTCGGTACATTAGAATGGAAATCGTAGTTGTTATTGCATAGCAGACTTTGCGCCGACTGGGTACGTGTGTAGTTAAGGATTTAAATTATAAAACTTGCATTCGCATGGTGCAGGGTTGCCAAGTATATTTCAATGGCAAATATTGTCCTTCAAAGAAACGAAAAAGCCAACATCCATTTTTTGCTTGGTAGCGCAAAAAGCATGTTATATACATTTGTTATAAAAGCATGTTATATACATATAAATTGTTTGTTAGCGGAAATTGCCTATATCCTTGTTTCGTTTGGTGCAGGAAATAGCCCAACTCCACTAACAAGTGTATAGGGCTTTTTTGTTCCTTAAAGGAAGATATAATACTTAAATTACATTTAAATATACTTAAATCAGCTAAAATCAGCGTTTATAGGACTAAGCTTAAAGTGCAATATAATCGTCTTTGGATTAAGGGAATTCTAAATAATATTTTGGTGTACATAGCAGAATGTAAAGTGCAAAACAAGAATGTATGTAAATGTTTAGTATTGTATGTATACAAGTGTATATATAATATTTATTCAGGCTGACTATCTAACAATTTCAAAGAATTCAGAATAGGTTGCTTGCACTTTATTGGGTAAAATCGCATTATGTTGACAAAAAGGTTTTGACAAAAAATCGTTAAAAACGCTCCACTCATCTATGTAGTAATAGGCAGGAATATTATTTTCAAAATCCCTAATTTACGTTATTTTTGCTTCATTTTCATCAAAAAAGTGTAAATCTGGTAACCCTGGCATGGTGGTACGTATAAAAGAAGACTTTTCTCAGCAAATACAGATAATAGGTATATTAATTTATCAAACGGAATGCAACTTACCTAACAAGTGTTATAACAAAAGCAGCATGCTTTATAGCGATCTACTTCTCCGTACTTTCCTCAGAATGTGTTGATTAAATAGAAGCTTACCTAAGAAGGCAATGAGAAAATAATTTAATTAAGTCTACATACCCACTATTTAATATTTACTAACTACTGTGTACATACTCTATTTATAATTTTAGTATATAACAATGCATGATCATTGTGATCATCTTTTTATAGCTATACAATACCTTTTCTCTACAGAAAGGACTAAAATGCCATATAATTAGACAACTAACGTTATTGTTAATCCTAATGTGTATTCACGTATTAAGGAAATATTGAAAGAAAAAAAATTGATTGTATCAATTCATTATACTTAGATAATACCCGAGAAAGAATAAAGAGCATCAGTAATTATCAATTTTCCTTGCTTTTACTAATATATATGATGCAGGCTAAGTATGGAGCCACAGTTATTAGAGAAATGCAAATCTTGGCTTCCAGAAATAACCTTGACATTTGGTGCAGAGTCGTAACTGAAATTTACAGACGTCACAGACTGCTAATTTAATTGGTTCATTTGTGTTCTATTTACTTAGGTGAAATTTAACTTCTATAGATGTGAACTAACGAACTGGATGAGATCAGAAATAAAACTGCTTTAGCTTTAGACCAGAAATATCCCGATAGGTAGGCAACTGGTGCACACGAAATCTGATTGTCTCCAAGACAGTTGTCTGAATCTTAATTTAATAAATCATGGATATTCTTACATTCTGAGTTTTTTTTATTACGGTGTGAAAGATTAATTGATCTTTCACATCCATTTCCTGATCCAACTATCTCTTATTGCATATTAATTGTCATTTCTCAACTAAATCAAACAGTTAGTCGATAGTCGATATATAAGCATTTTTACTTATTGCATTAAATGCATTAAATCATAAATATCCCGCAAAATATTATCTCGTAAGTAATGCAATCAACAGTATTATATACAGCCATAACCAATACGTAGAATAGCGAATTTAAAATTGTGAAAACGAAAGACGAAACATGTATAGGTCAGGTAGATCATAAAAATTCCCTGCGTTAAATAATTGATTCATAACATGGAATGCAATTTAAAATAGTAAAATGACTTACACGCAATTGATAGATATATATAGCCAAATTATTGATTTCGGCAACCCCTCTTAATTAGGAATGTTTATGTCTTGCAGTTTCAATTAAAAAGATTGCAAAAAGTGTAAATGTAGCTGTGGTGTTGGGTTATCTTCCTTTTTAGGTTTACTTGAGACGACTTTCAGTCAGGGAGTATGACAAACGACTGGAGAGCGTGAACATGAACTGAAGATGTACATATACTTAATGAGACGCAGACAATTTTCAGCGGATGAAGAAGCAAAGGCAGCAGGAGACAATAACATCCTGTTTTCCGACTCACATTTTGTATACTTGCTCCGTGAGAGTCTCATAGATGAAACAAAGACAGAGAAATGTTTCATGTATGCACTCTGTAGTCACACCACATTCAAATTTTCAAACCCTATCTCTCAGATATCGTCCAAGCAGCGTCACAGATGATCTCCATTGTTCACATCTACACATCTTGGATTTCTTGGAAATCGATCACCATACTTATAAGGTGCATCAATTAATATTTGTATTTAGCTTAACCTAGTAATTACAATGTGCAGAAAAATGTTGAAATATGATACTATATATATAGTACTAATAAAAAATTGACAGCTGTATAAGAAAAGTAAATTGTATATGGCTTATATGATTTCTGGATCCATTGTATTAAAAAAACTAATACCTAATAGAATTACAATTAAGTACATATACAAGACTAAAGCTCTGTATATAATGTGGTAATTATATAAATAATATAGAAAGGTAAATTTAGAAAAGATATTAATGTTAGTTATTGGTAAAGCAATAAATACACTTTGAAGTTTATAAGATATAATAGAATCATTAAAGACAGAAATTATTTGATATAGGAAAATAAAAAACCCGAGGTGTTCAAAAAACATTGCTAAGTACTTTTTTATGTCCGCTTTAAGGAAGTAAACTAACATCTTTGGATAAAATAATTAATTTTTCTGTACTTCATGGGCTATGTGAAAAAACACCTCCAAATCGGAATATGAAATAGCTCCGAAACTAATGAACCGATTTGGATGAAACTTGGACCAGATGTCGACCATTACCATATCTCGGGTCGATTTTTGAATTTGTGAAAAATTCGCATTTTTTCCCTTTCAAAATTACGAAATACAATAAATTTTGAAATAGGCGGTTTTTCATAAAAGAAATTTTTTCATCAAAATTCTAATGGATTAAAATTATAGCCCTTTATAAATTATGGTTAATGGGCAGAAATGGATTTTCGAAATTGCTGACCTCTACGAGGTGTCAGAGGTCAAATTTCATTTTTCGTTGAAAAATGCCCATGTAAGGTCAAGTTTGCAAGCTAAAGATATGGTAAAGGCCAAATAACTAACTATTTTAGCAACCGAGTACTTCACAAAGAGGTCAAAGTTCATATTTTTCAAAATTGGAATATCTGATGCACAAGGTACGCGGCTAAGTAGTGCATCCGGCATTTCAGTACATACTAGCCATAACCCATTTTTAACATAGGCTTGTGCCTGCTCCAGTGCCTACCTAATACATAGCAAAATTCATTCAGGTTTCCTGCCAATTTAAACACTCTTCTTGTCTTGCTTAGTTAAAATAAATAATAACATTAATAATACTTGCTGCGAGGTTTATATAAAATATTAATCACAATTTGACTGAGGAAATGATAAATAAATAATGGTGCCTTTCCTCTGAATGCTTGCTAAGCAAAAAACACTAATAATGACATTATTCATAATAACTGACAAAATAACGACTTTTTCAAAAATTACAATACTATAATGATAATTTATGTAATATTTGTTATTATTATTTTTATTATACAACGACGCCCATTTCGGGCTATTGCCCATAAAGCCAATGGAACATAAGATTTGTTGACATTTGTTGTTGTGTGTAGCTTGATTGTGTTAACAAATTAACAAGGGTTTTCTGTGATTGTGATACATTGGGGATATATGCTTTAAGGATCCTATAATATAGCTGATTCCTCGTTCCAGCCCAAATCCGCCCAAGTGCTGATACGCGTTTCTAGTGTTAGCGAATGACTTAGATACTTATTCTGTACGTACTTATTTAGGTTATCTATCGCTGTTTCTTTAATATCTATCTCTCAAGTGTCCCTGATCGATCATATTTAAGCACTGCCTTGTATGCACAATTATTTTAGTTTGGATTTAATTGTAATGAGACAAATAGCTATTAAGCTGTCTGCTGTTAGACTTAAAAGTGATATGGTAATAATATGAAGATGGTGTGTTCTACTCTGCATTTTCCGTTTTATTGTCCTCCCTGGTCTGTGTTTGGAGTTCCTTTTGGTGTTCTTCATTTTCACGCTGCCTCATATTGTTGACTGTAGGCCTTAAACGCCTTGTACATTATTGGTTATTAACATATGGTTGTACCACAGAAATAGATAAGTAATTATAATATAAGACTAGAAGGAGGAAGCGAGCCTAGCGGTTGGATAATTGCTATCAGAGACGCTTGGGTACGGCAGAAGTGCGAAACAAATAACCCACACTAAAAACCTCGTACTAAACCGCAACACATATCATAATTGGTAGGAGGGACATTACCCACACGATTCAACTTGTATTAACTGCCATTAGATACATACTATTAACATTTTCTGCTAATAATGTATGTGAATTAATTTCATTTTAAAAACAATACAAATAAATGACAATCATTATTATATTTTTTGATTTTTGATGTAAATACCACCCATCCTCCCACACATCATTTAATTAAAATTTTCAAATATTACAAAACATATAAGGTAAGCTTAACTATATAAGGTAGCAACTTAAAACTCCACGATACTTACTAATGATATTATACTAAGCTCTTTAACAATACATAGTCATCTGACCAAACTATTATAACTATGACATTCATTTTATAAAAATAACTCACACAAACTAGAAATACACTAGAAAATATTATTTTTTGGCTATGCTAGCCCTCTTTTCACAGTATTTTATCTCAATTCATACAAAAAATAAATGGTTAGTGACACCTTAAAGCCATGAAACACAAAATTTCTTTCAAGCACTACTCGTTACGAAACAGCGTCGTTTTATTCAAAGAGTGACGAAGAGATGTACCCATAACTTCTCTTCTATACGCCTTTCCATGAGAAAACAAGCGGATTTTTAAGAACTGACGGACCACAGTTTTTATAATTAATACAAAATGACTTTCTTGATTGGCTGGATCAAAATCAATTGTATGTTGTCCTAAAGTTGGAAACAAATCCATTCCGAGTACTTCGACCATGACTTTTCTTTGGATAATTCCATCTAAATCAGAAAGTCTTGGAATTTGCGTTAAATTTGAAGACAGAGTTTTGAAATAGCAATCTGCTTTTTTACAAATTTGGTAGACGCTGTAGCTTGGTGTAGTTAGTCCGCCATTATTTTTTCTGACAATCAAGTTCTTTAGATGAGCAGGTAAGGCATCAAATTGGTTGTCGTATAAACAATCCAAACAGTCTGAACATTTTATTATATCGGCGACAGTATGCACAACATTTCCAGCGATGTATGTTAAGCAATTTTCGTAAAACTGCGTTTCAACGTTTTGAAAGTCAGGTACATTTATGTCATCTGCTGAGCTGATGATATTTCCATTATTTGTTTTTTGACCTTTGGAACATTTTAATTTTAGAAGACCTTTAGGGATATCGTCATCTAGGTTTATACAGTTTCCTGTACTGTTAGATTTTAGTAAATTTTGATGCCAGACTTGCTTCATAATATTTGTAAATTGCACCACATTTGGGTTATCGTTTTTTCCTAACTTCGAGCGAATCTTGTTAAAAAAAAGTTCAAGAAGATCTTGCGAAAATCTATACGTCATGACATAGTAAAAAGGACTGTTCTCTCTTCGTAGGAGTTCTTGAGAAATTGCAATTACTGATTTGATGCTGATGTAGAGTCCAATTACAGCTCTCTTTCGCTGTCCCTTACACAGCAACGATGTTTTGTACGTAACCACATTTTTCCGAACAGTTTTTTTTTCATATTTAACTTCCAACAAAACATTACATACATATTCCAGAAAAGGGATATTTTCTTTCAGATTTTCTTTGGTAAGTGGTGCCTTGAATCCCGATTGTTTTGGGTGTCTTGAGTTGAGGATGTCAAACGTTTTATCTAGTAGTCTTAAAAATTCAGTCGTTGCCTTCGAATCTTTAAATTGCTGGAGTCCCATATCTTCACAGCAAAAATCGACAGCATTTGCCGTTGAAGCACTGATGGTTTGAGCTGCATACTTCATTCTCATTTTGTGTTTCTGGAACTCAATGTGATTGCTATTAACTTTATTAGCAGCGGATATCTTCTCATTCTGTTGCAATTCATTAGGGCTCTCTATAAATGACCATTTTACAACTCCTTTTCTCCATGAAATTTCTTTTAAATCTGCCAAAAGATTTCTCCACAATTTTAGCATATGAACGACATCATATATAGCATATACAGGCTTCTCGGTTTGTGGATTTATGAAATATGGTTTAATATTATTTTCAACTATTTCCAACTCTGTAGTTTTTACTTCTTCACTTATTCCAAGATGTGCGAACATTGCGACATTTGCTGTTCCTCCATCTGCTGTTATGCTGTGAACTCTAAAGCCAGATTCAGTAAGTGATTGAAGTCCTTGACTTATAAAAGAGCTTAATGTTTTTCCTTCACATTTATCGGTAAAAATATACCCAATGGGGCATTTCCATCCTCCTGAAATACCAGCAATGATGCAAACAAGGGCATTACTTGCAAGTCCGTGACATTCAACTGCTCCATTTCCGTAATCACAGTATCCCATATATTTATTTCTGCTTTGATCCCAGACAGTATCTTTTCTTATCGACATTTCATCCACAATCATCGCAATGTCAGTCATACAATTTGATTTGTCTCGCGATCTCTCCATCATTAAATTTTCAATGACACCTGAACAAAATCCTGGCTCACAGTTAGCAGACTTCATCCATGATACAATAGTTGATGAATGAGGCAGTTTTAGGTGTCCCCGCAAAAATTCGTAAGCTTTAGGTGAATAAAAGTGCAAACTGACTGCAAACTATTTCATATCATCAGAATATTCTACAGTCTTTTTCTTGCCATAAGCTTGCATTAACAGTTTCATGACTTTAGAATACCCTTGACATGCTTCGACTTGTCGTTTTGTTAGAATGCTAGCATCTTGTAACTGTTTCATTAAAACCTCTACCGATTTTTTCTTCCTAACCAGTGTTTTCCGAAGAAGGTACAATTTTTTCTTTGCTTTCATGTTTTTATTAAGAAGGCGACTGCATCTAGTACGAGGTGTGTCTTGGCATTGGTAGGTGTGGTCACTTGCAACAACACGACTTCGTTTTGGGGTTCCTCCGTCAGAAAAGCTTCCAACTCTTTTTCGGGGAGTAACAATTTCATCTTCAATTGACTTCACACTATTCATTGCCAAAATTCCAAATAAAGCATAGCCCAATACTGGAACTAGTGATTTCACTTCAGCTAAAAAAGTAGAAGTCCGATAGCATGACGGAGTTTCTAACGGCGGATCCTCTGCAATCTCAATACTAGGCTCTTCTGGTTGTATAATATCTTCGTTGATTCTTACAGCTACATCAAAATATAAATTGATTAATTTCATACTCAATATGTATATATGATTATAGCATTTATTAAAATTTGTGTTTTTTGAATACCTTCTTCGAGAAACATTGTAGGAATAGAATCAGAGCGAAGCAGGGTTCGAAATTGTTTCACCATAAAGCATTTTTTGTCAAAGTGTCTTGAACATATTCTGGTGTCTTTTTTTGGTTCCCAGGCAAAATTATTTTTAGATTTTTTGACAATGTCTATCCATTGTTCCCTCAATTTTGGGATTCTGCTACTACTTGGAAAGCTAGAAAAAACATCGTCCATTAATATTGCAATAGAAATTATTACAAATTTAATATAATTTCAATTTTATAATTTCAGCTTACATATGAAATGTCAACTTCCCATTAAATTCTCTCTGTTGTTTTAACGTACAACCTGCTATTGCACATGCTTTGGGCATTGTTAAGTTTTGAATTCAAACTGGCTTATTTCAAGTTTTGTTAACAACCTATATATAGTTAAGACAATTATTAGTTATTAATCAATGAATTTTAATTTTAGAAATGTCAGTAAAAAGTTTGAAGAAAACATTATAATGAAAGATATAAAGAATGAAAATGTGTTAATCAATAAGGGAATAGTAAAATATTGCATACATTTTTTGTTTTCATTTTTATAAGAATTTAACACATCGAACTGGGTGTCTCCATTACTGCCCAACATGTAATGTGCCAGTGCCCCTACGATAGGAGATACCTTCCTGGAATTAGGTTGTCCACCAGCAACACTTACCCAACTGTAACTTGCTGTGCCCATTCCCCCTATTTCGGGAGCTCGGATGTCTGCGGAGAGTATGGAAACTCTACCGGCCTATTCCCCTTTATGTCCGCGGGATACAATTAGTTTGGCCACCGGATACTTAAACCCACAGATAGTTAGGCCAATCTGCCTTCACCACTGTAACGGCCCCCATTGTATCCCAGAATCGATGCCAAAAAGCCACATTCAAAACCTCACCCTTTCACACAAACACACTCTCATTTAGTCAACATTTTTTCTTCATTCGTACAATCATACCAAGCAATAAAATTAATAAAAGGCAACTGCGTTTGGGACATGTCCGGTTAATTCCGGGGTGTTACCACGCAGAAGAGTAAGGTAAAAACAGTAAACATTTTTTGGTTTTTGAATTTTTATTTTCCATTATGTATTTAATTTGGCTTTAATTTTACGATAATTTCCCATTTAACTTGCATTTCCTTTTCCCTTCAATTTGCATTAATTTTCCCATTTAAATTTGTTTAAATTTTCCCTTTGCATTGGTTTTAATTTCTTTTTAATTTGGATTAATTTCCCCTTTTAATTCATTTCCCATTTGATTTGGATATCGTTTCTCCTTTTAATTTGGTTTCAATCCCCTTTTAATTTGGTTTCAATCCCCTTTTAACTTGGTTTCAGTCCCCTTTTAATTTGGTTTCATTTGCTGATTAATGTAGTTTTAAATTCCTCTTTATTTGAAATTTCCATTAATTTGATTTTCATTTCCACTTTAATTTGGTATCATTTCCCCTTTAATTTCGTTTTAACTTCCTATTTGTGTGGTTTCAATTTCCATTTTAATTGGTTTCAAAATCCTCTTTAGTTTGGTTTTAAATTTCCATTTTAATTGGTTTCAAAATCCTCTTTAGTTTGGTTTTAAATTCCCTTTTAATTTGGTTTTAAATTCTCCTTTAATTTGGTTTTAATTCCCCCTTTAATTTGGTTTCAATTCCCCCTTTAATTTGGTTTTAATTCCCCCTTTAATTTGGTTTTAATTCCCCCTTTAATTTGGTTTTAATTCCCCCTTTAATTTGGTTTTAATTCCCCCTTTAATTTGGTTTTAATTTCCCATTTAATTTCCCATAATGAAGAAAGTTTTATTTTCGGTTCAATGGTTCAATTTTAATTCTGTAATCTGTACACTATAATATTATAGAATGGAATGCAAATGATGTTGATACCTGATTAGAACGATCAGTAGTCAAAGCAGTCAATATCTTTCGCCACCTCAAGGATAAGGACATTGACTACTGATCATTCTACTCAATTTTCAACACAATTTTGCATTCCATTTTATGATATTAAAATGTACTTACCATACCACACCAGCAGAATTAAAAATGAACAATTGAATGATTTTGTGATACAAGTCGATCACTTCCACTCGCAAGACTCGCATTCACGTTGTTTTTATTTGTATATCCCGGAGCGCATGCGTATGTAGAAGTACTATATTATGCATGACTGCCGCTGTACCCAAAGGTCGTCAGTGTCGGCCCCAGCTAAACTGTATAGTATGTTGGACAAACCCTGAAGCTGAAAGCAGAGGCTTTGGGTTGTACCGAAGATTAAATTTGTGTGACAAGTCAGTTCCAGATCCGAAGATTGATTTTATGGCTGAGACGAAATTGAGATGGCTCCAGGGTTGAACAGTGTCGTGACGTGATTGCTCCTTCCATGGTATATGGGTAGGATGCCGTCTGGCTTATAAGTTGAAGACTAGTCGGTTAGGGCTAAAGATTTAGGGCTGCAGTGCATTAGGATTGTTAGAGCTGTAAAAATAATGAAACTATTAGTGAGTGCTTATTTTATGTATGTATATTATATAAATGTCATATTTGTTATCTGGTGTTAGATATTCTGTTAGGTCTTACTATTTTATTAGATACTTACTGGATTCTTGTTACTTTGGAGTTTCTTTCCGTTTAAGTATAAATTAAAATTGTTTATTTTAATCCCTTTGTGGACATTGTTCGGGAATGTTATTGTCATTGGACATTCATATACCAAGTGTAGTAAAGTTTTTTGTTGGCGTTTGTCGCGGTACGTACATATTTCATCTTTGTTGAGTTAGCAAGTCCAATGGGCAAACGCTAACGCTGAATCATGATCGCAAGTTAACTTATTGGCCTTACTTTTAGTAAGCTGTTTCTCGGACTTGATCTGTATGTAGTTTCCGACTTCCAACGTCAGGTAGATTTTATCCATAAATCATCACTGATGCACCTTCAGCCTATAACTACTTATTTACTCGGAAATGAAAATAACCTTGATGTTTGGCCTTAATTTATCTTGACATTTGCCTTTTACAAAATTTGGATGAAAGTCATTAAATTGTGGTCCTACTTTGTCATCTAGCACTACGCAGCAGTTAACATTCATCAAACGCCTTGTGAAGTCTTTCTACAGGTAAAACAAACAACTTGATTAAGGTTGAAACATGTGCAAACATTGCACTACATAAAATAGAGGATTGCCTTTCTTTGAAATTAAATTACATCTTCATTTCCTTGTCACATGCACATCATAGATATATAAGCATAATTTTCTATATACTTATAGCAATATATCAGCTTCCACTTAGACATTATAAGTGCAATAATATATTTTCCCCGCATCCTGAATTTATAGCTTAATTTCCTATACTGCACTGTGAGTATGCTGGGAAAGATGAATAGCTGTACTGTAGCGGATATCCATCCTGTGCAAGCAGAATCAACAGAAATCAAAGTAGCCAATGACATCTTTTCTTAGAATTTAATTACGCTATATCTATTATTTAAAACACCATTATACAAGAAAATGTCGTATATATGTAATATGAACATATTGTTATTATTCAAAGAAACCATATTACCAAAGGATCATGTCTCCAGATTAATTTTCAAATAGCAAAGCTATTTGATAGCATCCAGATAGCATGCAAATAGCAAAGGTTCCTAGCAAAATGAGTTAGGTATACATTTATATGTGAGCCGTCCTTTTCAATCCAATATTAACTGTGATCTAGTAAGAGTGCAGAAAAGTAATAACGCTTCCTTAATACTAGCCTCAGCCTCACTACTTTTCTGCACTCTTACTAGATCACTGTATTGGATTAACAAGGACGGCTCATAGGGAAATAACGGAAAAGTGTAGGGATTTAATTACTTCTTTGGCTTAATTAACTTATAATCAAAAATCAGGTGAAAGACACATTGTAACTGCAAAGGCTTTGTCATATACTATTATTGCAGATTCATAGTAACGCGAAACTAGTTTCCAGCATAGCAGAGGAAAATGCAAAGTAGAGATACATAAATAAATAAGTCAGCAGAATTATCTGAACATAAACCATTGCAAAACGGAAATATAACACAAAGCAGCTTATTTGGGCCCCACTAAAAATTAGTTGAGTTTAGATGTATCACACAATTTGTCTTCTCTCAAACTAAATTTTACACGTTCGCCGAATTTACGACGATTTTTAGTCATTTTAATTTTTGGCCCGCTACCCAAGTCTTTGGTTGTGACCGATCTTGCCTATTTACGAACTTGGCCTTCCTATTTACCTGTAGATTG
This sequence comes from Tomocerus qinae, assembly GCA_020055645.1. Taxonomy (NCBI): domain Eukaryota; kingdom Metazoa; phylum Arthropoda; class Collembola; order Entomobryomorpha; family Tomoceridae; genus Tomocerus; species Tomocerus qinae. Next base: position 46,613,586 of record CM034546.1, on the reverse strand, counting down.
TACCCTGATAATTTGAACAGTCTATCTCAAGCCATTCGAAATTTCACTGGGATTAACGGACGTACAGACAAACAGAAAGTCAGAAAAATTATTCACATACAGAGAAGTTAAACTTCTCTAATCAGCTCCAGACTGTATTTTTAGCCTTAGCAATATTGGCACTAGGCACCAGTAGTAGATGAGTAACATTAAATAGCAATGGCATAATCAACAATAATAATGGACATACTATAGCAAAGTATACATTCAAAGTTTAAAGCGCACGTGTCAATAAAACGCTTAAGTGACATACTTAATAATATTATGATAATACATTTTACTTCTTTAGCAGTAGTGAAAGCAATAATTGCTATCTCCTGTTTAAGATCCATTGGCTGCTCATGGAAAGGAGCCGAGATATTATATGACATAGCTACTACTTTTTACATTCGGTAGTCTATCCATGATATTGTTTGTCCTCGAATTCAAATCATATTAATAGCTATGGATATAATATATTATGTAGATTGGAGGGTTTTATATAGTATTTTTAATTTCTATTGTAATTGCATTTCTGAAAGTTGAAACTACGCATGACGCACACGGACTAGACTCTTCATGAACAGCAGCATAACTGATGTTGGTACTATTTGTGCTTCAAACAATCTTGTAATGAATGCTTACGCCATGAAATCAAAATGTATTTGATTACAGATACTTCCAACTTAGAATGCTAAATAGTAGTGAAAGCTGTATTGACTTGTCACTCCTGTCTTGCAACTGAATCACAACGCAACGGTGAAATATAACTAGCAACAAGTGGTTTGTCTCACTTTTCTCCAGCTCCTTTCTCAATTGTTGGTCTTTCTTACCGTACCTCCCGGCTCGTGTTCTAAGAAATACACCATAATGATTTCTATCTTGGAAACCCAGAAACCAACTTCTGATTCTTCTAAATTGCCAATAGACGAATTAATGGATAACGACAAGGTTAGTAATATTCATAAACAGTTAAAGTATTTACACTATTTACTATACTATATTATGTATAAATATTTACCATATTGACGACGAATATATTATTTTCCTAATATTCAATCCTATGAAGGGGTTTTGTGATTCAGTTTCGTTAAATTTTGAGTTGTATTTCCTCCAGCTTCATTCTTCTTTCTAGACTTACAATTTTAGTAGAGTTTCCATGAGTAAACAATAATGGTGTAACACAAGGCAAGGGTATATTTTTATAAGTTTATATTTTTTTAATAGATCCTGGGCAATATATTACAAAATTTACACGGAGACGTTTTAAAAACGTGTCGTTTAGTATGTCGAAAATGGCGGGATGTTGTTCAACCGCAATTCAAATCCGAAATGAATTTAGTTTTTGAAGAAAGTAATCTACGAATGCACAACAGTGAGCGAGATTTTGAATCGTTTTTAGAAGATTTTAATGGCTGTGACGAAGGACTTCCATTGGAGTCGGTCAAGTTTATTATAACAGAATGCGTTATAAAAGAAAATCTATGGAGTTTGCGATGGCTGGGATCCTTTGGTGGTTTAATCAAAAATCTGACAGTTGTGGCCTACCATTCAGATCGTCAATTATTGATGAATCAACTGAAGGCTTTCAGGAATATCATTTTCAAATACATGCACAATTTGGAGAATTTAACGCTACTATATATTGCATCAGACAGGAAAATAATGTCATATTACTTCTCGATGGATGAATATTATGATCTTTCATGGATTTACTCTGGCGAAGTAGCCAAAATTAAATTACCTGGCCTGAAATCAATTAAATATTTAGTCGATGATAAATGTACTTGGAGTTATGACAAGAAGAATGAGGTGATTCGAACTCTAAAGTATCTTATCACTTCAGCAAAAAATCTGCAAAGCCTGGAAATGAACTTGAATCCAACTCATACTGGCACTCTACTAAAGATTAAGTCAAAACATCTAGAAACTCTGAAAGAACTGTCACTATTGGATTGGAATTGCAGCTACTCTCAAGTTCATAGATCGATTAGAATTCTGGAAGAATTGGGGAAAAGTGGGAAACTAAATTTGGACTCATTTTCACTGCAATGTATTTGTAGTCCTCGTGACGCGTGCTATGGAATTAGAGAAGTTATTTGTCACTCTAAATACCTGTTGATGTTTCTCAAGAGCCAAAAAGATTGTCTCAAAGTGTTGGATCTTACATATCCACCATTTCCGCGTTCAGCTCTCAATGCAGAATTTAAAGATCCATTATTCGAAACTTTGAAAGGTAATTTTTATTTATTACAAAACTTTTCCTATCCATGCACGAGAATTATCAAAACATGCAAAGTAAAATGCAGAGCCGAATATCTTAGCATTTATCGAGTTATACAATAAGAATTAATGTCTTTATTAGCAGGTGGAAACTATTTGGTGTTCCCAAAACTGGAGAAATTAGAGAAACTTTCTCTATGCTACTCCTACAGGAACTTCATTTGGGCATTTTCCAGTTGTTCAAACTGGACAGAATTATTTCCTAAACTGAAAATATTCGATTATCATTACATAATCGAATCCGACAACTCTACTTTTCCACAACTTATGAATTCTATGATCGTCCCTTGTGGGAGCGTCACAGAGATAAATTTGGCTGTCAATACATATGTATTTGGCGAGTATCTTTCCCCAACTGAAAATGAAAAAGTTCAATCTCTAAGATTGTTCCGTTTGGTACGAGAAAAATTTCCCAACATTAAACGTTTAAAAGTTACGAGCGAGCAGTACCCGGTTTCAGAAGGCGAAATCGATGGATTTCTTCATTTTACCAAAACTTATATCATCTGGTCAGTTGAAGACAATAATTCTGAACAGATTTTCGTGAATGAATACAACGTCGATTCGGAGGAGAATACAGATGGCATTGAACAAGAAAATAGAAACTGGCTGCTCCAATGTATTGGTAAATTCCAATGCTGTCAATGTGGCGACTCAGATGACAGTGATTGAATATGCAAAGGTAAACTCGCGCTATCGAATGTTGATAATATGAATAATATTATAATAATTCATTTCGAGCTAACCCATGCCTCTGATGCCGTATCCTTCGATTGGATAAGATTACAGTCTGCCTTAAGGAACCATTTAGCCTCAATGCATTCTTGGTTTTGTGCCCGAAATATTATAAACTATTTCGTACACAAAACAAAAAGTACATTGAGACTAAATGAATTCTTAAGGACGAAGTTAGTTTAGCCTTGTATGGCTTGTGTGGTTTAATTGGTGGTCCTTTTATCCTTTTAGTCAGACTAAATTTTTATAATGCTCCCATGGTCCCATGTAATATATAATAATTTACCTAAAGTTGAATTCTTGGTCTTACCATAGCATACGGACGCATCATTTTGTTCCGGATTCTCATGGCTACGCTCTTGGATGACTTTCTTGTGCGATATTTAGTGGATGATGGATAAGTTCGGAATGTGGAATCATTGGCGTGTGTCATTTTGTCTCTTAAAATATAGAAACACAAAAATATAAGTATAAAATATGTAAATGACGTGAATATCTTATGAAAAAAACTTGAATTAAAAAGAGCTAAATTGCTAATGGTAAAACAATGTAATATGTTCTGAAAGTATAACAGATTTCAGACATGATTAAAGTTTATTCAAATTCAGCCGTAAAATATAACATATTAAATAATTTATTGAAACCTTATTGTTGATAGATATAAGTAACATAATATGTAAAATAGTAATACTTATCAATGGCGTACTTATTCTACTCTGATTGTCATCAGCATGTTTTCAAGGAAACACTGATTATCTTTCATTATCATTACATTTTATTATTATTTTATTGATTGTTGTACTTGTACCACTATAATGGTTTGGTTTAATAGTTTGTTGTACACATACGAAATTATTATTCATTTCATGGTATCATTATGTTGAAAAGCAAATGGATTAAAATTATAATAAAATTGTGTGTTGTTAATTTAAATTTCTCACTTATTGTGTTGTAGTAGTAGTATATATTGAACAATTTTCAAAATAATATTAAAAAGTGTAGCGCGTAAATGCGACAGCATAATGAAGTCTGAACTCTGATAAATTGGCTGGCTATGTTATGCTGGCTATCAGCTATGCATTTTTCTCTTTCTTATAAAATTCATTCTCATGATGGGGGAGTGAGGCATGATTAAATCATCCCTTACTCTCATCGGCACAGCACTACACTGAGGACTGGGATACTATTCTGTCCGTGCCGCAGTCAGCCCACAGTGCCTGGGCACTGTAGAATGACTCCTTTATTATGGTCAATGCAGTAAAACGAAATTTATCTAAATGGCAATTCTATCGGAAGCATACCAAATATATGAGATGAGAATTAATACCTAGTTACCCGAAACACAAACCGAATACTCGTAGTCGACAACTTTTAAGGTGCTTTTAAAGATTAGGATCGAAGTTAGACCCCATGCATGCCAAGATGTATTTTGGGCATGTATATATAAACCACGTTAGCTACCTTGTTAATGAAGCACTTAAAACTGTAAATAATTTTTTTAAATGGATTTTTAAGCAACAATTATTTATCAAGCATGTAAAATGGTTTAAAAACTTTCAAAACCTATTTTCTTATGGGCAAAATAATATTATGCTTTAACGGACATGCCATGGTTTAATGCTAAAATATTTGCTAACTGCAATTCAAAATTGTAGATTATTGAGCAGGCCATTAATATTTTTATATTAATTAGCTTTCAACAGCTGTTAAACGATGATAGTATTACAGTATATGAGTATCCCACCTCTACATAATACTTAAAACATTATTAATACATTTATTACTTTTAATGTTTTATAATTTAAATTCCTATTTACAAATGATACTATTAATTTACAGCGCTTTAGAAATCTCTAACTGGATATGTGAGATGGTATCAGGTGGAATTCCAACGAATGTTCTTGCCAAATCCTGGCGGCCAATCCTTTCCTCACCTCTCAGAGGAAAATATGCAACCTTCAAACAAATAAATTATACAATCTATATGAACGATATTATTGCGATTATAAAAGAATTTAATATTTCCTCAATTTGAATAAAAAAGGGATACCTGATTTCCAGAAAATATTTTGTCCACGACAGAATCCCTTGGAATTAAATTCATCTGTTGGGCCACTCTCACTGCTTCTTCCAAGTTTTGTGCAAGTGAAACCGACAGAAGTCCAACCAGAAAAATCAAAAATATATTCTGACGAATTGAACCCATCTATAAAATTTAAACACAAGTTAAAACGCAATTTGATTTATTGAATATTAGTAAGATTCATACCTTGGAGTTTTCACAAGATTTTCTTTATTCCTCTACTTCTACTAAGTAAATGGATATTATCCTAATTTGCATTGATGTAGAGATGACCTAATCTGCAAGTCACAATTAGAATGTAAATTGTACAAGGCCATTGTGGAGTAACATTCTCTCATAAACAGATTAAGTGTAAGGTATACTCTGCACGATTAAACCTCAGGTTGCTTCTTGCACGATCGTGAGTGTAAACAACTAAATGACTGTAATAAATAATACCCCTCAGGTTAAATTTTTTTTTGCCTTTCTTCTTACTACATCTTACAAGTAAAGTAATATAGGTATTCATGTTTTATTGTTCTCTGCATCTTAAGATTTATCCGTGATATATGGTATGAGTTTAAATTGGTTTTATCCTTTTTTATTATAATTTAGGTCATTTTTAAAATAGATTCTGTTAATATTTAATTTTTGTTGGGACTGGTTTATTTCTAATCTTAAAGGTTTTGCAAAAGGTGTAGAAATACGATTCACCCCCTAATTGTCAACACTAAAATCCCAACACATCAAAAGTACTTTTTGTCAACATGCTTTTCCTTTTTTGCCAACAGAAATTTTTATTCATTGCACTAATTGCATTGCCTAAGAATTCCTTCCATTTACCCAACCTTTTACTCCTTCAGCAAAATATCCGTTTTCTTCTACCACTACTGCACTCTGCACTACATTATTATATCCCTTTCTGTACATGACCAGTACTTTTTTTTCTGGTCTTTGAGTTCTTAGACTATAAATATAACCGTTTCTGGCCAGTGTTTGGGTCACTTTATTCTTCGTTTCGGAAGTAAATAAAGAAAAATATAAATACGATGCCATTTTTCCTTGCATTTATTGCATTGCATTTCAGAGTCAGAGACTTACCTTCTATTCTCCCTTGCATTCATTACCAGCAATTTAAATATCTGATAATGCATAAAATGGTAAACAACCCAGGCAATAACTTAGATTAGGAGAGGAATGTAACAACAAAACGGGAAAATAGGAATTTGTATGGCACACACAGGAATCTTTGTATGGCAAGAAATTTCATCGAACAGTCGTACATTTGTATGGTACGTTATAAAAAACCGAAGGGTATGGTATGGAAAGTAAAGGACCTATGTATGGTACTAAGACAAAATTGTGGCTTTGATAATGTTAATATTTAGTCATTGTAAGTACATCATATTTATTTGTGTGATTTTGAAAATATGAAAAAAATTAATGGCAATATTTAGTCATTTTAGGTACTAATTATTACTTTAACAAACGTTAAGAATTTGTGGTGTACACGTAAAATAAAGTTAGGCAATGTCAATAATGAAATAAATTATAAGCAGGTATGGTTAAGATAAAGTTATTGTCGTTTTGTTTTAGAGCTCGTGTCAGTTTCTTTGGCCGACCTGGTTTTCTTCGTTGTCCGATAGATATGGCCTTGGCTGTCTCTGATATAATCTCTTTGTTACCATTTAACCTGGCGATTCCAATAACATGCTTACAAATATTATGTTTCAGGAACTGCCATAAATTTAATTCGTCAACTCCAACAACAATTTCAGTCCATTTTTGAAATCTTTTGGTAGTATTTTCTTTGTCCGACACGTCACTGTCACTACTATCACTGTCGGTTAGATATTCTAAACTTACAATATTTGACCCAGCCATTGTGAATGTGGAGTTGTGAGCAACCCAAATGCTGACTGTCATACTAAAACCAAACAGATAAATGCATCCCCACAGACAGGCACGTATCTAGAAATTTGTTCAAGGGGGGGCGGAAGCAAAAATTATACCAAAAATAAGACATATTCGCGCGAAGCGCGAAAATTTTTTGCAATTTTAGGCCATTTTTGTGAAAAAATTCTCTTTTCTCAGATTTAGGGGGGGCGCTGCGCCCCCCCGCCCCCTACTAAATACGTGCTTGCGACAGACATGCAGCTAATATCTTCATTAAAATTAGTAGATAAAAGAACATTAACTTGCCTTTCTCTTACTATCTACATTTTTATTTGCATTTCTGTAGACACTTTTTCGTCGTTGTAGTAGCTACCCTCTCCATTACTTACTGTTATAGTACTCTTATTACTTATACTATCCGGTATCTTATAGTATTATTACCTGTAGTACTCTCATCAAAGCCCCAATTAATATTGTCTTAGTACCATACATAGGTCCTTTATTTTCCATACCATACCCTTCGGTTTTTTATAACGTACCATACAAATGTACGACTGTTCGATGAAATTTCTTGCCATACAAAAATTCCTGTGTGTGCCATACACGTTAATTCGCAGCCCAACAAAACACAATATCTTACATGAACTGTATAACGTAAACTGTCCACATATATAAGCTAGGAGTACATTTCCTTATAACGTGTTGACAAAAAGAGTCTTGGTGTTGACAGAAAGGTGTTGACAAAAAAACCGAAAAAAATGTTGTTGACAAAAGAGGGTTGACAAAAAGGTGTTGACAATTAGGGGTTCTTCCATAAATACGTATAGAAATGTATGCATAATATGTATGGTTTTATAATGCCAAAGCTAGATTAATTAACCGAAATTTGGACTAATGATATGTTTATGCCATTTTACGAAATAATTTCTATACTGTAGTGCAGTATTTGCAAAGAAATCAAAATATTAATCATTGACAATAAACCACTATTATAAACTTTATTAACGCAAATTATGCTATTGTCAAGTAATTATGCTACAAAAAATTATTTCACACAAAATTCATGACCTACGTTATTACTTCATAACTCCTACAACCTACTTAGATAGTATACATACATAATATTACTATAAATATTTGTTTATAATTACTCTTATTTTATGAAAATTGTTATTTTGTGTTAATAAACATCTTAATCTAAATTAAATATTATAAATCAACAAGTTATACAATGGGTTTCCATAAGGTTTAGTAAGGTTAAGGTTGTCTGTCCGAGAGCCAACGCAGAGATTCTAAGATTATATGAAAGGACAAAGGTTTGAACGGCAGCAGCTTTAAGGCTGCAAAACTCGACTAATTTATTATAGGAAGGAAGAACTCAATTCAGTCAAGGTTGATAATAATAATGGAAGAATTGCTAAATATCTTTAATACTTGTATTTGTTATCTCTGACTAAAATTTATTTCATGGTAACAGTTTTGACTGTAAAGCTGCCTGTAACCATTCCGTAAATAAATATTACATTACATTACAATTCAAGCGAGGAGTTCCGGGCAGAATTATCCAAATAATGTTGCATGTTCAATGTTCCTATGTCGCATCAGTCGCATGCATCTTACTATCTAGGTGTGTATCGGTATTTTCCATGCCATGGAAATTTCTATTACAATGTACATGGGGTATATTCAATGCATAACACATAAAACAATAAAATGCAATTATATGGGTAAACATTAGCTTATTTAGCTTAATTAAACAATTCAACATTACCTTAATCATTATGAAATTCAACCATAGTACTGGTGAAATAGAATTATATATTTAGAAAACGGACGTTCAAGATCAATTTTGAAAGCAGATATAAATTAGAATGGGAAAAAGCAGATTGTAAGGAAATTAGTGCTACAAATAGGAATGTGAAATTGAGGCAGCGTATAGCAGGGATTATTTGGCTTGCCTTGCTTAAGTAGATATAAGTAACGAATAAGGTATTTTTGTCAGTTGTGACTTCTTTGCATTGTTGCGTCAAAAAGCCCGAAGTCGTTTCTGGCAAAATATTTGCTTATTGATGCATTTCTTGTCCCATATCAATAGCTTTGTGACCATGTTGACCACATGTGTAGCAGCGTACGTTTGGTTGCACTGCGACGACCACTTGGTTGTCAGGAACGAGCGGTTGTCGGAAAATATTTTCAGATTCCAAAATGGTCTTTAGTTCAGCTAGGGATGTCGGTGGATTACTTTCATCAAAAAATGTCCGATAGCTAGGTAGTAACCCTGTGATAGCTCTACGAAGCAAGGCTTGATCGCACTGCTCTACTGTGTAACGAGGAAAAAGCTCCTTAAGTTGCAATTCCAAGCGCAGAAAATAATCGAGATAACTTTCATCTTCGAGTTGATTCCAAATTCCCGACATTGCAATCTGGAGAAAGGAAAATATTTGGAATTAAAAAGTGTACTAATTATTACAGATTTACTAATACTATAGTTCACACTGTTCAGCCTTTCGGAAAACCCAACAGGCATTATTAATTATTATGTATTGGCTCTAAATAGTAGTTGGTAACATGAAAATCACAAAATTAAATGAAATAATATAATATATTGCATATCACAGTATCGTATTTAGAAGTCGATTTCGGAGGGGGCCTTCATACACTACTACAAGTATTAGGCCTAATCGCGCAAAGCGCGGAAAAGCGCTTATTTTGGCTTATTTCGTCTAAAATGAGTCAAAAATAGCCTAAAAATCACAAAAATCGCGCCATGCGCGATTTTGGTATTTTAAGAAAAATTTTGCCTTTTATTGGATTTCGAGGGGTGGCATTTGCTCACAATGCCCCTCTCAATATACCCTTGACATGGCAAATAACTTTCATTACATCACCCAGTTTACTATAATATGCTTTCATATTTATTATTAGATATAGGCTTTATTGCATCGGAGAATTTATTTTGTCTGTGACTAGGCGACCATGGGAATTGTGTAGTGTGAACGACTCTTGTATTTACAGAGTGGGAGGGCTGTTGTTGTTTCTCATCCTTTACATGAATGAAAAACACAAGTGGAGGAAAAAGTAAATGGGCATTACAGTACTTTCCAGTTGTTAGAAAAAGCCTCTATCCACTTTCATGTTGCTATATGCTATAGTAAATAGCTTGTGCTTGGAGCCTGTTGGGTAGAAACTTCAACTATTCCCACTCCCAGTAGATATAAAATAATATTAAGTAATTATATTTAATAAGCTTTAATTTTTTATATGAAAATTATTATTTTTCCTCTGCTGCTCATATGATCAGATATCAAGCAAATGACTTTTATTGTAGAACTTGCAATCGAGTAGTAGGACATACAAGAATCAAGAAGGCCTTCCTCAGAAAATAAAGACAATAAATGTGTATTAATTTATCAAACGAATTGCAACTTACCTAACAATTGTTATAGCAAAAGCTGCACGCTTAGTGGTGGTCTATGTATCCGTATTTTCCTCAGAATTAATTGAAGTTTGAATTGAGGCGTACCTAAAACGGCATTGAGAAAATAATTTAATTATGGCTACATATATACACTCTTTGATAGTTACTAACTACTACGTACATAGTATTGTCGTTTTAATTTGATTATTTAGCCATCTCTGAGCTTTTTCCCACACACAAAGCGTTTCCTAACTCGAAGATAACATACATACTACGTTTTCAGATTTATTGAAAGCAAAGGAAGATTTTATCAGTTCATTAAACTTGGTAAGATAGATAATAAGCGGGGAGAAATTATATACATCACAAATAATTTTCAAGTTTCCTTGGTTCTGTTAATATATTATGTCATGCAGGCTTTACAAATACGGAAGGGGTAGACAATATTTACATAAATGTAAATCTTGGCTTCCAGAAATAACATTGGCATTTACTGTACGAGTCGAAACTGAAAATCACTGACGTCATCAACTGCTAATGTAATGTTCATTTGTGTTCTATTTACTTAGATGAAATTTAACTTCTATAGATGTGAACTAACGAACTGGATGAGATCTGAAATAAAAATGAAAGTAGAAATAGGCCAGAAATATTAAGTAGGCAACTGGTACACACGAAATCAAGACCGTTCTCTGAATTTGTTTTTCAATAAATGCAGATGTTCATACATTCCTAGTTTCTCTCTCATACAGGTACTGCATGAAATTTACACTATGATTAGACTATGATAGTAGTTAATTGCATTAAATCCCACTACCCCATAAAATACTAGAAGATATGTCAATAATATTATATTGCGCAGTATATTATACATAAATATATAATATATCATACACAAAACTAGTTAAATAATTCATAACATGGAATTAAATTTTGTAACAAAATTACTTACAGGTAATTGATAGGTATAGACCCGAATTATTGCTGTTATCTGCCGATTTTATTTAATTAGGTCTGTTAAGGTGTTGCAGTTTCAATTGAAGATTCAAGTGCACTAAAGTATATACAAATGGAATGTATGTACTAACATAAAGATTGTAGGGTTAATATTGAGCCTGGGACTATAATTTGATTATTACCCTTCCTTCAGGTTTCCGTGAGGTAACTTTCAGCTACAGAGGGTGACAAGCGACTGAAGCGCTACGTCATGATCTGTATGTGTATATAGTTGGTAGAACACAGCAAATTTCCAACGGAAGAATCAAAGACAGAAGAGGATGCATCCTGTTTAATGCTTCCTACTCAAGTTTGTGTGGCTGCTCCATGGGCAACAGAGATGAAACCGAGGAAGAGAATTGATTTTTAGTGCAATCACATCCTAGTCATTCTTTCGGATAACATCTACACAACATTTAAGATGATCTGTAATTTCTCATCAGGGTTTTTAGAAATCAAACATCATAAAATATAACTATTTTGAGCATTAATATTAATTTGCTTTATTTATTACTATTTCATAGCATTAGCAAAATATTAAATGTTATTATTGTGTTGTTTAGTAACCTAATGTAGCTGTTAATAATAATAGTAAGATAATAAACATGAAGTTATAATATATGTCACGGGAAGTCCTTGTTTATAATTATATACTGTATTGAAGTTTTGTGCATTTAAGCAAATTCGGAGCTATCATTGCGTTTTCGTTTAGATTGTATGAATCGAAAAATCAACACTTCTACTTTGAAGCAGTTCACATGCATTTTCGTGGCCCTTAATGAGCGCAATGATAATGCTCTTAATATTGATTTATCTTCATATTTATCTTTACGAAACCTGGATGAGGATGGGTGAAAGTCATAATCAAATTGTCATCTAGCACTACGCAGTAAACATTCATCAAACGTTTTGAAGTCTTTCTATTCGACATATAAAACAAACAACTTGATTAAGCATGAAACATGTGCAAATATTGCACTACATTACATTGAGGATTGCCTTTGAAATTCAATTACATCTTCATTTTCTTGTCACATGTACATCACAGATACAAGAATATTTTCTTACATAATCTTAGGAATGTCTCAACTTTCACTTAAAGTGTGTACATACATGTGCTTTACTCTTTTCCTCGAACAAAAGTTTTATTTTTTATCCAGTGTGTGATCGGAAAGATAAATACAAACTACATATAGCAGATAACCATACTGTGCAAGCAGAATCAACAAAAATCAAAGTAACCCCGCAAATACACAAGAAAAGGTCGTTTTATGGTCATAATATTATAAAAAATATATAGTAGCGTGTATTATGTACATCTTGTTATCACTCTATAATATAAACGTCATCGAAATGTATGTTGTATGTTTGTGTGCACGGATGTTATGAAATTATGAATGTAATTTCTCGGCCACCGTAACGTTATTTCAAAATGTATTAACAACACAATTTGGTTTATTTGCTAAATTCCATCCAGATAGAACTTACTAACTGCATACACGCTTGCGCGGTGATAAAATTATGAAAGTCACTGTTGTGAGACGTGGTAGTTGATACTCTTTCTTTCAATTTAATACACCGTGCCGTGACCTTATTTTATACGCAGGAAAGTTTAAAAATTGGCTATTCATAATAAAACTATATTTTTTCAATTCGCAAATGGTTTTAAGCTAATAGGAGGTTAAAAATTTTTTACGTCTTAAATAGGAAAACTAAGTCCATTCTTAAATAGAAAATATTCACAGCGGGATGAAGTGGTAAACTATTTTTTATTTCAAATGTGTACGTTTTGAATCTGCCACTTATGTGTTAAAGAGATTTATTATCATAAAATTATGACTTCTAAATGACGTCACAAATCGTGATGAAGATAGGATTAGGAAGAGTAAAAGTAGCCCTTAAAAAGTTTAGGTGGGTGAATATTTATGAATGTAGAATATTTCTTTAATGTGATTCCATTTTCGTTGGTCATAGTCATGAATGTCATGGAAGTTGACATTTTCCTTGCATTGACACTATACAGCGGTAGTATATGTAATTAGTTATTGCAAATCAAAAAAACAAAATTTTCTAAAACTTCAGCTTATTACGACCAAGGGCCAATATTTTTGTGTTGGAATTTTATTGTGACTATCGGTACTTACTCTGGTCACCCATTATGGTTACATTTTTGACTTGAGGTATAATGTTACGCCTACGTTACTCTGACTCATCATTATGCATACTGCCAAGCTTAGATGTAAGCAGGGTTGTGGGTCGGGTTTTTTTGGGTTGGGGTTTTTTGGGTTTTTTGGCAAAAAACCTACCCCGCTTCACTTAAAAAACCCGGGGTTTATTGGGTTTATTGGGTTTTTACAAAACATATAATAATGTGCACTAAAACTCCATCTGTATAAGCAAAACATACTAACTCTGTCATGTATTTCTATTCAAAAATGTAAACAAGTGATTATAATCAGGTGGAAACCTAATATAGCTTTTGTACTTTAATACTTATACTTTATACTGTGAAGATATTGTTGCATATATAATTAACTTTTACTTACGAATCGCGAAGGAATAATTTGGGGTCTTGAGGTACATAAGTGAAAACATTAATTATGCTGCATTTTAATTAATCACTTACGTATTTATTACTGTACTGCTTTGCAATTAAAGCTCCACATTAACGGAGGCATTTTAATCAGTAAAATAATATAATAATTAGTTTCTCATTAGTTGTTAATATTGGTTAATATTAATATTAATACACTCACAAAAAATACTGCGTTTTAACTGTGGTTAAACATGATAAAAATTAAATTTTTATGCCTTAATTTTTGATTTTATAAACGTTAACTACAGTATAGGCTTTTATTTATGCCTATAATTATATAAAAAACCCAAAAACCCTAAAAAAACCCCGGGTCAAGGTTTTTTTCCTAAAAAACCCGGGTTTTTCGATACCTTGGATGTAAGCATCCCATCCATTATACCCAACATCCCCATCCAGGTGTTTGAATTGGCTGAAAGGGATGTGTTGGTGATGGCTTTAATGGTACTTTATTTGGAAACTGGGGATGGGCTATATTAGATGGATTACTTTATTTGAATATTGGTGGTGGGCTGGATAAGATGTTGATCTTTTCTTGGGTGTTTGGTGATGATGGGATGGATGGGGTTGGATGTTCCATCTTTTGCATTGGATGGGATGTTTACCTACAACTTACATCTATGCTGCCAAGTGTTATTCTGTTTTATCCGACCAAGCAAATAAACTGCTTAAGAGCTTAAATACATTCTATCCATCTTGCAATACTGCCCTGGAATACACACTAGCTTAATTTATAACAGGGCCTGGGCCCTGTGACCGGCTAGTTATTATATAAAAGTTATGTATTATATTCCTAGCAAAGTAAATTATACATTTATATACACTCTGTATTGGTTTTATTTCTTATCTTGTAGGTAATACACAACATTACAGAAAGTGCAAAAACATTATTTTCATTCGGTCCATTTTTCTTAGAACAATAATATATTTGTAGGAATATAAATTAAATATTGATATAACAATGTGAGATTTGATAGGTGTTTGCAATGATTTCATGAGCAAGGGGAGATACACCTTTATATCACTAGTATTGTCACAAAATAATATATTTGGTGGTTTTCTGGGTATACATATGTGACCTGGCTTGTGAATACTATAGTGGTTCCCTACTGCTTGGCTGTGCTACGTCTATTCTGACATTGTCTCACTCATATTATGATGAGACAATGAATAGTGAGACAGACAAAAGAGTACATGAGTCATGTACTCAGCCTATAGCTATCCCCTCGCACATATATTTCACAATGCACTACTCACTAACTGCCAATGCAATGCAGTGCCAGTACAGCATGACATTGCCAATCCTATAAGCCATGCCTTGCACTGATATACCTATTACTGATAAGTGGAGAAGAACGACTATTATAAAATGGTAATGCTATTTCAAGTATATGGGGTTTGTGAGGTTACCCGAGTTACCCGACAAACAAAAGGAATTCACTTAGTCGCTATCTTCTATGTCTGAATACATTGAGCTTCAACTCATGGTAATAGAGAATCTACAAGGAAGCTTTGGCTACCAGTACAGCACCCGTACCATATTTTCAGAAAGATAAGCACAGATTTTTATGGATACCTACTTGGAGACAAACTTTTTTGACGTAGTGAATATTAAGACTATTGAGGATAACATTACACAAAACATATATAGGGATTGAGGACACCTGCAAGGATTCATTCGTTCATGATTGCTGACTGATTACTCGATACTCTATATGGGAGTCTGAGTATATCATGAGCAACAACTCATGGTGACAGAGAAGCTAATAGGAAGCTTAAACTGACAGTACAGCACCCGTATCATATTTTCAGAAAGATGAGTCTGTATTACCATCTATGTAATGAAATAGAAATGTTGTATTAGATGAAAGTACCTCCTCGCAACTTGTTCAGTGACGTTTAATTAAGACCGGAGAAAAGCAATATAAGTAAGTTCTTCCCTGAAAAGAATATGAATGAATTTTCTTTGTCTAGTATGTTATGTAATGTAGGTCTGTAATTTTGGGTGCAGTAATATACTGTGCTAAACCTATGTATAAGTAGTAAATGTAATACGCAATCGATATGTCATAATATGTATTAGGAAGGGTCAAAATGTTTTCACAACGAGAAATGGCAAGGCAAGATATATACAGAAAGGTCAGACTTGCAAAGCTATCGGAGTGCAACAGACAACATTTTTGATTGGCTCAATTCTTCTACTCTCGTGCAAGAAATGTATTTTAGCGAAATACTATTTACTTGAGTGTAATTCTTACGACTTAAGTCTACCTACCAATGTATTCTGAAAGTTAGGTCAGCAGAAAGTATGTAGGCACCGACTAGGAGAAGTGCAGCCTTTTTGGACGGAGATAACTTACCTTCATTCTCTTTTCAGTTGCAATTCCTATTTATTCTACTAAATGTACATATTACTGCAGTATTTACAGATATAGTTCTACTAATCATCACAAAATTTTAGCAAATGTTCATAGTACAAGTCTAATATGGGATTTACCTATAAAATTATTGTGAAGCTACGAGTGTGAAATCACACTTTTTGTTCTTTTAATCCAATTATTTATTTTGTATATTGTTATGCTGTACTGATGATGAGATAAAGATCTCTTCTTGCTGGTTAAATGATGCAATAACGACCATGCACTGACTGCAATGTAAAAATCCATTGTGCACACATTGTAACTAAACCTTTTGGGAGATTACTTCTTAGAATCTATAGATAAAGGTGAGCATGGCTCTATATATGGTGTTGAAAGAGAGAAATCTTTAGAATAGAATGCATCTTTTGTCAGCATTGTATTTTGTTGAGTTACCTATGACGTATGACATTTACTCCATTCAAATATAAAAACACCTCTTTTGTTCGATTATATGCGAGTAAGAACATCCCAGTGTCCGCCTTCTATGTTTTCATACAGTTGATCCACACTATACCAATAAGGTAAGAGAGAGCTGCCCGGGAATTGGCAGCTCTGACATATGCGAACCCCGTTTGGGCAACAGCATACATAGTCTGCTCTTAAAACGGTTGATCTTTGGGCAAACATTGTGAATCTCTGTTTCCCCATCTCTCACTTTCTCTCTCTCTCTCTATCCAACGCTCACCAGTAGCCTCACAACCTACGGGATGTCAACTTTAATGGATCATTTATTTGTCAGATACAAAACCCGCAACTATTTTGTACAGCATCTGCATATGTTTTAGCATTATTTTTTCATCGACAACGTGTTAGAAATCATTTAAGATTTCCGCCTGACTATTCCTGATCTATAACAATTGATAGAGAAGCTGGAAAGAAGCTTTGTCTGTGTAGTACAGAACCGATACACTACTTTTTTTCGAAATTTTTTTTTCATTTCCTACACATTACCCCCGAGCCCCAACTTTCTTTAAATTTTCAATTTCCACACTGCACATTCCAATTTCCACACTAAACCCCGTCCTCTTGTCTCCTACGGGGCTTAGTGTGGGAGGAGCAAGGGCTGATTTCCCAGCAAACACGTTGCAAGGTTGCAAAAGATTTGCTATGTCTGCATTTAAGACAATAAAACAAGGATTAATTTTAACCAACGAATCTACTGAGGTATTGTGTGACTGCGATTAAAAAGTAATAATGTAGCACTACCTAAACAATAACTATATAAAATATTATTTTATTATTACGAACTAAAACTTTATTAACACCATTGTTGTCTTCAATGCCATATCAAATGCCATTGCTATTTTGCTATGCTTTCGATTACAGATATTTCAGTTAGTCATTAAAATATTTTCCTCAAAATTTATTATCAATCATAAATATCTACATATAGAATCAGCTTAAATACTTCATATAGTACACTACTATAAGTAATTACCTTCAATACAATAATTATTACAACTCATACAGACTTTAAAGAAGAATACAATTGGTTATAAATATTTAATTGAAATTAATGCAATGGGCAAACAAATCACACTAATGCTAAATTTAGAAAAATCGTTTCGAGACTGTTTTCATTATGCTCATTTACTTATTTTTCAGAGTTTTTTAAAATGAAGTCATGTGTTTTGAAATGTGTCACTATTTTAACAATTTTTGTCTTTTTTAGTCTTCCCCACATCAACAACGGTACCAAACTAACAAACAAAATTATTTAAAAAAAATTCATATCGATCTTTATTTATAATTTAAAATAAAATTGTGAAGGCATTCAAATTCAAGGAAAGGCATTCTTATATACGCCAAGTAGTTTTTAACTTACAGATTTAAAAAGTTTTGAATTAAAATTCAGGAAATTATCTTCCCCAGGCTGACAACAAAATGGAGTCCAAAGTAGTAGTAAAGCAGTTTACTAATCTTTGGGATCTTATTTTTGGAGCAAATAACATTTCACTGTTAAGACATGTTATATCAAAAAGACAAGCAAAACCAAGAGGAGTTGGGGTAATTGAGCATTTGTATCTATTAATTAGTATAATACCTAAATGCCCTATGACCTAACCTTAAAACTAGTCAAACTTGCAATAAATTTATTTTATTTCAGTGTGGAATACGTCGCTATCCATGTGGGAGACGGGATCATTGTTGCAATGACGATTGTGTAGGCAGCGGTGCCTGTGAATAAATCATAATGATATTAATTACTTGATAATTTATTGTCTTTGTCTGCAGTTTTAAAACAACTAATAAAATATTCTGACCTCAAAGTATTAAATGCATTGTTTAGTATTACGGAATATATTAAATGGCCATCAGTAGTTTGACAGTGCCTCGAGTCATGCTTAACAGAAAATTGGGTGGGCTCTTTTTCGAGATGATGCTATAATGTCCGATTCTAAAGACGACTGGTTTGCATGACTTGGCATACTTCTCTACATATTGACATTCTTTTTCGTTGTCTGATGTAAAAAGATCCAGACTTTTAGTGATGCTCGTATGATTATTCGAAAGCTTGTACGTGAGGATCAAAAGTCCAAGCCACCCGCAAATTACAATCGATGTGAAGATGAAAAGTATCGACAGATTTATCAGCGTCAGAGATTCGAAGAATTTCATGAGAATCCAATTGCAGATGAGAATAGCTCGATTAACGGCAAACGCCATCGGTTGCAATGCCCTTCTTGCCATTTCTGTTATAATATTCATTTGTAGAGTCAGAATTCGATGCAGGCGAACCAAATTAACAGCCTTTCGAACAGAGTCCTTTGTCAAATACGAGGATTTTCCAAGTCTGTCGAATTTAAACATGTTTTGAATGTTATTAACCCAAATATTTCTGATTTATAACTTACTTACTAACTTAAAGCGGTCTCCAAAAATTGAAAACAATGGGATAATTATTTATTCGTACTTTTTTTCACTGATAATAATTATAATAGTGTAAATATGTTATATAAGGGATGCTATTTAATGGGACATTGAAATAATTTAAAACGTCCCTGCATAATAATTAAGTTATAACATGTATTAAAAACTTAGGGCTCCTTTTTTCAAAAATGAGGCTAAAGTTATGGTATTTTGAGAAGAAAATTTCATCATATACCATACTAACAAACTGTTCCAATATAGCTTTACCTTACCATTTTTTATCGGCCCACAGGATATAGGTTAACATATTTACCTATCTAAACGCACTACCTTCCTTATTCATCTTACACTTTGTTACTGTGATAGTAATCCTAGTCTAAAGTTTGCTTTTTATGTAAATCTACCACGATTTACCTTTTCAATGTTTGCAGGGACATTTTAAATATTGTTTAGGGACATTTTAAGTTATCCGCAGGGACACCATCAAAAATGACCATTTAAATTATTATTCAGGAACATTTTAAATTATTTCAATGTCCCATTAAATATATTCCGTCGTTACACAAGTTCATAATATTACCTGATTTCTCCTCCTAAACTGTCCAAATATCGATGCATTAGAAGAAATTGATTCATCAAGAAGTTAGCAATGCACCAGAAACACGCGACTTGCCACCATAAAAGAATAATCCATAGAAGGAAGAGACTCCAATGCTGAACATCAATGGGCAGAATATTCACTGGATTTAGTCGAGATTCCCGCATTAGCAATGCGAAAAAGGCAATTAAAACTGGATACACAACCGATGCAGCTGTAAACAATTTCAGGATAATCACATCTAACAATTTTGAGTCAGGAACATCTCCCAAGTAGCTGTCTCCTAAAAATATGTTTTAAATTAATAAGACATCTAGTTGTTATGGATTAAAATAACTTTAAAACAAAGGGCTATAAAAATATCACAAATCTTAAAATTGCAAAAATTATTCCTCCACTGTGGAAATTTTTATTTCTGGCGTAATCCACAAAATTATACAAAAATGAGAAATATATTTGTCTTTGTTCCCATTCGTATTGAAATAAAAGATTAACATACTTTGGAACTCCAGCAATACCGAAAAGACATCAGTAGTAAATGCTGTAATTCTGGGCATGAATATTAGCATGGTGAAGTGGAATGGCGTCCCTCCGGCAAAGCAAATGAACACAAAGAAGCTCAATCCGTAATCGAAAGATTCATCCCGTTCCAAAGTGAGAACAATGAAATGGGTTGAGAAGTAGACGACAAAAATTATCCACACAGCAAAGCAGATTAGGTTTTTTATTCGATCGAAGGTGGAAGGGGATTTCTTTAACACAAAGTTGTCAAGGTCGAAAAGGGCAGGAAAAGCGCCAAGACAGTTTGACATTTTTATGTTGAAGGCCACAAGTTGAAACATTTCTTTGTGATTCTTAAGAATTTTTGTTTTTACTTCTGCTGTCTTCATGTTGGGATCCATTTTAAAACTTCAGTGCTTTTATTTTTATATCTTCTGGAGTTAAATTCGACAGAATAAGCAATGAGTCTCGCAGTGTCATTGCTTTTTAAGTACTTTGAATATTTCAAATAACATTTTTTACTATGCTTTATACTGTCATTGCAAGCGATATGTTTATTTATAGAGCAAATTTCAAATGAAATTGTAAACCACCTTCCAATCGCCCTATAATTTCAAATTTACCTTGAAATTGTACCAATTAAAGTAGTCCATGTACAAGAAAACATGAGATGGATATAATGACACGTTTGATATTTTGGGGGCAGGTAATTGGACAAGTAATCATTGCATATAAAATATTGCTTTTTAGTGGCGTGTCACAAATTGCATGGTATATTATAGCACTTTATAGAATTTATGAATTTAGCTATAGTAGCCGTATAGTATTACAGTAGTGCCGATAATTTTGATTTAGATTGGAAATGAAGGTGTGAAGAAATTTGTTGAGAACGATGCAAAAAAGTCGAGGAAAATATTAAACGCCTTATGAGATGATTATAAACTTACACCACGATAATTAAAATATCTAAGCGGATCAAAATGCACATCACATACAAAAATATTGCATAGATTGCACTACTTTCATATGACACAATAATTTTTTTATACGCTCGTTTTTTCAACTTTAAATGTAATTGAAGCAGGAAGTTGAGATATTCTCTTACTTAAAAAATCAATAGAAAATGCATACACACACTGCAATCTAAAACTGCTTGCTTCTACGAATATTAGGCCTTTGTGCCACACGACCTAAAATCGAAAACATTATAGAACCAAATAAATGCTAGGTAGGGTTCAATATTAGGCATGCAACGTACGTGCATACAAAATCTATGTATAGTAAAGTTTGCACTTATACTACATGAAAATAAACAAGCCTAGATAATTCTGCTTGGAATTATCTGTACCATAAAATTGCAATTTCACTAGATCATGAATAAATCTAAATAAATGTGAGTTTTGATATCTTTCTGCTGTACCTTGCTATAATCTATAATATTATGCTTCTTATTGATAAGTCTTGGATAAAATCGTTAGTATAGTTAATATTATGCTCCGTATGTTTATTTATCGTTATTTCAGAACAGTTCCTTATAAATATTACGCCACTTACTTTTTCCTATTTTTCCATCGAATGTTAGCATCCTACCTAATAACATCAAATCAAGCGTATTTCAATTTCCTCCTGTCAATTTTAAAATGCTATTTCCAACCAACTCTGTAAATTCATTCTATTTTTCAGTGATTTTAAAGCTAGTATCTGTACTCTTTAGCATTATACGTTTAATAAAAAAATAAAAGTTTAACTGTGATAGAAACAATCGTTTTAATAAAGTGTAACCACGCAATGAAAATGGAAGCAAAACCTAACAAACTTTGGACCACTACTGGTTACACCAACTACATTGAGAAGGGAACGGATCCGGCCATCGGTATTATTGGAGCGGGGTATACAGTATACAGTTAAGAAAACTTTATTCTTTCTATTTCATGCAGTAAAACCATTAATTTAAACATTTATTAAAATTTACAGCTTCTCTGGAATTTGTGCCGCTGTTCAACTCCAAAAACAATTGAGAATAAAATCTTTCACTATATTCGACCGTAATGAAGATGTTGGAGGTATTCCCTTGTTTCGTTTACAAAATTTAAACTTTTAGTGATATATAAAACCTTGAAAAAGCTAGTAATATGTTTTGTGACTTTAATATCCTTTTATGTACAGGAACCTGGTTTGTTAACACGTATCCTGGTTGTGCTTGTGATGTTCAAAGTCATTTGTACAGTTTATCCTTTGAAAAAAACCCGAGTATGTATTTATATAAATGTTCCTACTGTTACATAATTAGCAGATTAAAATTTGATAAACAATGATATACTAAAGTTTAACTCGGGGTATTTAGATTGGTCAGAGAATTATTCTTCCCAGCCAGAAATTTTGGCCTACCTGCAAAATGTTACAAGAAAGTATGATATTTATCCACATATAAAATTGAACACAGAAGTTAAAACATTGTCTTGGGATGAAAACTCAAAAATTTGGAAAGTTGTCTATGTAAATAAATATGACAATGAGGAGAAAGAAATGACTTTTGATATCTTGTGAGTTAAAATATTGTCAGTGCAGTGAAAGACATTATTTAAAATCTAAAAAGGGTTCTAAATTAAAATTTGCATCCGAAAATATAGAATCAATGGTTGTGGCGCATTTCGGGAACCTAATATTCCAGAGGAATTTACTTCATTCAAGGGACCTTGTCTTCATTCTGCCGAATGGGACTCCTCTGTAGTGTTAGATAAAACAAAAGTTGTTGCCGTTGTTGGAAGTGGAGCAAGTGCCATTCAAATCATTCCAGCAATTATCGATAAAGTCAAGGGAATGCACCTTTATCAAAGACAACCTGCTTGGGTGATGCCTCGAACTCAATTTAATTTTCCTACTGTCATCAAATGGATATTTGCTCACTTTCCAATATTCATGCTGGTATTCAGATACCTAATTTTCATTTCCAATGAGCTACTCCACTCTGCATTTCATTGCAATAGTATTCTGAGCCGTTTTGGTAAGTAACTAACAATTTATTTTAAAAAGCAACCCGTAAAAGTTAAAAGTTTGGAATTGTATCATTACAGCTCAAAAAGTCGACCATTATCATAGAAATAATCAAATACCTACTGATCCTGATCTTGTACGTGCACTAACTCCAAACTACGCATTTGGATGTAAAAGAGTAGTTATATCTGAAGACTACTATTGGGCTGTAAATAAATCACACGTAACAGCACACAGTTTTCATATCGATCAAGTAACAGAAGATTCAATCATCACCAAGGATGGAAATAAGCAGAAAATAGATGTAAGTCTACGTTACATAAGCGGGGTGCGTTACACAATAAATGCAGGTCTCCCAGGTTCTCCTACCAACCCAACAGATATAATATACTAGAAACAATCTTGTCTGGTTGCCTTCTGGTTAAAGATTGAGAAAAGATTTATTTGTGTAGAAATGTCTTACCGAAAACGAAATGTGTAGTGGTACATCTTGGGGAAACATCAGTGTTCAGGTAGGCTACACTCTCAGAGATAATTGAATTACAATGTTGTTTTACAGTGGAAATGGAAATTTAAGAGTGATGGATCAATAAACAGTCGTATCAAAAGTATAGCTATGCCACAGGCGTTAAATTAAGACTGAAGAAAGGACAAACTCGTGTTTGAAAATACACTTAGATTTGCTCTCTTTTACATAATCTTTTACATAACTCATTCCAAATTGACTTTACAGAGTAATCTGTTACCATACTTATTTTTAATAGCTACATTACAAGGAATATCATTCTTATTTCTAGTATCAAAGTATCATATTTATATATTAAGCTAAGGGGCGAACCTGGCACTCAAGAGAAATTAAGCAGGCAACCCATCACAGTAATAAAAACAATTCCGGTTCAAATGGGGAATAATAAAACATTATTTTTATTAAACACCCCAGAATGTTCCCCTTTCCGGGATTTTGGAAAACGAATTGCCTTCTTTAGCTAATTATTTCCATTCAATCACCAATAATCATCTTATGTGAATTCGTATTATTGTTCTGATGTTATAATAATATGAAACAACTCAATTCGTTGGTTTAGAGGGAGGGGCATGCGCATTTTACTTTTGTGCTTTCAAGGAACGTGCATATATTACGTTGATAGTTGATGGGAGGAAGCGATGCCCAAAAGAGTTACAGCTAGCACTTGCGCTACACTTGAGAAAGGGGGTTTTACGTTACGTAATATATGCAGGTTTCCTAGGCGGTCGTACCAAGACATAGATAGTCAGGTATTAGTGCGATTATATTATAGAATAGTTAGGTTGATAAATTTATTGCTTTACCTCAGACTGTGGTTATATATCAGATTGTTCAAATTATTTTTGCGATGATTTTTAGGTTCTGATATTAGCTACTGGATTTAGAGTTCAGGATTATTTTCTGCCAATGAAAATCTACGGAAAGAATGGCGTTGACATTTATAATGCATGGAAAAAATTACCATTACGTCATCACAAAGGAATAGTTTTCAGTAACCTACCCAATTTTTTCTTCATTATGGGGCCAAATACCGTAAGAATAATGAAATTCATTCATATAGTTTCCTCACTTTCCTCGTTATCGAAAATGTATTCATAGAATCACAATACTATTTATTTTAATAGGGTTTAGCACACAACTCTGTAATTTTCAGCATTGAATGTCAAGTTGATTTTATAATGGCAGCCATCAAAGAAACAGTTAAAAGAAAGGCCAAAACGATTACTGTGAAACCTGCTGTTGAAGATGAATACGTAGACCGAATAAAAAAGAATATGGAGAAGATGATTTGGGGTAATTACTATCATATCAGTCATCTTAATTACAATAATTGTACAAGAAATATGTTTTTC
Organism: Tomocerus qinae; assembly: GCA_020055645.1. Classification (NCBI taxonomy): domain Eukaryota; kingdom Metazoa; phylum Arthropoda; class Collembola; order Entomobryomorpha; family Tomoceridae; genus Tomocerus; species Tomocerus qinae. Next base: position 46,588,323 of record CM034546.1, on the reverse strand, counting down.
TTTACACTCCTTACAAAATTTAAATATATTAACAGAAAAATGACTTTAATGTTGTGTAAGTATCACTTTTAATTAAACCAAATTAATAGGTAATTCTGAATGTGGGTCTTGGTATGCTGATGAAAATGGAGAAATTAATACCTTGTGGCCTCAGACTTCGACTGCCTACTGGATGGAAACAAAGAAAATTAAATTTGACGAGTTTGACTTCGAGTAGCATTAAATTCCTATAGAACTGGAAAGCTTTACCCTAGTATATTATATGCCGACCTATACTCCCTATTTATTTTAACCTAATCGTGACTGACCCCATTAATTTTTTTTCTAGGATTTAGAACAAAACAATAAAAATTTCATGCATTTAAAAATTTTGCGGCATAATTTTGTAGGGGAAGAGAACGTTTTAGAGGATTTATGTTTTAATACATAAAGCTCTATAATTTTAAGTTTTGAATGTCCAAGCTTTTACGAGTATTAACAAAAGCTTACTAAGTCTCATTCCCTCCTTAATTATTTTCTAATATCTACTGAAATTTCTTTGAAAATAAATCAAACTCAAAGCCTTTTCTGCTAATGCTTGTGGTAACTTCATTCTTCTGTCTTTAACCTTCTGTAGCAACACTGAAGATTTTGTGAAACATGAATTATTCAAGTTAGTTAAAGTAAACGTAAAGAACATTAAATTATGTCAGCAACACCATAGCATGTATTTCCCGTATAAATTAAGAGTTATATACGGAAAATAAAATGCTAAACTCAAACGAAATAATTTTATTATCGCTAAAAGAAAAGTATCTTTTTTATATACCAAATTATATAGCATAGCAAATGTGAAGTTCTTAAAATATTCTGATAGGTACGCAAATACAATACATGCAATCATGCAACTGCCATCATAGCTAAATTACAGATGGAAGTAAATTTAGTAACTACCAGAATTATAGCTAGTTTTGTAAAGGTATAGACGAATAGCGTTCTTTATTAAGTTTGATAGAGCATTTAAGTTAATCCTTCCTCCGGTACTTTGAAGGACAAACCGTTTTGGATTTTACCAATAACTTTTAGCTACCAGTATCTTTTTAAAATTTAATGCAGGGTTATTAAATGAAAGGACACCTATACCATACTAAAAGTTATTAAGGTAATAACTACTAGTACAATGCTAATTTACAACACATTGTTTTATAAGGCATTTCTCACGTTATTACCATGCAACGGAACACAACAAAGGCGTTTTTCCTTTATAAATATACCACTTGTATCATACAAGTTATATGTACGTATGGAGAATATTTGTATTGATTATGTGCATCATATAATCATAAAAACAATAGGACCTATCATATTGCCAACTATAGGGTTCGCACTTTTCTATAATAAAAGCTCTAAATCCTGGTAACGATTTGAATAGTGATGCTAATGCCTAGTCTTTTTATAATAATATATTGTGACCTATCTTCTACGCTCCCATTTCTTTTTGTATTGGTTATTAAAGAAAATGTTGAAATAAGAAAAAAGAGTGTCGTACCTACTGAACTCCAATTAGCACTTAATATTTTTAGAAATTTGGCCAATACATGCGTATCAAGTAATTACATAAAAATTAAATTAATGTCATCATAGTTATTATCATCATTTATGAGATTCTGTTATCTGAATTATATTAAGTGGCCATCACTAGTTTGAAAGTGCCTCGAGTCATGCTTAACAGAAAGTTTGGTGGGCTCTTTTTGGAGATGATGGTGTAATTTCCAATCCTAAAAAGGACTGGTTTGCATGACTTGATATACTTCTCTACGTATTGACATTCTTTTCTATCTTCTGATTTGAAAAGTGAAAGGCTTTTAGTTATACTCTTATGATTCTTCGAAAGCTTGTACGTGAGAATCAGAAGTCCCAACCATCCACAAATTGCCATTGACGTGAAGACGCAAAGAATAGAAAGACTTATGGCCGACAAAGTTTCGAAAAACATGATAATCATCCAATTGGACACCAGAATAGCTCGATTGATGGAAAACGCTATCGGCTGGAGAACTGATCTTGTCATTTCTGTTATCATATTCATTTGCAGGGTCAGCATTCGGTGAAGACGAACCAAACTAGGAGCACTTCGAACAGAATCCTTCGTCAAATATGACGACTTCCCAAGCCTGTTGAGTATAGAAATTAACAGTATATTTAAAATCTGATACGTAAAATCTGATTATGTTATAACATATTTTAGCAAAAAGCAGACAGGTTCGATTGGACAGTGAATACACAATATTTAGTATACCGGAATTTGCTATCACAAACTTCTAAACCACTATGAGACACAATGAAGGTTAAAGACTGTACAAATTTTACCTGATTTCTGATCCAAAAATATGTAAATATTGATGCATTAGAAGAAATTGACTCATGAAAAAGTTGGCAATGCACCAAATGGAAGCGACCTGCCACCAAAAGATAATGATGGCGAGAAAGACTAGACTCCAATGTTGATACTCGGTGGGCAGAAAATTCACAGGGAAAACTCTGGATCCTTGCATTATCAATGCAAAAAAGGCAGTGAAAACTGGATACACAATTGATGCCGCTCTGAATAATTTCAGGATAATTACTTCTAATAATTTTGAATCTGGAATATCCCCTATGTAGCAGTCCCCTGAAAAAACAATATTAATTATCTTAGAATAAAATATTCCAAGACTTAAAAAAATGTAGTATGAAATTTAAAATTCCAAAAACTTGGAAAATTTAATCATACCGAGAAATAAAAAATTAAATTTTCGATAGGTAAAAACTTAATTACTCATCAAGTCACAGGAATGATTACATAAGATTTCTAGATGATTACATAATGAATTCAATTCCAAATTTTAAAATAAACGTTGAATATATAACATTATTTTTACTAACTTTGGAATTCCAACAGCACCGCGATGACATCGGTGGTAAGTGCTGAAATTTTTGGCAGGAAGATTAGCATTGTGATGTGAAATGGAATACCAGCCATGAAGACAACTGCACCCAAAAAACAAATTCCGTAATCCAGAGATTCTTCTTGTTCCAGCGTGAAGATGACGAGTAGCGTTGAGAAGTAGATGGTAAACGTTATCCAGCTCGCAATGCAAATTATATTTTTGACTCGATCTAAGATCGATGTGGAAACCGTCAACTTCAAATTATCCAGGTCGAAATGTGCAGGAAAGGCGCCGAGACAATTTGCTAGTTTTACATTGAAGGCCATAAGTCGATACATTTCTTTCCGATTTTTTGGTAGTTTTACTTTTGCTTTCTTGCCTGCATTCTTATCTTCATCCATTTCAAATTCCTTTTGTGCTTTATAAAAAGTTACTCTCCGACTTCACAGCTAATATCAACTGACTATATGTACCTACATACAAACCTTAAAAATTTCACCGTTTGATGGTGAAATACTTTCTGCTTCAATTTAAACACTAGATAGTACGCTTAAACAAAACATTCTACCTTTTGGATAAATATTAAATTACAGAGTTTCATTAAGTGAGTTTCCATACTTCCAAGGATATATTAAGAATAACAAAAAGCATGCCTAAATGCTATATTATTATATATTTCCCGATAATTTGGCTTCATCAAATAAATGTTGTTCCTTTAAAAGACCTTTTTAACAGTTCATTATATTTAACTAATAAACCTATACTTTCTTGTGTTTGTTATTTTGATTTATAAAAGCAGACTGCTTGAAGCAGTTCTAGGAACTATTAGTTCTCGTTAAATCCGAATTCCCTACAATTACATATATAGAAGCTATATATTTTGGTGTAAAATCCCTTTTAAGAAATTATTCAATGAAATTGGAATATGCCCTACATCGTATTTAGATAAAGACAGTAGACAAGAAAATTATATATTATGGGAAATAATATACGGTAGTTGGAGCCGTAGATATTCCATAAATCTCCTACTTCCTACCTTTGGTGATAAGACTGATAAGACGATGAGAAATTGTGTACGTCTAAGAAAATAAAAGATTCGTGTCTATTAATTTTTAATACGCCACAACAGTTGCAAGCAAAGAGGCGATATATACATGAAACATACTTTGAATTGCACGTATCGTAAACTGAGAAGATATTACAATATAATTTACAAAATACACAGTTTGCGACACGAAATGTTATTTTACATTTGAAAAATCGATACATATACATAACAATGACATTTCGTTAGGAAGCCTGCGAATATATTTGTTTATCTAACCTTATTTCTGTCTAGAGGTCTAGTAATGTCAGTTCTTACTAAACTTTGGGAATTGTACTGCCATCTTTGGTCTATGACTACAAATGGTCTGAAAAATCCTCACACTAACATCGAAACCTATTATTCGAAGAAGCCTAAAGAAATATGTAAGTTGCTTGGGTCATCAAAAAGTAAAAAGTATTTGCACCATTGCGCATTGCAATTGCAAGTCTGCATACATATTATGCATATGCCTACTCGCAAAAGAGTTTTAGAAAAGAAATTGCAAATCCATTTTTGATTTTGTTTAATTTGGCAAACTATATTTACTTCAGATAAATACATACAAGTTTCAATAATTTGCAAAGAAACAAGTAATTTTAACAGTAACTATTTTAATTATCTCAGCATAAAGTATTGTTTGAAAAAGAAAGTATTTCGTTAAATCGAAATTATTTGTATAAAAATATAACTTAGTACGTAATTGACAATAATTAAAAAACTATCTAGTAATCTATTTCAATTTTCGTTGCTAACAAATACAATCAAAAGGATAAAAGTAATTGACTAGATAATATAATTTACATGTATTTGGCATGAAGTTGTAGTGACATTTAAATATTTGAATAGTGGTAGATTCTAATTAGACTACCAAGAGACCAAGAACAATTTCCAACAGTGGACAAATAGAGTCAATACTCACAAATTCCCGTGTCACTGTCGTAATCGCAAATGTCTCTCACGCTATGTCCATAAATATCATCATCGTAAGGATAATCCTCGTAATCATTTTCAGATTCCGGGGGGTACATCCCATCTACAATTTCGTCCCATGACACGTCCGCGATATTGCGCCGTTTCCCCGGGTATGAACTTGCAGGCGATGAAGTAGTCACGTACTTGCTTGATTGAGTTGGTTGTGGCTAAATAGACAAATTAAGAAAGTTTAAAACATTTTCAAATACAATCAAGCCTTATAAAACTTCCCCTGTGAAATACTTGCTAACTTATTAACATATATTTGTGTGCCCAATTTAGTAAGAAAAAATGATTAAATCAGTAACTGAATGCAAGTATTTTCTGCACATAGGCGAAATATCATTCTATTCCATGATTATTAGCCGGGATGCGAGTCCGTTTTTTGTGGGTCGGGTATTTTTGGCCTTTTTATAACCAATATTGAAAGAAATAGAGATTTTTTGAGAACAATGCACAATTGAAAGTGATCTATTTGTGGTTCATCACCTGATCAATTTTAAATTTGTTTTTGAACAAAGGCTAATATTCTATTTAGTGCAATGTCTGAATATATAGCCATTGTTCAGACACACTGTTAGTTCTCTTTAGTTGCTTGCTCCGAGAGGAGTCTTTCTGTATTTGAACACAATATAATTGACCCGAAACTCGAATTATCCACCATGGAATATCGCATCTCTGTCTTCCAAGACCATTCGGATACTTCACTAGCAAATCATGCATTCAAGGACAAATCCATACACATACTCATCTATTCATCCTCCGATTCCAGTTGCCAATCTTATACATCTTCCTCCGCGAAGGAAGTATGAGGGTATTCATAACTGCATAAGAATGTACAGGGTGGTCGGAAATGAACTAGGACTTTTGATTAGTCAAAGTCAAAAGATTCAAAAGTCCTAGTTCACTTCCGACCACCCTATATATATATATGTACGAACGCCGGAGCTCCGCCGTCGCTCCTCTTCCATCATCTCTCTCTCATCTCTCTCTAGAATCTCTCCCTCTCTGCTCATCCTGTCTCCCACTCATAAATCACGAATCCATTTATTCATACCTACATACTACATGCCTTCTATAGCACCGAGTCTTGAGTCTTCAACTCTTCACTTTCTCTTACCAAACCTAACTTTCTATATCACAAAATCAAAATAAAATGCTAGTGTCGGAGATGCAAAATAAAAAGGTTGCCAAAAATTCCGTCAAATTTCAGCACTTCGGCGGATCACAAACACATGCAAAGACAGCCGACAAGCCGACAAAATTGGAATTCAATTTTCAGTTCTCAAGTCAAGAATTGAGAACTGAAAACCAAAGACTATCTTTGAAATATGTCCGGAATTTGTAAAAGCTTGATAGCTGTGCCAAATGGTGAAATAAGTAAATTTCTAGCGACTGCGCATTGATCCGAATTTCATAGGTTGATTATTTAGTAGACCAATTTTTGATGCCTAAGAAGCGTGTTGAAACGTAAAACAAAATAAGTTCTACCTCATTATTACAAAACGATTGGGATATACATACATAAAAAACTTCATACAAGAATGCCAGCAGAATCCCATGCGTATGTCCCACTATACGTTTATGTGGAGTAAAGATAACGCATTTTTCAGTAAAAAAGTTATAATTATAAATATACTCAAAATACTCTAAATCCCTTTGAAAAATAGCTTTAAATCTCCTGCTGCTTGTTTGTTATAAAAACATTTTTTTAAATTGCTTCAACGTCAATTTGTATACAAGTTGCACGATTATGTATATTAGCATAGGTTTGTTTTTATGCCTGATTACATTAAAAAATATCAACATCTCATCAAATCTCATCAACAATCCAGGTTTTAAACAGCGTTTAAAACCAATACGTTACTGATCAGGATTTTCTCATTGACTTTTTGTTAAGTTTTTAAAGTGCCTTGCATAAAAATAACAACAATTATTATTTAAGTTCATATTACCTTATAATTTGGTAGATTAGATATCTTATAATTTGGCACAGTAATCCTGGACGTCTGTCCCATGATGCTAGATGTGCTTGCGCTTGGCAGAGTGAATTTGGAGGTTTGTCCCATGATGCTAGATGTGCTTGGCAGAGTGAATTTGGACGTTTGTCCCGTGATGCTAGTTGTGCTTGGCAGAGTGAATTCTTCTATAGTTGATTTGCTGACCCTAAAATTGGATTAAGCATAATTAAACCCCATCATTACTACATCTTCCAATGATATTTATGTTCAACATCGTCATTTTGTATCTTTAGGCGTAAATGATTTGTTTTGTATTCCGATAGAACTTGCTTATTGTTACTATTTGTTGAAAGTGTCGCCTGAAATTAAGGTTTCTCATAAAGATACTCTACTAACTCTGAATCTAGAGATACCAGCGAGGATAAAAGTGTTGCTGTTGCTTTCCATTACAGTCTGAGATAACTAACATTTTAAAGTACTTTTGTTTTGGTTATATAACAGTAACGAAAAGAAAAGAAGTAATATTAATTTTTTTTAACAATAAGTGTGTTGCAAGTTGCTCAAGTTTAAAACTTTTGGAAAACAAGAAACCAAGCAGGGAATAATGACCACCATTCTCTGCTCTCTTCAAAAAATTTTTAAAAGCAGATTAATACTGACTAAATGCCATAAACCCTTCGCTATCGAATTAGAAGCTTCGAGGCTACCAAAGGTCAAAAACACTTATGATTTGTTCCAGAGCATACAAAAATAAGTATTTGACGTTAGGAGATTGAAATTTAACTGTTCTTAAAGTAGTGATGTTGTATAGTAATATATTAATATAATAATTGAGCGAACAGAGGGCATTTGAAGCATATCTGAAAGATATTTGAAATACCAAAAATTGGGCACTAAAAGAGTAGTTAGTAATATTTGAAGGTTATTTTTACGAATTGAACTAATTGAATATAATGATTTGCAGATTGTAGTGAGTCTTATAAAAATTATTTCATTTATGTTACTTATTAAAATCATTAAAACCATCGGAAAAACTGACATTTGGGAATCTTCTACAGAAAACTATAAATAAGCAGCATCATTCTAGATTTCGAGAAGTACAAATATATACTCCCAGGGAACAAAGGCTGATAAAAGTAAATGGTAAAAATAGAAATGGGATTAAAAGCGTAACTTTTAAATACAATTCCAAATTTACAAACAGAAATAATAATATTGACTTCCAGTAATTTTTAATCACATACATTTTGTCGGATGGCATTTCCAAAACTTTTAAACGTTTGTTGAGATCCGATGACGTTTCTTCGAGTTTTTCTATCCTGGCCGACATCAATGTAACTTGCTTTTTCAGTAGAATGGTGTCTTTGCTTCCTTTGTCCAATTTGTCAATCTTTTCGTTCATGCCTTTAAGCATACGTAATATTTGAGATACTTCGTTTTCCATTTTTGAGTCCTTTTCCATCCTGAATCTTAAATCAGCTTTTTTCCTTTGAAAGTAAAACCATTAAAAGTAAAAGTACACCATTGCAACTTTTCTAATTTGTTACCACATGCGCATTTAATTTATTAAATTATGATTTACTAATACCAATTCCACTAGAATACAAAATAGTATTATTTCTAAATTATGTGGATTTTGTTGTTTAAACTTTAAATGAGTAGTATTTTGAATTTTGATCTACAATATTAATGAAAGGGATTTTGTATCTCCGCAGAGTCATCATTCATCAGTTACTCAGCTGCTAACAACAAATTGTCTCATTTACAATGTGTACTATGTACCCAAATTAAATTAGAAATCTACGGTTGACGGTTTATTAAATTAAATATGTTTTTGTTTTATTAAACATGACTTTAATGTGTAGGTGGTAAAACATGGTATAAAAATTGGCAGCTGGAAATAAATTCAAAAATACATTCACGTGAAGTTATAAGTAACTTCCGAGATTAATGTCAAATGTGAGTGGGGAACGGGACGGGGAGAATTCCAGAATTGGGAAAAAATTAAGATATGAAATAGAAATTATTATGTAGTTATTACATTTAGGAATTGTAAGTAAGTTAAATGTTGTAATAACTGTTGTATTATGATGAGCAATTATGACACATATTGCTACGATAATAAACTACGACTTTATTAAGACACATTCAGAAACAAAGTCCAGACAAAAAGATACATACATACATATTACATGCATAAAATGAGAAGAGACGAATGCACTGAAAACGCCCCTAAGTCACCAAGGTTAAGATCAGATCAGCGTACGTGCAGATCTGAGCTTGCAGTAATTACTTCACACTGCACAACTGTATACTGCATAATAACCTTTCTGTTAAAAATGCTATAAATCTTTGTTTTGGGCAAAACATTCCCAAAAAGTTGTCCTAAATTTTTCGAGTTTGAAAACTTAAATATTGGCATCAATAATATTATAATTTACATTCAACAGTGATTTATATATATGATATTATATAGTTAGAAAATCTATTCTCATTCGAACTTGACGCCTTACGTTGTAAGGCAGTTAAATGAGAGTTAGATATTATATTATATGTGATGGATTTACCTTATCTGTGACCCACTGACCCACGCCAAAATTATAATTCCAGGAGCTCAAAATAGTTTTAGTTACTAGGCGAAATCAGAAACCGCTTAAACATTTAAATAAATTTTTCCAGAAAAGGAGAAGACTACTTCGCTTATTACAGGCTTACTCATTGTATTGTATCGACGAAAGTCATATTTGACAGAACTGAGACGCATTTCCCTTCTCCGATCGATATTTTTTCTATGGTTCGGCATGATTTTGGCTTTCACTGCCTTTCACTTACCCAAGCTTTAATACTTAACTCTCAGTAGCACCCTCATTTGGAAGAACCTATTGAAACAATCGTAAGAGTTGCACCATTAAAAATATTTTCTGCAGAAAATATTTAGGCATCAAGATTATCAATACAGTAGGTAGTTTAAATTAATTAATTTTGCTTAAAATGCTTTTAAATGCTGTATACAAACATTCCATTGAAAATGTGGAGAAATGTGTTTCTCGCAGACAACCTAATAAATATTTGAAATCCGAAATGGAATAGTCAAATGAGACGGCCTTAAAAAGCCTTAGGGTTTGCATACTTTGTTTACATAATAAGCATCTTTACTTTCTCCACTTTCTTGTTCAGTTTGTGAGAAAAGGGCATTGTGAGACTACATGGAAGTTTTATGCTATAAAATTCATTATTTAATTTTTGTAAACATGTCAGCCTATAATGCCAACATCCACAATGCAATGTTTCGATATTTTGTGTCATTAAGAATTTTTTCTATAAAGAGAATTGCTGCCAAAAGTGTCCTACTGCTGTCGAGGTCGAAATTCGGAGAAAACAACTTTTAAGCTCACGAAACTCAGCCACCAACAAAATTTGGTCAAAAGTATTTTCGTTGAATAAATCTTAAGGATCATTTGCAGTATAAAAATTAAGCTCCCGAAAGTCGGAGAATAAAGATTGAAAGTTCTTTGAAATTCCTTATGAAAAATCTCACATAAATAGTTTTTACGATTGATTTTTCATTAGTAGTTTTATGCGATTTGGGGTACCTAAATGAATTTGCATACCATTTTAAACCCCCAGGTTTTATAGTACTTCCTTATCTCTTAAAAGGAAAACAACTCATCTAAACATAAAACCATTTTTGGGATTTATGTCACAAATCACAAGTCGATCATCACAAGTCGATACGGAAATGTCTGATTACTCCCTTATCTACTTAAGTTACTTAAGCACTACTTAAACATAACAAGTCTCTTAGATAATCGGCTTAACTTAAGTAGATGACTCTAGAAATCCGGCAATTGACTTCCTTAAAAAAACAACCCGCATTTTCTCGACACTTTACCCCTTACTCATCTATAATTTATAGACTATCTGTAATCTTTCCACTTTGTGTATTGAATATTTATTTTGCTTTCTCAGCTACTTTCTCTTATAATCTAAAGTATATAGTTACTTCATATTTACTTACATGATAGCCGAAACAACTACTTATGTACCATAATAATAATTATGACACCTGCTTCTCTAATGCCTTGAAGGAGACAAATAAAATTTTCATTTTTATTATTTCCTATTACAGGAAGTAATGGAAGAATAAACCAGTAGATAGAGCCCTATATACATAAAGGATTAGGAGGATCAACAGATGAACATTATCCCTTTCATATCCCTGTAAATTTGAAGTTTTGTAGAAAATGATACAATTTTTACTTTCAAATATTTAAGATAAATAAAAAGAATAATTTCCTTTAATTTAAAAAAAAATCAAAAGAGAGTGAACCATACTCTAGCTATGGGGATAGTAGTACTATATATAGAGTGTTAGAAATAGAAATAGTTCATAATATTTATCAAATAAGGTTTCTATCTCAACAATCAAATATTTGAATCTTACAAGAAGTGTTTGCTATATTATGAGCGATTTTATCAAAATTGGATAAGTCTGAAGGATGAATTCCTAGGACCGAAATGTACTAAAAATTCTCCGATTTTCAGTAATAAACCCCGAATTTCTTCGGGTGCTTTAACTGGTTTTCCGAATCTTACAGTGAATTAGAATATAAACAGGTAGTTTCATTTCTAATATGAAAGATTTAGTAAAATCCAATCCACAAACTCAAGCCGAGACAGTTTTCCATTTCCAGATTCTTTTCCATACTAGTTACATGGTGTTAGATAGAATTCACAGTTGTGGATTTAAAATGAAGATTTTAACTTTGAGAAAACCCCATGCATGTACAATACTAAGCTTAAACTAGGAAAATGTTAAATCATTTGTGTAAAGTAACTATTAGAGTAAAACTAGACTTTTGTGATGCATGAAATTAAGTAGGTCTGTCGAAATTAGGTTTTCAAGCCAGTAGGCCAAATACAAATGATTGCATCGTTTTACTGCTCCGTTTGTATGCATTTCACTAATTCTTTATGTGCAGTATAACCTTGATTGCGAATAATATTCAAGTTCTATATAGCGTGAAAGGAATCACTGGGAAAGGCGACCTAGCATTTTATTACGAGTCGAAGAGTAGTAAATGCATAGCTAATAATAAGAGGAAGCTGCGTGAAATCTAATTACCCAACCCTCCTCTGAACTGACAGAGAAGACCACTTTAAAGCAACATAAGTAATATAGTGACAACTCTATTGATTATATCATGTTGTATGTCTGTCTGGAACCCACATCTCTGCTGTCTGCTATAGCAGAAGACAGAAATGACTCATCGCCTACAAATACATGATGTAGATGAAATTTATATACATTTGGCAGTATATCTATACTATGGTCAACTTTATTATCAAAGTAGCAAACATTGCTATGCATGACAAAAAATTGCATATAAACTAGACCCCTTTGTGATCCTATGAAGCTTCTACTTTTAAAATCTCTTTGTGATTGAAGTAGTATCACTAATCACTACTATCAAGACGAAATGACATGGAAGTAAATATGCCATAGAAATTAAAGTAGGAAAGCATCATTAGGCAACCTCTTCAGCATGCAGCACCTATGGACTGAAAGTTATATACTTATGTCGATGTGCTTAGCATAATATTTAAATGAAATACGATTATTGTGCATGACACAGGTACAATCCACTTCAATAAGCATCCTGATTCTATCTCAGTCGACCTACGCAGTAACGCAATACAATGGTTTACGACTAATAATTCTCTCTTTCAACCCACGTATATAGTAGCAACAACAACAGTTTTCTTCGGTAGCAAAAAGCATGAGTAAACTGGGAGAAAGCTTAGAATTTGTTGAACTAAGCGTCTTAAGTTCCTAAGTATGTTATTATTCCTCTTAGACCTTATTCTTAGAGTAAAGGCAACATAATTATTATTATATAAGCCTTCCTTTCCCTGATATGTAAACCATAGATAGATAGTAAAAACAGGAGTCATGATTCATGTGTAAGTAAGCGGAATGCAAGTTGCCCCGGAGAAACAGACTAAAACAGCCAACAGGTAACTTTCTTCATCAAGTATTTCTCAGTTAAGGACGACATTTATTTATTCACATAATTTCATGCCTAAAGAACACAGTATACACAAAGTTGTTATGCAAATTATAGTCATGTTTAAATAATACATATTATTATACACCAATAAATATATTGTCAAACTAAATTTAGATGTCTACGTACTTTAGAGACATTTAGTAAACTGCAATCTACCCTTAGAACTGTTCAAAAACAGAGAGATTACCATATTCCTACACTTATAATTACCAATACGACGAGAGGTTCTGGGATTTGAATAAAATATGGCAAAGTAGGACGCAGTTAGGTAACTAAAATTCAACAAATATAAAATTGAGACTTGCGTCATTACAAATACTATTATCTTTATTTCCTCATCCTCCTTAGACTCAATATTCACTAAAATGTTTAACCTTAATACAATAGAATGGAATGACGACAGTGAACATCATAGTCAACATTTACACTAAAAACATCATACTGATGCTAGACCTATTTTATTAACATTTGTAGTAATAGTACTACCATAGTGCTACTCCTATTTGTATTTTGTATAGTATTTTAGAATATTTGGAATGTATTCATTGCAAGCAATGTAAATGTTTTATGCCAATTTGTAGCGAGATAGAAATATTATATGATCTGGACAATTTTACAAGTTTAATTTATTAAAACTGTTCCCTCGGTTTCAAATGACACTGAAGCAATATCTTTTATGTCAATGCTTATCAGTATGTTAAAATATTTCTTTGAGGTAGCAATTTTATTTAGAACTTATGTTTGTTTGTTGCAACTAGTAAGCAAATAGCATTCGGCGATATTCAAACTAATGTTTCAAATTAAAATGTATTACAAATAGTTTAATGACATTTTAAATGAATAGGTTTTAAGTCAGCTTGGTATAATTAATGTGAAGGCTGATATACTCCTCGATTTTCTAATTTACCAGCTAAACTTAAGCAGATTACGGTTTTCTTTCCGACAAACATGTCATTTAGTGTTAAGGTTAAGCTCTTGTTTGCTTTGAGGTGCATCCTAGTTCTGATTTTATGTCCATTTCAATTCGAGATGAATACCCAATACACACAAAATAACTTCTACGATTACTAATTAACTACATTAATAGCTTGAATTTACCCATCTTCAGCTACCACAATACTTAACATATTATTCATTAACTCTATGTACTATCAACTCTATCTACTTCTTATTCTCTGGTTCATTTCATCAAATATTTTACGCTTTTACATTGTTTGTAGAAATCGTTCCTTTGATATTGTAGGATTTTTTGTTAATTAACCGGAAGGTTTTAAGGTAAGTGAATCTTTATAAGTGAATCACATCTGCCTGTCTGTTGCTTTTTGGAGACTGTATGTATCTTTGCAGTGACTGGTTTCAAGTTAGGGGAAATCAATAATTAGTTTACATGACATCCTCTTACAGTACTTATGTCTGATTTGGTTACCCCCACCAACTCCTCTCATCCTCTCTCTGATGCTAAAATTCGGTGGCTGTTCTGTTTGGGACTTGTTTATTCAACAACTACTATTCATTAAATAGGCCCTCGGTTTCACTTTGACGACAGATATTTAAGTAGTTTTTAATATCTTACTTCCTATGGCCATGGCTATACTATTGAGTTGTGTATGTACTTTTTGATTTAATTCACCGAAGCACAAAAGTGGTTCCACGTACTTTATCTCTGAATCACAACATCAAAAGTCCACCTTATGATGAAACCATTTACCATAATACGAATGATACAAAGTGGCCTAGATTATAGGCGTACCTACTGACTCGTGGGTATATCAATCTACATTTAGGATTTGGATCAATACTTTAGATTTACAAGTATGAAATACATCTGTAAATAATGAAACGAAACTTTTGTCTGTTATTTTAATCAAGAGTTTCGTTTGCAACATCAAAAATCTGGGTCTTTTGTGTATAAAATCATAACTGTAAGAAATGTAATTTATCCTCTGCATGTAAAATAATTTTAGTATCCTTAAAAAATAAGTAAAATTATAAAAAATATTTCCAACCTACAAAACAATAAATGCTCAGTCATTCTCATGGCTTTGCAATAACGAAAAGGCATATTTGCTAACCAGTTTTACTATCCTAAACCATTCAATAGCGTATTCCTTTGTAAGGAAACCGTTTCCAATTTCCATAATTGTACTGCCTCATTGGACGCTGCAGATATTGGAATGAGCGCTCTCAACAAGATCATCTATTAGAACTACAGAAATTAATTGGTCTTCTTCACTGTTGGTGTTCCCGATATTCTCTGTGAAATCATTCTCAAACTGGAGATCTACAGGGATATTTTCGAAGGAAGTAGGTACTACTTGTCCTATTTCTTCAGATCCCCTTAATTCAATACAATGGCGGGTATTAACCTCCGGAGCTGGGACATCCAATAAACCCGAATATGACCATGTATTAACAGGTTCGAAAACATATTCCTGTTCGTATTCCAAATACACACAGCCATTGTCATCAACACCGTAGTAAGAGCCATCTCCAAATTCTTCATTTTGCTGGACTTCGGCCTGAGAATCCGAATCCTGCTGCTCTACTTCTGTTATGGTGAGTGTGGAAGGCAAACGTAGTGGACTAGACTGGATGCCGGTGGTGTACCTTGTTGAAGTGAATGGCGTGTTGTCATTTACAGAAGCAGGAGGGGCTACAGTTAAGAAGTCCGAATTTTCCATTACACCTTCACTTAATGGTTGGAACGAAAATTCACTCCTCGGCTGTGGTGGATGACTTTCACTACGGAAATAAAATATTTTCTTAAGCATTTACTAGTAAAATAATGTAATCAAAAAATACAAGACCAAACATTCTTAGGCACCGAAAATAGTCAAAATTTATAATTACATTTAAATAGACAAGAAATCTAATTGGAACATTAAATAATAAAATATTGAAGCCTCACAGTATAGGTTGTGGATAACATGGTGACCACTCAGTAGTTGCTTCTGTGTCATTGGACGAAATATCCATCGTCGAACCTGTGTATTCCATCACAAATTGTTAATGATCCAAATAAGTTGTCGTCGTGATATATTAATTAAATCATATGCTTAAAATTTTTGATTATATATTATTATATACTATTATCATATATTAATCGCCCATTGTCTCGCTCCTTGCTCCTAAATGGTTGCAGAACCAACACATAAATATGACTAGGGTGTAGCTATAGGTCACTCGTTTAGGGGATCTTAAAAATATGGTCAAATTTTTACTATAATATTATGTTGAAAATGTTATGTAAATTTTGTTATCAGTCCTTTGTCGTTGTGTGCATTTTATTATTATTGTGTGTGGAGCGGCAGTGGCGCGGAGGTTGAGAAAAGAAGCTTTTATCAAAGAGTTGTCCTCTTTTGTGTAGTGCATTAATGATGGTATTGACATTTGACATGATTAAAGTCGGGTAGATTTTTCTCAGAGTTGTTTTGGCTACTCATCGGGTATCTTATTTTAAATAGGGCATATTTCAATAATCAAAACAATAATAAACATGTACATTAAAATACGTAGTAAATAATTTTAAAGAAATATATATTTTCCGAAAATTTGGCGATTTATCAGAGCCGCAGCGAGGGGAAGGGGTCTCTGACAGTTTGAAAATGGTATATATTTTCACTTAAAATTTGTCGGGCCCTTCCCTAATATTTATCCCCAGATATAATTATTATATATTGCCATATCAGTTCATGCACAGTGCATTTCTGCCGAGAGGCGTCACAACAAGATTTAAAGTGTACGGCTGTGGCCACTACTATATAAGTATTTGCAGAATAAAACTGTAAAAGAATTTATCTTAATGATCTTACCCAAGCCAAGTCGAAGTAATTCGGGACGATACTGACATTTGAGTGTTTTAGTGAGGTCATCCCAAAAGTTCTCTCTACGGCGGGGTCCCATCTGTAAGACCGGCTCTGAAGTAGAAGGAGTTAGGACGAACTCTTCTAATGGAGTGTCCACTTGACTGGAGCTGAACTGACCATTCCTCTCCACATTCTGCGCCAGTCCACTTGTCCTATTGTTGATCCAGTTTTCTACTGCAGTCAGAGATACAGGAGTAGGAGGAGGTGTCGAAATAATTTCTACATCATTTTCAATGTCTTCCAAATTTAATTCTAATAGGCTGTCGATCTCATTCCTCCGTTGGGTAATTTTTGCTGGACATCTGCTCTTTCTGCGATTCAATCTATTGTACAATAGTTAGAATTGGAATAAATATTATCTATATAGGATATAGAATAGAGTAATAATCACAATGTACTATGAACCCACATCTGTGCGATGGATTGCTGCGGCGGGCAAAGAAAAGCTTGCTTTTTGCTGTGCATGGTCTTAGATTTCAGTAACGAAGCCCTTTGTCGTTGGAGAAGTTGAAGAAATTTGATGTTATCCGTATCTTCCATCAATGTATCTCTTGAACGGCAACTGTAAACAATTTTTCACTCTCTTCTTACTTCAGGAAGAACGCTCTTGCTTATTATGATGCTCCACGGAGACTGACGTCGGATGAGTGCGATAATAAATGACTGGAAAATGAAGAATACAACTAACGGGCATGATCATAATCATGAGCCGTCTCTTCTCTCTTCCTAGCTAGCTTACATAAGATGCTAAATCCTAATATTTCACAACAATTTTACTGCGTACTGATTCAGGTGGCAATAGAAATCACAATCAAATAACGTACGGTTACTTCTATGCTATGATCAGTAATCCTAGTACAATGACTCCTTTACATACAGAAGAACCATACAAACCTACTTATAATATTCGCTGACCTTAAACGACTGGAGAAATCCGTCGTTTTTATTATCACCGTGAAAAGTACCTACCTATGTACATTCTCCGAGAGTCTGAAGTCTGAATAGAAGAAAACAGATAAAATGTAAATTAAACTTCCAACTCTAATACCTATACCTATATATGATTATGATTATAATAAGTAATGTACTCATAGCTAATGAGATGGCGTAATCATATTTACTATTACGCGCTTTCTCTCCCTCTATTACAATGGCTACGGATGCAAAATGTATACAATTACCGGTAATTATCTCCTAGAAAGTCAGCTATGTAAATGTACTTGGAAATATAAATAGGAAACATCATCATTTATTAGTATAGGTATATGCTTTAGATTCCCATCTGTAAATAATTGTCCAATGATGTCTTCTCTCTCTCTCTAAATAATGTAACTCTATTTCTTACATTTTTCTTTCTTGTTTAATATTATAAGATCTCTTCATTTGGACAGGAAATGGTCAAAGCTGTCAAAGGATGTTACAAAAAATGAAAATATTTTGATACCTTAGATGTTAGAATCAAGTCTTTGGTTATTTTCATCGTAAGAATCGACCCAGGAAAGAGTAGCAAAAGAACTTTTACTGCGTTTCAAACTTTACAAGCTGTGTTATAAACGCCAACGTGATTAAAAAAGAGTTCTTCTATAGCGATGGCGGAAAAAGTAATTAATGAGGAAACAAGTCAATTAGCTAGAACATCCTGAATTTCAACACCATGTACTGGAAACTGGAATCAAGTTGAAAATGCGAGGTACCTACTTGTTTGGAGGAAATGATTTGAAATTTAATTACCGATCACTCCGAGCTCAAAGCGACTTCCCGTGTCTTCAAGCTTAGAGCTACCACTCTGAATAAAGTGACGACAATTTTGTTTCTTCTCTCGCTCCGGAATCCCAACTTCCTTAGGCAATAATGAACCAAATGTGATGACCTACTTTTACTTGCAAAATATCTTGCTCAATTCACTGAGATTCAAAATTATTCATTGCGCACATTGACTAGAATTTATTGGAGTTATGCTTTTATATGCAATAGTAAACCAAAGGACCAAAGGAATCGGTGATGCCACACATTCAGATTTAATACTTTTACATTCATCTATACTTACAACCGTTTTCCAGTAGCACTACATTATGTAGGTACCATAATCAATACATATTTGATTTACATTCAATTGAAATAAGTACTCACCAGTATTACATACACTCACAGGGTAAATATTGTTATTTTGAATTATAATTATTAATTGTTTTATAATTATTATAACATAATATTATATTATATTGAACACTTAAGGTTAATTTACATAATCATTATAACATTAAAATTTTTTGTAAGGGTAATACGTACTCCTAACGTAGAACCTACCCTAGATTTTCGCTAGAGCACTACCCTATCTATAGAGCTGTAAATGGGTCACATCCACAAGTTCTAAAAACGTCTTTTAAATGCTGCCATAAGTTAGAACCGTTAGGTATCTAATTTTTGCTTAGGCTTACAAAGCAGAGCATATTATACTTATATGTACTATCTACTTACCCTTACCTACCTACCTAGTAATACTTAGATAGTCTATGACATGACGTAAAACAAACAACATTGAAAAATGTTGCATTTATTTTGGCGATTGTATATGATTGGTTTTAAATCATTCTCAACCCCGCATGCATTATTATTAATTGTAATTAAATCTAACCCTTCCAAATCAACGGGGAAGATCTGGAACCTTCCATTTTTGTAAAATGAAGTCGAAGAGACTTGGAATATTTATTGTCTCAATTAACAGCTAAATTTCCTACCATTTTGTGCGCAGGAAAATGAGAATTTATATCTATAAATATTTTATTGTATTTTACAAGACAAAACAAAAGTTTGTTTGTTAATATTATCAATTGACAAACACTTAAAACTGTATTGGTTTGTATCGTATAATTACTTTAGCCGATACCGAATCATTAGTAGGATACATTTCATGAAAATAGACACATATTGGCCAATTAACAATAAAGTGATATGTTAAATGCATGGAGCATATCTAGTAGTTCCCAGTAATGTTTAATTTCTTCTGCAATCTCCAAGGTGCGTTTGTATTCATGTATTAAAATATCTCCTGAATTGTCATGCTTAATTAATGAAAATACCAAAGTATTAGGAAAATAAGAAGCAAAATCTTTTTTTTGACTGCTATCAGAATATATTCCAGTTTTGTCGCCCAGCAGCGTTAAACTGGTCATGTTAGGAAACTTTTCTGATATTAACTGGAGTAAGACAAAAGGTGTATTCTTTCTCTTTGGCCTACGAGAGAGCCAGGAATACGTAAGTTCATTCACGGCTAATGTCACTTCTGTGACACTTGGCATTGAGTTTCTTAGTTTCTTGAGGAGCTGTGGTTTAATAGGGCCATGTTCTTCAACTATGTAATGGTACTCCAATGTTTTCAATATTGGGAAAAACTTTCCCCAATCTGCATAAAATTGCAGTGGCCAAGCAGCATTCCCATACGAATCGCACACCGACAACTTCTGCAATTTCTCCATCGTTGGGAAAACCAACTCTTCAACTGAAAAATAATGATAAGCATTGTAAAAAAAATTTTATCTTAATGTAAACGATCTATAAAAATGATGTAGAAAGTGGATTTACTTAGTAATAATTCACGCAAGACATTTTCATCTTCCTTTTTAAGAACTGAACCATAAATTGGTAGATGGTGAATACTTAGACTTTTTAGGCATTTTCTTTGGCTGCGTAGGAATTTTATTAGAGCCAAGGGATGAAGAACCTCTTGTATATCCGTGTAGTCAAAATGGGTGTAGATACAATGTACGGAAAACGAATGTAGTTTGATTTTGCCCCATCTACCTGCACGTTCTAGGTTGATAATAGCTTGCACATTTTGGACATTCGTGCATTTTTGGTTGGTTAAAGTTATTTCTTTTAGCGTTCTCAGATTTCTTTCGGGAATCATCAATAGAGCGGATGTATTACTAGGGACCATGTTCATTTCAAGTGACTTAAGGTTTTCCGTTGCAGAAATGATATCAAAGAGAATGTGTCTGACTGACATCTCCATTGCAAAACTACCATCTTCGACAATACATTTTACCTTTGTCAGTCTGCGTAATTCGAAGTTTTTTATATAACGAAGAAGATTGGGATAATCTTTGGGAAAGTAATATTCAAATGATAAGCCTTGCAATGACGACTGAACAAATATTAGCGAGAAATTCTCAATATTTCTTATGTATGTGAAAATTACGCTACGAAAGCCATCCATTACCGTCGGATGTGAAACGTGGAATACAACCTCAAAGTTCTTAATACCTGGACCATACAAATCCAGCCATTTTAAATACCATGGATTAAATTTTATTGGCATAATTAATTTGAAGGAATCCACAGGAATTCCTTTGTCGCTCTCTCCAAATTCTCTGAAAAATGCTTCAAAACTACGTAAACGATGTTTGTTTCGAGTGTTTGGAAATCTTGGGGTCAAGTCATCCACCACTGTAGTCATTTCGGCTTTGAACTGAAATAGGGAAGCATTCCTCCATTTTGTGCACACAAGGCGACAATTTTTCAAATCTTCTCCATGGAGATTCCCAATTATATTTTGTATAATCTACACACAATTCAAAATATTCAATTGTAATCATTATTCAATAATAAATGGAATATAACCTTTACAATTAATTGAAAAAATCTTTCTAGAGATTTTGCCTTTGACTCTCTCAGAGCCGCACCGTCCGGAGGTATTCCCTAGGATGTATCTCTCTCTATCTATATTTCTTCTAGAGCTACCCTCGGAGCGACTCTGGAGGAATTGCCTAGTTTTGAGTCATATCATATCTAACTCACTTCATCTCCCAAAATAAATTAAAACGTATGCCAATCTACCTAAGACAATAAAATTACTTTTAGGAAATGTCACTAAAGCAGTGTATTTCTAATCAAGCTGTTTAGTATAAATAAGTGACCTTTAATCGAAAAACGAGGAACTTCTTACCATGGGGTTGAATTTACTATTCCAGTCCACGAGCTGTTCCTGTCCTTCACTGCTTGTGCTTATGTTCTCGTGTGCAGCAGTTTGAGATCCAGGGTGAGATGTGGATGGAATCTGTCCATCATCTTCTCCGAATGTTAGTGGCAATGGGCTGCCGATTGCGTTCTTTCGGTCGGACATTTTTGTGAGTCGAAATTTCTATAGTTGTCTCCCCTATATTTGAATAATTGAAATTTATCAAAATGCACAATTAATTATTAAAACAGAACTAACACTTAGGTAAATGTACCAATTGTATTCATACACTATTGTTACACATTGCTACCTTATTATATAAGCTGTATAAATTGATAAAATGGTGTTGTAAGTATATAATTCTTTTTGATTGAATGAAATAGAGTGAAAAGTGGTCTAATAACGCAAGACTAAAAGGCCACATCTTAGGGTGGGGCGCCCCACCAGCCCCATCCTTAGATTAGGTTAGATTATGATAAATTAGGTTAGGTTTGTAGGGTGCCCCATCCTAGGATGAGGTATTTTAGTCTGACCGGCCAAATATGAAATAGAGTAAAAAATTGTCTAACAATTTGTAATAAATTTTCTAATATTGCATGGATTTCTGATTCATGACAGATTTTTCTCCAAAACTGGACGGAATAAGTAAAATAAAGGATAATGAACAGTCTTGAATGTTCCATGCAATCGAAATCTTATTTAAATACTTGACTTCTTACCTTGCAGTTATATGTTATCTTCGATGTGAATCACTTTCACCAATAATCCAGAACAATCTGTTATTATTTTATTCTCCTTTCTTAAGACCATACGTAGCTTTTATCTGCATCTTGTACTGGAGCCTTGAAAAAGACTGAACCGGATGGATAATGTACAAATAGTATAAGACTTGAGGAGAGAAACCACTTCGGGCATGATCTTGAGCCTTTCCTTGCATTCATATCTCCTAAGGTAATAAGTAAGTCTTACTCTTAAGATAGGTCTTACTTCTAAGGTAAGCTCACTCTAGGTAAGTATTTGGATAATATTTTATTATACATACACCAACGTCTGTTGTGAGTCAGTCATAATCCAAGGTGAGTGATATACAATACACTGATGAGCACAGCCAACCATTATGCATGATGTAATCATTCCTATCCACCCCGGAAGAGCCATCCAGAGACACTACTGCTGAAATTCGCTTACCTCCATATGTACGTTACAAGTAAGAACTCAATCACAATACCGAAGGGATACGTATACGTATTAATACACACTTTGTCTTCTGAGAGTGTGAATTGTAGCGTTTAAGTCGAATTACTTCAATATCTGAAAATACCCATTTTAATACTAAATGACTATTTAAATCTGTATGGTCTGTATTTTATATCCAATCAAGGTAGATAAGTACTAGGAACCTTTTTGCTTTTGCTAGCAAAAAGGCAAACTTTTTCATGCCTTGGTCTTAGTCTTGAACCTATGAATGGGAACTATAATATACTAACCCTTGTTCTGGGTCCTCTGTTTGAACTTGGGAAATTTGGAATCGTGATCTGCGGTCTATGTAAATGATAATACGTTTTATATGCACAATCAACAATGCACATTCGCTAATTCGCTAAATAAAAGCTAACACACCTAAATTGACTTACCAAAATGCTTTCTCTTTGTGACATGTAATATAATTTTGTCTCAATTTCATTTCTTTGTTATATTACTAAATGGAAAATATTTTTCAATTAATTTCCTCCCTCTATATCTTTCTCTACTTAGGCTGAAGATGAATCTATTGCAACACGCCAACAGCTAGGAAGATATGAATAAAGAAAACTACCATATACATATATTATTCATTTTTCATCCATTTAATCCCAAGAAAATTTAAGGAATTGAGAAAATAGTTTACAACTTCAACCAACCAGGCCAGGCCATGAGGAGAGAGACACATTTGATACGTAGGAGATACTTTTGTATCATTTTTACGTTATTCCATCATTTATTAGTAACATATTGTGCGTAGTAAATCTTATACACAACCCTGAGTCAGAACAATATTCGAGTCGTCATAGGTGATAGCGGAAAAGGTAATTATGGTGGAAATTGGCCAATTAACAAGAGCATCCTGAATTTCGACATCATGACTTTCGTACGCATACTAACCATACCGTACGTACAGTATGATTTTAGCTTGTCAGTAGCCATAGATAGTCTGTGTAGAATGAAATCTAATACTAATTTAAAGGAAGTGGTAGGTTTAATTATAATTATTGATCGCTCCGAACTCAGAGCGAATTTCCGTACCACTCAACTCACGGAGCTACACACTTGAAAACTGAAGTACAACTACAATACGCCACTTGATTGACTACATGATGGCAATTATGTTTCCTGGTTCATTTAGTTACTTACTTTCTTAGTTAATAGTGAAGATGTATATGATCAAATCCATGTACCTTATGCTATCTATAATGTGACATTTTAAATGTAAAATCCCTTGTCTAATTTACATTTACCCAAAGTAACTCATTTGCAAAACATAAATGCTAGATTTGTACCACATTATAAAAGTTTTGATAGTTAACGTCCCCAATTAATGCATCAAGCATGAGTTGATTTGTATCTTATCTTAATAGATATATTTAAAAAAAACTTTATTATCATGTCTTTCCGACTTCTTTTTTATATTTATGGGATTGTAATCCTATTACTATTACTAAACGATTATTAATAGTTTTCCGGACGTATATATGTCACTCGGTTAACTTTACGAAAGTTATATTATTATGCTACAGTCGGTTAGCCCTAAGCGGTTAGCCAATCTCAAACACGTACACGCAGAACTGAGAGTTTCTGTGAGGGCAAAAATTTATTTCAGACATTTTCACCATATTTATACCACTAAGAGCGTGACTAAATGTTCATATTATGGTCCAATATACATCAAAGACAAGGACCCTCAATATGGTCCCGTGCCACTCGCTTCCGACTGTTTTAAATGCAAAGGTTTTATCTATATGGACCGTGTACACTAGTCCTTTTACACTTCTCCAAAGCAGGGTTGCTCGGACGAAATGAGAACTTTCCAGATTGAAAATTAGTTTTCTCCATGGATAAGATTAATTTTATCCATGGAAACTGATTTTGTCCAGTTTCAAACAACTATTCAATTTTACCCACAACAAATTTGCTCCAAATTTCCCTTTTCCAAGTATACAATGTTTGTCTACAATAATTATGACAACATTTAATAATATACTTTGCTTATTGGCCGCTAAAATTGTTTATAATATAAATACCTAATATGGAAGAAAGTATACTTAACATAAAAATTTTCCTTTTTTCTTGTGAATTAAGTGCATTTTATTATCTTAATCTTGTGTAAGCGAATCAACAAAGTATAGAATAACTGGCTCATCAATTAAGATAGATTTTATTTTTACTTCATAGCGACGAACAAAAAATGTGAATTATTTTTCTTTTCCTGCTCTTTGTTAATTTTCCTTTCATTAAGCAGACTAATAAATTCTCTCAATTTACGGTGCTTTTTCATTCAAAACAGATAGAATTTAATAATAGTGTGAAATTTTCAAGGGTTCAATACAGATAGTGACAAGCCATTTCGTCAAGAAGTCTACAATTGGGACAAGGCATTTCATCAACGAGTATACAATGTAACACACCAGACTTCTTGATGAAATGGCTGGTCACATTGTAGACTTCTTGACAGAATGGTTTGTTACATTGTAGTGATACGTTATTTTTATAAATATTTAGTAACTATGTTTCCAAATCTGATTGAATGTTTCGGGGAATAAGTACCATGAATATTTAATTTAATTTATTTATTTAGAAGGTAAGAAAAATATCATTTTAATCCAGAGCAGAGGAAGATCTATATCAAATAGTAATCTTCTTCACAAAAATCGACACTTGAGGCAAAATGAATACGAATACAGTGACCCTTTATGTTTCCATATGAGGTAAATCTTCTAGGACAATTTCTGCATTGATAATATATTTTAGTCTCTGAGTGCATTAATTTCTCGTGAGTACGCAAACCACTACTGGTAGCACAGTCAAAATCACAAGAAGTACATGTATAAGGTCTTTCATTGGAATGAGTTCGTTTATGATTTACCAGTCCGCCATGCTGCGCAAAACATTTTTGGCAAACATCACATCGAAACGGCTTTTCGCCAGTGTGTGTCCTGAGGTGAAGAGTCAAAATGTCCTTAGTAGTAAATGCCTTTTCACATTGATCGCATTTGAAAGGTCTCGGTCTATTCGGAGTATGATTAGTTAAAACGTGAGATTTCAAATTTGTTGATGTTAACCCCCTGTAGTTGCAATCAGAGCACTTGAAAGGCCTTTCATTGGTGTGTAGCAATTTATGGGTGGTTAAAATTCCATTTGTTGAAAATTTTTTGTCACAAAATGGACAGACAAATGGTTTTTCTCCGGTGTGAGTTCTCACGTGAATGACCCAGACCGACTTCTTGCGAAAACTTTTCTCACAGTGGGGACATTGGTGAATTTTCCTCTTCATCGCTTTCACAGTGAAGAAACCGTCTATTGATTCACCAGTTATTTTATCCAATGAAACGATACCGACCTTAGCATCTCCATTCTTAACTTTATTTCTCCGAGTAGTAGGCACTTCAGCCTCAGATATAGGATTATCCGAAAGTTTTCTGAAAATAGAAATAAAAAAATACTTTTAAAATCCATGTTTTCAATTTTCAAATATAAATTAATACACATCAATGTACTAGAAAGAACAAGGTATCTGCGAAATGGTTTTACTTTTTGGCATCTGGTGGATGATTATGCTTTCTCAATCCTCTTTTCATTTCTCCAGTAATCAAGTGTTCGATCAAAGTGGCTTGACACTTAAGGGTTTGAAGCTCCGAGCATCTCCAGTACCATGTGTCCTTAACAACACATTTCTTCAGGTAACAGTAACCTTTAAAATACTTAAACCATTTTGGTTGAATATATTTAGGATTTGCCTTTCCCAGCTGTATTCCTGTAAAAAGTACACCAAAATAGTAAAAACAATACTTCTTATCTTATATAACAATTATAAATAAATAAATGATATAAAATTACTTAAAACATTACACCTAATTACATATAAATAAAAAATATGTATAGGTATGAGATTAAATGTGGCATCTTACTTTGTAGGCAAACAACAAGTTGGCGTTTTTGAATTGATTCTAAAAGTGTTTCTTTGTTTTCACTTGCAATGCCCAATTCTGGTGGAGATTTCAGTCCATGGACAGATTCTTTGTGATTGACTAAGTTCGTTTTAACCCTAAAGAATTTTAAGCAGCCTTCTACATCACACTTTAATCTTTTTCTTCCAGCGTGGGCTATTTCGTGTGCCCTCAGTCTTTCTATAGTTCTGAAACCTCTCCTACATGATCCCTTTAAGGTACATTGATACGGCAATTTATTTCTGCATTTTGAACGTCCCAGGTGTTTGTATACATGGTTTTTAGTTTTAAATTTTCTATCGCAGTAATTACAATTGAAAGGGGTCACCGTCTCGTGTTTGGCTGAGTGTCGTTTCAAATCCTTCGGGGTATAGAAAGCCATTCCACATTCAGTTTCAGGACAAACGAAATCCCTTGTATCGGAGTGTGTAGCAATATGTCTTTTCATTCCTGACTTAGAGTTTAGTGAATGAGGGCAATGTGGACATTTTAAATACCCTTCGTAATTGTGAGTCCACGTCATGTGTATTGCTAATTTGTGCTTGTCCTTAAAACCTTCTTCGCAAATCGTACAGATATGTCCGAAATCTTTAGGATGCACTGAGTGCATGTGAGCTGTCACGTGATCCTTACGTCGAAAACGCTTTTGACATTCGGGGCATTCGAAAGGAAACATTTCTGTATGAGTAAATTTATGCCTTCTCAAAGCGGATTTAGAAGGGAACTTCATAGAACAATCTTTGCATGCGAATTTTTTATCTTCGGCATTGTGATCGCATTCTAAATGCTTTGTCATTACGCATTTGTGGTCAAACGACTTATAACAGAATGGGCATTGTAAATTCTTTATTGAACGCTGAGTTTCTTGATGACGCAATAATTTGGAAAACTTTTTAAAATCATTGCCACACCATTTACAAACGTTTTCCTTCTTTATTTTAGTAGAATTCTTCTTCTTTCCTTTACGCTTTGGTATATACGTGTACTTTCCTGGTTTCCATTTACGTATAGGTTTTTTGTCCTCTCTGTAATAAGTTGTAAATTCAATTAAAAAACTTTGTTCAAGTTTCGAAATTTTAGGCAGGCAAAATTTTTTTATGTGTTACAGGAAATTTGAACAGATTGGACATGCAAAATGTCTAGGATGTGAACTAAAAAATCAAATTGTTTTTTGACTAACTTAATTTAAATCAACCATATGTACATGAAAGCTAATTTGACAGCAACAAGTTGTTTTAAATTATGTTAAGTCCATTAAAAACAAAATTATGGGTTTTCCCTTTCTATAATATCCAAGCTTTTACTTATGTCCGGTCTGAACACATTTCCTGTAACATCTACATTTAACAACTGCACTGAAATCTTAAAAATAGTTGTACATTTCAGAGTCTACTTCTTCTTTAATATTAGTCAGAGATACGAAATGCTTCTTCCTTTTCGATGCTGGCAACAGTCTTACAGTTTTTACGGTATTCTTCAGTTTCAATTTTACATCTTTTTTACTATCTCGACTTTGAGCTTTGTTTTCAGAGCAGTCCATTGGTCTAATTGGTTTACCATCGTTATCTAACTGGCATCCTGGATTAAAAATTTTAACCATTAAATAATATTTTTATAGTTAACAATTTAAAAATCGAAACCTGTATCATTGATTTAAATTCCTAATACAGAGTATTTTAATACAACTTTCACTTGTTGTTTTGTGTACCTGTTTACCATTATTATAATGTACTGTCTATTGCAAAAATAGAAGTTTATGATTCACGAATATAGAAAATTTATTTTTAAAGCGAATGATAAATATTTAAATAATTAATAATAAGAAAGGAAAGATAATTGCACTATTGAAATAAATTTGAAATCGTGAATTATTGAATGTAAGACACTATTTATCACAACAATAACTTTTGTTGTCTAAAAGTCAGAATTAAAAGCAATGTAAATCCATTTACAAAATTAATGCGTACATTTTTTGATGTTATTTAATTAATGAATAAATACAACTCCAAGAGTTTCTAGAGCATATTATGTCAGCCAAAATATATTCATTTAAAAAAAATGGTGACTTACTTTGTAAAACAACACGAAGTACCCGTTTTTCATGTCCCAATAAGCGATTTACGCAAGAAGATTCGGATGAATCAATGGGTGGCGGAGGCGGATGGCTGCTTGGTGGCGAGTCGGACTTAAATGTCAAAAAAGTTACATTATGCCCTGTTACATCACTAAATAGGAAATCTTCAGTCTCTTCAATGTTGGTCGAATTGTCTACTTCAATTGGACATTCTTGAAGGAATGACTCTTCTTTCAACTCATCCTCGGTATTACTTTGGATTACTAAAGGATCAATAATATATGATTCGTCCCCGTTCCACACTTTCTTATTGTCATTTTCAATTGCTAAAGAAACTACAGAGTTAATTTCAATATTAGCCTCTTCTTTCACGTCATTTTCAGCACCATTTTCGACAAATAACGGAGGGACATTATTATCCATTTTGATTGTTTGTATTGTTGGATTTCCTTTCAACTTTACATTATTTAAGCCATAGTCATCACGTCATCAGTCTTCATTCTTTTTTAGATATCTGAAATATAAATACAAGTCAGGACTAGGTACTTTTTTAAATATCATAAAAATTTAACAGCAAATATGAAATATTCTTTTAGAGTCTTCAAAAAATGAATTTATTAATTAATAGCTCATTTTACATAACACTAACTTAGGAGCCAAAACCAGGACACCGCAATGTAATGTAAAGTGAATATTAAGATTTAAACTGTCAGTCACGACGTGTTACTTACCAATTTGAAAGATTTGTACTTTTGTCACTGACTAGAGACCAGAAAACAAATCGGCAGCATTTTCAGGTCACTCACACTCACACAGGACAGGAGAGAACAAGACGTGTCCAGAAATTCCTGATCATGTGTAACAATCAAATTCCCATGTTTACAGCAAGGATATGGACACAATTTGGGGCAAAGTGAGAGCAATCAGCTCGGAACATCGATACTTTTTCACAGAAAACTGAACAACTGCATGCCCGATTCTGTGCGACTCGACGCCGGACGCCGTTTAACAATGAAAAAAGTTCACTGATCACAATTACAGCCAACAGCATACATATTGTCACCCTAGGTTTCTGAGAAATCGATGTTAAAGGTTATATTTGTATAAATTAGAAGTTGGTATGTTAACAGATGCATAGAATAGTTCAAATTGTATGCTTTTGTTGATTTAAAACCCAAACCACAGTTTCCAGAAATGATAATTCTTCTCTAATGGTAATACAATGCAAATTCATGACATTTTTTGGTAAGGGACGCGCTTAGAATTTTCCATTGAATTATTTGCAATATTATAAGAACAGAAGTTTTAATAAATGTTTTTGGATTTTTACATTTAGTTTCTTTCATATAATATAAGGTCTTACAAGGAGCAAATTATTCTAACCTTATTTTGACTGGATTTGAATTACTCTGTCTAATTTCATTAGGTAATGGTAATTTTTCATTTGATTGACAAACAGATCTTAGCTCTAGTTTATGATATGCATGGTTAATATTTGTAAAAATTGAAACCACGTCAGAACTGGCACTGATATTAACCTGAACTGATTTGATTTCCATTTGACTTTACACTTTTTACATTTTTAGACTTACGTGACATTTCATTTACAAACTATGAATAAGCATGAGAATCACAATACCCTTAAAAAGCATAAGCGTTGGCATTTTAACTAAGCTTCCATGATTTGTGTCCGTACTAATATTGTTATAAAAAGGTGACGATGTCAACGATGGAGCTCTGTCTGTACTTATGCTGTCTTCGTCGTCCTTTGAATGCTGTAATGGCAATGGCCCATTGCAGAAATTACTTTCACAAAAACATTTTGCAGCTTTCATTTTTTTATTCAAGCAGTTTTCTTTGATAGAGCCTCTGGAATAATCTATTACTGCCTTTTCAATGCATGATCTTTGGACCCATAGTCCACCTATATAAAAATATCGTATTAATTATTAAACTGAAAAATATCATGATCAATAAAATAGAAATTCCAACCGTTAGAAATCGTATATAAAAAAGTCACACAGCATCCGTCACATTCTCGAAGCCGAGGTTTTGCTGGTAAAGACTGGTTGAAGAAAATATCACAATAAGTGTCATAGCGGTTGTCGCAATCGTAGCATTTAAGATTACTATCTGAAAACGTGCAACAGATAATCAAATAGAAATTAGTATAAATATCAACAACTTATAAATAAATTATCATTTCGTGAATTGAAAATCTGATAACTCTAATGTAAGCTACAAAAATAAACGCAGTATCAATTTTTATTATTAATTAACATCATTACTCATTACTTAACCAAGTATAAGTTTTACATGGGAATTCAATGGAATCAATATGTAGCATAATTTAAAGTATATATAGACTTGACTAATGATATGGTGCCTACCACGTAATGTAAGTTGTATATAAATGATTGATATGGAACCTGATAGACTAACAACAGCGGAATAGATTACTAGAATATTCACGTATTAAATCTTGCATGCCTGTCTATTTTATTGCTGAGTTATACATTTTTTATCGACCAGGAACGTATCCAGAAATTTGGTCAAGGGGGCCGCTACAGAAAATATTGTAAAAAAATGGTACATATTTGCGCTTACTAATTTCTAAAACGGTTGAAGTAAGGCCGAGGTTGCACAAATATTTATTAAATGTTATTGTTTTAATTAAGTTATGTTAGGTCCTTCGAAATGGGGTATTACATGGCGCGATTTTTTAAATGTGCAGCCTCTGTTTTACTTCAACCAATAGAATTGTAATTTTTAAGCCCTTCATGGTAATTTGTTTCTCTTTTTGGAAATTGTTATCAATATTAAACTGTTGACTATATTTCAAAGACTTAGATATATACTGTGAGAATCCAAACTACGTCTAATGTTTTTATTGTTGGCAAAAAAACGGAACCTTACATGCCCTTTTGGTACATGCACATGTCAAGAAGCAAAGTTTAACAGCTAAGGTAGCCTTAATATTTCAACATGGAATAGACTAGGTTAGTATAATATGCTCGTTATTCTAGCAATCCACATTATGATCTAATAACACCTATTTTGCACATGCATAATTTATATTTATGACAGCTTATTATAGTTGAGGTCCAATAATATTTCTATTTAGAATCCGAAATAATACAAAGCTGTAAGTGTAAGTCATAATTTGGGTGGTTTGTATACCTACTAACGATATTTTTACTACAAGCTTTCCTGGTATTGTGATCACAAATATACAAATGTTGTTAGAAGCTACACATTGCTATTAATTTTCAATCTAAACATTTCGAAGGTGAATAATCTCAGTGAGTTATAAAAAATTGTTTAGTCACTGTATTATGCTTGCATTACTAAATGAATAATAAATTCTCATGATATATCGATATAATAAAATTAGGCAGCAGTCTAAACCTTTTATTCTAATGTCTATGGCTATACGTGCATATAATTTGCTACCAAGAATAAAAAAGAAGCGCTACAACATTCAGTGTCTTAAATGTACTAAAAATGCAAGATCATAATCCATCGGGTATAATGTCTTTTAGTGTCTTACTTTTGCACTTGGTAGATACATTTCCTTCTACGATTCCGAGCACTGCTGAAATTAAAAGACATGACTAAATAACGGCAATAAATTCTGAGTAAGGAGTGTTTAATAATTATTTATTAAAATATTTTAAAGGTAACATTTTGTTTTGAAATGTTAAACTTACTCGCAACCATAATGATATATTTAACGGGAAAGGGAATCAATGGCATTTCGGCGGAAAACTTCACTGTGAAAGTAGTAGCACTTTATTTTCAAAATAAAATTGTATTCGGAAGGAAAAATCAAATGCATCTGGAAATAATCAATTTCACTTTCGTGTATAAATATTATGGGAGAATAGAATAAAATCGGGCACCTTTATTTGTGTGGACAGGTAAACTTCTGACTGAGAGAGTTGTGCAATGCAGTATTGAAGTTGCAGTGCAGTGCAGCAATGCTCCTTCTCCAGAGCAGAACACCTTCTCCACAATCAAAACCTGACGTCGGACTTTCCTGCGCCGAGATCGATTTACAATTCATGGAATATAAATAAGACGCCTTGTCTACTCCGCACATTAAGTTAGAGTTCTATTTTTGGAATATTGACCACAAACTATTATGTACTATTCCGTATGTATACAGACCACACTAACATTATCACGATTCTCCGCACAGTCATCAGAAAACACAATCACTTTGTCAGTTTATCATAATCCCAGTCCCACAACACTAATTCCATAACTGACATATACCCAAGAAATGCAATTAGATATTGCAAAACATTTATATCAATTTCACGTCAAATGATATTTGCCTTATAATACTGCTCTATATACCCAACAAATTCTCCTATACAAAATTCATACCTACAGACGAAGGAAATCCATATCTGTCAATTTCTTGAATGTGATTCATCCTACATAATAATGGCAGAAGAAAATAATATCAGGTTGATGGATTGCATGATATGGAAATCAACCTAAATGGTGTAGGTGGTAGTCGTAGCTATAATATTGGCTTTACTCCCAAGTTTGGCTTAACTGCCAATTTTCTATGTAAATCCTCCCATGAAAACTATATTTTCTTAAGTTTGATTCATTTTACCTTTACATTTATTTGGAAATAGAAACACTGCAATTATATATACCACCAACACATTTTACTTACGAATGTCTTGAGTAATGTTTGTTTTACAAAATATGGGTGCCCATTATGAATCAGCGGAACTAATATTGCATGGCAGAATATCTACTCAGGGAACAAAATACTCCTTTTTTACAAAAAAGCAAAAAAGTACTGCTTTTAAAAAACAATTAGTCATTTTTACCTTTTTTGCCTTATTTACATGTAAAGTGGAAGTGAATGGGGCACACTGCTACATCAAAAAAGGTAAAAAGACAAAAAAGGACTCATTTTTAATAGCTTATTCATACCTTTTTTATAAAAAAGACAAAAAATGACTCATTTTTAACAGCTTGTTCATATCTTTTCTATAAAAAAGACAAAAAAGGACTCATTTTTTAAAAGCTTATTCATACCTTTTTATAAAAAAGGCAAAAAAGGCTCATTTATAAAAAGCTTATCCCTATCTTTTTATAAAAAAGGCAAAAAAGGACTAATTAAAAAAAACCAATTCCTACCTTTTTTATAAAAAAGGGAAGAAAAGGTAAAAGGCAAAATAGCTCCGTTTTTTTCCCTGTATTCTACTTTTTTGATTCTCAAATTCTCAATTACTAAAGTTTTCTACAAAGTTTGATTCAATTTTGATTCTAATGAATATCAGTATTCAAATTTTGGCAAGCATTTAGGATTATTACACACATAAATTAATTATGAATTCAAATATTCATTATAAAATGTGATATAATAGGTATAATCAATAATCAGTAAGCCAAGAACCAGGAAATAAATGTGTAATTATACCTGCTGATGCGATCAGATTACAACTTCAATTGATTCGCCTTCTATGTCATTCCATTTCCCCTTTACTAACCCATTAAAGTATACGTGAGGTTTAAGTAAATTGCCGAAATTATAAACTCATTCACCTCCGTTTGGCTTTCGTCCAGTGGAACCTCACGCCAGGCAGAAATTAACGTCAGCGGAATATTTGATCTAGGATAGCCCGCCTAACATGCGTTTCCGGAACACAATAAGTGAAAGTATCCGACTGTAGTAGTTATGTCTAAGCCAATAAGGGGGCATGTATAGCGGGAAAAGTTTTTGCATTTTGATACATAACATTTCCTAACATATTTTGAAAAAGTGCTATGAAAGATCGTATAATAATTATATGGTAATAAATCACTATAAAGGTGACGTCCCTATTTATATTTATATTGCACTACTAAATTGAGTTTTCACTGTATTCTACTTAGATTTGCAATGTTTTAAACATTTCCTACTTGTTGATGTATTATCTTAAGCAAAACAGTCTTTTTGTTTGTTATTGACTTAAATATTGTGTCTACTTTTGTTGATTTATTTCATTTTCCACTCATTTTTTATTTATCTTTTTCCCACGCACTAAACCGTGGTGATTCCCTTGCCATCGGGAAAATGGGAAGATTCCACTTTTCTATTTCCCTGTTGCAACTTGTCTTTATTTTTGTAGATTAAATAGTAGTAGCAACTTAGCAACACGCGCACCCTGGTGAAAGAAAATTGAAAGTTGAGCTCACTAGGTCTTCCAACTTCATAGCAGACAGCAAAACAGAAGGAAGGAATCTATAATAAATTAACCTGCTGCTATTAAGCATGTTAAAGACAAAACTGTAACAACACAGTGAGATGACAGGTCTTATTAAATTATACATGCAAAACCATTTCCGGAGAAGTTGCATAAAAGGAAATTGAACGATTCCTAATCTGACTTGAGAAACTCGAAATGGTGAGAAAAAAAATACTCACTCATATATTTATATGGTGGAAATAAATGGACGAAGGACGACTATCCATACAATATTTCACAATATAAAGATGGATATTACTTGATTGAAAACCAAAGCTGCACAAATAAATTCCAAATCCAAAAGAATTTATTTCTTTTGGCCATGGCCTAATGCCAGTAACCATTTGCAACCTGAAAGGTTAGTCTGAAATACAATGACAATATATTTTCGTACAAATAAAATTTACGCAGGATTTCAATCTCATGCAGTTTGAATTTTATTTGGAAGCAGTATTTCTTTTACTTTCTGTCTCATGGGAACGAATCATCAAAATATTGAGGGTTGGCTAATGAAGTTTATTATCCCAGTTATGATGTTACCTGATGTTCTAAGAGCAATATACATAATTTATTTCCAGAAAAGTGGTTATTTGCTGTCTCTAATCGTTGGCAGGATTGCTCACAGTCATAGCTTTCTGCAATTAATCCATAATAGTTTTCTTCTTCTCTCTTTATACTTCTTATATAACTCTACTATACGCACATTGATCATATTTGTTCGTATTTTGTATTGGTTACACCAAATCAGGTAACTACAAATGGCACCGATTATTCTAAATAATTCATAAATTGCAATATTGATGAAAACGTTCCAATTACACAGGTTCGCTGAGGACAGTTTGCTAAACAAGATAAAAGTTTACAAACGAATGAGTCTTCTCTGTATTTTATGCCAAGACAGAATTTTATCAGCTCTATATCCTACCGTGTTCGCACTTCTGTCTTTCGCAGTCATTTTATGTACATCGGCTACAATAAAACTTTACTACGCCATGGCCATGGTGTTTGCAACATACATTAAAGACGGCCAAATATATGGAATTATTTTACAATGGAGAAGATTGAAATTTTAATGGCATGTGCATTGTGCATCTTATTCAAATAACTTAATAACTATGACATAACCACGTAACTATTGGTATTTTCATTCATTTAAGTATATAATTTTAGTTGTATTTTTCAAGCAGATACTTGCAAAACCTCGTTCATGAATTTTGACTATTGCTCAGTATTGGGGATATCGATTCGTATTGAGAAAAGAGAAAGAAGAAAGGAAAAAGTATTGAATGAATTGTGCGGTACCTGTGTACTATTTTCTGCAAAAGCACTTTAATCTTTAATATGTACAGAGCATTAGGGAGGAAAACATTTGGCATGTAAACACAAGGAGGCAGAACATGTTCGAAGACTTAATCTTATTCTTGAATGCTGAGTATCGTAAATAACAATTCGATTTGGCAGGTATCAGAGAAGCCATGAGGAAGCTTTGACTGCATGGTACATCACCCGTGCATTATTTTCAGTGAGAGCACATGTTTCAAGAAACAAACATTCAGAAACAAAGTGAATGAGGATTCACTATATACACCGGCGAGGACTGAGAGAGAACACGTGCTTCCGTGATTCCTGACTATTCTTAAATATCTTTATTAACAAATAATAACAATTCGCAGTGACAGGTGAGAGAAGCGAAACGGAAACTTTAACTGTATATGTAGTACAGCATCCGAGCAATATTTTCAGAAAGATGAGAGCACCTGTCTAAGAAGACAAACATCTTCAGCATAGGGAATGTGAGCTATTGACACTACACTGAGCAGGTGGGGGTTGAGAACACGTGCGGAGATTCGGTGCTGTTCCTGAGTACCGTAAATAACAATTCGAATTGACAGGTAACAGAGAAGTTAGAAGGCAGCTTGGCTGTATAGTACAACACCCGTGCATTATTTTCAACGAAAGCACATGGGTAAAGAAACTAACAGTCAACAAAGTGAATGAGGACTCTTGACGACAGCATATCATTACACCGGCGAGCACAAGACAAGACAAGACACAAGAGCTCTAAGAGAGAAGACGTGCGGAAACTCTTTCTTGATTCCTGACTATTCTTATATATATCTTAACGATTCGTAGACAGGTGAGAGAAGGGAAGCGGAAACTTTACTGGATGAATAGTACAACACCCGTGAAATATTTTCAGAAAGATGCGGAGCACCTGGTTTAAGGGGACAAACTTCTTCAGCTCAGCATAGTGAATGAGGGCAGAGCAGGTGGGGACTGAGAAGTTGTGCGGAGAGTCATTCACGATTTCTCTCAGTATTGTTGTCAGTAATAAATGGTGGTGGCAGATGAGCTGGGAGGAAGTTTTGATCACAGTAGAGAATCCTGGTACCATGTTCCGAAGATGAGTCCATAAGCTACTAAAGGAGACAAACATCTTCAGCAGCATAGTGTATGAGGGCTTTTGAGGATAAATAGCATTACACAGAGTAGGTGGGGAATGAGAACATGTGCAGAGATTCGGTGTTATTCCTGAGCACCGTAAATAACAATTCGAATTTGCAGATAACAGAGAAGTTAGGAGGAAACTTGGCTGTATAGTACAGCACCCGGGCATTATTTTCAGCGAGAGCACATGTATGTGTAAAGGAACGAACATTCAACAAAATAAATGAGCACTCGTAAGGATAGCATTACACCGACGAGCACAAGAGCACTAAGAGAGAACATGTGCGGAGGGTCATTTGTGATTCCTGACCTGACTATCATACCGTAACAATCCGTAGAGACACAGGTGAGAGAAGCGAAAAGGAAACTTTACTGTGTGAGTAGTACAACACCCGTGCAATATTTTCGTAAAGATGCGGAGCACCTGGTTTAAGGGGACAAACTTCTTCAGCTCAGCATAGTGAATGAGGACAGAGCAGGTGGGGACTGAGAAGTCGTGCGGAGAATCATTCACGATTTCTCTCAGTATTGTCAGTAATAAATGGTGGTGGCAGATGAGCTGGGAGGAAGTTTTGATTACAGTACAGAATCCTGGTACCATATTCCGAAGATGAGTCCATAAGCTACTAAAGGAGACAAACATCTTTAGCAGCATAGTGAATGAGGGCTATTGAAGAATAGATAGCATTACACAGAGTAGATGGGCATTGAGAACACGTGCGGAGATTCGGACCTTATTCGTGAGTACCGTAAATAACAATAACAATTCGAATTGTTATTGTTATTTACGGTACTCACGAATATACTATAGACAGGCATCATAGAAGGTAGGAGGACTTTTTTAATACATCACCCGTGAATTATTTTAAGCGAGAGCACATAATATGTAAAGAAACTATTATGTTCAACAAAGTGAGTGAGTACTCTTTGCCTTAGTGCCTCATGTTCGCAATTTTCATTTAATATTAAGGTTTACCAAATGAATAAGGTTTGGTTGACATTGACATTGAAACAGCATATACACTACGGTTACGAACACCAACATAATATTTTTACGTAGTTTTGTTACGTCCTTGAAGTAATTATAATGCACGTATTTTTTAATTATGCCTCTCGGATGAGTAAATGTACTGTAGTATTTATCTGTGACATCTTGACAGCATAAAATGATAGATTATTTATGTGCCAGGAAACAAAGCGAAAGTGTATAATGGTTATTAAAAAGGAAATGGACATTCTTGTCAGGAAGTCTAGCTGAAAATAAAAATCAGTAGAATAATTTATCTATCATTAATGATGGAGTATCCAAGGCCTTCCCCGCAGCATAAAAAGCGAAAGTATCAATTTATGCATAATGAAAATTGGAGAAAATCGGACACCATTTTCAATGGGTTTCAATCAATCAAGATTAAGTCCATGGGCAAATATAGGACTCAAATGCGTTCAAATTATCTATTTTATTACGGAGGTATCAGAATCCAGATGATTTATATTTTGCACTAGTTGGAATTTCAGATGTAAGCAATTCAAATCAAATTCAGATCAAATTCAAATCAAAGGTCTGCGTGTGAGGGTCAATCATTTTGAAGATTTAACAAGAACTTACGACCAAATAATTTTGAGGACTATATGTATATTTTCTAACATTTGCAGGGATCCCTTCTATCTATATACTCCGCTCCTGCTTCTATATATTACATTAAATTATAATTATATTTAAATGGAGTATTTCCAACATACTCTAGCACATGACAATAAGTGAAATGTCAGCATTCAGCATAGTAATTAAATATTACCTTGCAGAAAGTGTTTCCGGACAAATGTATATAAAACGAAAGATTCTCTCGCCCCTCTTATGCTTACTGTACCTAATGCCCAGGTAATAAACAGTTTATCGGTGAATATTATACGTTGGAAATATATATTATTTTATTACAAAAGGAATTTTCAGAAAAAATCACATAATTACTATACAATTAAAAATGGGTCGCTATTCTGTTTTATTCAAAAACAAGGCGGTGAAAGTTAATTCAAATTCCAAAGGAAATCATTTCTTTTGGTTTGGATATTATATTAACATTGCTTACGAGATAGGATGTATTCCCATCTTGTGGAACAACGAAAGAGAAGAATTCGTTTATGCCAAATTCAAATACGGGTTCCATAATATAATTATCATTCTGAGCGTTATATTTGTCACTGTAACTATTTTGCATCTAGTTTCTTCTATTCAGAGAAGTGATCTAAATATAGTTGACATAGCTTCACTGGTACAAACAATCGTGGTTTTGAGTTTTCAAATCGTTACGGGAACTGGGATTCGCACCTTTTCCACCAAAGGACAAATTGTGCAAATGATTCTAAACGGTTTACTTTCGGAAAATATTTGCCACCGAAAAGGTTAGTCTTGGATTTTTAGATAAATATTCATTTCGATAATTTTAACATCCAGTACAGTTGACAGTATTTAAAAGTCGATTTCTGAGGAGGCAATGACGTCATTATACCATATATTAGACAATTAGGTATAATTTGGCTTATTTTATTCAAAATGGATTTATAATTGCTTAACATCACAAAATGGCAGGAAGCCCGGAATTTTTCGGATTTGGAGGAAAGAATTTTTTCCCTATGCCTTTCCTCAATACAGCCTTGATTTTCGCAGTCGAATTAGTTATATCCTATATTATTATGATGTTAATTGGACTAACCCCGCAAAAATGATTAATAACATTATTCAACAAGTTATTTCCAAACCTACAGACCTAAAAGATCCTATTATATTGATAGAAAATAACCTCCACAATTACATATTGGCTTTTTATATCTAATACTGCCTCTATAATGTAATTTCATAGTTGAAATGGTAAACATTCGTCCCAAAGGAACAAATCATCAAAACGTTGAGGCTTGGCTGATGAAATTGGTTATCCCAGTCATGATGTTGCCGGATATTTTAGGAATCACATACGTCATCACTTCCCAGAAAAACGATTATTTCTTATCAAGGATTTTCGTAACCCGTGGGATTGTTCACTGCCTGCAATTTATTCACATCGTTGTTCTTTTTTATTCATTTTTTATCTCTTATATAACATTTGTATACAGTCTCGTCATATTTATGCGTATTTTTTATTGGCTACACCAAATCAGGTTGGTTAATTGATTTTAACTATAAATAAATGATAACAATTACGTTTGTTTTTAAGTAATTAAGCATTTTAATAGATGCAAAAAAATTTCCTTTAAACAGGGTTACTGAGGCAAATATTGGGTACAGGATTAAAGTCTACAAAAGAATGCGCATCCTCTGCTTTCTATTTCAAGACAGCATGTCACCAGAATTGTACCCTACCGTGTTCACACTTATGTCATTTGCAGTCATATTGTGTACATCTGCTGCAATTAAACTTTACCATGCCATGGAATTCATCACTTATGCAATTTTCCCCACTTTAGGCTTAATAAATTTTGTGATCCTGGCATCAGAGCTTTTATTATTTGGGAATTTGTGGAAAAGTTCAGTTATGTCACTGAGAAAATTAATTTTAGTTACCACTGATTTATCACAGAGAAAGAAGAAACTCTATTATCAAAAAGTAGTAAGATCTCTCCAGCCAATCGGTATGCGTATTGGTCCCTTAAGGAATGTAAGGCATGAAAAGGCATTCGAATATTATAACTGTCTTGTTAATTGGATTGTTTCCTTCCTTATCCTGTTCGAATAGCGAGATAAATGACAGAATTCTAAAATCAAATGGAAATTGGTAAAAAGGTTTTTCAAAATCAAAAGAAACTTGAAAACTGTTCCTATTTTAGAAGAAGCATAAACAAAGCACACAAGAATCACAACTACACTTAAGGGTGGGTCATAGCGGGGCAACCTTAGCATACACTTTGTGTGTAATACTTAGGATTAGAGTATAGCCCGTATTTATTTATCAAAATTCTTCAAAATTTCCAAAAAGTGGCGGAAAGCGATAAGCGATTAGTTTTGAATTAATACACACAAAGTGTATGTTCAAGTTGCCCCCTATTGACAACCGCAACCCTTAAGGACCTCACTAAGCTTAATCTGACCTCATAGAATTAATTAATAATTTATTAAATTATATAAATCTGCGATAGAAAAATAAATATTTAAATATACAAATAAATTAAGGTGTGGTCGTAAAAGTTTGTATATATGGCGAAAGTAGAAAAACTAGATTTTGAGAATATTTGGAGAAATTAAAGGAATTTTTGCAAGTTTAATGTGGTAATTTTATTCTATATTGCATTTGAACACATAGTTTACACGAAAAATAAATTTGTATCGTTCCTATGTTGTTAATTTGCAATAAAAATAATCTTATTCCAAATCTTTCACCATAGCACTGAATTCAAGTGGAAATTTAGGTATGCAAACTCCATCATCCGCAGTAAAAGAAGTTATCTCTCCAGTATGTCGGTATCCCTGGCGTTCATACCAAGCAATTAGC
This sequence comes from Tomocerus qinae, assembly GCA_020055645.1. Taxonomy (NCBI): domain Eukaryota; kingdom Metazoa; phylum Arthropoda; class Collembola; order Entomobryomorpha; family Tomoceridae; genus Tomocerus; species Tomocerus qinae. Next base: position 46,546,039 of record CM034546.1, on the reverse strand, counting down.
GATGTTCGTATGGTGACAACCGTCAAATTTGCTTGGGAACATCCAACTGACTTTCCATAGTTTTCTATTGCAGTCATCATTGTCTTTCCTAATCCTTTGGATTGTATTGTTGGGTGTACGCATAGCAGCGAGATATCGAATTTATTTTCGGATGGAATTATCACAGAGTAAACACACCCCGATATTTTGCCGTTTTCATCTGTGTATTTCAAAAATTTTCCTCCTGGTGCATTAAGGTCTTTTTTTAATGATTCTATTGTTGAGCGAGCACCTTCCACCATATCGGCAGCTGTTGTCCATCCTGTTCTTGACAAATCACTTATGTAACAACTTTCTACCAATTCTAAAATTTGGGGTAGGTCTACTTCTGTTGCATCTTCAATAGACATCCTGAAAAAATTGTTTATAAATGATCAGAAAAAGATTATATTAATAATTTATTTCTATCTGCAAATTAATAAAAATTGTCAATCTGAAATACTTAAAATGTTGAACAGTTCTTTCTTATTTTGATCATCTGTAATAAAATGTATATGAAAACAAGTACAAGAAAAAATAACAATTTAAGTAATTAAGTAGAACCTTATAAAACACTATTTCTAGTCTTACTACCAGAAATCTCAACTGCTGTTGTGAATCTTGTTAACCGCGAACGACGCGTATATAATAAATGTAGGTGGTTTCTTTTACAGATATATACTTAGTGTTGAAGATTCTGGTATGAACTGACAGTTCTCGATCTGGATTGATAATTAATATTGAAATTTATGGAATGCATAGGTAACTGTAATGAAAGTTTGTTGAATATTTAGTATAGCAAATAATATAATACCCATATGTGAATATGACAACGTAAATAGAATAAACAACACTGTAGTGTGTAACAAATATTAATATTTAATATCTGGCATAGTGGCAAATGTCACACTGATAAACTAGGCAAACTAGGGTAGCTGTAGCCTATAGCCACATCCAGACATTTACTTATACGCATAAGACGACGAACTAGGATTATTAATTTATTAGAAACAATACAAATGTATACTTCCTAACCAAAGATATAATGACTATATTTATGATTTGTTTTGCAATGATGCTGTGAACACTAATTAATACCCAGTTGTATATCTGTGGCTTAACCAATAAATGAAATTAACAAAATGTTGTGGCCAAGGTCATATTATAGTTCTTTACAATTCATATAGAATAGATATAAATTTTATTCATTTTAAATACTATATACGTAACCACTTAACCCTAGAAAGGCTTAATATCTACAACTGTGGATAGAAAGCTTCGAAAATTCGGAAAAGTACGATCAATAAGTGACCCTGTAGCTTTTTTGTGTTTCATGGTTATGATTATGATAAGAATTTAGTTATCTAATTATTTACATGCTTTCACTATATAGAAGTAAGTTAATTGGCCAATTCATAAGGATTTTTTAAATTAAAATTTAAAAACTGAAAATAATGAGATTATGGAAGATAAGGATATACCTCAGGCTTGGCTAAGTATCACTTTGAAATCTGAAAATCTGGAAGTTGAATGGGTAAAAGGCTTTAATTAAGCTACCACCTCTGGGGAATCTCAAACCACTCCATGCTTTTATCCAATGGGAATTACGCTTAAAATTGTGGATAAGTTTTACGCAACCGTCTGAAAATTTTAATCCTATCTAAGGTTAATTACAGATACATTATACATACAAATGGTCTGCACTCTGCACTACAGAGTCTCAAATTTTGACATCTATAATATTAGTGATATATTATGCTCAGTGGATAATAATAACTAGCTGACGTAATGTATTGCAGTTGTGGACTGGGACTATAGTAGGTACTCTTTAATTTGCATGGCCTTCTAAAACAGATGCATGCACAATTGGTTATGAAGAGTTGTACTGAAATTATTTACATGAATTGGTTAATAAAATTTCGAATTAATGGAGAACGGTACAATTATAATTACTCGATTAGAAATACGATCACATATCATTTATTTTCCAATTTCATTTTCGGTAATTGAACACTTTAAAGTATATATATAATTTTGTTCTTATACTAAAGATAGTTATTACTTTTGAGGCTTTCCATACCAAATCGACCACTAGACTTCAAGAATTTTGCTTGCGCGCCTAGCACTGCAGCCTAAATTCTGATTGGAAAAGATGGAGATACAGGGTTTGTTTTCGCTCCGGTGTGCTGGCAAGCGCCGGATCACAGCAAAGTAGAACAATACAGTAATAAAAGCATCCTAAGTATGTAGCCCTATATGTGTAATATACAGTCATATATATTGTATATAACCATATATGTGTAATATACAACCATATATATCGTATATGCCCATATATGTGTAATATACAGCCATATATATAGTATATGACCATATATGTGTAATATACAGCCATATATATTTAGTATATGACCATATATGTGTAATATACAGCCATATATATTTAGTATATGACCATATATGTGCAATATACAGCCATATATATTTAGTATATGACCATATATGTGTGATATGTAGCCATATATATTTATAATATGACCATATATGTGTGATATGAAGCCATATATTTTTAGTGTATAGCCATATATGTTGGCTATATATGTTAAGTATATAGTCATATATGTTAAGTATATAGCCATATATGTTAATTATATAGCCATAGATGCATAACATATAGCCATATATGCGTATACAGCCATATATGCGTAATTAACAGCCATATATACCTAATATGTAGCCACATATGCCCAATATATTGCCATATAAACCTAATATATAGCCATACATACCTAATATATAGCCATATATACCTAATATATAGCCATATATACCTAATATATATTAGGTATATACCTAATATATAGCCATATATACCTAATATATAGCCATATATACCTAATATATAGCCATATATACCTAATATATAGCCATATATACCTAATATATAGCCATATATACCTAATACGCAGCCATATATACCTAATACGCAGCCATATATACCTAATATGCAGCCATATATACCTAATATGCAGCCTTATATGCCCAATATATAGCCATGTATGCCCAATATATAGCCATGTATGCCCAATATATATAGCCATATATACCCAATATATAGCCATATATTGTATTGTTCAGCATATACATGTTGGTCGTCTTTTAACTCGCTTTTGATACAAATCTATGGCTAAAACTTTCGCACGAATACCTGTTGTGATATCCATTTCAATTTCAGCCATCTCCAAAACTCGGCTCAATAATATTTTTTCAGACAGTGCCGCCTTCACCAAATTTCTGGAAACGTGCCTGCTTAATGTGTTGACAAAAACAATACGATCATAAAATGATGGTAATACTATTAAAATAGAAGGATATATAGACAGTTCTGACGCAAAATAAGTTTACAAATGGTGGCCTATAAAGCTTTAAAATCGGCTAAAGTGTTTCGCCTAATAATATCGTTATCTTGAGTATCAGTTATCATAATAATAATCAGTATCAAAATTTTTAGTTGCTTTGCTTGCCCTTTTCTGTGAAAACTTGCCAAATATAAAGTAATAGAAAACATTTTACACCCTTAATGTTTTATGACGATAAGTGGTTTATATCTATGTTTTTATTTATGTCTACCTGTGTTCCTATCATGACAAAAACACGTGAAACAATTTCCTCAATGGAGTAGTTACTCTAACTACTTACTACTTTATCTTATTAATCTACACCAACGTTAAATTTTGAAAGTTTAAATCTATGGCCCAGGGATGATGTTTTGCCCAGGGTTCCACAAAGGTCGACTCAGATAATTAGTCCTAATTAGTCCTCATCCATAAATTAATGAACAGGATTGACAGACTCAAAGCCTCATTTAAGCTTATCGCTGAAGTTAGTTGAATTTGTCTGTATGTAATACCTTTTCAGTTTTAACCATATAATACTTGTCAAATAGCCGTTAGGTACTTATTGGTTGTTTTTATATACCTACCTACTATGTACCTTTAGTTACTAATTCATTTCTATTGTCGGCTTTCAGTTTTATTACAGCATGCACATTACCCGCATTTCTGAATTAACTGACTTCTGCACATTACGATCATTCGTGTTATTAACCACATTCTTAAAACTCTGTCGTAATCTATTTTCATACTTCTCATTGACGTATAAATATGATCGTGTGAGAATTGAATACACCAGATGAATCCTAGATGTAATCTACGATCGTTTTAATTGGTTCACCCTCGTATGCATTAGTCTTTTGGACTCATCTTCGAAATATGGTACCAGGATTCTGTACTGTGATCAAAGCTTCCTCCCAGCTCATCTGCCACCGCCATTTATTACTGATAATACTGAGAGAAATCGTGAAAGACTATCCTATCTCAGTCCCCACCTGCTCTGCCCTCATTTACTATGCTGAGCTGAAGAAGTTTGTCCCTTTAAACCAGGTGCTCCGCATCTTTCTGAAAATATTGCCAGGGTGCTGTACTATTCATACAGTAAAGTTTCCGCTTCGCTTCTCTCGCCTGTCTTTACGGATTGTTAAGATATGTAATATAAGATAGTCAGGTCAGGTATCACGAATGAGTCTCCGCACATGTTCTCTCTTAGTGCTCTTGTGCTTGCGCTCGTCGGTGTGTAATCCTGTCATCAAGTGTGCTTATTCACTTTGCTGAATGTTATTTTCTTTACCCATGTGCTTTCGCTGAAAATAATGCACGGGTGTTGTACTATACAGTCAAGGTTCCTCCTAGCTTCTCTGTTACCTGCCAATTTGAATTTTTATTTAAGATATATACTCAGGAATATTACTGAATCTCCGAAGATACGAAAAGGAAATCGTGAAAGACTCTCCGCAAGACTTCTCAGTCACCACCTGCTCTGCCCTCATTTTCTATGCTGAGCTGAAGAAGTTTGTCCCCTTAAACCAGGTTCTCCGCATTCCGCATCTTTCAGAAAATATTACACAGGTGATGTACTATTCATACAGTAAAGTTTCCGCTTCACTTCTCTCACCTGTCTAGGAATTGTTAGGAATAATGCTGGTTATTAAAGTGGCAGATTGGAAAAAGTACAAGAGTATCTCATATTGGACATGTATTAGAGGCTGTCCGGTATCGGTTACCTATAAAGGTGGAATGCCGATGCATTGCCAAGATAATTTCCACGTTCATCCGATAGAATTAGATCATATTAATATTTTAGATTTTAAAAATAAATTGAGAGAAAGACTGAAACCAAACCCGCATTTGCAGTTATTAGACATTTACAGAAATTATGAAGACTTTGATTTCCCTGCCGATTTTGATGGATGGAGTAGACGATTGCCAATTTGAACTTCAATGCTCTCTTATCACAGAAAACAGGGGGCGAAAACTTTTGTGTAGCCCCCTTGCGAGTCAGTTTTACTTTATATGACTTCTACAAAATTATTTCCTTTTTGTTTTGGAATTTCTATTTCCTACGTCAAGTATCAATTACACCTCAAGTAATAGCAACATTTAACCTTGCAAAAAATTAAAACTTGGTCTATATTTGGAAAATTTTTTCGTTACTGAGCTGACTGACTTCGTCGCTGGTTCAAAACTATGGACGTACAATGCGCTGTGTGAAAAAATGTGATCACGGAAAGGGCTCATCGACTAAGCTGCAAATCGTGTAAATTAGTCTTTCACAGGAAAAGTTGCCTACCACCTGTCTCTTCAACAATTTTTGCTGACTATCAAAAGAATGGCTGGACCTGTGATGGATGCTTGGAATGGCTTCAAAGAATTCTACCTATATTCCTCTCAGGTGATGAAACGAATGAAAAAAACGGTTACAGCTTCAGCTCGTCCTTCTTCGAAAGTTCGCCCAACGTGTCTGTATTGACTTCTCACTGTGAAAACAAGTCGCTGGATGTGCAGGCTGAATCTGTATTTCCGAAGAAAGGCTTCAAATATCTTCATGCCAACGTCAATGGTATTAATTGTAAATCAAGGTTTGATGAAGTGTCCCAATTACTATTATGTGAAAAAAATGTTCTGATTTGTGGGATAACTGAGTCAAAGCTTGATGCTGAGGCAGATATAACTTCTCGATTTTACATTAAATGTTATAACTGCCTCCGCTTTGATAGACTGCACAGGGGTGGAGGGGGAATATTGATTTATGTAAATAAACTAGCAGATTACCAGGTGCTTGAACTACCAAGTGCGGTAAATAAAAACTTGGAAATTCAGATAGAGGTAGTAAAAATATATGTTAAGGGTATAGCCCCAATAATTCATTTTCCTACTACCTGCTACCTGGCTAAGCCACTCTAACAATGCAGGGATTGGTATAATTATGAGGTGTCAAGGGTGGCAAGGAACAATGGGAAAGAAAAGATTTAGGTAGATTTGGAGTTTAACAAATTTAGAGTTTGGAGGGTTTAGAGTTTGGACTGACCTGCACTGAAATACTATAACCTAATACATACATTGCAGGTTGCTATTATCGTATAAATGTATAAAGTTTTGTTATTGTATAAATGTGCATGTCAAATGGACAGAATGCTTTAAGACAAACGAATACAATACACTATACAATATACTCTCATTTTTGGCACTTTTATTCGCCAACCACATGTATACATACTTTACTTATTATTATACATAAGTTTGCGCCCTTGTTGTACGATATTACATTGCAGAGAGTTAGAAAAAAATAATGACTTGTCACGAATGCCGATTCGTTTCCTAGGTTTCCAGTTGTTTGGAAACAACTTGGAATGTTCCATTTGGCCTAGCCAATGGCAAAAAAGTAATTTTGGGAGAGGAGGAGCTTCTTCATATATAAACAGTCGTCCGTGGGCCATTTTCCCTCAGAAGCATTTCTTCTATTAGAAGTTAATTGCTTCTCCTCCTGCTCCCGTTCCGGAGACAGGCTCTCTCTCTTATTGAGATTCTTGTAGTTCTCTGCCTAAATAGCATTAGCCTATTGTTTGGCATACTACCATCACTGCATACTTTGGTATTGCATACTCTTGCACTAAATTCAGTGCACTGCTAAATTCATCAGTAGTTTTAGTTGCCGTGCCGAGGGAACCCGGGATAAACACACTTTACGTGTCAGACTTTAATAGAGACAGCAAAGACAAGAGCTCCGTTTTGATTCATTTGACTTCGCATTACTCAACATTCAACTTATTTATTTCACCTGACTACAACATGGTATAGTATAAGTTGGCATATAAGAATAATAAATATTTAAAGAAGTACATGTCTTTTGTTTATATCACCAGAAAATTTTTATTTGCAGTCACATTTCAGGTTGTAAACTATACATGTGACAAGTTTTTCAAAATCAAAAGAAACTTGAAAACTGATTCTATTTTAGAAGAAGCATAAACAAAGGACACTAGAATCACAACTACACTTAAGGGTGGCTAATAGCGGGCCAACTTTAGCCAACACTTCTGTGTAATACTTGGCAGTGGCAGTATGCATAATGGCGAATCAGAGGTTACTCCTTACCCGGAGTCACAAAATAGTCTAAAACTTGACCTTGACCTAGGGTCAACTTTATTGCAATGATGGCAATGAAATAGCACTGTAACTATTGGTAACTTACCATGGTCGTCCACCGGGGTCACATTTTGGACTCGGGGTATAGGGTTACGTTACTCTAGCCCGTCATTATGCATACTGCCCTTGCCTTAGGATTAGAATATAGCCCGTATTTATTTATTAAAATTTTTCAAAATTTCCAAAAAGTGGCGGAAGGTGACAACCTCAGACTTGTGGCTCAGGAAAATTTGAAATTTCTGATTAGTTTTGAGTTAATACACACAATGTGTATGCTCAAGTTGCCCCGCTATTAATCACCCTTAAGGACCTCACTAAGCTTAGTCTGAGCTCGTAGAATTAATTATTAACTTACTATAATATAAATCTGCGTTGGAAAAATAAATATTCAATTAAATTAAGGCGTGGTCGTAAAATTTTGTACACATGGTTGAAGTAGAAAAACTAGATTTTGAGTGTATTTGGAGAAATTAAAGGAATTCTTGAAATGTTAATGTAATTTTATTCTATATTGCATTTTTAACACATAGTTTACACAAAACAGAAATTTGTATGGATCCTATGTTGTTAATTTGCAATAAAAATAATCCTATTCCAAATCTTTCATCATAGCACAGAATTCAAGTGGAAATTTAGGTATTCCAACTCCACCATCAGCAGTAAAAGAAGTTATCTCTCCAGTATGTCGGTATCCCTGGCGTTCATACCAAGCAATTAGCGATGATCTTATGGTGACAACCGTCAAATTTGCTTGGGAACATCCAACTGACTTTCCATAGTTTTCTATTGCAGTCATCATTTTCTTTCCTAATCCTTTGGATTGTATTGTTGGGTGTACGCATAGCAGAGAGATATCGAATTTATTTTCGGATGGAATTATCACAGAGTAAACACACCCCGATATTTTGCCGTTTTCATCTGTGTATTTCAAAAGTTTTCCCCCTGGTGCATTAAGGTCCTCTTTTAATGATTCTATTGTTGAACGAGCACCTTCCACCATATCGGCATCTGATGTCCATCCTGTTCTTGACAAATCACTTCTGTAACAACTTTCTACCAATTCTAAAATTTGGGGCAGATCTACTTCTGTTGCATCTTCAATAGTCATCCTGAGCTTACTGCAATATTTAACGAGTTGAATTAAAATTGTTGATAAATGATTAGAAAAATATATTAATTTATATCTGCAAATTAATAAAATAAAAATTGTCAGTCTGAAATACTTAAAAAGTTGAACAGTTCTTTCTTATTTTGATCAGCTGTAATAAAACGTATTGGAAAACAAGTACAAGTTACAAATAACAATTTAAGTATTAAGTATAACTTATAAAACACTACAGACAGTATTTCTAGTCTTACCTACTACCAAAAATCTCAACTACTGTTGTGAACGCGCACGACGCATATAATATTTAGGTGGTTTCTTTTTAACAGATATATTTAATGTTGAAGATTCTGGTATGAACTGACAGTTCTCGATCTTGATTGATAATTAATATTGAAACTTATAGAATACATAAGTAACTGTAATGAAAGTTTTTTGTATATCTAGTAGCAAATATAGTACCCATGTGAATAAGACAACGTAAACAGAATAAACAACACTCTAGTATGTAACAAAAACAAATATTAATAAGAAAGATTTAATATCTGCCAATGTCACGCAGATAAACTATGCAAACTAGGGCAGCTGTGGCCACAGCCAGACATTTACTCTTACGCATATAAGATGAACTATGATTATTAATTTATTAGAAACTATACAAATGTATACTTCCTAACCAAAGGTATAATGACTATATTTATAATTTGTTTTGCAATGATGTGAACACTAATACCCTGTTGCATATCTGTGGCTTAACTACCAAATGAAATTAACAATATGTTGTGGTCAAGGTCATAGTTATTTACAAGCCATATAGAATAGATATAAATTTTAATTATATTAAATACTATATACTATACGTAACCACTTAACCCTAGACAGGCTTAGTATCTACAACTGTGGATAGAAAGCTTCGAAAATTCGATCTGAAAGTTGAATGGGTAAAAGGCAATCAGCTACCACCTCTGGGGAATCTCAAACCACTCCATGCTTTTATCCAATGGAAATAACGCTTAATAGTAGATATGTTTTACGCAATCGACTGAAAATGTTTATCCCATCTAAGGTTAGTTACAGATATATTTTATACATACATTCTATGCATACAATCAAATGGTCTACACTACAGTCTCACATTTTAACATCATCACAATAAATAAAGATCGTTCCAACTATGTTTCATGTATGTATGTATGTCTCTATGTAACTGTATTTTATGCCATGGACTTTGCGGCTTTTTGTTACAATGCGCAAGCGCGAAGCGCGTATGCATAACAATAAGTCCACCAAGGGTTAACAGTAAACAGTTAACAGGTCATTTCGAAATTAATACACATGATTATGCTGGATGCCTACCTTTCGAAATAGAGGCACACATGCTGGGGGCTACTATCTTCATAATATAATCGCAGCGACTTGGAAAAAATTACCTATCTATATTTGTCTGGTAGGAGAGCCTAGGGAGCCTGCATATACTACGTAACGCAAAACCCACTTCCTCATGTGTAACGCAAGTGCTGACTGCAACACTTTTGAGTACCTCCTCCTCCCATCAACTGTACACGTAATATATGCATGTTCCTTAAAAGCGAAATGCGCAAGCACAATTCCTCTAAACAACCAAAATGAGTCGTTTTATACTATTACTATAACATGAAAACAATCTTCTATAATAATCCTAGAGTTGAAAAAAATTACGAATCTATTTATATTTGTCTGGTAGGAGAACTTAGGAAACCTACATATATTACGTAACGCAAACCCTCTTCCCCATGTGTAACGCCAGTGCTGGCTGCAACACTTTTGAGTACCTCCTCCTCCTATCAACTGCATACATAATATGTGCATGTTCCTTAAAAGCAAAATGCGCATGCCCAATTAATGTTTTCAATAATTTACCCCAACGCATACCTTCATGTGCTAAATTTAGTACATGTAGGTATGCGTTGGGGTACACTACTGAAAACATTAATTCCTCTAAACAACCGAAATGAGTCGGTTGTTGTAATATCAAAATAATAATAGAAATTAACATAAGGTGAGTCGTGATTGAATGGAAATGATTAGCGAAAGGGGACATTTCGTAATGATCCTAATGTGCTTTATTAAATAGCATTATCAAACTTCTAATACAAATTGGTTATGCTATATCGACAAACTTATTTAAATTTTTTTAGTAGACCTGGGTTTACTTTTGTACTGCCCTCTTGATTCTTTTGGCAGTTCGCACAACTTTTTGTAGAATTAAATAACAGTACTGGGTAACTTTTACTCTTTTTTTGGTGACTTTGTGGGATTTTTTTCAAAAATGGAGTCTTTCATTTTTTCCTGCATTAGATGCTGCGATCTACAGTTATTATTTTGGTCTAGAAAATTCCCTGTTATCAGAAAGTTGGGGCTGCAGCTAATTTTGCAACCAAAAGTATAATAATTTAAATAAACTTTGTATTTACAAAGTTAACATAATAACTTAAGGTATCTTTTGGAAATTGTTTTAGTACTGTTGGGTGGCCCGCTGAGTTTCTCTTGAGTGCTAGGTTTGCCCCTTAGCTGGGTTCACTATAATAGAAATTTACATAAGAAGGTTGAATGGTGGTGAGTCGTGATCGAATGGAAATGATTAGCGAAAGGGGACATTTCGTAATGATCGTTTCGACATTTCGTAATGTGCCTTATTAAATAGCATTTCAAAACTTCTAATCCAAATTGGTTCTTCTGTATCGACAAAATTATTTAACATTTTTAGTATAGAGTTGGGTTTACTTTTTTACTACCCTCTTGATTCCTTTGGCAGTTGCTAACCTTTTTATAGAATTAAATAACAGTACTGGGTAACTAACTATTTATTCTTTAAAAATATTTATTCGTAAGTTGTTCGTTTTTCCAAAATCCCAGGAGGAATCTTATTTTTCTGATTTAAAAAGGGAGTTTTTTGGTGACTTTAAGGGATTGTTTTCAAAAATGGAGTCTTTCATTGTTCCCGGCATTTGATGCTACGATCTACAGTTATTATTTTGGTTTAGGAAATTCTCTTTTAGCAGGAAGTTGGGGCTGCAGCTAATTTTTCCCACCACTGTAGAAATAAAAGTATAACAATTTAAATATACTTTGTATTTACAAAGTTTACATGCTAATAACCTAAGGGATCTTTTCGAAATTGATTTTATTACTGTGTTGGTTGGCCTGCTGAATTTCTCTTGAGTGCTAGGTTTGCCCCTTAGCTGGGTTCACTAGTCTATAATATCAGTGGTATAATTATGTTTAGTGGATAATAATAAGTAGCTGACGTAATGTATAGCAGTTGTGGACTGGAACTGTGGTGGTAGGTACTCTGCAATATGCATGACCTTCTAAAGCAGATAATGCATAAATAATGTTTTCAATAATGTACTCCAACGCATACCTTCATGTGCTAAATTTAGTACATGGAGCTATGCGTTGGGGTACATTATTGAAAACATGCATGTAGAGAGAGTTTATTTATAAAGAGTTGTACTGAAATTTAATAATAGTTAAAAATCTTCCAGAGATATAAATCAATGCAAATAATTATTTACATGGACGAACTATTTGGTTCATAAAATTTCGAATTAATGAAAAACGGTACAATTATATAGGAATAATAACACATATAATTTATTTTCCAATTTCATTTTCTATAACTGAACACGTAATTCTGTAATCAAGTCTAAAGCAATCGACTATATATAATATGCGATGCTGGTCGTTTTTTGACTCACTTTTAACACAAATCTATGTCTAAAACTTCCGCACGAATACCTGTTGTGATATCCATTTCAATTCTAGCCTTCTTCCAAACTCGGCTCAATAATATTTTTTCAGACAGTGCCTCCTCCCCTCCACCAAATTTCTGGAAACGTACCGGTTCAATGTGTTGTCAAAAACAATACGATCATTAAATGATGATAATACTATTAAAACAGAAGGAGATAGAGACAGTTCTGACGCAAAATAAATTTACAAGTGGTGGCCTATAAAGCCGGCTGAATTGCATTGCCTAATAATAGTGTTATCTTCGCAGTTCATAATCAGTATCAACATTTTTAGTTGATTGTCCTTTTCTGTGAAAACTTGTCCAAACATAAAATAATGCAAAACATTTTTACACCCTACTAATGTTTAATGACTTTAAGTAGATTATGTGTGGTTTTATGTATGTATTCCTATCTACACTGCATTAAATACCTACGTTTAAGTTAAAATCTATGGCCCAGGGCTGATGTTTTGCCCAGGGTTCCACAATTTCCGTGATAATGTTTAAATGTAAAAGATGTACTTCATGTAACTACTTAGGCGTTAGGATAATTACAATATTTCGGTATTAAACCAAATACTGACGCGCAAATATTGTGAAATTCAATAAGAGTATTGGAGATCTATTATTAACATATTGTCAATAGTATTATTTTGAAAATTGCCTACGGGGGATAAAAGGACTTTAAACAGCAACTTTATAAAATATTACACTTTTTGGTAAAATAATTGGATTTGGTATGCTATTATTATAATGATTATAATGATTCAATAGTTGTTGTAGTCTGTAGTGTTGATAATTTCCCGTCCGTAGGGCGGGCTTATTTCTAGTTTAAGATACTCAGGAATATGACTAAATCTCCGACGATACTGAGAGAAATCGTGAAAGACTCTCCGCACGACTTCTCAGTCCCCACCTGCTCTGCCCTCATTTACTATGCTGAGCTGAAGAAGTTTGCCCCCTTAAACCAGGTGCTCCGCATCTTTCTCAAAATATTACACGGGTGTTGTACTACTCATACCAGTATAGTTTCCACTTCGCTTCTCTCACCTGTGTATCTAAAGATTTTTAAGGTATATATAAGATAGTCAGGTTAGGAATCACGAATAAGTCTCCGTGCGCCGTACATGTTCTCTCTTAATGCTCTTTTGCTCGTCGGTGTAATGGTGTCCCGAAGATTGCTGTCACTTTGTTGAATGTTTGTTTTTTTACACATACATGTGCTCTCGCTGGAAATAATACCCGGGCGCTGTACTACACAGTCAAGCTTCCTCCTAACTTCTCTGTTACCAGCCAATTCAAATTGTTATTTATCATACTCTTCGAACATGTTCCGTCTCCTTGTGCTTGCATGTTAAATGTTTTCCTCACAATACGCTACTCATCACTATGATAAAAATGTTTGTTTTTGTATCATTAAACATGTGTTTTTACAGAAATTAATACACGGGTGCTGCATTATTCAATCACAACTGCTTGTACTTATATGAAAAATTGTCCAAAGATTAGGTTACACAAAATTTTTTAGCATCTTAATGTTTAATGACTATAAGTAGTTTATCTCTGCGGTTTTATTTATGGCCTTCTCCTATTATGACATGAACACAGGAAAGAACTTTTCTCAATGGAGTAGTTACTTTTTACTTACTACTTATTCTACACGGCATTAAAAAACAATGAAAATCTAAGGCCCAGGGCTGATGCCAAGGGTTCCGCAAAACCAAATTTCGCCTCAGATGATAGTCCTAATTAGTCTTCATTCATAAATTAATAAACAGGATTGATAGACTAAATCCTCATATGAACTTATCGCTTAAGTTGGTCTTATGGACTCATCTTCGGAATATGGTACCAGCAGACATGGCATTAATTTCTTATTTCAAGGAATTTTTCTTGAAAAATGTATTATTTGAAATAAATGAAATGAATGAAATTTTTGAAATAAATGAAATTTTTGAAATGAATGAAATTTTTGAAATAAATGAAATTTTTGAAATAAATGAAATTTTTGAAATAAATGAAATTTTTGAAATAAATGAAATTTTTGAAATAAATGAAATTTTTGAAATAAATGAAATTTTTGAAATAAATGAAATTTTTGAAATAAATGAAATTTTTGAAATAAATGAAATTTTTGAAATAAATGAAATTTTTGAAATAAATGAAATTTTTGAAATAAATGAAATTTTTGAAATAAATGAAATTTTTGAAATAAATGAAATTTTTGAAATAAATGAAATTTTTGAAATAAATGAAATTTTTGAAATAAATGAAATTTTTGAAATAAATGAAATTTTTGAAATAAATGAAATTTTTGAAATAAATGAAATTTTTGAAATAAATGAAATTTTTGAAATAAATGAAATTTTTGAAATAAATGAAATTTTTGAAATAAATGAAATTTTTGAAATAAATGAAATTTTTGAAATAAATGAAATTTTTGAAATAAATGAAATTTTTGAAATAAATGAAATTTTTGAAATAAATGAAATTTTTGAAATAAATGAAATTTTTGAAATAAATGAAATTTTTGAAATAAATGAAATTTTTGAAATAAATGAAATTTTTGAAATAAATGAAATTTTTGAAATAAATGAAATTTTTGAAATAAATGAAATTTTTGAAATAAATGAAATTTTTGAAATAAATGAAATTTTTGAAATAAATGAAATTTTTGAAATAAATGAAATTTTTGAAATAAATGAAATTTTTGAAATAAATGAAATTTTTGAAATAAATGAAATTTTTGAAATAAATGAAATTTTTGAAATAAATGAAATTTTTGAAATAAATGAAATTTTTGAAATAAATGAAATTTTTGAAATAAATGAAATTTTTGAAATAAATAAATACAATGCGCATATGTACACGCATACGCAATTCATTTATTTAGCGCGGAATTTATTGAAATTTATTTAAATAAATGACATGTACCCTATTGAATTCATTTATTTCAAATATTTCATTTTTCAAGAAAGTTGAGAGTGAAATGTTTGGCGAAATATTTCAAACATTTCGCCTATTTATTTCCGAGAAATATTTCAAGTGCCATGTCTGGATGTCAGGATGCTGTACTGAGGACAAAACTTCCTTTCAGCTCATCTGCCGCCAACATTTATTACTGGCGATTCTGAGAGCAATCGTGAAAGACTCTCCGCACGACTTCTCAGTCCCCACCTGCTCTGCCCTCATTTACTATGCTGAGCTGAAGAAGTTTGCCCCCTTAAACCAGGTGCTCCGCATCTTTCTCAAAATATTACACGGGTGCTGTACTACTCATACAGTAAAGTTTCCGCTTCGCGTCTCACACCTTTGTCTCTTAGGATTGCTAAGGTATATACATATAAGATAGTCAGGTTAGGAATCACGAATGAGTCTCCTCACGTGTTCTCTTGTGCTCACCGGTGTAATACTGTCCTCAGGAGTCATTCACTTGGTCGAATGTTTGTTTCCTTCCCCATGTGCTCTGACTGAAAATAATGCACGTATGCTGTACTATACATTCTAGCTTCCTCATAGCTTCCTGAATCTCTGACAAAACTGAGAGAAATCGTGAAAGTCTCTTCGACTTCTCAGTCCCCACCTGCTCTGCCCTCATTTACTATGCTGAGCTGAAGAAATTTGTTCCCTTCAACCAGGTGCTCCGCATCTTTCTGAATATACTGCACGGGTGCTGTACTACTCATACAGTAAAGTTTCCGCTTCGCTTTACTCCACTTTATCTCTACGGACTGTTAAGGTATATATAAGATAGTCAAGTCAGGAATCACGGATGAGTCTCCGTACGCCGTGCGTGTTCTCTATTAATGCTCTTGTGCTCGTCGGTGTAATGCTATCCTTAGGAGTGCTCAGTCACTTTGTTGAATGTTCGTTCCTTTACACATACATGTGCTCTTGCTGGAAATAATGCCCGGGTGCTGTACTATATAGCCAAGTTTCCTCCTAACTTCTCTGTTACCTGCAAATTCGAATTGTTATTTACGGTACTCAGCAATATATACTCAATAACATATTATGTGCTCTCGCTTAAAATAATTCACGGGTGATGTATTAAAAAAGTCCTCCTACCTTCTATGATGCCTGTCTATAGTATATTCGTGAGTACCGTAAATAACAATAACAATTCGAATCTCCGCACGTGTTCTCAATGCCCACCTACTCTGTGTCATGCAATCTATCCTCAAAAGCCCTCATTCACTTGCCGCTAAAGATATATGTCTCCTTTAGTAGCTTATGGACTCATCTTCGGAATATGGTACCAGGATTCTGTACTGTGATCAAAACTTCCTCCCAGCTCATCTGCCACCACCATTTATTACTGACAATACTGAGAGAAATCGTGAATGACTCTCCGCACGACTTCTCAGTCCCCACCTGCTCTGTCCTCATTCACTATGCTGAACTGAAAAAGTTTGTCCCCTTAAACCAGGTGCTCCGCATCTTTCTGAAAATATTGCACGGGTGTTGTACTATTCATACAGTAAAGTTTCCGCTTCGCTTCTCTCACCTGTCTACGAATTGTTAAGATATATAAGAATAGTCAGGAATCAAGAAAGAGTCTCCGCACGTGTTCTCTCTTAGTGCTCGTGTCTTGCCTTGTGCTCGCCGGTGTAATGCTATGCTGTCCTCTAGAGTCCCCTGTGCTTTCGCTGAAAATAAAGCATGGGTGTTGTACTATATAGCCAAGCTTCTTTATAACTTCTGTTATCTGTCAATTCGAATTGTTATTTTTACGGTACTCAGGAATAGCACCGAATCTCCGCACGTGTTCTCAACCCCCACCTGCTCTGTGTAATGCTATCAATAGCCCACATTTTCTATGCTGAAGATGTTTGTCTTCTTAGACAGGTGCTCTCATCTTTCTAAAAATATTGCTCGGATGCTGTACTATAGATGAAGTTAAAGTTTCCGTTTCGCTTCCCTCACCTGTCACTTGTTATTACTGCTACTAAAGATAGTTAGGGATATTCAGGAATCATGAACGCACGTGTTATCTCTTCTTATTCACTTTGTTAAAGTTGTTTGTTTCTTGAAACATGTGCTCTCGCTGAAAATAATACATGGGTTCTGCTGTACAATGCAGTCAAAGCTTCGCATCTCTGTTAGCTTTGCCAATTCGAATTTTTATTAACGAGACTCAGAAGAATACGAATAAAATTCTTCGAACATCTTCTGCCTTGTGCTTGTATTTTAAATGTTTTCCCCAATAGTTCTCTTTAAACAGGTGTTTTTGCAAAAAGCACACGGGTGCTGCACTATTCATTCAAAACTTTCTCCTATCATCTTTCCCATCTGTCAATACGAATCGATACTTAAAATACTGAGCACTAGTCAAGAGTCCTCATTCATTATATTAAAGAAGCTTCTCTTCTTCAGTATGTATATATAGAATAGACTCATCTTTCTGAAAATATTGCACATGTATCGTGTACTGTGAAATGTGTGAAATCTAAGCTTCTACCTAGTTTCTCTTCCACCTTTTTTCACTATGAATTGTTAGTAACTTACTCAGGATTGATGAGTTGTCAAAATAATCACGAAAGAATCTCCGTCTTGTGCCATAGATTAACAATGGAAAGTTTGTGAGGTATAGAAGATTGTGATTTCCCGCCAAGCTCTCAAACCTAAGACTAACACATATTTTTGCTCCTAAAATTTTGTTCAATTTTACGCTAAAATTCACTGATGAGCAAACGAAAATCAGTAACGCAACTGCCCAACACAACCTATCTGTGCTCCGGAGCCAGTGACAATCTAGAAAGTCCACTCAAAATCGTAAAAATGACCCAAAGATCTCCTCTAAAAAACAGTACACAAACCAAACTAACAGACTTCATGAACTTCCCTTGGAATGCAAAAACAGCTGACACACAACCGCAACAAAACGACAAAAAAATATCCCTTCTACTTACTGACATGAGCACAATACAAACAGAACGAAAAGAGCTTAAAGATAATGTCAACTCACTACAAAAAAGGGTTGACTGGCTGGAATCCACTAATTTAAAATTAGAAACTGAAATTAAACGTAAAAACATAGTGATCACTGGTTTACCAGATAAAATCAACGAAACCTCAGCTGAACTTGACACAAAATTAAACAAAATATTTACCGTCATGGGAATCCAAGTTGATGCTGATAGTGTCCACCGTCTTCCAACAAAAACTAACCACGGGAATCCACGACCAGTGCTTTTTCGGTGCCAAACTACCAACGACAAGGAAATGATACTTGCCAACCGCAAAAAACTACTAAAAGACCCAATGACAAATAAAGTGTTCATAAACCAAGACCTACCTCTAACCATCAGAATCAACAACAGTATACTAAGGAAAAAGTACAACGAGGTGAAACATGACAAGCAATGCAAAATAGAATACAAAAACGGAAGAATTAACATAGAAGGGGAATTTCTATACGTCAAAAACGGACAACTATTAGATCACCAGACCGCGACTACAAAACCAACTACAGCTGCATTACCTACAAATACACTACAAATGGAAACACTATAGGACACTGCCCGCCGCCCAACTACACTTCAAAAATCCAAAAACAATTTTTGCCTGACCTACTGGAACATAAACGGAATCAAAGGAAAAAAATTTGACTTTTTTAGTGAACTTTTATCAACTGACGCCGCAGTTTTCTGCCTTAGTGAATCGTTTCATCATGTGCCGTTTAAAAGAAAAATAATAGAAAATAAATACAAAATATTTGAACAGTTTGGTACGAGACTGCAAAGAAAAGGAAGATACTCAGGAGGATTCATTGTCGGCTGTAAACACGAAATCTCTAATAATTTTGTCCTTCTTGAATCATGTAACGATTTTATGATTTTTAAACTTAAATGCAAAAATGATTGGATAACTATAATATTTACATATATATCTCCTGACGGAAACTATAATTTTAAATTTGATAAGTTTTTTAGCATGGTCGAACAGCATATTACTAGTAACGAAAAAGTCATTATCATGGGTGACCTCAACGCTCGGACAGGAAATTTTGATCTGACAGATACCCATCGGCAAAGTAAAGATCTAATTACAAATCCTAAAGGAATGAAATTGATCGAAAAAATCTCCACCCTAGGACTAAGCATATGCAACGGTAACTTTAATCGTGATCAGGAAGGTAATTTAACTTTTGTACACAGAAATAAGAAAGGAGGGAGCATAGTAGATTACGCATTATACAGTCAAAATACATTTATTGATATTAACAATTTTACTGTTTTTAATACTGTACAGTCAGATCATTTTGCCATAGGAATATTCGTTGAAGTAACAGAGAATATACCTAGTAACAAGGGAACCAAAACTATCAGAGAACGTATCACAATCACAAAAAGCAATGTAAACCAGTTTCGAGAAAAACTCAACGAACTTCTACTACAACCCATTGACAAACTACAATCGGAATGTGATTTACCCACCCCCAACATCCCTTTCAATATAAATGAAAACTATGAATTCTTAAGCAACGCAATAGTAGCAGCCTGTAAAGCTATTGGAGCTTACAAACCAAATAAAATAATAAAAATACCAAATGAACAATTGCCATGGATGGATACAGAATGCAACGAAGCTAAAAGAAAACTGAAAAAAGGCCTCCGTCAACTCCGCAATACAAACGACCCAACTATAAGAGAAGTAAAAATTGCAAATTATGTAATGCTTCAACAAAACTACAAAGATGTGTGTACAAAAAAATTTGATGACCACCAGAAATCAATTGAAAACAAACTCTTTAACCACAAAAATGGACAATCTTTCTGGGAAGCCGTTAAGATGATACAGTACAAAGAATCCCACGTCAATACAATTAGCAAAGAAAGATGGTACATCCATTTCTCTACAATATACCAGCAAAAAGAAAATCACAAAATCTACCACCTACTTTTCAATAACCAAAACGACGAAATTCTCGACCGCGACATCAACGCCTACGAACTCAAACTATGTATGAAAAAACTCAAAAACAATAAAGCCCCCGGCCTTGATTTAATCCCCAATGAAATCTGGTCCTCAGCATCGCCAGTTTTAATTGAACATGTAACAACACTCTTCCAAAACTGTCTACAACAAAATAAAGTCCCAAACAGCTGGTGCCAAGGAGAAATTGTCCCCCTGTTCAAAAAAGGCCCAAAAGATGAAGAAAAAAACTACAGACCTATATCACTACTACTTACTGTCCTCAAACTCTTCACAACTCTCCTAGCAGAAAGACTAAAAACATGGCAAACAAGAAACCAAAAATACAGCGATTACCAAGCTGCATACCGCAAAGGCTCCGGGTGCGAAGATCATATTTTCACACTTAACACAATGATACAAACACAACTCAGTAAACCAAAAGGAAAGCTATACGTCTGTTTCATTGACCTCTCTTCTGCATTTGACCTAATCCCACATACCAGGCTATGGAGCAAGCTAAACCATTTTGGCCTATCAAACAAATTCATCTCTATAACCAAATACATCTATGAAAACTTCTACTCCAGTGTTAGAGTATTGGATGGCCACACTAACAAGTTCCCAATCGATGTATCCGTGCTTCAAGGAGAAACGCTCTCAAGTCATCTATTCACAATCTACTTAAATGACATCGTCAAAACTTTAGAAGATAGCGGAATTCCAGGAATTACAATAAAGCAAGATCTACCACTACTGACAAAAATAATACACATCCTACTCTTCGCTGATGACAAAGTTCTGACTGCCAAATCTAGACACAATCTACAACGAAAAATAAATGTACTAGAAAAATACCTGTTGGAAAATGGAATGAAAATCAACCTATCAAAAACCAAAATCATAGTTTTCAGAAAACATGGAAGGCTCTCAAACCTTGAAAAATTCTACTGGAACAAAGATCAAATAGAGATAGTAAAAAGCTACATCTATCTCGGAGTAACATTTAGCTCCTCAGGGATATTTAACCTAAATGCAAATGCAGCAATTCAAAAAGGATACAAAGCAGTAAACGCCACACTACCAATTATGCACAAAGGAAAAACATACAATCATGACTCCTACAACCAACTATTTATTTCAATTATAAGATCGACTACTCTCTATGCCTCCCCAATCTGGGCCTTGTCACATTCCGATTCCATTGAAAAAGTTCAAACACTTTTCCTAAAGAGATGTCTAAGACTACCTAGATCCACCCCTAACTACTTTATAAGACTCGAAACTGGTACAATACATACAATGTATTTTGTGGTAAAAAGTTATCTTACTTTCTTATGCAGAGTACTAAATAAACCTACAACTAGTCTAGTAAGGGTATGTTTCAATGCACAGAGTACGCTAGTAGAAAATGACGATAGATACAACTGGTTCTCACAAGGTATTAACCTACTCAAACTAGTCAACGCAGAGTATATTTTAACGATTAATGATAAAAATAGCCTACGTAGTCAAATACCATGTATCCTAGATAAATTTAAGATATACCTAAGAAATCTAGATATAATCCGAGCACAAAACTCATCCTCAATACCACACTTTTTCCACATGCTCCCCATTGACACCGAATCTAACACCTTATCTAAGAATAGGAGTAAGTACCTTGATGCTCAACTACCAATACATGTTATATCTATAATTGCAAAAATAAGATCAAACTGTGATCCTAACTATGTATACGCAAATGATACCAAAATATGCCCACACTGCCACTTACCAAAGTACGACCTATATCATATAATAGTACAGTGTCCAAATCTCCTACCTTGCCGATCCAAATTTCTCCCCCACCTACCAAACACAATTTCCGAGGACAATTTCATTATAACGCTATTTAAATATGAAAACAATGAACTGTACTACAACTTATATAAGTTTATAAAATCCGTGTCTAATATTAATAATAATAATGATTAACCTAGATTTAAATAGCAGCAAAGTATTTGTGACTAAAAAAGCACCAATAACAATAATAATGATTAACCTAGATTTAAATAGCAGCTAAGTATTTGTGACTAAATAAGCACCAATAATATTTTAAGTCATTGCCAATCTATCTCCTGACCTAATATAAACTCTATACTATACCCATGAACTGTAAACTATCCTTGTAACATGTTTTGGGCTGGCGGGTCCTATGTCCATTTAATAAATACATACATACATAGAAGATTGTTTTTGTTGAAGCCACTAAGACGCTGCCAGCAAGTTGAATCAAATGTGTTGACTGGCTGAGCGGATAAGGTGACTTAAGGGTGGCTTCCCCCTTTTGCCTGCGATGAGAACAGGTCACAGGGTCAACTTATAGCTTTGAAACAGTTATATTCTGAAAGTTCCAGTTTTTGCCTAGGGCACCTGAAGGCCGGAATTTTGAAAAAAAAATTTTAAGTATTTTTAATCTTTTTTTGAAAATAAAAAAATTGAGTACGAATTTACATTGAGCTGCGAAATATGGTGTCTTTTTTCCTATTTCTAATTTTAAATCGGGAAAAAGGGCTGTCAAGTGCCCTAGTACTTTTTGCGGTCTTTCGAATAAGCTACTACACGCTTCAGTACGCTTATCCAAAACGCTTATCTCATCGCAGGGAGATTTCCCTACTCATAATGCATTGCCGAGAAAGTTGAGGGTTCATTCATAAGTAACAATCATCAGCTCATATTATCTCATATCTCCTTGCCCCAAACCACCAAATTCTCATTCCTGGTTAATCCCGCATTACATCCTAAATACGCTAACCTTGCGTTGCAGCGGCTTCGTTCATAGATTGACCAACTATGTGAACGGCCCGTTGCGAAGCTGTGTTAAGGGTTAAGAGGGAAGTAGTCCTTAAATCAAGTCTCTTCCCAATACCAACTGATGAAATAAAGTCATTTTCAGATTCTTCCCTATTTGAAAGAGATGAGTTTGGGAAGGGTATTGAAGTAGTAGTCACCTTATGGCAGTACGCATAATGGCGAGTCAGAGGGTACTACTAACCCGGAGTAACATTTTTTGAGTAACACAAATTTTCCTGCATTGAAAAAGCACTGTAACTATTGGCAACTTACCATGTTCGTCCACTGGGGTCACATTTTGGACTCGGGGTATAGGGTTACGTTACTCTAACCTGTCATTATGCATCATAGATTTGGATAGATATGACATCTCCATTCATTTAATGTATTGCATTTTTATGACCTGCGAAGGACAGACTTAAGAGTGAATTGGGTAAAAGGCGGGACAATTTAAAAGCTCAATTGATTTGTTTGACAACATTGAGAATATTGAGATTGTCATATTGTGTTAGGCAAGCGGCATTTTTTGTATTTGCCTCAGTTTACCCAAATTCCAACTGTAAACAAAAGTTCAATCATGTGACCGTATGTCTTATCTAGGTCTACAGTGTACCAGTTATATAATCTAAGTTATGCATATTGCCCTTAGAAAAGAAGAGTCTCTGCGCCCATCATTGCTTACATATTGCATGAATGCAAATTTATTATGTCCTGTTCCCTGTCCTGTTGTGATTTTAAGTATCCCATTGTTTCATGTGAGGGAAAATTTAAAAATTTGGCTATTTACATGTAAAATACTGAAATTTTGGCTATTTACATGTAAAATACTGAAAATTTTGGCTATTTACATGTAAAATACTGAAAATTTCGACTATTTACATGTAAAATACTGAAAATTTTCAAGTCGCAAAGGCTTTTTAACTAATTGCTTAATTGAAAAAAATAAAGAGACAAAAAATGCTTTTAATATTGTCATCTAAAAAGTGAAGTACTTCCTTCCCATTTTGGAAGGCTTTATTTACATGTAAATGGTCCAATTTTCAAATTTTCCCGCACATGAAATAATGGGATCCTTAATGTTGTAATGTGTTGCGGTTTTGTGTTGTGGACGTGAAGAATTGGCCTAAAAACGATGCCCACAAATGCCATCTATCTTACTAGGTACAGGTATTTAAATACATAAATCGAGTTGAAGTTGTAATGGGCGGGAATTTCATCGATTATTACCGATCATCCTCACCACGTCCTCACTATCACTGCCGCAACCGCAAAGACAATATCCATTTTTTGTTTGGTGGCGGAAAAAGCTTATATATCCATACTATTGTTAGTGGAGTTAGGCCATTTCGTGCAACAAGCGAAAATAGATATAGGCTTATTCGTGCACCAAACGAAAAATGGATATTGGCTTTTTCGTTCCTTAAAGGACGATATGTCACTGTAAAATAAGATAATTCTTAGAGTAAGCGAAGCGACAAACCGCCAAAAATTAAATCTTCTTTGCCTCAACCGTATCATCGACCATCGAAGCCGAGGCTAGTAGCACTATACAAATGCTATCATCATCATCTGACTGAATATAACAAAAAAGTAAATCGGCCCCCAAACATAAATATTTCATATCAATATTTTACGCTTAAAATATATTGAATTCTGGATTCCTAACCTAACAACTTGAAGAAGTGCTTGTACATTGCCGATGTTGAATATCAAATGTAGATATCCAGCCACGTGCCACGGCGGGAAATGACCATTTCTAAATTGTGAAGCTAATTTTCTTTTTTGCTAACTTTCATAGAATGTTATTGTACAAATTGTACCCGAGAACTTCATTGGCCATCCGAAAGTTGGACAAGGGAATATTACTTCCATCCAGTTTACGAAGATGGATTCCATCTGTGCAATACTCCTATGATGGAAAGACAAATGTTGAATCTGATAAAAATGCAGAACTTAAAAGACATATAAAGAAATCCAATGATCGAAATTTTGTGACAGCTGTTCGGGCTATGGCCGATTTTCTATTAAGGCCCGAAGATTTGGTTGGCCTTCGAAGAACGCAGAGGCGTTCTCCACATTCTGACGAACCCCCAATTACGGTGTTCTGGCGTAAAGATATAGAATCAAAGTTAGTCATAGTGTGACAAATTTCTAATTCATGTGATAATATAATTATTATTATGGTAAATGGGAACAAAAATATTATTTAATGTATTGATTACCGTTTTTACAGAGTGATAACGATATATGGGTCGATTGAAGCTATGAAGATAGAAAGGGCTAAAAGACTAGAAGACATGGGAGATTATTCAACAGGTATGTTATAATCCACTAATGTAATTACTGTAGATGCTCTTGTAATAATTAACAAAATAACCAAAGCTAGATATATACCAGTCGCAGTCATCTGTTTTGACTTTGATTGAATTCGATTTGATTCTTCTGCGTAAAGAATTGAATGACTTTTACTTTGACCAATGGTTTTACTTAATATACTTATACTATTGTTGGTGTATTGTATTTCTGTAATTTTTGAATAACTGAACAAGTACTGCAGTGATCTTGCCCTCTGATTTGAGCTAAATATTTACCTCAAAATAAAATAGTATTTATAGCTTTTCAAACTTAGTGAGTACACAGGTTGTGAAACAGAATTAGTATTCAGTATTGGGTCTGAATTTTATCTAAATGCTTTCTAATATTTTGAGTTAAGAAAATTGCAATCTCTTAAACCGATTTACGTTTCGTTTGTCGCATGTGGTACTAGCTAAGATTGTAATTTGGTCTAAACTGTTAATTATAATTCTACGGTTGGTTTATTTCGCTATATTATTTATGATCATTGTTTTTAATTTTCAGTGGTACATAACATCCGAAAGATTTTACATCAATACAAAAAGGAACATCCTGATGAATATGCAGGGATTTCTGGCCAGCGAGATATTGCAGGAACAAATGTTAAGGATTCAATTCTGGATGGAACGAACATAATCTTCAAAGGAGGAAAAGCTCCGTGGGATCCTACTTTTGATGTTTTCATTAAGCAACCGGTAGCTGTCAAGAGAATTAATGCATTATATACGGGATCTGGAAAAATAGTTTTGACTGCCATTTCAATCAATGGTGCTAACTTCATGATCAAATTCATGGCTTGGTCGATGACTGGTTCGCATAGCTTATTTGCTGAGTCTATTCATTCTCTGGCGGACACTATCAATCAATGTATCCTGGCTTATGGAATTCATAAATCGACACAGAGGGCAGACAGAGACCATCCCTACGGCTACTCAAATATGAAATATGTAGCCTCCTTGATTTCTGGCATTGGAATATTTTGTGTTGGTTCTGGACTGTCAATTTATCATGGAGTGACCGGTCTTATGCATCTAGCACCACCAAATGTGGAATCTCTTTACTGGGCCTTCTTCATTTTGGGAGGGTCATTTGTGTCAGAAGGTTCAACATTGTTACTGGCAGCCAATTCGTGTCGAAAAAGAGCAAAAGCACACAACATGACCTTCAAGCAGTTTGTTGTGAGAAGTCAAGACCCTTCTTTGAATGTAGTGATGCTGGAGGACACGGCCGCTGTAACGGGAGTTTTCATAGCTTCAGTTTGTATGGGAATTACAATGTACACAGGAAGTTCCATTGCAGATGCAATTGGCTCACTTATGATTGGTGGACTGTTGGGTAAGTTCTGCATCAGCAATAATACTATTTATTTCTAATCTATTTCTATTTAAATTGAAATAATTTTGAAAATTCATAAATTATAAAATTTTCTGTTTGTAGGTGGGGTCGCCTCTTTTATAGTTTATTCAAACAGCTCAGCCTTGGTTGGTCGATCAATACCTAGAGACCAATTAGAAAATATTAATCTTAGTCTGGAGCAAGATATTATGATCCGGGCTATTCATGATGTCAAAGGGATGGACATGGGCAACAGCTTGGTTCGCTATAAAGCCGAAGTTGACTTTGATGGAAGAGAATTAACGAAAGTCTACATGGAGAAACAAGATTTGAACAGATTATTTGAAGAAATCCAAGAAATTAAAACACCACAAGATGCCGAGGAGTTCGTATTAAAACATGGAGAGAATATCATTGATACACTTGGAGCTGAAATCGATCGTATTGAAACTCGACTGAAAAAAGATCATCCAGAAGTACGTCATTGTGATCTCGAGATTTTGTGATCTAGATACCCATCAACCGGTGTGTTTTCTGTGTTAATTAATTTCCGTTTATAATATATTATAGTTTAATATTAAATCATTCAATCCAAATGTTTTCATTGGTAACTTTACATATTCTAGAGGATAGTCTAAAATCTAAATTCTGATATTTTTAAGCATTTAGTTACCATTTGATAACGTACCAACGTTGTGATTCCAATAAACATTGATTCGTTTTTCAATGATATAATGATCTGTGGTTAATAATATTGCAACATGGTACTGACATAACCGATAACTGACAGTATTTTTAAATATTTCTTTAACATAATAGCCCATATCTGTATTTCACTTGACATCTAGTGAGTAGACCGATTTGTGGTGAATTTGATGTGAATACAAGTGAATTTGATGGCGGGATCCTTCGTACCATGAAGATATTCCGAATATCTTCATGGTACGAAGGATCCCGCCAACAAACTCACTTGTATTCACATCAAATTCACCACAAATCGGTCTACTCACTAGGTGTCAAGTGAAATACAGATATGGGGTATTATCGTCTCTAGTATTACAACGTAACAAACCAAATTATCATGGCCCGCGACAATGTAACAAACCATTGTATCAGGAGATAGGTTTGTTACATTTACGTGACCATGATAAAATGGTTTGTTACTTTTTGTCGCGATCATGATAATTATTAATTGGTTTGTTACGTTGTAATAATAAGCAGACGATATTATTCTATTCAAAATCTTGATAATCAGCTGCTTTATGAAGCTCCTCTGCTTTACTTTACACCTTTTGTAATTCGGATTATTGTAACATGTGATTTGGTAGTAGCATAGGAATCCTCCAGATTACGATAAAATGTGGAAATCAGCGTCTTGACGAATTTTATGAACACAGACGATATGACAGTCACGGGAAGCAAAGTATCATAATACGTTCGTTTGTCCAATAATGATCAATTGCCCGACCGATAGATTACGATAGAAGACGTTGGCGGACGTTAGCGTAAACTTTATTTTAACCATAATAACTTAACATTGTTTATAAATATACTTGTTATAATTTATAGATAAAACAATAAAAAATATTTAGAAAGATTTTTAGTTAATATTCCGAAGCACTATACTATAGGGTGGTTAATAGCGGGGCATCTGGAGCATACACTTTGTGCGTATTAGTATTACTTAGGATTAGAGTATTTATTTATACCAAAGTTCTTCAAAATTTCCAAAAAGTGTCCCAAGGAAGCTCGGACTTGTGGCTCAGGAAAAATTGAAACTATATAATTAGTTTTGAATTATATCGTTGGCGGAAAATCATGTTTTCCCCCTAATGCTATAATTCAAAACTGTTCAAAAATGTTCCATTTTTTTAATATTTTAGAGCCACAAGTCCCAGGTAATTAACTTCCTCCACTTCTTGGAAATTTTGAAGAATTTTGGTAAATACAAGCTATGCTCTAATCCTGATTCTGATGCTCAAGATGCCCCGATATTAACCCCCCCTTAAGTTCCACGGGTTGGAGTAAACTGTTGCTATAAAAGCCTGGATGAATGAGTTAATATGTTTTTGTTTTTAATTTTAGTTAAACATTTATCAGGCAGATAAAATCATCCCTAATGCTTCTAAACGGAATTATGGATAATATAAGCTTAGAATCGTAATTTCCAAGCCATTAGCCTTCAAACGAGATACCCAACAAGTATGTCTCGACGACGAGTATGGAATAGTAAGTAAGTGTCCAATAGAGGATATTCGACATGTCGAACATTCGAACATTTGCGGCAACCCTAAATAAAAAGCCCAAATGGGTGGAAAAATGAGAAATAAAAAAATCGAGTGGGAAATGATAAAATAAATGCTTGCATTCTGTAAATTCTGGGTCTTTTCTTTAATTATTTGGCACTTTTGGCCTTAAGATCTACTTAATTCATGATTGAAAATCTAAATATCGAAAAATTATTTAAATAAATATTCATGTAGATTGATAGTCAGAAAATTCTACAATACAGGAGCTGAGGAGCCCACTATTATTCTCAATTGACTATATTAAATTGATTTGTAATTTGTAATGAAAGAAACGCATCCGCATGCCATATGCCAGCAGTAATTTCTTTTCCTTTCCCACCTCACATTTTCATTCCAAAAATTTCCCATTTTTCCACGGTTTTCTACTTTTTCCCATTTACAAGGTGTCCAATAAAAGTATATTGGAAATGGGAAGGACCAAAATTGTGCTTAAAATTGGTCGTATTTAGGGGAGGGGTGCTCGTGTTTTCACCATTAATTTAATTTAATTATTGAATTCCAAATTGAGAGAAACATATTTAAGGTTTCATGTGACACAATTACATCTATCTTATTTTCGAGCATCTTCGAATCTTTTTGAGCATTCCCGAATCCTTTTTTCCCAATATTGAACCTTTGGATCTGAGCATTATCTATGAGATTGCAAAATGAAAATGTGCCTAGCAATTCTGACTTCTGAAATGTTGTTTTCTGTTTAAAACACCTAACATTTAATCTGCCGAACTAAGTAGGTGTTAACAGATAAAGCGAAAGGGGTACTGTTCCCCCAAAATATCTCGATATAAAGGGGATTTTTTTGTCAACGCGAATTAAAGATCATACATTTTTTTCGCCATTCATGCAAAAAATGTCTTCTTTTTCCCAATACATTGTCAGTGGTGTTCTAATTTTTTGGTTGCAGTGTTCAGATTTAGAAATGAGTACCCCCTAGATCCAATTTCCACATACGCTCTTGTCACCAACTCAGTTTGGCATAATTTTAGGTGTTTTAAACAGAAAACTTTATTTCAGAAATGGCCAATTTCTATTTTGTCACCATATACAAGGTAATCTCAGATTTTAATATTCATTATATGGGAAAAGATTCAAAAATGCTCAAACAAAGTCGAAAATGGTCGAAAATAAGATGCAATTGTGTCATCATGTCATATGAGAACGAAAATATGTTTCTCCCAGTTTGGTATTAAATAATTAAGTTTTAATTATATCGAAAAGAAACACGATAATATGTGTGTTTTCAAAATATTTAGGGGCACCCTAGCACCCTAATTACAAGAAATTATATCAATGTGAATGATACTTACAATAAAGTACTACATGTATCAAATCAATTTCCCAAGTCAAGTTAGTTATTTTTTATTTAATTTATTATTTAGTAATATTTATTATTTAACAAATTCATTAGAATTTAGAATTAGATTACCGAATTCCGAGTTAGAATGCAAATTCAAAAGTCAGTAATGACAATAGGAAGTCATCGAGAGGTGCATATTATTCGAAGAAGTGACTTTAAAATCAAAACTCTTAAGACAATCATTAAGATGCCACTTTTCTCATGAGTGGATTTTCATTACATGTCTTAGTAAGTTTCCGCTATTTGAGAATACTTTGTTGCAAAATGAACAATTCTTCTGATTTTCTTTGGTATGGATTCTGATATGTCTGTACAAATTCCCACTATGTGAGAATTGTTTTCCACCTTAGATTATATAACTGATGTGATTATGTCTTAATAAAACCGAGTGACATTGAAACATTTTTTGGCATTCTTGGCATTTAAACTGATTTTCTTCCATATGGGCTGTCATATGTTTTGATAAATTGTTCCTACATACAAATACTTTGGAACATGTTTGACAAATAAACGATTCTTTCTCCATATGGAATTCCATATGTTTTAAAAGGCTGCCCATTCTCAAGTATTCTTTGCTGCATGTCGGGCATTTAAGCAACTTTTTATCCTTATGGCTTTTCATGTGTCTTAAGAGAAGTGAGTTGCATTGAAATAATTTTGGACATTGTCGACATTTAAATTTTTCTTTCAAGTGCATTTTCATGTGCTTTAAATAAAAATGATTTCTTAAAAATTCTTTGCCGCATGTTGAACATTTAAACTGTTTCTTTTCAAATAAGTGGGTTTTGATATGCTTTTGCAACAATGCTTTTGCAAAATATGCTTTTTCACATGCAAAACATTTAAATGGTTTTTGTCCATTATGTAATATAACATTGTGACGAATGAATTCACGCTTCTGTGAAAATTCTTCTGTGCACAATAGACATTTATAAAGCTTTCTTTGCCGTGGGCGATCTTCTGAATTTGTAAGGTAGTCGACTTGATTGAACGATGTAGGGCGTAATGAATATTCCAAAGATCCTCCAATATCTCCATAACTCTCCATGGTTTTTTGTGTTTTAAAATGATTCCTAACCATAAAAGAAATAGCTTCAAAACTGTATTAAAATTTTACAATGCAGGAAACAAAATTTATTGTAATTTTACCTGCTTCCCTTTTAGCAAATACGACTTCAAACTGCAGTAGACGAAATTTAACGAACTTTTAACGGAGACAGATACAGCACAATTTTATCTTTATTTTTAAAACTCAGATAAAAAATAATTACTATAATATCCTGCATGTCTTTATAATTCGTTGAACAAGTACTCAGAGTCGTAGTACAAAAAATGGCGTTGACTGTCCAGTAGTGACATTTGAGGGCAACTAGTAATGGTCTAATAAATGAAGTAAGGTGATTTCAGGTGAAACAAGGAGTAATGCGATTTATATGGACAGTACCTGTATATAGTAAAGCTATCACAGTAGGCTTAGAGCATCTACCTAGTAGCATAGAAGATACGATGGATATGGATCTGCTTATATTTGTCTGTTCCTATTCATGCAAGACTGTGTAATCTCTAGAATACATTTTATGCACAAAAAATGGCTTAACGATATAAAAACATTCAAGAAGCGCAGGATTGGTGTTGATACACATGAAATGTTTGGACACTTTTACACCAGCATAGCAGAAGAAACAAATTCTATTGTCTGTAATAATACATCAAATGCGTAGAAATATCTTTGAAGTGGGAAGATTGAGACGAAATCTTAGTTATACATCGACAGGTAGGTAGGAGACAAGAGAAGAGTTAGCGTCTTCTGAGAAGGGCAGGAGTCATGATGGATCGATATTAAAGGACAGTGATATATATTATATTTCATGCGACCCAAACCGACTCACCAAATCACGCTCTTCTATAGCCTAACTTTTATTTTTTGCCCAAATATGAAATTTCTTCGTATTTCTATTACCTTCAGAAAAATAAAGCTTCATAACTTTTATTTCGTCTTCACTTAAACAATAAAGGTATTTCGTAGTAACGATTATTTACTTCCATGCTGTGCCTAGAGACTTGACCCATTTTAAAGAACATTTTTCCACCTACTTCTTTAGAATTCAACATCAATTGTTTTATAATATTTATTCAGCTTACTAGAGATAAGTTTGCATTTGGTAACTATTGAAATTTAGTATAGTTTTTCAAGGATAATAGGAAAAGTTAGTTATTTACAATGTATGGTCACTTATATCAACATTATAAGCATCTGTATCTACAAATCAATTAATTAAAAATTGCACAATCAGGTGAAAACTCCAGTTGAGGGTGTGCATATTTGTAATGTCGTCTGACACTGTTTCCTAATTTGAAACGGAGATGACATTTTCTACATTCATATCTCTTTACTCCAGAATGTCTCTGAGTTTGATGAACTTTCAATGCGTCACTTCTGGAAAAGGTGAAATTACACTTTGTGCTTTGATATGGTTCATTTCCATTATGTATTTTAGTATGCCTTCTCAAATCATGTTTATGTTTGAATCTTTTGCTGCAAGTTTTACATTTAAATGGTTTCTCTTCTCTGTGAGGTTTCAAATGTATTGAAAGGCAATGTTTGCTTTCGAATTCTTGATGACATTGTAAACATTTAAAAAGCTTTTTGGGTTTATTATCTGCTTTCATGTGCATTGATAGAATTTTGTTGCTTTGAAATGCTTTCTCGCATACTGGACATCTAGTCTGTTGTACTCTATCGTGGATATTCTGATGTTTTAACAAATCGGATTCGCGAAGAAATCCTTTTGGATATTCCAAACATCGAAATGGTTTCACCCCACAATGGACATCCATATCGTGTCGAAGCAAGTCAAGCCTTTTCTCGAATTCCTTACTACATAATGCACATTTAAACCGTTTTTCTTGCAAAAGCCGCGGTAAATGGTTGTTCTTCTGGTGATTTGTAAGATGCTCGTACAGTAGGAAGGATTGTGAGCATAACGAACAGTTAAAAGGCCACTCAACGTTCTTAAACATTTCGATGCTAATTACACTTCCTTAAATTTTCTGGGAAATGTTTAATCAATTACGTCGTTTTCGTTCACGTTGCCTATAGGTCAAAACTTTCTTTTAAACTCAATTCAACTTTCTTTAAATTTGTTGTAGTGGCCACAAAAATATTTTTTGTACCTTCATACCTGGTATTATTCTGCTAATGAGAATTGTCGAATCCTTTCAATCCTTTGTGTGCGTTGAGGTAGTTCCCTATAATCTGATTTCAAAAGCTACCATGTCAACTCTTGAATACTTTAGCTGCAATCATAGAAGAAAGAAATATTCATGTAAATCTTAGAAAATGTTTCTGTTATAAAATCTCTATTTTACTCTGATAATTTGCTTAAATATTCTGTTCTTTGTAATATGTTATTTTGCATAAAACTAACTGTTTTAATAGCTCACAAATATATAGTTACCTTAATATTGGATGGTAGTTTCCGATAATTTCTCTTTTGTTACTGAGAACTGAATAATCGTTGGACCATGAATACAAAACTTTCTTGCTTAGAGTTGGTAATTGGTGAACAGCTATGATGAACTATGTAAGTTGTTTTCAACATTTACTGATGCCGATGTAAAGGTTACAGTTATGTAAATCGCTAATATAATAACGACAAAGTTGAATATGTAGAAATGGAGTCAACTACAGTGGAGTAGAAATGGTATTAAAAGTAACTGCTGAATAAAGGGTATTGGGGAAAGTTTTGGGGGCAATGAAAAAGAAAGGTGCAAATTGGAGAAAGGGGAGGAGGAGTAGATTTGCGTCATTGCATCTTACTTCTACAAGATTGCGTCATTACAGTGTTTTTTAGAATACGTAACGTACATTTTCACCCAAATAACTTGTGGATGGGATAATCATCACACAGCCCAGAATTGGTAATTGATACATATTGTTCGAGTCTGGAAAATTCGGACACTTTCGGATAGAAAGTCATTCGCTATATATGTACATCTTAGAAATATCTGGAAAGGCGGATTCAGGATTCACACTTAGTTATACACAGAAAGGTATGAGGGAGATGAGTTCATTTATGAGATACATAGGTTGGCCGAATCTGTCTGGACTGTGGACGTAGACTGATTGATCGATATTAAAGATCTGTGATATATTATATACATAATTTTCACCCTGCATGTACCGCTCAATTATGTTCATCCTGATGTATGTCATCCATCTTAATTTTCTGATGTTTTGTAGGAAAATATACTTTAGATTCTTTCAATCAATGAGACTGTGAAACTAAATGAAATTGCCTTATTTTATTTTACTAAATAGAAAGTCAAAGAGAAGCTTTCATTACAAATATCATTTTTTTAAACTTTTTAACGAATACGTTTATATATGAAATGAAATGCTTTCTTTCTATATTGTCTCAATGCTATAGTTTTGTATATTCCAAAGATGATAAATACAGAATGACAATGACGGGATAAAAAAAGTCGAGGGAGAGGGAAAGTTGCACCTAGAGACTCGAAAAGCGACAGGAGAGAGAAAATGAGCAGATGAGCTTTGAGCTTAGCAACAGTAAAAGTCAGTAATTGCCATGACTATGAATCGCCGGGCTCCAAACGGTTGTAGGAGAATTCGTCAATACAATTTCGTCAATTGACAAAAATGATTTCGACAGGAAAAAGTTTAATATCGACAATGGCAAAGGATTATTCGACAATGACAACGGAGATATCGACAAATCACAAAATTTCTTTTATTTACACAAAATATCATGCCATGTAAAATAATAATAGACCAATTTCTTATCTCATCAGTTTCTGTGTCAGACGCTTCTTCAATCATTCTGTTTCTTCTTATAATCTTTTTATAGCTACGGTATAATAAGTGGGCTATAGCAGCACAATATCGTGCTGTGTCAATGGTGTTGAAAGTTCTAATGACTTTCCTTATTCGTTGTGCACGCGGAATCCCTGATAAACTACGCTGGTAGCTATTCCATATATCTGGAGGGAAAGTTGGTTGACTAAGTTGACTTGTCCAACTGCCTATCCAACTCGTTTGTTAGATTTGGATTTATGAAAGATGAGAAATGCTGAATAAATCCAAATAATTTCCTCCAACCAGAAACGCTGCATTCAATCAACTATAATTTTTCATTGCTCAATCTAATTTATTACAGCAAGCGGCTTTCGTACAGACATCATCAGGCTTAAAATTAGAGAACAACAATGAGCAAAATCAGGATTAGTTACTTATTTTGATACATTATGGGAAGCAGAACATATATTATATTAATTAAGTATAGAAAACATATTTTATATTAATTAAGTATAGAGAACCATCAGTAATCACCTACCTATGTTGTGTGGAGTCGAGAGCAGAAAATTATATAGTAATAATATTAAATTAAATTAAAGTAAGATTACATTATTCAATGTTTATAAAAATAATGACAGTCTTAAGAACTGACAACAAAGTTGTGTAATGTGCGGGATAACATTTTGGCGCGTAGCACCATAGATGTGAAGAAGTATCATGATTCCCCATGAGTTGTCACATACTGAGATATACTGTTTACTTTTGAGTAGCTTAAAGTTAGACTAATTGATTGAATAGCATTCTTGAATTTAACATCTGTACATTTACTTAATTCACTTATGATATATTTTAGAGTTAGATTGTTATAATTGTAAATAGAGTTGTAAAAAGGCAATACAAAATACACGTTACTTGATACATATGAATCTGTTTGTGAATATAATTCTGTGTTTATATTATGTTTACATAATATCTCAGGGTTGTGAATAGACAGATTTTTTATGAGTAACGGTTTTTTGGGAATAAGTAACGAATCTCTATTAATAACACTAAGTCTATTTAATACATCGTGAAGAATATCACTTGGGTACATTCTCAATTTATAAGCATTCATTAAGTTATGTAATTCTGATGTTGCTTCTGATGGATTACTATACGACCTAATAATTCGTAAACCTTGTGCATACGGAATAGAATTAAGTAAACATTTTCTATGATTAGATTTATAATGTAATGGTTGCGATTTAGACATAGGTTTACGGTATAGTTTTGTACTAATAGTATTATCCGGTAGTATTTGAATACATAAATCTAAGAATACAATTTCCGTTTCGCTAAAGTTATAGGTAAATTGTAAGAAATCATGTTTAAATTTTCTTGTTAGCCAGTCATTCATATCTATAATTTCCGTAGATTCTACAATTAGGAATATATCATCAAGGAAACGCTTATTAAATATTATTTCTGTACAATCTTGAAACATAGACTTCATTTCACTGAATACGGTAATATTTGCTATAGATACAGAAGCAGAGCCTCCCATCTGTATTCCTTTATGTTGTAGGAAATATTGATTATTATATTTGACATGACTATAATCTAAACAAAGATCTAATAACTGTTTAAACTGATTTATACTTACATCGAACGGTGTATTAATATTACTTTTGTATTTGAAATACATTTCAGAGCAATGCTTTTTACAGATGTTAATTTTTAAATTAGTGTAGAGTGACACAATGTCAACTGTAACCAAGGTATACTTACGATTAGGTAAAAGTTTAAGATCATTAAGTAGAATTAATAAATGTGTGGAATCTAGTAATACATCAGGAATGTAATTCATGATAGGTTGTAGAAATAAGTCTATCAATTTACTAATATGTTAATTATATACGAAATCTCGGGTACTAGTTTGTATAAGGTACTGATAAATGATGGTAGAGGCTATTACCATGAGTAACGTGTATCTCTGTTTAGCGGCAATTTCTAAATTGTTATTCGACCTACTACTATGACATAAAAAATTTTGTCTAAAATTATTTTGTAAATTGGATAATTTAATTTGAAAAGTGTCATAATTATTCGAAACAGGTAAATCTTCAATGGCATAAGTATATTTAAGTTATTAAATATTATTTTAGTTAATAACATAACGGATTTATGTACTGTATGCTTTCATTGACTAAATGTGCTAATTTTAATGTTTATATTTGACATATGGTGTATTTTATAAAAACATTTTTTTGCATTTTGTATATTTACAGCCATGACGAAGAATGCGAAACCGGTCGCTGTATAATAAATCAAAATTTTTATTAAATTAGAACCCAAACAAAAGGACTTAGTGTTTTGATTTTTTCTCATCAAAATTAACAACCATCAAAGCGAGAAAAACGAAGTCATTATTTTCAAAACCACATAAAGTATCCCAATGGATCGCCCTTATTGTTCAAAAACACCCTGTCAAAAATCAACACAAGATAATGCCATACTTGAAAAAATATTTAATATTTCTTCGGAAGAAGAAAATGACGAATCGAAAAACTTATATACTTCAGACAACAAAAAGAGGAAAATTGACGAGTCATACCATTAAATTTATTTAATTCTTTAAATTGTTTTCTGAGTGAGAATAATATCATGGTAAAGAATTCTGATAAAAATGCAGGTATATGTATTTTTTACAGAGACGATTACCAAGAAGCCATAAAAAGTCATTTAAATGATCTCACTATATATCACCCCTCCACACAAGTACATTTTTCACGTTCAGTAGACAATTTTATAGATAAAGTAAGATGTTTCGAAAAATCGATCAGTAAACAGAATATTTTTTCTAGTTTAATTCCTGAACACCCCCTACCTTCTCAATTATCTGGTTTACTTAAAATACATAAAGAATATGAAACTTTCCCTCCAGTAAGACCGATATGTAGTACTTTAAAAACACATAACAGACATATGAGCAAACTACTAGATACTTACTTACAACCTATTAGCCTTTTTGTTCCAGACTTAATCATAGACACTACACATTTGCTAATACTATTGGATAACCTGAATCTTAAAGCTGACAATAATTATGTACTAATAACAATAGATATTGTAGCTTTATATACCAACCTGTTAATCACAAAATGTAAAGAACACTGTCTAAACTATTTTAGTAAATATAAACATTTAATTAATGTACCAATAGACTTAGATGGCAATCAATTTAAAACTTTACTTGACATGTGTCTGGATACTAATTATATAGAGTTTGATGACCAATATTATACTCAAGCGAAAGGTATCCAAATGGGAGGACCAGCTTCATGCTCAATTGCAAACATTACTGTGTAC
The DNA here is from genome assembly GCA_020055645.1 of Tomocerus qinae. NCBI lineage: Eukaryota > Metazoa > Arthropoda > Collembola > Entomobryomorpha > Tomoceridae > Tomocerus > Tomocerus qinae. The sequence goes on along the minus strand of CM034546.1, from coordinate 46,507,331 downwards.
GAAGAAATTAAGAATATCTTCAAAAAAGAAGAAATCGTATTTAACAGGAGGTTTTTAGATGATATTCTGCTAATTGTAAATAGGAATCATATTACTGATATTGATACTTGGTTAAAAGATAGCTTAAAACATCCATTTCTTGAATTTACGTTTTCGATTAACGAGAAAAGAATTAATTTTCTAGATGTGCTAATCAATCTAGACAATGACAATAATATAAGTACTCAACTTTATAAAAAGCCAATGGCTAAACAGCAATTTTTACATTACTATTCTAATCATGCAACTCATTTGAAAAATTCTCTACCTTATTCCCAAGGTTTGAGAATTATTAAAATAGAGTCCGATGCAGATAGTAGAAATGTAGAGTTAAGTAATTTGTTTAATAAATTTGAAACCCGCTGTTACCCAGTAGAAGTCTTAGAAAATGCAATGACTAAATTAGAATCTGTACAAAGGCAATCATTACTAATTCCTAATAAAATGTTACAGTTAACTAGTTTAAGGATCACTAATCCAGAAATATTAACTAGATACAACATAGATCCAGAATCTATAGTTACTAGGTATAGCCCTTTAAAAGAAACTTTTTGTATTTTTCCATTCTACCGTTCAATACACAATTTTGACAACATTGTTAAAGATACTATTGTTAATGAATTACAAAATTGTAAGGTACTTAAATATAAAGACAGCATAAATGAGATCAAAGTTATAGTTTCATTTAGAAGGACACATAATATTTCAGAAATTATTTCGTGATAGATTATGGATATTTTTATTTGTTAATTATATACGAAATCTCGGGTACTAGTTTGTATAAGGTACTGATAAATGATGGTAGAGGCTATTACCATGAGTAACGTGTATCTCTGTTTAGCGGCAATTTCTAAATTGTTATTCGACCTACTACTATGACATAAAAAATTTTGTCTAAAATTATTTTGTAAATTGGATAATTTAATTTGAAAAGTGTCATAATTATTCGAAACAGGTAAATCTTCAATGGCATAAGTATATTTAAGTTATTAAATATTATTTTAGTTAATAACATAACGGATTTATGTACTGTATGCTTTCATTGACTAAATGTGCTAATTTTAATGTTTATATTTGACATATGGTGTATTTTATAAAAACATTTTTTTGCATTTTGTATATTTACAGCCATGACGAAGAATGCGAAACCGGTCGCTGTATAATAAATCAAAATTTTTATTAAATTAGAACCCAAACAAAAGGACTTAGTGTTTTGATTTTTTCTCATCAAAATTAACAACCATCAAAGCGAGAAAAACGAAGTTATCAAGTAGCAAATAATACGTTACAGAATTATAACTGTTTAACTCTCACGTTAATCTCTTTGTATTCGAAAGACAATGGATCATAATATGTTGCATAACAATGGACCTCCCACGTTGATTTGTTCGACTCGAGGTTTGTGCTGAAGTTAAGCCTTTATATTGCAACATATGATCCATTGTCTTTCGAATACAAAGAGATTGACGTGTGAGTGAAACTATAATACAGACTCAAATATTAGTATATTCCTATTCATTGTCGAATTCCTCATTAACATTGTCGATATCTCCTTTAACATTATCGGAATCACCTTTTACCTATTGTCGGAATCACCATTGTCAATTGTCGAAATTTTATTGACGAAATCTCCGAATACCCTTCAAACACCTATAACCAAAAGTATTATAAAGCAGAAAAAGGTTCCGATGAGTAAGCTTTTGATATAGGCGTAACTTTATTCTAGTATATATATGTATTTATATTCACATTCACTTTACAACTTAATACATTTAGTTCAAATGTATGAATACTATTGACATTGTGTCTTACCTGTTCAAAAAGAGTGGTCGTTACACATCATCGACTATATATATATATGTTAGCGGCAATAAGTGAATTAAGCTTAATGCCTGAATTCACTTATTGCCGCTAACATATATACAGATAACGAAGGGCTTCTTGCTAGTACAATCGCAAATAATCTATTAGACTATTTGGTAAAGAATTTATATAAAGGATATAATAAGGGTTCACGAATCCCGAAATTCGGTCTCTATTTCACTGAGTACAATATTTTTTTTTTGATTTTCGAAGAGTTACCTATTCTTACTTCTTACTATGATTTCGAAGTATAGATTTACTGGACAATTACTTAGTCATACTGACAACGTCCATTACACGTACATATAACACAGAGAGGGGCGATCTTATTTTTACATTTGGTACATATAATATATTATTATACTTACACAATTACACTGGCCAAAGCATAGCTCTCACCTAAACTCTCACACATGATATTAAAGTACAGACAAGAAGAGAAGCTATAATCTTTTTTCTGTATCAGAAGCTGCTTTGGGTAGACATGTCCAATTTCGACAAGCCTCTTTCTGGAATATACTTATGGACTACCTATCAATTATTACCATTGCCTAACAAAAAGGGGCAATATGAAATCAAAATAGTACTCACACAGTATTCCGAAAAAATACGTATATTATAATGTAATATTAGAGTTGACACTAGTACATACACATTATACATTGCAGAATACTACTATCATTAAATCAATACAATATTACTATTAACTATTATCCATACAGGTGGAAAAGATTCTATATATATATACAAGATTATAGAAATGGATGTTACTGTTACTATTATTCACCATTTAAATTCTAAGTATAAACCCATTTATTGCTTGTTTCTCTTCCATTTTATATAGATAGACTGCTTACACGAAATATTATACACGTGTATGTAGATGTCAAATTTTGAATGTTATAATATTCCAATTTGTCAAAATGTACCTTAATTACATAAATTTCTTCCATGTGTAAATTAAGTAGCTAATTAATCTTTGAATAATTTGTTGACATTTTTGATAACACACCTCAAATCTTAATGCTGATACCATCATCAGACAACATGAGAAAATAGTTCTCATTTCTTAGATGCATTTTTAAATACTTGGTCAACTTGAAAGTCTTATGACATTCATTACATTTATATTTTACCAATTCTGAATGTCTATAGACCTTATTAGCTATTAATGGGTCGCCACTATTATTGATGTAATTGCATTGATTGCAACGAAATTCTTTGGATTCGGTATGGAATGCTAGAATGTGTCGTAAATACTCTTCACTACATTTGAATTCCTTGGTGCATACGCGACACGTAAAAGATTTATCTCTCTTGTGGGTTTTGGCATGTCTTAGCAAATGTGAATTACATTGGAATAGCTTTTTGCATTCTGGACATTCAAATAGTTTCTTATCATCATGGCTTGTCATATGTCTCAGTAAATTGTTTCTGCTGGAGAATTCTTTGTAGCATGTCGAACATTTAAACCGCTTCTCATCCAAATGAACCTTGACATGCCTTATCAAATTGTTATCATATGCAAATTCCTTAGAGCATATGGGACACTTAAAGGGCTTGTCTCCTGAATGGACTCTTCTATGTCTTGACAACGCTGAGGGATATTGAAATACCCTTTGACAATCGGAACATTTCAGCTGGTTCTCTTCCTTGTGCATTTTCAGTTTATGTTTTAATAAATTTTCTTTATATGCAAATTGCTTACTGCATATTGAACATTTCAGCTGGTCTGCTTCCGTGTGGACTGCAAAATGTTTTATCAACATTGATTCCAAAAAGTATCCTTTTTGACATATCGTGCATTTAAATGGTTTTTCTGCATTGTGAACTATAACTTTGTGACGAATGAATTGATGCTCTATTAAAAATTGTTCTGAGCATAGTTGACATTTGTACATTTTTTCTCGCAAAGGGTGGTCTTTCAAATAATGTTCTGAAAGGTCAGTGCACTGGGCGAAGGATCTAGGGCACTGAAAACACTGAAAAGGTCCACCAATGTCTCCAAAACTTTCCATGTTTTCTAATGTAAACCTTTTTTCATTTCAAATAGGATTCTAATTGACGAGAAGTTAGGAATTACTGTTCAAGAGTTTACAAAACAAGTAACAATCAGCCAACGTTCGTTGTGGTTTGTCAACGTTTCAAGGCTGTAAGTTTTTAAGCAGTGCAAAACTTAACATTTTTATTCGTGTAACACAATTTAGAAAACACGTCACCAAAAATCAATTTACATACTTTTAAATTAATCTATGTTGTATTTGGTAACGAATGATATGTCGTTATTGTGCATAAAGAGTAAACTTTGTTAAATATTTATTCGATTACAGGACAGGATGAACGGAATGTAGAAAGGAAGAGATGTGTTAAGGCTTTAGAGCGTAGCCAAGGTATGATAAGATCACTGAATACAAAAAAGTTGAGAAGGGAAAAAGAAAGACGGACGAATCTAAAAACATTTGGTCATTTGTTTCTCTTCATACTTATATGTACAAGGAAGTATGTTTGGAAAACATGCATAAATATTGTCTTACAGATCACATCATACTGTATGCAACTAGCGCAGGATTTGTATCGATTCACATCATTTAAGCATGATCTGATACTTCCACATCAAAAGGCAAATAATTCTGATTCATGTACAAGTCCATAATAATATAAATATTTTGGAGTGATGCAGTTGGGACTGAAACCTTAATTATATGACAGGTGGAAGAGGAGGAAGTTGACTTCTGAGATAGACCAGGGTAATGATCGATCGATATAGCAAAGTTGTCAGCCGTGATAAAATAGCATTATTATATACCAAGTAACGTGTAGTTTCAGAGTTCATTAGATACATTTTATAGCAATTTTAGGAATTCTTCCTGTCAGAAAGCTTTTGTTTGTTTGTCTGACCCTTCCTTAAATTCTCCAAATGCAGAAAATATTTAAAGCCTTAAAATGTGTTAGCAACATGTTAATTGTAAAGCTAATAGCTAAGAATTAAACTCCTGTAGTTTATATAATACTGTAGTAATTGAGTAGAGTAGTTTGGAAAAGCCAATAAATGAGAAAAGTTTTAGAAATATTCTGTATCAGGGTTATGAGTCGGGTTTTTTGGCAAAAAAACCACCCCGTTTCACTTAAAAAACCCTGGGTTTATTGGGTTATAATTAATGATATTATTAAGAAAATCAAGCTCTGATGAAATGACTTCAAAGATTCACACTAGAAAAAATTTCACTGTTTCGTTAAATGATATTGAATTTGATTCACTATTATTATGTTGATACGATAATTATTCTATTCCCCGTCCGTAGGACTAGGCTTATTTCTACTTTACCAAGATTTTTAACACCCCTTTCCTTTCATCCATACTAACATGTCGTGATCAGTAAGCGTCCACCATTATAGTCACCATTTTAATACTGCTTTTCAATCCTGTCCGGGATCGTTGGCTGGTTTCGAATCCCATCTGGGATGGGTGACTGGTTCTGAATCTTGTCTGCGATTAGTGGCAGGCTTTGTATCCTGTCCCCTGACAGGTGTAGAAAGCTGGATTTCAACTCTGTCTGGGATGGCTGGCTGGTTTTGAAACCTGTCGAGGATAAGTGGCTGGTTTTGAATCCTCTCTGGGATGGCTGGCTGGTTTTGAATCCTGTCTGGGATGGTTGGCTGGTTTTGAATCCTCTCTGGGATGGTTGGCTGGTTTTGAATCCTCTCTGGGATGGTTGGCTGGTTTTGAATCATCTCTGGGATGGTTGGCTGGTTTTGAATCCTCTCTGGGATGGCTGGCTGGTTTTGAATCCTGTCTGGGATGGTTGGCTGGTTTTGAATCCTCTCTGGGATGGTTGGCTGGTTTTGAATCATCTCTGGGATGGTTGGCTGGTTTTGAATCCTCTCTGGGATGGCTGGCTGATTTTGAATCCTCTCTGGGATGGCTGGCTGGTTTTGAATCCTCTCTGGGATGGTTGGCTGGTTTTGAATCCTCTCTGGGATGGTTGGCTGGTTTTGAATCCTCTCTGGGATGGTTGGCTGATTTTGAATCCTCTCTGGGATGGCTGGCTGGTTTTGAATCCTGTCTGGGATGGTTGGCTGGTTTTGAATCCTGTCTGGGATGGTTGGCTGGTTTTGAATCCTCTCTGGGATGGTTGACTGGTTTTGAATCCTCTCTGGGATGGTTGACTGGTTTTGAATCCTCTCTGGGATGGTTGACTGGTTTTGAATCCTCTCTGGGATGGTTGACTGGTTTTGGAACCTGTCGAGGATGGGTGGTTGATTTTGAATAATGTCCGGGATTGAAGGCTGGTTTTGAATTCTTTCCGGAATGGGAGACTGGGTTTAAAATCTGTCCAGGATGGGAGGATGATTTTGGATCCTGTCCGAAATGGGAGGCTGATTTTAGATTCTGTCCGGCATGGGAGGCTGGCTTTGGATTCTGTACGGGATGCGAGGCTGTTTTTGGATTTTGTCCGGGATAGGAGGCTGGTTTTGGATTCTGTACGGGATGGGAGGTTGGTTTTGGATTCTGTCCGGGATGGAAAGCTGGTTTTGTATTCTTTCCGGGTGGCAAATTTGGGTCTCGGTCTACGTCTGGGACACTGGCTTCGGATTCTGTCTGGTAGACTTTCTTTGATATCTGTCTGATAAACTGCCTTTGGATTCTGTTAGGGAAACTGGCTATCCTACCCATACGACAGGCTTTGTTGACTGATTGGCGTGTTGGTTGATTGTTGATGGTTTTCAACTCCCTTTTCGACTCATTAAATATTTGAGTTATAAATTCATATATAGTAAATGAGATTCCGCTGCTAATTAAGAGAACAATGTATACAGATAGTACATTCTCAATTCTAAGGATCTGCGGTCCTTTGGGTATTTCAATGGGAATATCAGTAAATTCCGACAATGTAGTGTTTACTAAACCTACATTGCGTAGTTTAACTACAGTTGCCACTCTCTGAGAAAAACTTGCATGAGTATTTTTTAACATCGCTAAAATCCCTGACTCAATGAATGAAAATTTTATCCAGAATATCTCGTCAACAATTGCTATAGGTTGGACAATCATAAACATTTTCAATTCAATATTGTCTTTAGATTGGTAAAAGTTTGTATTATTGCCGAACTTATGTAAAACATTTTGAAAAAATTTAATATTAAATGCATCAATTAGCATGCTGTCTCCTTTTGCCATTTTGCTTACCTTTTGCTTAATTGTTAAGTCACGCTTAGATTTCAAAAGCTTTTCTTTAACTTGGGTATATAATTCTGCCTTGTATTTATAACTGATAGCAACATTTAGTAATCTTATTGTTCTGTTAAAATCTCCATTCTCAGCAAAAATATTTAGGTTATTATCAATGATTTCCTTGAATGTCTTAGGAAAGTAGGCTTCACTTTTGTATAAAAGGTTCCCTAAAATATTTCCCTTGTAAGTTTCGCTTATAATTAAACTCGTTAATATCCATCCCATTATCAAAATCCTGAGGACTAAGTGATCCTTAGTGTTCAGCAAGCCACCATCTTGTCCTAAAGCACCTCTAATGATAACGTACCCAAATTTGGCAAAACTTTTGCAGTTATTGCAAGCTGTTAGAAAAAAGGTTAAAAAGAGTCCTGTGAAACAGGAAAATGCTAAAACAACCCAATTAAGAGGGCCGAAAAGTACTTTCCAACTATTGACACTTTCAATCTTCCATCCAAAGAATACAAACTTAGTACTATCCCCTTGGTCTAATATGTGTCGTAATTTTGCAAAGTGAATGTACTCGCCGAAAAACTAAATTCCGGTTTATCGTTCTATTAAATAGAGCATTTTCGAATCTACAATATGGCGGTGACCTGGTATTTTTAAAAAATTCCTGTGAATTTTGGCAATAATTTTACTCTGCATTGTGTCTTTTATGATTTCATTATACACCATATGAGTAAGAAGCCGAAACCTTGTCATTTTTTATCCGAAGGCGAGAGAATTCGACACCGAACTTATAAATAAATAAACCCTACGAGGTAATTAAGTACGCTGATTTGGAATATAGCCACCGATATATCATCAGAATGACCCCAACCGATATTGGGGGTATGCCCCAATATCGGAAAATATAAAACAATTGAATCAAATAAATTCCTTTGAACCTACGGGGTATTTAAATTCGCTGATTTCGTATATGGCCACCGATATATCTTCTGGATGACCCCATCCTATATAGGGGGTATGCCCCCATATCGGAAAATATAAAACAATTGATTTAAATAAATTCCATTGACCCTAAGGGGTATTTAAATACACTGATTTCAAATATGTTCACAGATATATCTTCTGAATGACCCTATCCGATATATGGGGTATGCCCCCATATCAGAAAATATAAAACAATTGAATCAAATAAATTTCATTGAACCTACGGGGTATTTAAATTCGCTGATTTGGTATATGGCCACCGATATGTCTTTTGAATGACCCCATCCGATAAGGGGGTATGCCCCCATATCGGCAAATAAAAAACAATTGATTTAAATAAATTCTATTGATCTACGGGGTATTTAAAGACGCTGATTTCAAATATGTCTACAGATATATCTTCGGAATGACCCTATCCGATATAGGGGGTATGCCCCTATATCGGCAAATATAAAAAAATTGATTTAAATAAATTCCGTTGACCCTACGGGGTATATAAATACGCTGATTTCAAACATGGCCACAGAGTTATCTTCGGAATGACCCAATCCCCTATAGGGGGTATGCCCCCATATTGGCAAATATATAACAATTAAATTAAATAAATTCCGTTGACCCTACGGGGTATTTAAATACGCTGATTTCAAATATGGCCACAGATATATCTTCGGAAAAACCCTGTCCGATATAGGGGGTATGCCCCCATATTGGCAAATATAAAACAATTGAATTAAATAAATTCCGTTGACGCTACGGAGTATTTAAATACGCTGATTTCAAAAATGGCCACAGATTGATCTTCGGAATGACCCCATCCGATATAGGGGCATACCCTCTGTATCGGATGGAGTCACTCTGAAGATACACCGGTGCCTATATTTGAAATCAGCGTATTTAATTACCCCGTAAGGTCAGCAGAACATATTTATTTCAAAAGTTTTATATTTGCCGATAGGGGGGCATACCCCCTATATCTGACGGGGTCGTTCTGAACATATATTGGTGGCCATATTTGAAATCAGCGTATTTAAATACCCCGTAGGGTCAACGGAATTTGCAATTCAATTGTTTTATGTGCCGATATGGGGGCATACCCCCTATATCGGAGGGTCATTCAGAAGATATATTAGTGGCCATATTTGAAATCAGCGTATTCATACCCCGTAAGGGTCAACGGAAATTTAATTCAATTAATTTATAATTGCCGATATGGGGGCATACCCCCTATATCGGATGGGGTCGTTCAGAAAAGATATTTTGAGTGGCCATATTTGAAAGTCAACGGCGTATTTAAATACCCCGTAGGAATCAACGGAATTTATTTAATTCAATTAATTTATATTTGCCGATATGTGGGGGCATACCCCCTATAGCGGATGGGGTCATTCAGAAGATATATTAGTGGCCATATTTGAAACCAGCGTATTTAAATACCCTGTAGGGTTAACGGAATTTATTTAATTCAATTGTTTTATATTTGCCGATATGGGGGCATATCCCCTATATCGGATGGGGTCATTCAAAAGATATATTGGTGGCCATATTTGAAATCAGCGTATTTAAATATCCCGTAGGGTTAACGGAATTTATTTAATTCAATTGTTTTTTATGTGCCGATATGGGGGCATACCCCCTATATCGGATGGGGTCATTCAGAAGATATATTGGTGGCCATATTTGAAATCAGCGTATTTAAATACCCCGTAGAAGTCAACGGAATTTATTTAATTCAATTAATTTATATTTGCCGATATGGGGGCATACCCCCTATATCGGATGGGGTCATTCAGAAGATATTTTGGTGGCCATATTTGAAATCAGCGTATTTAAATACCCCGTAGGGTCAACGGAATTTATTTAATTCAATTAATTTATATTTGCCGATATGGGGGCATACCCCCTATATCGGATGGGGTCATTCAGAAGATATTTTGGTGGCCATATTTGAAATCAGCGTATTTAAATACCCCGTAGGGTCAACGGAATTTATTTAATTCAATTAATTTATATTTCCTGATATGGGGGCATACCCCCTATATCGGATGGGGTCATTCAAAAGATATATTGGTGGCCATATTTGAAATCAGCGTATTTAAATATCCCGTAGGGTTAACGGAATTTATTTAATTCAATTGTTTTTTATGTGCCGATATGGGGGCATACCCCCTATATCGGATGGGGTCATTCAGAAGATATATTGGTGGCCATATTTGAAATCAGCGTATTTAAATACCCCGTAGGGTCAACGGAATTTATTTAATTCAATTGTTTTATATTTGCCGATATGGGGGCATACCCCCTATATCGGATGGGGTCATTCAGAAGATATATTAGTGGCCATATTTGAAACCAGCGTATTTAAATACCCCGTAGGGTTAACGGAATTTATTTAATTCAGTTGTTTTATATTTGCCGATATGGGGGCATACCCCCTATATCGGATGGGGTCATTCAGAAGATATTTTGGTGGCCATATTTGAAATCAGCGTATTTAAATACCCCGTAGGGTCAACGGAATTTATTTAATTCAATTAATTTATATTTGCCGATATGGGGGCATACCCCCTATATCGGATGGGGTCATTCAGAAGATATATTAGTGGCCATATTTGAAACCAGCGTATTTAAATACCCTGTAGGGTTAACGGAATTTATTTAATTCAATTGTTTTATATTTGCCGATATGGGGGCATACCCCCTATATCGGATGGGGTCATTCAGAAGATATTTTGGTGGCCATATTTGAAATCAGGGTATTTAAATACCCCGTAGGGTCAACGGAATTTATTTAATTCAATTGTTTTATATTTGCCGATATGGGGGCATACCCCCTATATCTGATGGGGTCATTCAGAAGATATATTGGTGGCCATATTTGAAATCAGCGTATTTAAATACTCCGTAGGGTTAACGGAATTTATTTAATTCAATTGTTTTATATTTGCCGATATGGGGGCATACCCCCTATATCTGATGGGGTCATTCAGAAGATATATTAGTGGTCATATTTGAAATCAGCGTATTTAAATACCCCGTAGGGTTAACGGAATTTATTTAATTCAATTAATTTATATTTGCCGATATGGGGGCATACCCCCTATATCGGATGGGGTCATTCAAAAGACATATTGGTGGCCATATTTGAAATCAGCGTATTTAAATATCCCGTAGGGTTAACGGAATTTATTTAATTCAATTGTTTTTTATGTGCCGATATGGGGGCATACCCCCTATATCGGATGGGGTCATTCAGAAGATATATTGGTGGCCATATTTGAAATCAGCGTATTTAAATACCCCGTAGGGTCAACGGAATTTATTTAATTCAATTGTTTTATATTTGCCGATATGGGGACATACCCCCTACATCGGATGGGGTCATTCAGAAGATATATTAGTGGCCATATTTGAAACCAGCGTATTTAAATACCCCGTAGGGTTAACGGAATTTATTTAATTCAGTTGTTTTATATTTGCCGATATGGGGGCATACCCCCTATATCGGATGGGGTCATTCAGAAGATATTTTGGTGGCCATATTTGAAATCAGCGTATTTAAATATCCCGTAGGGTCAACGGAATTTATTTAATTCAATTAATTTATATTTCCTGATATGGGGGCATACCCCCTATATCGGATGGGGTCATTCAGAAGATATTTTGGTGGCCATATTTGAAATCAGCGTATTTAAATACCCCGTAAGGTCAATGGAATTTATTTAATTCAATTGTTTTATATTTGCTGATATGGAGGCATACCCCCAATATCGGATGGGGTCATTCTTAAGATATATCGGTGGCCATATTTGAAGTTAGGGTATTTAGTTACCCCGTAGGGTCAACCGACATTTTTATTTCATATCTTTTTGAATTTTCAAATATGGGTGTTAGCTGCTGTCATTTTCTTGGGCTTTGGGTAAGTTTATGCGATTATCTGTAATAGTAATTCTGAAAGGATAAATGGTATGCGATGGCTTTATAGGCTTATTTCTCGCTTACTAGATCTAGTAGAGTACATTCAGTTTGCTAAGTTTCGACACATATATTAAAACGGTTTAAATTATTAACGGAAGGTAGTGGTGCTAAATCATAAATATCAATTCCCCAATCAGAAATGTGTCCTTCACACATGGCAACACTGACGCATGCGCTTGCAGAACTATTTAAAGTTTTAATAATATGTTGCAGGACAAATAATGAAGGAGGTGGAATAAACCTGTCTGGCACTTTCCAATAAGGCAGGTACTTAAGATCACGAATAAATGCTTTGGAATACGAAATCTGAAGGGCATTTCCTAGGCTCATCGTGATATGTCGTTGAAAAATCTTGACCTTTTCTACTGGACATGTACTTACACTTATTTTCTTAATATCGAACAAATAATTGTCAAAATAGGTTTCAGTAAATGATACACAGTACTGACAAACTTTGTAGACACTCGTGGCATTTACTACGTAAAGTGAGCGGGCATTACTATTAGGGTGAAAATTCCATGTTCTTCCGTAGGTTGAGATTGCAACTAAAGTCTAAGTGTACACCATTGCTGAGATACTCTTAGCCAATAAGAGTTTACAGCAAATGCCCTCGTTAATTCAAATGAAAATGAAAAGTATACTTTTTTTCTGGATTCTAATGGAGTGAATTTGTAGGAGGATCTCAATTGTTGATTTAACATGTAGTTGTAAAGTTTCCCAGCTGATTTTAGATATGGTATCATTTGGGAACTAATACCAAGATTTTCTATGGTAATAGGTATTGAAATATCCTTCTGTAGATATGCAATTATTAATTGAGTTAAAGCGCTGTTGTCGAGTTCCGAGAATGAGAATTGATTGGGAACCAAAGTTAATATGTTAAAATGTGAATATTTAAGGTGTGCACATCGTTCAATGAAAGTCTTTACGTTGTCAAATGCTCTTTGCTCTTCAGGATTAAGTTGTACAGATAGACAAAAATTACAACGCGTTGTTACCCAAACTAAAAATTTAAAAATTAGAATCGTTTTTAATACAATCCCCATATTGTATGTTTCGGATTTTTAAAATTTCTTAATCTGTAGATTTTCACTCGTCATTTTCACTATATTCAAGTGTTCGCATATTTTAGGGTGAAAATTCAAGTTCTTCCTTATAGATTGAAAACGTAACACACATTTCTGAGTGTATAGGAAATATGACTTACAGTATTAATTATTATTTTACACTATTATTTAAGCTTATTATTACTATTCTAGAAAATATTGCAAATGATTTTTGGTCTTCAACAGTTAAGTTATATATATACTGAAATTCTAACCAAATTAAAAAGTTTCCTTCTTATCTTAACATACATGATGTTTCATCTTCCTAAATAAATTTGCACATTTTACGACATGCTATCATTTGGTTGAGTATCCGTTTAATTGCTATGGTGAACAGCCGAAACTGTTTCTTTTCCTATCGAGAAGTTAAAATGCATTTAATATTGAGATATATTTCATCTGATAAAGAAATAGTATTTGAAGTAATTGTAACATAAAACTGATAAATTCTCTCATTATTCTTGCCATTATAACTTTGCTACAGTAGTAGAGGGACGAAGGAGTAGTCCACACCCTCCGCCATCTTGGATTCTGAACGCTCGGACACTCGGCCACATAGCCTGTGGGTACTGTGGAAGTACAGGCACTAACCTAACCCTTATGCTCGGATAGTATTCCACACCCTATATTGATAGCTTGAACACTCAGCCACATAGCATGTGGGTACTGTGGAAGTACAGGCACTAACCTAACCCTTATGCTCAGATAGTATTCCACACCCTATATTGATAGCTTGAACACTCAGCCACATAGCCTGCGGGTACTGTGAAAGTACAGGCGCTTGGCCAACCTAACTCTTGGATAGTAGTCCACACCCCACATCATCTTGATAGCTCGGACACTTACAACCATAAACATTCATGATATTACAGGTACTAACCAAACTCTTGGATAGTAGTAACCATACCCAAATGCAGTCATAGCCGTATAGCGAGCTTGGATTACTCATACCCTCCGGCAAACATGTACACTTGGATCTTAAAATAATTTCTATATAATGCAAAGTTAACGTATTATAATATGATCATATCGTATTCAAATAAGTATCTCTATAAGGATATCGATGACATAAAATAAAGGTAAAATAGTATAAATAAAGATGGATAATCGATGAACACAAGTGTGTAGACATCAACATTGTAAACATCTGTATGTGTGACTTTACATGTGAGAGTCAATGCAATTGATAAAAGGGAGATAGGAGAGGGTTAGACAAAATAGCGTGCAATCAATAAGTAGAATGCTTTAGGTACCTAAGGGTACTCGGTAATATCCAGTGTTTGTCGCATCTACGTGTTCAATCCAGTGTACAGTACACTAGACAGGTAAATGCACAGTTTTAGGTACCTTGCAATATTAATAAAGCAGAAATAAGTTATTTCCGACACTGCAGTATAAATAAAACAAAAGAATGCTATGACTTTTAGTCAGATAATCCTTACTCGGAAATATCTTTACATAAAAGGCTGCATCTTACATGTATCTTCCAACCTTCATAGTTTATTTTTAAAAGTTGCACCAAGAGCTTTACTCAACATTTTCGTCGTTAAAAGGAAGCCAAGAAAATATTATAATTCATATCGTTCTTGTACTCCAAACCTCCAGCATCTAACTTCAAAAGTCCTGTTCCTGATATTACAATTATTTTCAAAATGGAAAATTGTCCCATTTGCAATGTTGTCTTGACTGAAAATTTCGAGAAACATTTTAAGGAGATTCATCAGTGTCCCTTCTGTTCAAGGTTTAAAGATGTTTGTCAGTGCTTTGGTAAGTACTATTACAGTATCTCACATCATTATTTAAAATTATTAGGACAAAACTTTTAACTGAAGAATAATTAACTTAATAAATTGACTTTTGTATTTTCAGCTTGTCCCAAGTGCACCAAAAAATTCAAAACAGAGAATTCAATGGAAGACCATCTGCTTGCTGACCACATCTGTTCTATCTGTGACGAAGACCAATCCATATGTAACTGTATCGAACAACTAGAGTTCCAGAGTTTGGATTCAAGAAAACGCCGACGAGAAGATGAAGAAGTTCCATCTACAAGTAAGAGACCCAGAATTTCTAATTCTCCAGGACATTCCGACTTCGTGCCAGTCTCTGTGCCAACCCAAGAAGAAGTGGACAATATTCAGAATGAGCCACGTCCGGACACCAATCTAAAAACTGTTAATGTAAGTCTGTTAAGATCTAAGCACTGCCCTGCTTGTGACATTGTATTTCCAAGTACACATGGTCTTCAATTGCATTTAGTTAACACTCACCCAGAATATTACTCGAATGTTGACTTTCCTCATTAGGAATGGGAGAGGACCATATCGAATTAACCTTAGTTAAAAGTGCATTTGACATTTATCATGAATTCAATTGCAATTTAGACCATTTAGTTGTCAAAGATATTCGTGGGATATTTCACAGTTTAAGAAGCCAAATTCTATCAGCATTTAGAGTGCATTTAGACGATTGGATTACATTTAAGGTCCATTTTGATATAGTGGTTGCATTTAGTAAAAAACAACAAGATGATACATTTATGCATGACACCAGACCGTTTCCAGGCTTCATGTTTCCAGTTCTAAATATGGACAATGCTAAAGTAGCAATTAAGGTTACTAATGACCATTTTGCCGAGAGGCTGCAAGAACATGTAAGAAATGGTTCAGGATGGAACATAGATAATGTTAAGGAATTTAAAATGACAATTGTAAAGTATATACCATTGTGTGGAGGAAGGAAAAACATACCTTTACCAGATATACTTAAGAAGAAAAACAAAACATTTATTAACGTGGCCGTTGATGACAACTTATGTTTCAAACGCGCGATATATGCTCACGAAAGTGTACACTGCAAGGAAGTACATCCTAAAAATGTAAATCGTAAATTAGAAAGCGTTGAATTCTATAGGGATGTACTAGATAATGGAAAAGTCAACTGGGATGGAATTAACTTTCCTTTTTGTCTTAAACAAATACAGAAATTTGAAAGGCAAAATCCTGATATTGGACTTACCATAATAGGTTTCTCTGAAGAATTTTTAGAGAGGCGTAAGAGTTCGAAAGTAAAGATGGACGAAGAAAATAATTATGATGACATAATTAATGCAGTAGCAATTGATGTAGATAGTGATGATGATTATTACGAAGAGTCTGATGATGATGAATCGGTAAAAGAGAAATCATATGGACAAAAACAAGCAGAAATTATCGACTATTGTGTTCCTTTGCATGTATGTAATAATGATAGGCCAATTAAAATAGATTTACTGTTAATTATGGATGACAGGGCAGAAGACCACTTCGTTTTTATTAAGGATCTTACAAAGTTACTTTATAAGGCTCGTGCGAAACACGTTTGTCGTCATTGTCTTCAAGGTTTTAATGATGACTATGATGAACATGTAAAATATTGTTCTTCACTTGATAGAATAAAAACTGTATTCCCAAAGCATAATTTTTTAAAATTTGAAAAGTTTAGTCGTACACAAATGTCTCCATTTACTGTTACGGCAGATTTTGAATCTTTTCTTAAGCCTACTGGCAAATTTTTAGAAGTAAAAATAAGTGACAAAAACAAGAAAACGCCAAACACTGTAAAAGTACAACTTCATAAAGCTAGTGGCTTTAGTTGGCGATGTATTAATTGGAAAGGTAAACAACAAAGTAGCAGTTTTTATAGGGTAGACGGCGAAACAGATGATGCCCCAAAACGTTTTCTAACAGAAATTTTAGCACTCAATGAAGAATTACAGAATGAAATGAAAGAGTATGAAAAGGAAGCTAAAAAAACTATGATAATTAGTGAAGAAGACAACCGAAAGTTTAGAAATCCGCACAAACTATGTAACACTAAATGTCATTTTTGTCACAAATGCTTTACATTCAAGGATTTTAAAGGAAAGAAAATAGTTAGACATCATGAACATTTACCGCCTTATAATTTTATTGGTTTTGCACACAGATCGTGTAATATAAAGGCCTCTACACCTAAAACATTAACTGTATGCTTCCATAATTTACGTGGCTATGATGGGCACTATCTTATACAAGCAGCTTCCGAGGATCTTGTTAAAGAGGTTGAGGTTATTCCACAAACATCGGAGAAATTTATGAGTATAATTATAAACAAGCAGATCAAATTTATTGACACTGCACTCTTCATGCCTGAAAGTTTAGGAGATTTAGTCAAAGATCTAAAGGAATTTCCTATAACAAGAGAGGCATTTTGTCAATATAGCAAAGAACAAGTAGATTTACTTTTAAATAAGGGTGCTTATCCATATTCTTATATGGATTCTGTAGAAAAGTTCAAGGAAACAGAATTACCGCCAAAATCGATTTTTAAAAATGATCTAACCGGTAAAGATATAGACGATGATGTGTACTGCAATGCTCAGAAAGTTTGGAAGGAATTTGGTATCAGTAATATGGGTGAATGGCATGATTTGTATTGCCAGCTAGATACCGCGCTTTTAGCAGATGTTTGGTTTAAACTTCGGAACACAATGTACGATCAGTATGGTCTAGATGTTTGTCATTATTTTTCATTACCTATGTTTAGTCTAGATGCCGCTTTAAAGTTTACAGGCGTGTCTCTAGAATTTATCAAAGATCCTACAATGCATGTATGGCTAGAAGGTGCAATACGCGGTGGGTTAGTAAGTGTGGGAGATTTAAGAGCGGCAAAAGCAAACAATACATTTTGTCCTGATTATGACGATAAGAAACCATCATCTTATATTATGTACTGGGATGCTAATAATTTATACGGTCATGCATTAAGTCAATACTTACCTCATAACGGATATAGATGGGCAACTGATAAAGAGTTAGAAGAAATAAGAAAAAATCCAAATGACTATATCTTGGCTATGAAAGATAATCAGAAAACATGCATGTTTTTTGAGGTAGACATGGTTATCCCGGAAGATAAACATGACTTTTTAAACGCATACCCTCCCGCTCCAACGTCAAGGATTATAAATGACAAGAAATATCTTATATGCAACATGAATTGGCTGATATGCTAGGAATAGAGATTGATGGTAAACAAAAACGATTGATTGCTGACTTGAAAGACAAGGAAGGCTATGTTTGTCATTACAGGGCTTTAAAAACTTATTTAAAATTAGGCGCTGAAGTCAAATATGTAAGAAAAGTTATGGTTTGCAATCAAAGTCCATGGATGGAGCCTTTTGTCGCTGAAAATACAAAAATGCGTACTTTAGCTACCAGCGAAATAGAAAAAAGATTTTGGAAACTTTTAAATAACACAGGTTATGGCAAGCTTATCGAACAGAAAAGACAGAGAACCAAAATTCATGTAGTTCTAAATAAAGAAAAAGGTCTTAGGTTAAATAGTAGACCAAACGTTGCTCATTCATCAATTATAGACGATAGAATTGTCTTATTGACCATGAAGAAAATGCAAGTTACTCTTGATCGACCAATAGCAGCTGGTGTTGCAGTGTTAGACATTAGTAAGACTACAATGTTTAATTTTCATTATGATTTTATTGCTAAAACGTATCCTAGTAAACACAACTTGTTGTACACAGACACAGATAGTCTTATTTACTTGATAGAAACCGAAAATGTTTATGATGACTGTCAAAAGTACGAGAAAGATTTCTTTGATATGTCTGATTATAAATCAAATGATGTTATTTTAGGAAATTATCACAATTTAATGAACAAAAAGCGATTAGGATATTTTACTGATGAATCACCAAATGCGATTATTACTGAATTTGTTTGTACTAAGCCAAAGGCATATTGTTGTCGTAGCAGAAAAACAGCTGATGTTTATAATAACACAGGAGACTATGGCACAAAGAAAAGATTAAAAGGAGTTAGCAGAAGTGCGGTTGAAAACGATATAGTTTTTGATCATTTTGTGGATGCAATGTGTCCAGACAATTTTTTGAATGCTCAAACATATGCTGTAAGTAAATCTCTGCGTAGTTTCTTGCATCAAATGTATACAATTGAGAGTAGAAAAAAGGCTATAAATGGCCTAGATGTAAAAATATATTCTCCTGATGGGATTGTTACTCTAGCATATGGTCACAAAGACATTAAATTGTATGAAGAAAACGTGTATGATGTTAATATTGATGTAAATACTTGTGAAAAGGATGCTCGCCAATTTGCTGCAGATTTTGTTGATTCGTTTTACTAGTTATGTAACTTAAACTAACCTAATGTAACCTAATTTAGTCTAATTTAAGATCCGTTTTACTAGTTTTGTAACCTAACCTAACCTAATGTAACCTAATTTAGTTTAATTTAAATGTTATAAAATAAAAATGAATAGACAATATAAGTTGATGTAATCCATCGTTCTTTAATGTAATTTAATGCACTGAAATTGTATTCTGAATATATAATATGGTGATGATTGAAAATAAAATAAAAATTTTTCCACATAAACCTGTTTAGTATGCATATATTTATTTTAAATTAATAAAAAATTACTTTCATTTACAAATAAAAGATTCTGAAACGTTAAAAGATTTGCAAAATTGTACAAATAATCAATAATACTGCGGTTTTCAAAATATCAACATTATTAGACATATATATCTACTTAAAGCCATTGACTTAGTGTTATCTTAGTTACATATTGCATAATTAATGTAATAAATCATTCATTTCATGCATAAACCTTGGGAAATTACAATAAAAGTCACACTGCTACATATACACACGTACCGCAGTATCAACCGCAGTAACCGCAGTATAAACCGCGGTAACCGCAGCATCAACCGCAGTAACCGCAGTATAAACCGCAGTAACCGCAGTATCAACCGCAGTAACCGCACTATCAACCGCAGTATCAACCGCAATAACAATCGCGTCAACCGCACTATTAACCGCAATATTATTGATTATTTCACACTCTTAATATATATTTCACGTATGTATCTCAACAATCATTTACGTAAAACTTACTGATGGAATGATTTTTATGGACAATTTATCGTCTCAACAAACGTAATGATTCAATAGGTCAGGCTCGTAATTTCTAACGTAAAACCTTAATAACTTAATTCCTATGGTGAGACTTCACTCACGCAGTATCATACATGCATATTAATCATATTAAATCTTAGAATATATTTAAATCTGCCGGGACTAACTTTTGAGACAGAGGACCAAGAGAGCTTGTGAGACACAGAAAATTTCGGAGAAACTTCTCCGACATTTTCTGTTAGCTCTCTAGTCCATCTGCGTTAGTCCATCTGCGTTAGATTGTTATTGCGGTTGATACTGCGGTTGATACTGCGGTTAATGCGGTTGATACTGCGGTTACTGCGGTTTATACTGCGGTTACTGCGGTTGATGCTGCGGTTACCGCGGTTTATACTGCGGTTGCTGCGGTTGATACTGCGGTACGTGTGTATATGTAGCAGTGTGACTTTTATTGTAATTTCCCAAGGTTTATGGATGAAATGAATGATTTATTACATTAATTATGCAATATGTAACTAAGATAACACTAAGTCAATGGCTTTAAGTAGATATTTATATGTCTAATAATGTTGCTATTTTGAAAACCGCAGTATTTTTGTTCATAGCAGCTTGATTATTTGTACAATTTTGCAAATCTTTTAACGTTTCAGAATCTTTTATTTGTAAATGAAAGTAATTTTTTCTTAATTTAAAATATATATATGCATACTAAACAGGTTTATGTGGAAAAATTTTTATTTTATTTTCAATCATCACCATATTATATATTCAGAATACAATTTCAGTGCATTAAATTACATTAAAGAACGATGGATTACATCAACTTATATTGTCTATTCATTTTTATTTTATAACATTTAAATTAAACTAAATTAGGTTACATTAGGTTAGGTTAGGTTACAAAACTAGTAAAACGGATCTTAAATTAGACTAAATTAGGTTACATTAGGTTAGTTTAAGTTACATAACTAGTAAAACGAATCAACAAAATCTGCAGCAAATTGGCGAGCATCCTTTTCACAAGTATTTACATCAATATTAACATCATACACGTTTTCTTCATACAATTTAATGTCTTTGTGACCATATGCTAGAGTAACAATCCCATCAGGAGAATATCTTTTTACATCTAGGCCATTTATAGCCTTTTTTCTACTCTCAATTGTATACATTTGATGCAAGAAACTACGCAGAGATTTACTTACAGCATATATTTGAGCATTCAAAAAATTGTCTGGACACATTGCATCCACAAAATGATCAAAAACTATATCGTTTTCAACCGCACTTCTGCTAACTCCTTTTAATCTTTTCTTTGTGCCATAGTCTCCTGTGTTATTATAAACATCAGCTGTTTTTCTGCTACGACAACAATATGCCTTTGGCTTAGTACAAACAAATTCAGTAATAATCGCATTTGGTGATTCATCAGTAAAATATCCTAATCGCTTTTTGTTCATTAAATTGTGATATTTTCCTAAAATAACATCATTTGATTTATAATCAGACATATCAAAGAAATCTTTCTCGTACTTTTGACAGTCATCATAAACATTTTCGGTTTCTATCAAGTAAATAAGACTATCTGTGTCTGTGTACAACAAGTTGTGTTTACTAGGATACGTTTTAGCAATAAAATCATAATGAAAATTAAACATTGTAGTCTTACTAATGTCTAACACTGCAACACCAGCTGATATTGGTCGATCAAGAGTAACTTGCATTTTCTTCATGGTCAATAAGACAATTCTATCGTCTATAATTGATGAATGAGCAACGTTTGGTCTACTATTTAACCTAAGACCTTTTTCTTTATTTAGAACTACATGAATTTTGGTTCTCTGTCTTTTCTGTTCGATAAGCTTGCCATAACCTGTGTTATTTAAAAGTTTCCAAAATCTTTTTCTATTTCGCTGGTAGCTAAAGTACGCATTTTTGTATTTTCAGCGACAAAAGGCTCCATCCATGGACTTTGATTGCAAACCATAACTTTTCTTACATATTTGACTTCAGCGCCTAATTTTAAATAAGTTTTTAAAGCCCTGTAATGACAAACATAGCCTTCCTTGTCTTTCAAGTCAGCAATCAATCGTTTTTGTTTACCATCAATCTCTATTCCTAGCATATCAGCCAATTCATGTTGCATATAAGATATTTCTTTGTCATTTATAATCCTTGACGTTGGAGCGGGAGGGTATGCGTTTAAAAAGTCATGTTTATCTTCCGGGATAACCATGTCTACCTCAAAAAACATGCATGTTTTCTGATTATCTTTCATAGCCAAGATATAGTCATTTGGATTTTTTCTTATTTCTTCTAACTCTTTATCAGTTGCCCATCTATATCCGTTATGAGGTAAGTATTGACTTAATGCATGACCGTATAAATTATTAGCATCCCAGTACATAATATAAGATGATGGTTTCTTATCGTCATAATCAGGACAAAATGTATTGTTTGCTTTTGCCGCTCTTAAATCTCCCACACTTACTAACCCACCGCGTATTGCACCTTCTAGCCATACATGCATTGTAGGATCTTTGATAAATTCTAGAGACACGCCTGTAAACTTTAAAGCGGCATCTAGACTAAACATAGGTAATGAAAAATAATGACAAACATCTAGACCATACTGATCGTACATTGTGTTCCGAAGTTTAAACCAAACATCTGCTAAAAGCGCGGTATCTAGCTGGCAATACAAATCATGCCATTCACCCATATTACTGATACCAAATTCCTTCCAAACTTTCTGAGCATTGCAGTACACATCATCGTCTATATCTTTACCGGTTAGATCATTTTTAAAAATCGATTTTGGCGGTAATTCTGTTTCCTTGAACTTTTTCTACAGAATCCATATAAGAATATGGATAAGCACCCTTATTTAAAAGTAAATCTACTTGTTCTTTGCTATATTGACAAAATGCCTCTCTTGTTATAGGAAATTCCTTTAGATCTTTGACTAAATCTCCTAAACTTTCAGGCATGAAGAGTGCAGTGTCAATAAATTTGATCTGCTTGTTTATAATTATACTCATAAATTTCTCCGATGTTTGTGGAATAACCTCAACCTCTTTAACAAGATCCTCGGAAGCTGCTTGTATAAGATAGTGCCCATCATAGCCACGTAAATTATGGAAGCATACAGTTAATGTTTTAGGTGTAGAGGCCTTTATATTACACGATCTGTGTGCAAAACCAATAAAATTATAAGGCGGTAAATGTTCATGATGTCTAACTATTTTCTTTCCCTTAAAATCCTTGAATGTAAAGCATTTGTGACAAAAATGACATTTAGTGTTACATAGTTTGTGCGGATTTCTAAACTTTCGGTTGTCTTCTTCACTAATTATCATAGTTTTTTTAGCTTCCTTTTCATACTCTTTCATTTCATTCTGTAATTCTTCATTGAGTGCTAAAATTTCTGTTAGAAAACGTTTTGGGGCATCATCTGTTTCGCCGTCTACCCTATAAAAACTGCTACTTTGTTGTTTACCTTTCCAATTAATACATCGCCAACTAAAGCCACTAGCTTTATGAAGTTGTACTTTTACAGTGTTTGGCGTTTTCTTGTTTTTGTCACTTATTTTTACTTCTAAAAATTTGCCAGTAGGCTTAAGAAAAGATTCAAAATCTGCCGTAACAGTAAATGGAGACATTTGTGTACGACTAAACTTTTCAAATTTTAAAAAATTATGCTTTGGGAATACAGTTTTTATTCTATCAAGTGAAGAACAATATTTTACATGTTCATCATAGTCATCATTAAAACCTTGAAGACAATGACGACAAACGTGTTTCGCACGAGCCTTATAAAGTAACTTTGTAAGATCCTTAATAAAAACGAAGTGGTCTTCTGCCCTGTCATCCATAATTAACAGTAAATCTATTTTAATTGGCCTATCATTATTACATACATGCAAAGGAACACAATAGTCGATAATTTCTGCTTGTTTTTGTCCATATGATTTCTCTTTTACCGATTCATCATCATCAGACTCTTCGTAATAATCATCATCACTATCTACATCAATTGCTACTGCATTAATTATGTCATCATAATTATTTTCTTCGTCCATCTTTACTTTCGAACTCTTACGCCTCTCTAAAAATTCTTCAGAGAAACCTATTATGGTAAGTCCAATATCAGGATTTTGCCTTTCAAATTTCTGTATTTGTTTAAGACAAAAAGGAAAGTTAATTCCATCCCAGTTGACTTTTCCATTATCTAGTACATCCCTATAGAATTCAACGCTTTCTAATTTACGATTTACATTTTTAGGATGTACTTCCTTGCAGTGTACACTTTCGTGAGCATATATCGCGCGTTTGAAACATAAGTTGTCATCAACGGCCACGTTAATAAATGTTTTGTTTTTCTTCTTAAGTATATCTGGTAAAGGTATGTTTTTCCTTCCTCCACACAATGGTATATACTTTACAATTGTCATTTTAAATTCCTTAACATTATCTATGTTCCATCCTGAACCATTTCTTACATGTTCTTGCAGCCTCTCGGCAAAATGGTCATTAGTAACCTTAATTGCTACTTTAGCATTGTCCATATTTAGAACTGGAAACATGAAGCCTGGAAACGGTCTGGTGTCATGCATAAATGTATCATCTTGTTGTTTTTTACTAAATGCAACCACTATATCAAAATGGACCTTAAATGTAATCCAATCGTCTAAATGCACTCTAAATGCTGATAGAATTTGGCTTCTTAAACTGTGAAATATCCCACGAATATCTTTGACAACTAAATGGTCTAAATTGCAATTGAATTCATGATAAATGTCAAATGCACTTTTAACTAAGGTTAATTCGATATGGTCCTCTCCCATTCCTAATGAGGAAAGTCAACATTCGAGTAATATTCTGGGTGAGTGTTAACTAAATGCAATTGAAGACCATGTGTACTTGGAAATACAATGTCACAAGCAGGGCAGTGCTTAGATCTTAACAGACTTACATTAACAGTTTTTAGATTGGTGTCCGGACGTGGCTCATTCTGAATATTGTCCACTTCTTCTTGGGTTGGCACAGAGACTGGCACGAAGTCGGAATGTCCTGGAGAATTAGAAATTCTGGGTCTCTTACTTGTAGATGGAACTTCTTCATCTTCTCGTCGGCGTTTTCTTGAATCCAAACTCTGGAACTCTAGTTGTTCGATACAGTTACATATGGATTGGTCTTCGTCACAGATAGAACAGATGTGGTCAGCAAGCAGATGGTCTTCCATTGAATTCTCTGTTTTGAATTTTTTGGTGCACTTGGGACAAGCTGAAAATACAAAAGTCAATTTATTAAGTTAATTATTCTTCAGTTAAAAGTTTTGTCCTAATAATTTTAAATAATGATGTGAGATACTGTAATAGTACTTACCAAAGCACTGACAAACATCTTTAAACCTTGAACAGAAGGGACACTGATGAATCTCCTTAAAATGTTTCTCGAAATTTTCAGTCAAGACAACATTGCAAATGGGACAATTTTCCATTTTGAAAATAATTGTAATATCAGGAACAGGACTTTTGAAGTTAGATGCTGGAGGTTTGGAGTACAAGAACGATATGAATTATAATATTTTCTTGGCTTCCTTTTAACGACGAAAATGTTGAGTAAAGCTCTTGGTGCAACTTTTAAAAATAAACTATGAAGGTTGGAAGATACATGTAAGATGCAGCCTTTTATGTAAAGATATTTCCGAGTAAGGATTATCTGACTAAAAGTCATAGCATTCTTTTGTTTTATTTATACTGCAGTGTCGGAAATAACTTATTTCTGCTTTATTAATATTGCAAGGTACCTAAAACTGTGCATTTACCTGTCTAGTGTACTGTACACTGGATTGAACACGTAGATGCGACAAACACTGGATATTACCGAGTACCCTTAGGTACCTAAAGCATTCTACTTATTGATTGCACGCTATTTTGTCTAACCCTCTCCTATCTCCCTTTTATCAATTGCATTGACTCTCACATGTAAAGTCACACATACAGATGTTTACAATGTTGATGTCTACACACTTGTGTTCATCGATTATCCATCTTTATTTATACTATTTTACCTTTATTTTATGTCATCGATATCCTTATAGAGATACTTATTTGAATACGATATGATCATATTATAATACGTTAACTTTGCATTATATAGAAATTATTTTAAGATCCAAGTGTACATGTTTGCCGGAGGGTATGAGTAATCCAAGCTCGCTATACGGCTATGACTGCATTTGGGTATGGTTACTACTATCCAAGAGTTTGGTTAGTACCTGTAATATCATGAATGTTTATGGTTGTAAGTGTCCGAGCTATCAAGATGATGTGGGGTGTGGACTACTATCCAAGAGTTAGGTTGGCCAAGCGCCTGTACTTTCACAGTACCCGCAGGCTATGTGGCTGAGTGTTCAAGCTATCAATATAGGGTGTGGAATACTATCTGAGCATAAGGGTTAGGTTAGTGCCTGTACTTCCACAGTACCCACATGCTATGTGGCTGAGTGTTCAAGCTATCAATATAGGGTGTGGAATACTATCCGAGCATAAGGGTTAGGTTAGTGCGTGTACTTCCACAGTACCCACAGGCTATGTGGCCGAGTGTCCGAGCGTTCAGAATCCAAGATGGCGGAGGGTGTGGACTACTCCTTCGTCCCTCTACTACTTGCTACCAATAATTGTATGCACCTACTCACCTACTATAAAAGTTCGCTAGATCGATTACACAACAGAAAATTGCAACTACTTACTTTTTGGTATGAGCTTTAGTTTGCTTTTACGTGCTTAGAATTGATCAACTACAGATAAAAAAAGTTATAATTGCAAAATGCCTGCGTCATTTGAAAAACTTGCCATTCTTACAGCTTACGTCATGTTAAGCATACGTGCATTGTGCACTGTACTTTTACCGTAGAAAATACAGAAGAAAAAGAAAGTCACCTTGTAAAAAGATACCAATCTTTTTATTATGTTTTTACAGGTATGTGGCTAACATTTACAAAAATTTTAAAAGTTTTTTTTACATTAATTAGTATGTATTGTTGCATACATGGTTAACTCTTACTTACGAATCGCGAAGAAAGGATTTGGGGTGCATAAGTGGAAACATTAATTATGCTGAAAATTTTAAATAATCACTTACCTATTTATTACTGTACTATGCTTTACAGTTAAGTTTCACATTAACGAAGGAATTTCATATTAAATTTAATCAGTAAAATATAATAATGCATGGTATTTCACTTGTTATCAAATAAAATAATAATTAATATAGAAGCTCACAAAAAAACACTGCGTGTTAACTCTGCTAAAACGTGTTAAAAATAAAACTTTTATGCCTTATGTTTTTATAGACGTAAATAATAGTTGCTTTAGGATTCGTTGTTAATGTCAGCTGTAGTTTTCCTATATGCTATATTATATGCTTGTATTTATGCCTACATTTATATAAAAAACCCTTAAACCCAAAAAACCCAAAAAAACCCGGGGTCGAGGGTTTTTTCCTAAAAACCCGGGTTTTTCGATCTGTATGTTAGTCATGCTTAATATAAATAGATTTTACGGCTTTGTTTCTGAATTATTGTTGCCTGCTACATAATTGCTCATGAAAATGCTTATGAAACGACAAAAGTTTATAATAATATAGGTAAGAAATACAAATTGCAACATTTAGTAATTCAGTGAATCCCCAATTAAGTAAGTTAACTATCCTAAGTAATCTACCTTGTAAGGGTAAGGTGTATACAAAACGTGCACACTTCTATTTTTTACAGATAAAGTACTGATTAATTACATCGTTTTTACCACTAAATGAATGTCTTTAGTATTTTAACATGTCCCCCACCTTTCTAAGGAATAAGGGGAAGCCGCCTTTTCCACCCCAGAAACCTCCTTGTTATCATAAAAATGTTAACTTTTTACCACTCCTCATTTAAGACTTTCCGAACCCCTTTCATGCATTTTTTTCTCTAAATGAAGTGTCTTCCCTTCTGATATCAGGAACTAAAAAGCCCATCGTCATAGTTTCAGGAGACTTTGTCAGTATATGGGAGTTTTTCAAAATGGTTAAGGTCATTCTTCTCTGTAAGGCCACGGCGTAAGCGATAGTTTTTCCAAGCTGTGTGCCTGGCCGCTGCGTTGTAGATAATTTTTATTAGAGTTTTGGAAATTTTTTTCAACAAAAGGTTTGAGGACTTTTTCTACATACCATTTGGCATTAAGATTAACTTTCTGAGGCAATCGGATGAGTGGAAAGGTTTCGCGACCATTTATAGCACCAATAGCCATAAAAGGGGTGAAAAAGTGGTCCCTGTCCACCACACAATTTTCGGGTATGGTTTTTCGTCTCTGAATGTAGCAAATTTTTCTTTTGCAGTTTGTATTGTGTAGCCCACACATCGATTCGTCCATTGTGACGACATAATGGCATTTTCTTGAAGAGATCCAATTTTCATTTTCAAATTTGCGTCCACCTTTTTATAATGGCCCTAGTTGCTGCTCTGGGGGACATTTTTTAAGCTTGGAGATGGCAGCTCTAAAGATTTGGCTGATATTTGTTTTTCCATATTTTCGATTACATAACTCACCGTTGCATGGGAAATAATGGTATTTTCCTCCCAAAGTTGTCTCACAACATTTCTGGAGATGGATTTAGCTCCGGAAAAAGCTTTTATCACCCCTTTTACTTTCAGGGGTGTTTTTGGGGGGATAGTAAAAAAATCTTTCCCATTTTATATTTTTAATAAGTTAAATGAACTGTGGCCTCCATGTACAATTGAGTTAAAATGTTCAAATATACCCACAAAAATAACTAAATAAGTACTTCATCTGTAAAATATAGAGCTGTGCACGTTTTGTATAATATTACCTTACAATTTTATCCTGTTTTATTTACACTAGTCAATGGGTTAATAAAATAACCCGTAGATGAGATAGATAATAAATAGAGCCTAGATGTGCAGATTATTATGTAGTGTTTTCAGAAATATAGCAGGACTTGAGTAAACACAAAAAGTTTATTTATCACGAATATTTATGACTACATTCTTTATGTTTAGATAACTTATGCAGTGTCGATAAGCAATACAACTTAGGTTCAGAGTAGCAGGAACCATGGCAATGCTAAAACCCCTTGGATTGTATTCTAAAGTATTTTTGGACACTGCTATGCATTATAACTCTATGTCCCAGTTATATTTGCCGGACCCTGTACATATGTACAACAACGTGTGCCTTTTATGCCAATTTCCCACGAAATTTAGAAGTACGCAAACGATTTAATGATAAATATATGTTGTGAATACCATCCTAATTGTGGAACAATAATACAAAATTGCATTGTCTTGAATTCACATGTACCTACATTTTTGCATATAGCTTTTGGACCAAAAAGCCTCACTGCTCACTTCAGCGTCAAAAGACGTAACTCCTATTCTCACTACTTATTGTTAGAAATGTCTAGAACCGGGGATTTAGGATTCACACTTAGTTATACACAAACATGCAGAAAGGAGGTGAGTGGACTTCTGAAGTAGACCAGAGTTATTGTCGATCGATATTAAAGGACAGGGATTATTGTGCATAGATATCATTTTACACTCGTGCATGGACTATAGCACATTCATCCTTGTTTCTCCGATGTTTTGTTTTGAAGCAAGGTGCATTTTTGTTGGCTTAAAAGACAATTTTTATCAATTTATAACCGTATTAAATGCCAGTTTAATGGAAAACTATGTAGATTGACTCATTGACTCCTTAACTAATTTATTTTAACCAATTATTCAGTTCGTGGTTAATTATTATCGCCACCTTTATCCCAAATATCCTTGATGGAAAACTATTTTCATTCTAAACGGCTAAATGTACTAAATATTGTACTTAGATAGTTATTAACCCTACTATAATTACAACTTGATATGTGCGCCGTCCTTTTTAATCCAATACAATGATGCAATAAGAGTGCAGAAAAGTAATAAGACCAGTGCAGTAGTAAGGAATATCGTTACTACATTTCTGCACTCTTACTAGATCACTGTATTGGGTTAAAAAGGATGGCTCACATATAGCTAACTTAATTTTTAAGTATTTAAAGTTAGACGAGAATATAATTATGAACAGAAATATTCAAATGACAAAAGCTACTTACTGACCTACCTTATTGTGCATCATAAGTTATTTCCATGAGTATTGCAAATTACAAAATGTAAAGCCTAGGGTTTGCAAATCCAGCATCAGTAACGTCATTTTGAATTTGAAATCCATAACATTTTAACCAAAACAAATTAAAACATTTGCCAAAACTAAATCCGTGTTATCATGTCATAATTTTTTTGTTTCAAGATTGAATTTTTTATGTATATTTTAAACTTTTTATCCCACCGAGTATTATTTACAAATGTTTAAACGTTATACCAATTACATCTGCAGTTGACAAAACTGTTGATATTCAATCGTTAAAAATGATACAATCGCTAGAATAACAAAGTTGAGGGTGGGCATATTTGTAATGTAGTTTTATACTGGTAGAACGTTTGAAAGTACTACGACATTCCCTACATTGGAATATTCTGTCTCCTGAGTGTTTACTGGCTTCATGAGATTTCAATGTTTCTTTTCTTTTTGCGGCGTAATTACATTGTTTGCAACGATATGGACAATCTCCTGTATGCGTTTTAATATGCCTTTCCAAATCCTGACTAGACATGAATCCTTTCCCGCAAGTTTCACATTGAAAAGCTGATTGTCCGATATGCATTCTGATGTGATAATTAAGTACATATTTGCTCCTGAATCCTTTTTGGCATACCTGACATACAAATGGTTTTTTTGGAGGATCTGGCATTATGATGTGCTTTAACCATTTAGTTCTAGTGTCAAATTTTTCGTCACAGGAGCAGCAACTAATCATTTGATCTAATTTGTGGGTTCGCTGATGTCTTTGAAAATCTGACTTACGTCTGTATACTTTAGGACATTCCCAACATCTAAATTGTCTTTCTCCAGGGGGAATATTGTGTTGGACGATGAGCTGGCAATCCGATGTAAATACTTCATTGCACAGTGAACACCGCATTTGTAGTCCTTGCTGCTGAGGCAGATGTTCCTGCCAAAAGTGATTCATAACATATTCGTGTAGAAAGAAAGATTTAGGGCACATAGGACATTTAAAATTCTTAGGTCCTTCCATGTTATTTCAATCTTCAGTGGAAAGTTTCGATTGTGGTCTTTTGTCTGTCGACAAATATCTAAACAAAAATCATTCTTTTTCGCATAAACTCTTTTTAAAATTTATTTGTCATTAAAAAAATAAACTAGCAGCTTTTTAACACACTTGCGTTATTTATGCGTGTAGTAATTGCCAAAACAGATTATCTGAATTATTCACGGCACTTGCAGCTCATAACTGAAAGGAATAATAAAAGTTTTATTCTTTTATTATTTCTGTAGCAATATTATACGTATCAACTTTTCAATATCAAAGGAAATCAAGCATTATGCAAATGAAAACACTTTTTCATGAATTTTTACAATTTTTTCGAAAGATATGTTCCGGAAACAGACAAGAAATGTGAAGTAATTAAAGCAATTGCGTAAAGAGTAACTGATAAATGACATAAGTAACATTATTATAGTAATAATTATAACGATAGTTACTTACCGTATAGTTATAAAGCCTTGTTCGTCATTTACTTTCTTTGCTTTAACTATATACTAGAACTGTTCTGTGAGGAAGTTAACGCAAATTCTGTTTCCACTAGATTATGTTTCTTATCGGTATCTTCAATATATTTATTTCACGACAGTCACAACAAGTATTATTATATTAGTCCGCACATAGAAGAATTCAATCACAATTTATTCCATAACATGTAATTGAATCATGAGCAAAAACTAAATTGAGACAATTGTGTATCAGGAGGTTTACAGAAAAACTGCATTCTCCTGTGTGATACATATAGTGTGTGGGTGAATGGGGTTAACTGTAATGGCGTTTGCATTAAGTGGTTAGCCGAATGAAGAGTATAGGAGTGAATGGAAAGATTGGTAAAGGAAAGAAAGAAGAAATTGAAGGAGGAGTAATTCTGAAGGGATTTGCGTGTTTTTACCTTTTCTTGTTTCTACAAGATTGCATTGCATTTAGTTATACTTAGCTACTAATTAGCTTTCGGACCACATAAATAGCATACAGCGCAGGATTGGCCATGAACACACAATTCTTGGTTTCTGGAAAGTTCGGACACTTCAGTATCAGAAGACGAAGCTTCTATTTGTATTTTGCTTGTTAGAAATGTTTGGGACGGTAGATTTAGCATTCACACTTTAGGTACATATTGACAGTTAGGAAGGAGATGAACAGATTTCTGAAGCTGTATGTAGGAGATATGATCGATCGATATTAAAGGATAGGGATAAATGTGCATATTATATTACACCCCCGTCAGGGTTACCAGATTTTCTTCAACGAATTTAAGTATCCTGGCCAAAAAATAGCCACTTACCAACCTGCGCCCCTCGGGCGCGTCTTGGTAAATGCTTTCAAATATCATACAACCGTATTTGGCGCTATCATATGAGTGCAGCTAACAAAGTTACGGTTTTTTGATGAAATACAAGCAAAAATAAGTTAATTACGTATCTTGAAATAAATATTATTGCATATTACATGATATATGAAGGAGGAAATCAAGAGAAAATACCGTTTCGCGCGAAGCGCGAGAAATTTTTGAAATTCAATTTCAAAACTGATGAATAAAGACTTAACGAATTTTGAGTAATTTAGCTTTAACGGTTTAGTGACATAGTTGAGGAAGAGAGGTTTGTTATTTATACCCCACTTATAAGTTTTAATATATTTATTTTTGCAATTGGAAAACAATTTTGACTATTAAACTGGAGTTAAAGAGAAAAAATACTTAAATTCGCGAGAAAATTTCAGATAGTCAACGCATCTGAATGATAACAAATGGTGTTCTAATATTAAAGGACTTCAAGCTATTTTACTGTTTTCGGGTTTAGCTGATTTAAGTATATTTAAGCATAATTTAAGTACTTTAAAATACTTACCGGTATTTTAAGTATAGGGCCCAATTTAAGTATTATACTTGCCATTTAAGTATACATGGTAACCCTGACCCCCGTCGTTGCATAATAATATGCTCTTCGCAGTTCCCCATATTTAAGGCATTGACTTTTATGATGTTCTATTTATGAAGAATTATTTTAGATTATCATGAAAGTATGAAAGATGATTTTTATGAAAGTGAAGGCAAGCAAATGTTATAGAATCAAATGATGCCAATTTTTTATGATGATTATTTTCTTCAAATAAATTAAAATACTAGTCAAATTGTCTAATTTACCTCTACCTTCTTCAACCGATTATTGTGTAATGCATCCATTTTTCCATTAAAGAATAACTTTTTTATTTATTTAATTAAATCGTTTTTTCTGTTTAAAGACATTTACTTTACATTTAAAGTTTGCATGTCATTTTAAATTTACAACCCCTTCGGTTCTAATTATGGTTAACTTAAAATATTAATTTCCGTTAAATAAAATTATATCATTTAAATATTTGTATTTTATTGTTCCACAACATACCCATTTATAACAATCTAATAGGTTCTAATCTCTACGGATTCTGTAGTGTGGTGTCGTATGTGAAATATTTATTTACACATATTGAGATATTTATTCAATAGATTTATTGATTTATTTATGGATTCTGGTGTGCTTTAAATATTCCGACTTACTTGGAAATTGCATTTGGCATACCTTTGACATATCCAACATTTAAAACGTCTTTCTCCAGAGTGAATTTGTTGATTTTCCAAAAAATCCCTTTTGGCATTCCCAACCTCTAAACAGTTTTTCTCCATGATGAAATGTAACATCGAGTAATGTTTGATGGCACAGAAAACATTTATGATCTTTTCTACGTGTGTGTGTTAGTGGGAGAGTGCAAATTTACTATTAAAGAGTAAAGCGCACTACCGCTCAAGCCGCGAGGACTTACTTGCAGTGGCTCCCGTGACAAGTTAATACCCGACCGTAGTCACGTCGAAAGCATCTTGTATATAATCAAAGCATATAGACGACAATGAAAGTGATTGCGGTCACTAATTCTACTCGATTTTGAATAAACAAAAACTTTAAAACATGAATCAGACACCTGTGTAACAGGAGGGGTACCTAAAAGCTATTATATTAATAGTTAATGTAATTTTAATTAATTCAGTTGATTCCTCTGACGTCGTGCGGAAGGATCTGTATGAAAAATAAAAGATTAGTTTAATTATTCTCAAATAGCTTTATTGAACTCGAAATTAACAAATTTAGCATTTGATTTATATTAATTTTTCATCTGGCACTTGGCGATTTTTTATTAATTATTTTTGCTCTCTGACTGCAAGCGAGCAGGAGAGATGAAACAGAGTATTATTGTTGGCTCTGACAAACATCAGAAATTCCTGCACTACATGGAAGTAGCACAGAAAATAGGAAGGGTTATCACTAGGACATGGAATCGTGCGGAAGACTCTCCACTGCCATGCCGTATCAAAACCTGGGTTTTTTTGCAATCTGCGAAAAAAAATCACTGAAGTTAAGCGTAATTTTAGCAAAAATTTGTATGGAAATGACCGCCTGTTTGAAATCCTCGTCCAACCAACCCTGTAGGGGTGATTGTGGGTTTTCCACAACAGGGTTACTGTCACCTTCTGGAAAAAATTGGGCTAAATCCTAGTATACCGACGCTCAACTAAATAGACCAATATATAGCTAGTTATGGTAAGAAAGTTATGGTCGGTTAAAGTTGAAAATATGACTATTTCGATGCCTATATTTTTAGAAAACGAAGAGTTACAAGTTCTTTATGACATCGTTGTTTTCATCTTCATGGTGAATTTACTTGTAAATATGGCAACGTAGCTAATAACAACATGCAGGTTTGGTTTTGTAAAATTCTAAATTGCACTAACTTCTATGTTAAAAAAAAGCTAATTGTGACCACGTGCGTTCCAAGTTTAAAGGTTTGGTTTTGTAAAATTCTAAATTGCACCAACTTCTATGTTTAAAAAAATGCTAATTGTGACCACGTTCCATGTTTAATTTTCATCAATATTAATTAGGTTTAGGCTTTAAAAAAATGCTAATTGTGACCACGTCCCATGTTCGATTTTCATCAATTTTAATTAGGTTTAGGCTTTAAAAAATGCTAATTGTGACCATGTCCCATGTTCGATTTCCATCAATTTTAATTAGGTTTAGGTTTTAAAAAAATGCTAATTGTGACCACGTCCCATGTTCGATTTCCATCAATTTAAATTAGGTTAGGTTTTAAAAAAATGCTAATTGTGACCTCGTTCCATGTTTAATTTTCATCAATATTAATTAGGTTGAGGCTTTAAAAAAATGCTAATTGTGACCACGTCCCATGTTCGATTTCCATCAATTTTAATTAGGTTTAGGTTTTAAAAAAATGCTAATTGTGACCACGTTCCATGTTTAATTTTCATCAATATTAATTAGGTTGAGGCTTTAAAAAATGCTAATTGTGACCACGTCCCATGTTCGATTTCCATCAATTTTAATTAGGTTTAGGTTTTAAAAAAATGCTAATTGTGACCACGTCCCATGTTCGATTTCCATCAATTTAAATTAGGTTAGGTTTTAAAAAAATGCTAATTGTGACCTCGTTCCATGTTTAATTTTCATCAATATTAATTAGGTTGAGGCTTTAAAAAAATGCTAATTGTGACCACGTCCCATGTTCGATTTCCATCAATTTTAATTAGGTTTAGGTTTTAAAAAACTGCTAATTGTGACCACGTTCCATGTTTAATTTTCATCAATATTAATTAGGTTGAGGCTTTAAAAAACGCTAATTGTGACCACGTCCCATGTTCGATTTCCATCAATTTAAATTAGGTTAGGTTTTAAAAAAATGCTAATTGTGACCACGTTCCATGTTTAATTTTCATCAATATTAATTAGGTTGAGGCTTTAAAAAAACGCTAATTGTGACCACGTCCCATGTTCGATTTCCATCAATTTTAATTAGGTTAGGTTTTAAAAAAATGCTAATTGTGACCACGTCCCATATTCGATTTCCATCAATTTTAATTAGGTTAGGTTTTAAAAAAATGCTAATTGTAACCACGTCCCATGTTCGATTTCCATCAATTTTAATTAGGTTAGGTTTAAAAAAATGCTAATTGTGACCGCGTGCCCTTAACTAATTCAAAAATGATGAAAATTGAAGTTAGAACAATGAAAAAATTCAAAATAGAAGATAAAGTTACGTTGCCATAGTTACAAGTAAATTCACCATGAAGATGAAAACAACGATGTCCTAAAGAACTTGTAACTCTTCGTTTTCTAAAAATATAGGCATCGAAATAGTCATATTTTCAACTTTAACCGACCATAACTTTCTTATTTGGGGGATTGCCCCAAAAACCAATACCATATTCGGGATGTACTCGACGAGATCTTTCGAATGAGCTATATATCGGTCTATTCCCTTGAGCGTTGGTATACTAGGAATGTTCCAAAAATTGATTAATTTTTTCTATTATCCACATCGCTGTGTCTGGATTAGCACAAGCATATATAATATAACCTCCTTGAACTTTCCTTGTTCCGGTTTGGATGGCGAAGCTAAGGTCAGCTGTCTCGCCGATCTGTTTATCAAGATATTTTCTGACCTTTTCAGCCAGTGATAGAGGAATTTCTACCAGACTGTCAACTCGACATGTAATAGTTACATTGGTACAGTCTGGTGTGGAAACTCTTTTATTTGGGGGTTTGTTTAGAGGTGAAGAAAAATTAGGTCTTTTTCTAGAGGCAGCTCTCCTTGGAGCAGAAGGAGGAGGCATTAGAATTGTATCCCCCCTATGTAGCCAATTCCTCTGCCTCTGTGCCTTACTTTGATTATTTTTTTTGACTGTTTGCCATTTTCGTCCTAATGGGGGAAATTCCACTTCCTTCGGAGATGCGGTGTCAGCTGCCGTCATTGAAGGATTTTCTTCTATTTTGCTGTTCTCTAATAGGTCAGAAAGACCTGGTGATCGCAATTCCTCGATCTCCTCATCGTCGTCCTTAAGGATGTCATCTTCGCTTTCGGCGACCTCATTTGACCAGGAGTCAGCAAGTGAGCCGAAGCCCTCTGGGTTCCTAAGAACTTTCTCAGTAGTATTGGGGGGCCTAAAAATATGGTATAAATATTAAATTAAATTTATAATTATTGATAATTAGATACGGTAGCTAGGAAGTAAATCCTTTAGTTGCCATATATGAATCATTATTTAATGATTAAGAATTATATCTACGGAATATGGGTTTTATACTCCTGGTTATAAATAAAAAACATAATGTTTTAGGGTTTACTTACTTCATTAGAAGAAAATGATTGAAATTAGCCAAGGGAAGTAGTTATGTGCTTTAGCTGTCTTCAGTTCCAACAAGAGAGTAGTTGAGTAGTTCAGTAGTTGCAAAGTGTGCTTACCGAGCCATACTACCTTAACTTGCCTGCATGGAAGAAGGAACAGCTGCGGAAGCTTCCAGAAGCTTCTGCAACCTCGTGGTTTTGGTTAGTTATAAAATATTTTAAAATATTGTAAATTGAGTAAATTAAGATTCAATTTCACTAGACATATTTGTCAATGACAAGATGCGCCTGTGTTATATCCACTAAATCTAACGAAATAGTAGCTAAGTTTATAAAAATTAAGATTAAGTATATCAGGACGGTGCGGACATTCTATAGATGTCCTTCTTGCACGAGAGCGCGAGGCCGACCTCATCTTTTCTACGTGGTCGCTGTTGTGGTGTGTGATTTCTCCATTGATTATTTGGAAGATGCTCGTACTGAGTCCAAGAATATGGATTTAGAGAAGAAATGCTGTTAGACGACTCTCCAAAGTCTCCAAACACTTTCATAAATTTTTTCTTAATCCGCGATAAACTAAAGTAAGCCAAAATCTGTAGTTTAATTGGTACTCTTCATTATATATATATTAAGCTGCTTTGGAAAAGCGACACAAATATATTTAGTTCCTTGATAACTAGCCAGCAACTTCGGTGTAATTTTTGATGATTTATAAACCTATTGTGAGCTTAAATGGAGAAATAATTCTTCTGACAAGTGATTACCGTCCTTCACAGCTCTTTAATCAATCACTAAAAGCACTAGAATTACGAAAATACTAGTTTTACTTCAAATATTGCAATTCATTTTCTTAACCATCGAATAATTGAATTCATTTGAAAACCAAACAAAGAAAGTTTAATACTGGCGAATGTAATCTATACCTTTTCTAAAACGATGGTCTTTCCTATAAGATTTGGTTATATAATTTGACATATCAACAATGCTCATGATTATTTTCCATTGAAGAGTTAAAATAAAATATAACATTTCAAAATAGTTGAATAATGAATAAAATCAACGAAAATGATAGCTTCTAATTTAGTTAGTTAATAAAAAGTAAATTTTGATAGCCGTTAGTTAGATTACTTCCAATTAAATGTCCAAGAGATTGTAAATATTCAAACTGCATGTACCAAGGTGTTTATCAAGAAATCATTTTATGATCTTCTAAGGTATAAAAATAACGGACGCCACGCTATGTGAAGTGTTATTTTGTATGGACAATTAACACAAAGTTTAATACAATTATATCAGCAAAATCGTTACTCTTTACTAATTCTGAA
Source organism: Tomocerus qinae (assembly GCA_020055645.1). Taxonomy (NCBI): domain Eukaryota; kingdom Metazoa; phylum Arthropoda; class Collembola; order Entomobryomorpha; family Tomoceridae; genus Tomocerus; species Tomocerus qinae. The sequence continues at coordinate 46,468,480 of CM034546.1, read as the reverse complement.
TTTAAATCGTATTATAATATATGATGTAAGGAGTGTCCTACAAACACGTTCGTCAACCCCTTACCAGCCATTCCGCACTCCAAATACACCACATTAACCACTTCCATTCCCTTCTATCCAAATGAACCGAACCTTTATAAGTCCTGACACCAGAAAATAACTCCAGTTCTCTCAGACTCGCGACACGATTCACTTCTCTTTCCTAATTACTCCCAACAACCTTTACTGTAATAATATGGGCTCTAATATGTAATAATATGTAATAATAAGTCGTGCAGTCCAATAAACCTACTCTGACTTGTACACTCCAACCTTTATTCACCGAATTGGCATATCCATGTCTCACCTCATCTCTTCATCTCATCATATCCTGTAGCTCAGATCCCGAACTTAGCAGGTTTGCTGTCCCTTTGTCCTAACATTGGAAGCCAAAACCTTTACAATGAATCCCAAGAACAAACAAATCTCATGGATATATCATATACCGTAATACTTAAGTCATAATGAGGAAACTCTGCTGAAAAGATTTACTGGGCGGGGGGTAGATCGAAAGGTGGAATAGCGGAGAAAGAAATGGAGGGAGGAGTAAATCTGTAGTGTTCTTATTTGTGTAAAAGGTTGCATATCTGTCTAGTTTAGCATTTTGGCTAAAATTAGCTTTCGAACCGCATAAAAATCTTAGTTTTTTGCACTTTTACTTCAGTAGACATAATCCCTAACCTAATACTGGAAATCTGTGATTTCGGAATCACTTGACTTAAACAATCGCAGAAAGGAAAAAGATAATATGAGCGGACTTCGACTGAGATGGACAGTAGTGGTTATTTGTTACCATTAAACACTCAAACCAATAACAATATTTATCAATTTAAGCGTTCTTAACTCTTTAGTCGTAATTCTCTTCATTAGACTCTTGTATTTTTCTGTGTTTATAAATACATGTTGGATATGTTGCAAGATGACTGTTGGGTGAACTGTCGACTTCGTTTTTACTTATTTTAATAATATGATTGGATGATATTTGGGCTTCCGGTGGTCCAACTAATCAGCATTTTGTCACAATATCTGTCAAAGGCGCTAGCAGTATATTATAATGTCCAGTGTGCCTCGTTTCGGGTCAACAGACGAACATCATTTAATATTTTCTCAAACTTATTATGGTTAATTATTATTTAGTTAATATGAGTAATTTACAGGCTCATTCATTAAAATTACCTGTAAATTACTAATATATCGTTTTTCATATTTTATGTGATATTGGGAATTACTTTATAATAATGAAGACAATAAATTTTCATTGTAAATTGTAAGCAATTTTATTTTGTAGCTTACAAACAAAGCAAAGCAAATAGACCTCTTACCATTGCTTCGTAGTTCGTAACAATCAGTAATGTGTCGTGAGACCACACGTGTACGTCGCACAGGTATATATGTACGTTTGCCTCGAAAAGGGGGACAAGTCGATTATGATATTTGCAAATTTTGAAAATGTTGCTATGCGTTAAGCATTTTGCAAAAAATTATTGATTTTCAAGGGTTTCTGACTTGGAAATATATCATTCTCACCTAGGATATTAATACCACCAATGATTCTTCAATATCTATTTTGAGCAAATCTGTTGTTATCTAGTGCTACTTGTCAGGGACCTCTGTTCCCGTTTCTCCGTAGATAGTAAATTTCAGAATTGCAAAATATTTAGCCTTACGGTCCTTGTCCTTTTATAGATTACGCATACGGAATAATAAACTAACTGCAAGTCCTAACAGAAAGCTCGCCAGACTGCGTGACCGTGATAGGTGAATAGTGGAATTAGATTAAACTTGACAGAATAATGACTATGAAAATGAAGAAAATTTGAAGGTAGATTAAAAATGACTATAAAAATGAACAAAAATTGAAAGTAGATTAATAATGACTATGAAAATGAACAAAATTGAAGGTAGATTAATAATTACTATGAAAATGAATAAAATTTGAAGGTAGATTAATAATAACATCAATGGAGCAGAAATTAAAAGTAAATAATATTGAAAATCAAAATGAAATGAATTTTAAAGTAGATTAATATTGACTATAAACAGGCGAGCTAAAATTATATGAAATTGAAAGTAGATCGACATTAACTATCAAAATGAACAGAAACTAAAAGGAAATTATTGATTACGAAAACCAACAAATTTAAGCAAATTAAAGGAACAGTGATATTGAGTATTAAAATCAAAAAAACAAAATGAGTTACTATTGACAATCAAAATTAAATCCCACTAACAAAGTCAGAAGAAACAGTTAATGTTTCATTTCGTTCTTATGACGATTTTAGTCGCTTTACTACAAAATATCACTTGAACTTTTCAATGCCCATTTTTCCCTTTGACTATCAAAATGAAGACAAAGTAAGTGCTCGGTATCTCGGCAACCTATGGACCGATTTTGACCAAAATCTATATAGTTTGTTATAGGTCTACATGTTTCAGCCAAGTTTGATTAAAATCCGTAATGTTCAAGAATTATGGTGTTAACAAACGAAAGGTGAGAGTGCTGTACTATTAGCTATAGTTTACTTTTGGGGATCTAAAATGATTCAAAATGCTTGGTAACAACAGCGTGTTCTTTAAAAAATTATTTGACTCTTTATACCCTGAATGGGGAAGTTGCTATTAATTACCAGTAATGTAAAATAGCAATAGTTAAAACTTTTTGGAGAAAATTGGAGTGAACACTGGACCGAAAAACACAGATTGGTACCATCTGAAAGGAAATAATCTCCGTTACAATTTCCTACCGAATTTTGATGTTATTGCTTAGTTTTGGAGTAATTTAATATTTGATCACCTAAAGACCAAAAAGGTAACATATTGAATACTGACAGTAAAACAGCAAATACTAACATCAAAATCCGGTAAGAAAATTTGTAGATGAGAATTATTGTTTTCGGACTGTACCAATTGTGTGGTTTTCGGTTAAATAATATTCTAAAATTCTCACCAGATTTGCTAAAAAAGATAATGGGCAATGTGATGGTAGGGGCATGGTTTGAGTAACCATGCACTCGTATACGTTATAATATACAACAATTACAAAATTAAATTAACCCAATTTTTTTAAAGCGACAGTTTGTTGGTGAAAACCAAGGAATATAGAATAAAATATTATAAAAAGGAATGGCAGATTATTCGATTTATTGGGGTTTCGGAACAAGTGAAAATGTGTGGAAAATTTTCATGACTACAGCCGATCCCTAATTCCCCCCACTTGGGGATCCCTATTTAAATACACACTCGCCAATGACGTCATTGGCGAGCTCTTCCCACCCACTTTTAATTTTTTCATTTTTCCATAGGGATCTGTCTCGGGTTGTGGAAAACCGAAACCCTGTGTCAATTTACTCTAAAAAATACCCTAGTTACGTAATTAAAAATATCATAATCGACTTGTCTCCCTTTTCGACGAATTCGTCGTAGACTGGGAGGGAAAGGTGACTGGGAGGGATATAATGTCCCTCTCCGTCTAGACTGGGAGGGATAGCTCTGTACCGCTAGCGGTACCGAACCATGAGGTTTCCGACTGGGAGGGATAGGTTGTAAAGGATTGATATGAATGATTCTACGTGTATAAGTGCCACAACAATCGCAGATTTTAGATTACTCTTACATGTTTTATTCACTGTAATCATTATTTTCTATAATATTCATAAATGTTAAGTATATTGCATTCTTTGTATGTCATAATTTATTACTATCTCAGATTTTAGGTTACTCTTACATTTTTTATTTATTGTAATTTGTAATCCTTATTTTCAATAATATTATTAAATATTAATTATAATATTGGACTTTTTGTATCAGTCATAATTAAATCATAATTTATTAAGTCAAGATTGGAATTCAAATGGTTAAGTATGTTACACTGCTATGCTACGTTTTTTGGCAGTAAAGTAAGTCTAAGAGCGTGTGGAAGTATCACTTTCAGCAAGGTTTACATTTACTATGAAGAGCTATAAGCTGAATTACATAGAGGTTGCTGTTTTGTGGGAAGTTAGGGAAGTGAGTTTCATTTAAATTTACTTTTTCAATAAGACAAAATGGAATTTCCGTAATAGCAGCGTAATCTACTTTACCATTTGACTGTCAATCTTGACTTAATAATTTATGATTTAATTATCACTGATACAAAAAGGGCAATATACTGAATATTTATAAATATTATAGAAAATAATGATTACAATGAATAAAACATGTAAGAGTAACCTAAAATCTGCGATAGTTGTGGCACTTATACACATAGAATCATTCATATCAATCCTTTACAACCTATCCCTCCCAGTCGGAAACCTCATGGTTCGGTACCGCTAGCGGTACAGAGCTATCCCACCCAGTCTAGACGGAGAGGGACATTATATCCCTCCCAGTCACCTTTCCCTCCCAGTCTACGACATATATACCTGTACCTACCATACCTGACCATACCATTGTATCAGGACAATGAAGAGATAATTTTGTTACATTGTCGCAGCCATGATAATAAAATGGCTTGTTACTTTATAGAGCAGCCATGATTCATGATAAAATGGCTTGTTACGTTGTAATATTAAGCAGACGATATATAGTTCTGTTTCATATTTAAGCCCAAATACATTTCACAAAGTAAGTCACAAAAGTCATACAAGTCACACAAGTCATAAGTCACAAAGTCAGTTGAATAAAACAAAATATTCCTATGTAATATCACACTTAGCAATGCTTATGATATGTTAAAACCGTTTTATAGGAGTAATACCATTCGTATTCCTGGAAGTTGTAAGTATCATTGTATCTCTACCGACTTTCGGGCTGTTTGTGTTTGCTTATGATTATTTTATTCAACACCCGGCTTACATCGAATGGATACTTGAATACAGGTTCCAAGTATACATATATTCAGTGACAGTGTGTCACTTATGACAGGGTTGTAGATTCTTCCTTTTTCGTATATACCATTTTTTGAAAGCCACCTAAACTAATAGCTACCCGCCGTCAGTTATGCTTTCGAGAGATGTGAATGAGTGTGTAAAAATAAGGACTGAATTAAATGTGTAAAAGACTGAATTGTGGCAGGAATATTAAAGACATTTATTTTAAATTAAAAAGAAAACTGGGCAAAATAATACAAAAATGTACGCCAACGAATTCTCTCTTGTCTCTTCAGATCAAATTAAACAACGAACTCTTAAAAACGGAATGCTCTTGACCACCGAGTCTTTTCTTGCTTTTATACACTCGGTAGTCGTACTAAAACACAACATACAACATAATATTGCTACATAATATCAAGCACAGTAAGCAACAAACAACAATTCTGTTTCCCTCCCTGAACCACGAAGTCCACGGAACTCGCTTAGCTTAGCTTAAGTACATATTCTAATATATTAATCTCTAACGGTAAAATGACTTAACATAAATTTCTTAGAATTTCCTTCTATAAATGAGTAGGCACACATACAAATAGTACACACGTAAATACATTCTAAAAATAACAAATATAAATATTTTAGTCATATCCAAATGAACATAAAATGCTGACACTTTTAACACTCCCACCATCTTTTGTGAGAGCAACGATCAAAAGATAAAATTAAGTGTCACATACAAGTTATTCATTACATCAATTGTAAATTATAAAATAATAACATTAAATGGTAAAATCATGACTTAAAAAAATCTGTCTGTTTCACAACTCTGCCATAACGGGTTCTCTTTACATTATCATCAGGCTCAATACTTTCTATATCAATACATACCGGAAGATGTTCTGACTGAGTCACTTCTAACGGAAATAAACGTTGTAAAGGACGAAGAAGTGTACCAGTTGCAGTCTTGACCTTTGCCACCCGTGAGATGCCATCGCTTCCAGGTAGTAGCTTCTCAATTTTCGCCAACGGCCACCCATGTCGCTTTTTATTGTCGCTGCCAACCAGTACCACGTCTCCAACCATGAATTCTTCAGGCTTCCGTCTCTTCCCTCGGTGTACTAACTGAGCTAGATATTCGGTTCTGAAGCAGGATTGTCATCTCGGTTAGTCAACTTCGTTGTTACACGCAATAACCCATCGTCATACTTCGTTACTTTTAGCCCCATAATAATTAATGCTGACTCGGAGACGGGAAAAACTTCGTTTTGCACAAGCCTGACCATACGTCGCTCTGCTATCTCCAGCTCTTCTCCAGTCAGTTCACCTCTTGCATGGCTAATCTTTCGACTTTTTTCGACGAATCGTAACAACCAACAAAATACACGTAAATTAGACGAAAATCGTGAATATCTTTTTACGTACCAGGGTGTAGTAGTGGTCATGGTTGAGAGCACTACAGCCGACTTTCTTAACTCTTGTTTGACATCATCTTCGACTGGAGCCGCAACTTCCATAGGCCACTCGTCATGGGGTCGGAGGAGCCACTCCGGGCCTTCCCACCATTTACTTCTCAACAATTCATCTGCGGTACAGCCTCTGGATGGAAGATCGGCAGGGTTTAAAATTCCAGGGACATATCTCCAACTGTTAGCCTCTGTTAAATCGAGAATCTCCCTAACCCGATTTCCAACAAAGGTCCCCCACTCGTCATTCCTTTTGATCCAAGCCAGAGCCGTGGCTGAATCACTCCACAAATAAATTGGTGTATTTTTGACTTCAATAGCCTCTTGAATTGACCTCAACAGTCGCGCTGAAATCGTACAGGCCATAAGTTCTAATCTTGGTATTGAAAGTTTCTTTAAAGGTGCAACACGGGACTTCGCTTGTAGTAAATGTACTGAAACACCTTCCTCTGTTTGTACTCGGATGAACGCCGCTGTGGCATAGGCAAATTGACTCGCATCTCCAAAAATATGAATTTCTTCGTTTCGAAATGTTCGTCGGATCCATCGCGGTATAGTCACCTTCCCCAAAACATCTGATTGCTGATGCCAATCACAAAACTGTTGCTGTAAATCTCCAGGCAGTTCTGAGTCCCACATGTCTTCACTCCCCTTTTTCTTCCCAGTTGTCGTCTGATGATCAAGTTCCCATGACTTCTGTAAGAGTATCTTCGGAGAGAGTAGGGCTGGACAAAGAAATCCCAAAGGATCGAAAACTTGCTGAACTCTGGAAAGAATGGCACGTCTGGTTATCTTCTCCGGGAGTTCCTTCTTTTCTAAAAATGCGCATCGTAAATTGTCCCCTCTCTTATCCCACTGATAGCCGAGGACATTGGTCAGTTCTTGAAGAAGTTCACCACTGCCTGACGACAATCCGCACTTCCCGCTAGTGGGCAAGCCGACTCCGCCATCATCCCCAATGGTGCACTCCCACTGACACAATTCCATTTTCGCTTCTGCTAAAATCTCAGTGGCGACAGAGCGGAAGACATCGTATTCGTCGTAAGAATCCAAAGACGTTATGAAGTTGTCCACATAAAATGATTGTAGCAGCTTCCGAGCAATATCTTTTCTTCCATCTTGAATTTTCTCTAGATGATATTCCAAAACTGCTTCTAATAAAAAAGGACTGCAATTAACACCAAATACCACTCTGCAATGCCTGAAGACAATAATTTTGCCCGATTCGGGACTCTCCCACCATAAGAATCGGAGATAGTTGCGATCATTTTCATTAGTCTCCAACATCAAAAATGCTTTGGTAATATCTGAAACTGCTCCCACTTTCTTCTCCCGGAATCGGTGAAAAACTGCAGGTATTCGCTCTAGCATGTTCGGGCCTTTTTCCAAACATTCGTTCAAAGATGGATTTCGCCCCGACTTGCAGCTAGCATCAAAAACAGGCCGTACTGGTGTAGTCAAACTAGTAGGCTTGAAAACTGGCCGATGTGGTAGGTAGTGATACCCCACTGACTCCTTCTCCTCCTGAACAATCTCAATAATGCCATTGTCCCTCCACATATTAAAAACTTTATCATAATCATCATACATACCAGCTGCCTTCAACTTACTAGTAGCAGACTGTAGTCGTGATTTTGCTAATTTGAAATTGTTAGGGATTTGCTGCGCACCATCAATCCAAGGAAGACGCACGGAGTAACGACCGTCTGGATTACAAGTCACTGTCCGTTGAAAAAACTGTTTAACCGCCACTTCTCTTTCTGCCTTCATTATGTGTTCTCCTTTCTCTTTTATGCCAAGCGCCTCCAGGCTCCAAAGTTGCTCAAGGGAAGAGTCATCCGAAACATGCATATTGATAATACTCATAGCCAGACCTGCTTCCAATTTAGGAGAAGAAGAAAGACTTCCCAACACCACCCATCCTAGCTTTGTTTCGATGGCGGTTAGTCCAGCGTCGATCTGATGTGTCTTGCCCGTCAACAATTTGCCAAACAAATCAGCTCCCACCAACAAATGCACTTCTTGGTCCCCATCAGCTTTCATGTCGGTAATCCAAATCTTCTTGGCCTTCATTTGCTTAAGCCATGGACCAGGAGGCAGTCGAGGGATATCTCCACAAATAATTTGTTTTTCTAGCACTGGCAGCTCGGTCATTCCACCTCCAATTCTGTTCTTTATGTTGACATGGAAAGCTCTGAGCATTTGCACTTCAGTTTGAATCCCTCCAAATAACGAATGGCTTATCTTCTCTTCTCGAACAGGACAAAGATTTAAGCTAACGACCGCTTTATTCGTCAAATAGGATCTTTGTGCTCCCGGATCATAGAGCGCCCGTACTTCCAGTTTTCTATCCCCATTAATTAATGTAGCCCGGAAAGTACCTAGTAAAACAGTGGAAGAACCAGCAAAATTAGCATTAAATTTCTTTACATCACCTGGCTTCTCTCCCTTGCCACTTGTATTTCCGTCCCTTTTGTATCTGGGTAGATCTGGACACATCATCGTAATATGCTTTTTCTCACAGACTAGGCATTTGACAACGGTTCGACAAGCTTTCGAAAAATGTCCCTTTCGCAGACAGAGGAGACATCCTTTTTTATTCTTGACTTCCTTTGTCTTCTCCTCTAGGGTCATACTTTGAGCACTCACGCATTTGTCGCTATCATGGGTCTTATCACAAAAGAGACAGGTACTCCTCTCTCCAACGTGCAGTCCAGCAACGGTAGTCGGATTTTCTTCCTGAATCTTTTCTTCATTTTTATGCAACATTTTCTTAAAGATCTTCGGTTTAGATTGGGCACTATTAGAAAATCCAGCTTGAGCAAGTGAAATACGCTGCTCACTCTGTACTTCGATTTGTAAAAATTCCATCAAATAATCTAAGCAAGTCTTCGGTGGATTTTCAGTACGCCCATCCTTCTTAGACAAAGAAGAACGTTGCCAGGCTCGTAGAGTCTCTACTGACAGACTTGATTCCACAAGAGGAAAAATCCAAGTTGCTGGGTCGGCATCTGCTAAATTCAGAGAGTTAAGGGAACGCAAATGAGATTGTAATTTAATTACCATTCGATCTAGCGGCAAACTATCCTTCTGCGTGACATTCCCAATGACTAGTTGTAGTAGCTCCCGGATGTAAACTTGTAGTAACAAACTCTCCCTCCCAAATCTTTCTTTTAAAGCTTCGATGGCTAAAGTGTAGTTAGCGGCTGAAGCTGGAAAACTGTTCACAATTTCAAACGCCTCGGTTCCCGGCTGCATTGCTTGCTTTAAGTAGTGAAACTTGTCACTATTATGCAGTGAGTTATCCTCGTCGATTTTGTGGAATTGAGCCCAGAACCCCAACCACTCCTTCAGCTCTCCACCGAACTTCTCCAATTCTATTTTCGGGAGTTTGAACTTCCGCTGTCCATTTCCGTTGACACTACGTCCTGTTACCTCTGACTGTGCACTATGCATACTTCCGTTGGGGCTTGGCGGTGTCACTGCAGATTGAATACGAGAGTTAATTTTTGCGATAGCCGTCCTAATCTTATCCTTATAGTCTTGACTCGCATCATATTCAGCATCCTCCTCGTCTTCTGTTGCATTATCCGCTCTCATTGCCTCCAAAATTCTTTCATCCAAGTCTGCAAGTACATCTTGAATTTCTTCCAATTTCTGCTTGCTGACTAACAATTGTACGTCATTCGGGTCAGCTTTGGCAAGTTCCGCATCTACTGAATTAATTGTAGTCGTTGCTCCTCTCCTTGGTTGTCTTCGCTGCTTCCTTAAGGCGTCCATTTCCTCAAAAATAATCAGTCACAAAAATTGAATCAATAATAGTCGATCAAAGTATTGGCCAGTCCTTGCCCCACCAAGATTTCGCACCAAACTTCCTTCTCGTGACTCAATAAATAAATTGACTGACCAAATACGCTCCCCGATGCCGGGGATAGGGCCCTCAAAGAGGCAAGACAGGTTTTCCAAGTAAGATCCAAAATTCCTCCACGTCAGGTCCAGGTCAATATCCTCACAAACTCATCACGTCGGGGTCACCAGATTTTGAAAGCCACCTAAACTAATAGCTACCCGCCGTCAGTTATGCTTTCGAGAGATGTGAATGAGTGTGTAAAAATAAGGACTGAATTAAATGTGTAAAAGACTGAATTGTGGCAGGAATATTAAAGACATTTATTTTAAATTAAAAAGAAAACTGGGCAAAATAATACAAAAATGTACGCCAACGAATTCTCTCTTGTCTCTTCAGATCAAATTAAACAACGAACTCTTAAAAACGGAATGCTCTTGACCACCGAGTCTTCTCTTGCTTTTATACACTCGGTAGTCGTACTAAAACACAACATACAACATAATATTGCTACATAATATCAAGCACAGTAAGCAACAAACAACAATTCTGTTTCCCTCCCTGAACCACGAAGTCCACGGAACTCGCTTAGCTTAGCTTAAGTACATATTCTAATATATTAATCTCTAACGGTAAAATGACTTAACATAAATTTCTTAGAATTTCCTTCTATAAATGAGTAGGCACACATACAAATAGTACACACGTAAATACATTCTAAAAATAACAAATATAAATATTTTAGTCATATCCAAATGAACATAAAATGCTGACACTTTTAACACCATTAAATAATTCATGCCGTAAATTCATGCAACTTCAATAACATTCTTGCAGTTTGTAATGTTTTAACTCTTAAATTGAAATTATATAACTAATTTTCCAAATATCCAATTTTTTAAAATGATAAATTTATTATTAACCGCTTAACTGCTTTTAAAACACCTTTTTACAATATTTATTTACAAAAAAGGAAAATGGGAATATATTACGTGATGGAGACAGGGCCGTCCCTAGGTTAAATGCCGCCCAGTGCAAAATAGAAAATGCCGCCCTTAATAAAAATTTTATTTCTGGTTAGCAATTTCTATTCTGGCCAGCAATTTTATTTCTGGGTCACATGTAGTAGTAATACACATTTTAAAATTAATTGAACTTAAAATTAATTATAATGCAATAATGCCACCTCTCTCTTTTCCCTAAAAAGGGACACTGTTTATTTCTGTTTATAATGGTAACTAAAGAGAAACAAAAATCCACAAAAATGCTTTTACATTATCGGCATTTGTAATTAAATTTCCAATAACAATTTCGGATACGGATGGTATGTTCATCAGTACCGTATTTAGAAGTCGATTTCGGAGGGGGCAATGATATAATAAGACTATATATTAGGTATATTAGCGAGAGGCGCGAAAAATTTTGGATTATTTTGTCTAAAATGAGTCAAAAATAGCCTAAAAATCACATAAAATCGCGCAAAGCGCGAATTTTTTGGTATTTTGAGAAAAAATTTACTTTTTTCTTGGATTTCGGGGTGTGCATTTGCCCCCAATGCCCCCCCTCAAAACGGCCTTGGTGTTGACATCTAAAGCAGATTACTTTTTGTTCAGAGTTTTCAGGGCAACTTTCTTCAGTACCGTCAATCTTTGGAACTTTTAAGTGCCCATAGTAATTCTTCTTCATGCTGTCTTTTCCGCCTATACTCGGCCCTAGACAATTTATCTGACCGTTTCTTTTGTGACATTAAAACTACATAAAACAGTTTACTTCTAAAATTATTTATATTAAAGACTTTAATGCTCTTGTTCTTTATTTGCCATTTTTAAATTCAATTAATCTAACTCAGTCTTTTGTTTTTGCGCTCATGTTTCATCACAGTAATCAATCATCACATTATTTTGGTCAGCTATAACAAATACAAGATCAAGGATTTCTTGCGACTAAAATATTTCTCTGTTTCCTATTCAGATTATAACATTCTACTCTATCCAGTATTTTAACTTTTCTAATTTCAACAAAGTGCCAAATTATATAGTCTACACCGAAAATTTTGCCGCCCTCTAAAATTTGCCGCCCAGTGCGGGTGCACGGGTGGCACATGCCTCGGGACGGCCCTGGATGGAGACAATAACAATAGTATAACATTTTAACGTTTATTTGAATTTTTGTATTACAAGATTTAAAAATGGAAGCTGAAAGTGTTACCCTAATAGTATTTAAAATTACCACTGTAAGGCCGATAAGACTGTAGATGTCCATGATAAAAATACATGATCATAATATCAGATCAGCTGCCTGTACGGGCACTGGCGGGTACGGGCACGGGCAGGCACAGACTTATCAAAACTACTCACGAGCGGGTACGGGAGGACACATGCTGATCAACGATTGTTACGGAGGGCACGGGCGGGTAGTGGCAGAGTAAGGTATGTTACGGGCAGGAAAATTTATGCTGCCTGTGGGCGCCCGTAACTACCCGTAAATATATTTATAGTGGAAAAACCCTAAAATCGTGTGCCCGACATGCGCCTGTATGGCCACGGGCCAATCAAGGATTCTCACGGGCGGTCAAGGGCAGGCATGGGCTCATTTGCTACGAGCACGGGCGGGCATGGGCTCATTTGCTATGAGCACGGGCGGGCATTGGCTCATTTGCTACGAGCACGGGCGGGCATGGGATCATTTGCTACGAGCACGGGCGGGCATGGGTTCATTTGCTACGAGCACGGGCGGGCATGGGCTCATTTGCTACGAGCACGGGCGGGCATGGGCTCATTTGCTACGAGCACGGGCGGGCGTGGGCTCATTTGCTACGAGCACGGGCGGGCATGGTCTCATTTGTTACGAGCGTGCACGGGCCTGAACATAGCAAAAATACAATTTGTACAAAAGCAGATGCGAGAAAAGAACTCCGTTCACCGTTCCGTATAGGATTTAGGAGAAAAGCCCCCCACGCACAGTTAGAATATAATGTGCTATGTATGTGGAGAGAAAGGTTTAGAAAGTGCGGGATAGTCAGGAATTTAATTTGTCAACATTTGTAAGAAGATGGTAAAAATTGAATGTACATAATCTACAATATTAAACTCTAAAATTCAAAATTGTTGAAAATCAGGCTGTAGAAAAAGATGAATCCTCAATATTTTCTGGGTGATTTTAACCAGTGCTTTTCGCACTGACTGCAATCAGAATTAGTAAAGTACATTTGCAGGACAGAAATTATTATTTATGATATTTTTGAAAATATTCCAAGCCGTTCAAGTAATTTATTTAAGTGTTGAAAATTCGTAAAATTCGTAACAGAAAGACGAAAAAATGGGAAGTATTTTAAAACATCGTTATAGTTCTGCCACACTCATTTCTGAAAAATGTTTTTTGTGCTGGAAAGTTTTGGACAGTGATGAAAAAACTAATTTGAATCAATTTTCGGCCAAGTATTTGAACAACTGCAGAAAATATCTGCATCCAAAAGTTTTAGAAAATTTTAGTAAAGAAATTCCCGTAAAGAGTAACACAAATGTTCCTCTTTGTGTCACATGCTACCAGTCCTCAGAAAAACTAGGCACTATCAGCGATGTTATGGAAGCTTTGGAAACTGAATTACAGGAAGTTGTACAGTCTTTCAATAGTCACATTTTCCTATTTAGAGATCGTAAAGAAACACCTGAAAATATTAATGAGGGAGTAGTATTACAGGTAAGTAACTAAACAGTTTATGGCAGGTCTGAATGTTGAATTTATTAGTACCTGACACCTGATATAATATTCAGTTATTTTTCAGTGAATTCATCGTTGATTCAAATTTTACTGACAGTTGCCTAGAACAACATGTAATAATTTAATATGAATCTGTTTAGAATGGCCTTCTCGTGGAACCCGACGTAAATTCAGATTCAGAAGACTTTTTTTCGCTCTCGGATACTCCAGAAATTCATGATGATGAAGCTGAAAATTGTAGTATTGATCAACCCACAGAATTCAATTCTAAGTTAACTAAAAAGAAAAGGCAGAATTCTAACTTGAAAGAAAATTCGATTATCTCCTTGGACCATGAATGCCGAGTTTCCTTAGAAAGTAAAGAAAAATTAAAAATATGTGTCGTTATTAAGGTCAAATCCTTTTTTATAGAGTAGCTATTGATTGAATGTTTACTCTCCAGGAATTGATGCAAATAAGGTTTGTCGGCCAGCTCCCCGCATTGCACCGGTACAGCAAAAAGTACTAATTCAATCTGTTGAAGTTCCTGAATCATCGAATATTGTCCAGTCATTTCTGCATTTAAGTGACTCGTAAGTTATTTTTTTATGGGAATAAGGAACGGATTTTGCCCTTGTTCTCATTTATGTTTTTTCTGTTTTAAATTCAAGGAATCCGTCCAGTTCTGAATTACTTGACTTTGACTTTGAGGATGAAAACATTGATATTAAATATGAATTGGTAACAGAAGAAACTGTAGAGGAAAAAAATAACGGCTCTGATGATCTATTTTGTAATAATGGTATGAAATTTTTAATGATAAAATTCAGAATTGTCAATAATCATTGCTAGTTATGAGCTAAAGTTATTCTAATACTTATGCACTTATACCCTTATGATGGCAGTATGTATAATGGCGAGTCAGAGGTTACTCCTAACTAACCCTTAGTCACAAAATAAAAATTTCTAAAATTTTACCTTAGTACTACCTAGGGTCGACTTTTTTGTATTGAAATAGCAATAGCTATGTAACTATTGGTAACTTACATGGTCGTCCATCGGGGTCACAATTTGGACTCGGACCGCGGTGTTACTCTAACCTGTCATTATGTAATGTATACTGCCGGGGCTGCCCTTAGAAAAGCGCTAGTCCTAGTATTATATTAGTTTATGTTTAGATGTTTAGAAATAACAATAATGGCTGAAGAGAACCTGTAGAGTTTCTAACAAGTCACTAACACACATAACACTACTTTCCACTCTGAAACTATGTACAGTAGAAAACAATTTCATCTCAAAATTCAGTTTACGACAATGACCCTAATTTAAATTAAAGCATAGGAATATTTTCTAGTCACCATATCATTTCTAATTCTACAATAATATGTATATACTTTTACAGGTGTCGAAAACAGAAGTGGACTCTCACAAAATGCATCTGTAAAGTTTCACAAAGAAATTCAAATTAAACTCACTCGTAAGTAATAACACTTGTCGACTAATATGTCATTTGTTATTTGGGAATTTGTGATTATGACTTCGATTTCATCAGTGATTTGTAACAGGACTCACACCGGAATGTATTAAAAAATATTCTGTACCTCAAAACGGCAGTCGTGACTTGAAAACTCCTAAACGAACGGCAGCTGTAAAGGCAGCTAAAAATATAAAAGTGTCTGATGAAGGATTCGCGGAATCCAGCGGCAACGACCCAGATTTCAAGTATGTTGTATGCTTAGTTATAAAAATACAGTTATTTCCATTGACACCATTTTTCAAGATGTTTAAATTATTTAGACTAACGGAAAATCTCAGCAACGACACCATCGATGAAAATAACCTGCCTGTTCAACTAAAGAAAAAGAGAATAAGACGTCGCCTTTCCAAACGTCCTTTAGGGTCAGATTTTAAAAAGAAACGCAGATCGCTCTATGCAATATATTCGACACCGGGCAATGCATTGCAGAAGAAAAAGAGAGAAGGTTTTATCTACCCTTGTATTAAATGTAAAGAAAAATTCAATTATTTGTACAAACTACGACTACACATGAGAAAAGAACACAGAGAAATGGCAGACCCAACCATTGGGTATACACTGAAATGTAAGAAATGCGATCGGAAATTTAAATCCCAGACGGCCTTAGAGATCCATATATCTAAAAGTCACGGAATAGGTATGGAAGATCGACCTACGGAATTCCCATGCACTCTTTGCGAAAAAAAGTACTCATACTTTAAGAACCTCAAAAGACACATGCTTGTACATTCTAAAGAAGAAGTTGTCATATGTGAATACTGCGACAAAAATTTTGGTACTACGAAGGCATTAAACTATCATCAAAGGATACATAAGAATGACTTCAATTTTCCATGCGACCTGTGCAAGAATAAGTGCAAAACTGAAAAAGATTTGGAAACCCACAAGCTTAGAGTTCACCAGAAAGAAAAAATTTTAAAAGAAAATGATAAAGGAATCCATTTTGAATGCAACGTTTGTAATCAAACTTTCAAGAAGGAAGACTCCGTTTACTTCTTGGATCATGTATCATTCCATTCAAATAATGAAAATCCTTTTAAATGCAAATTTTGTGACAAATCCTTTCCAACGAAAGTTTTACTACATAGACATCACGAAGAAAGTGAATGTTGCACGTGTAAACTCTGTGGACTTAAGTTAAAGACTCAACATGCGATAAACGAACATATGAAGTGCGTTCACAGTACAGAAAAGGTAATTTGTGACATTTGTGGTGCGTCTTTCAAAAGCCAAAAGTACTTTGGCAAACATAGATTAACACATGGGCCTAAATCAATTAGTTGTGACAAGTGTGATAAGAAATTCGTCACGACAGAAAAACTAAGAAGACACATTAATCGAATGCACAAGGAAAATCCACAATTATTTTGTGAATTTTGCGGGAAAGGTTTTGCAGCTATGTCCACATGGAAATTCAAAATACATATGCGCTCACACACTGGAGAAAAACCTTATAAATGTGACCTATGTGACGAAAAATTTGCAGATACAAAATCCCGTACCAGCCACAAACGAAGAATTCACGATGTTGATAAATTGGAATGCAAAGAATGTGGCAAGAAATTCAACGGACCCCATAACCTTACCTTACATATGCGAACCCATACCGGAGAAAAACCATATGCCTGTTCGTTTTGTCCCAAGCGGTTCAGCAGTAAACACAACATAACAACTCATTTACGATTTCATACGGGAGAAAAACCGTACAAATGCGACGGCTGCGGCAGCCAATTTTCTCGGAAAGATAACTTAAACACCCATTCTCGGAAATGTAATCAATAATATTATACAGTTCCATAGACCTGAAAATTTGCTATTTGTACATCATTTGTACTTAATATTTAACTTCATTAAAAAGTGCCTACTAGATCGTCTGGTAAAAATTACTTTCTAAAAAGTTTAAAAATTGACCATTTTAATTTTATCCAACCTCCTTTTTCAAAGTCGACAAACTCACAATGAAGTAGCGAGTGTCTATTTTTCCAACCAACGGTTCATGCATAGAAATTATGAAACCCTTAGTCTTACTTTCAACCAATTCAATCGGAAGTCATAAAAATACCTTTGTAGACTGTCGTCAATGCAACCTCTTTGGTACTATATGTTACGTTTCCTTATTTCAACCGACATTACAGGTTTAGGAAACAAACGCTGGTTGATCTTTTCAGACAGACAAATTCAGACATAATACGAATTCTGTATTCCCATGTAAGAGTAGTGAGTAGGGTAAACAACAGTCCTATGCTAGTTGTTGCTCATGTTGAGCTCCGAATGGAGCCGGGACAATAGCATTCGATTCTCTCTTCTCGACTGAGAGTTTTTGAGTTGGAGTAAGTTACTTTCACATTGTTTCCTGTTTTCATTATTATGCTCATGCACTCGACGATTCGACTATTTATATCTCTTCTCAGACTTTCAATTCAATTTATCCTGCCTGTATTCAACATATACCTCAGTGCACTTCACATCACTCCGTTCCGTACATAATTCCATTTCCATTTTTAGGGAAACTTCTAAAGAGCCACCGGAAGCCGGAGTTACATAACATCTCAGTGGTTAGTTGCTAGCTGGAAGAACTGGAGTTTGTCAACCTTTACGCTTATATCCTTTCGAGGGTTGTGATTTTTAGTGACATTAAGTGTGCTACATGGTAATTGCTTAACTCTTTTCTAAACTAACATTTTATAGAATGTAAACTTTGTCCACCATGCAAAAATTACACACATTTTAACAAGATTATAAACGTCAACAAGTAGAAAGGACAAATTTTTCAGCATTCCAAAATATTTCATCCAGTGTAATATTCATGGACAACATAAATCATGAGCTAAATATTTGAAGGGCTTTTAAAAGGTGCTTCTTTTCCAAGATATTAACCCTTGAACACTTCTTTGAAGCAATTTTATAATGTCGACCAACATTTGTGATAAAAAAAATGTTACAAAACACATTCGAGAGAAGGCTTAATGGAAACGTTCACTAAACATTTGCTCCTAACCAAACGTTCTATGATAATTAATAATATACTTAATGATATATTTCAGTGATTAACAATAATAAAACCATTTTTAAACAAATTTATCAAAAAAACTCAACATATTCATAATGATTAAAAAAATTTTAGAACAATCTCAAGGTATGGGAATAGTCGTTGAAGAAAATAAATCGTCTACATCTTCATCTTATCATTTTTCGTTGAAGAGAAATGCATTTGAAGAGGAATTTTGCAATGGATATGCAAATTTACTATATTCTGGAGATTTGGCTGACGTAACTCTAGCTTGTGATGGCCAACTTGTCAAAGCTCACAAAGCAATCTTGTCAATGTGCAGCCCATTCTTCAGGAAAGTATTTAGCGTAAGTTTCTAAAATAATAGCTAAAATTTAGCATAACAAATTGTAAAATTTTGTGGTATGGACCATATTGGAAGAAAATCTGTAGCACGTGGGTGTCAAAAATGTTTTGTATGAGTTTAGTATTTGCAAAGCAGACAGACGAACAAAACAGTCACCCATTCAATGCTATAATATTTCATAGACATAATACCTGGAAACCATGCAAGAGTCGCATCAGCATATCGTCTGCTTAACATTACAAAGTAACAAACCATTTTATCATGGCTGCTACGAAGTAACAAGCCATTTTATCATGACTGCGTCAAGGTAACAAACCTAACTCCTGATACAGTGGTTTGTTACATTGTCGCTGCCATGATAAAATGGCTTGTTACTTTGTAATGTTAAGCACAGACGATATCACATTTGTATTTATCTAAATAAAACGAGCGTGGGTATCCAGAACAAAAGATAGCCGTGTTTGCTTCGGCTTAGACACTGACATATTGACAGTGATATACCTAATATGCAACATGAATTTGAAAAGGTATTCACATACAAATGAATTCAGAAAGCATTCACCACCATGTGATGGGTGGTGCACCACCCACCTACTACTGTCATCGCTTATGTCATATATGTGTTTAGTTTAGCGTACGTTTACTGTACAGGGTCATCCATCACTAAAATCATTCCACCACGTGCAACCAAAACCAAAAACCAACAAAATCACCTTTTATCCATTTGTAGAGAATCTTCTTGTGGATCTAGTGAGCCTAATCTTGTCAAAATCGGTGAAAAGTGATGCAAAGATATTTTGATATTAAAAAATTTATATTTTCAGTTGCAAACTTTCTAAATCTCCGAATTTGCCCAGGTCCTGAAAAATATTATATGAAAAATTATCATGACTATAATATAAACGTAATCCAAATGTATGTACGGATGTTTGTATATTGTATGTCTGTGTGTACGGATGCTATGAAAGTTATTAGTCGGCCACCGAACAGTTATTTCAAAATGTATTAACAACAGTTTGGTTTATTTGCAAAAGATGCTAAATTCCAGCCAGATGGAACTTGGTTTTGTGCATATACGCTTGCGCGATGATGAAAGTCACTGTTGTGCGATGTGGTAGTTGAAACTTCTTCCTTCAATTAAGTGTACCGTGTCATGCCTATAATATAAACGTTATCGGAATGTTTGTATGTACGGATGTTTGTATGTACGCCATATATATAAAAACTATACTATAAATAATCTATATACAGCATTGTCTATACCGTAAATGTTAAATTTTCGTTCTTGTGATTGGAGGGAGTCATGATCGAGAGGAGCCCTTCTCCGTAATCTTTTTAACTGAACTGCAATACATTTACATACAGTGACTACAGCCGGTGACTAAAACCCCATCTTCATATGAGCATTTAAATATTTTAGCCATGTCATATGATTTTGATTGTAGTTTTCTTAATGTTTCATATGGATTATTTATATAGTTTATATATATTTGGTTTATTTGCTAAAGATGCTAAATTCCATCCAGATGGAACTTGGCTTTATGCATATACACACTTGCGCGGTGATAAAATTGAGGTAGTAGAAGAACTCTTTAAATTTAATATACCGCACCGTGACCTTATTTTATAAACAGGAAAGTTTAAAATTTGGCTATTCATATTACAACTATATTTTTTTCAATTCGCAAATGGTTTTAAGCTATTAGGAGGTTAAATTAAAAATGTTTTACGTCTTAAATAGAAAAGCTAAGTCCATTCTTAAATAGTAAATATTCAGAGCGGGATGAAGTGGTAAACATTTTTTTATTTCAAATTTGTACGTTTTGAATCTGCCACTTATGTGTTAAAGAGATTTATTATCATGAAATTATGACTTCTAATATGACGTCACAAACCGTGATGATAATAGGATTAGGAAGAGTATAAGTAGCCCTTAACAAGTTTAGGTGGGTGGATATTTATGAATATAGAATATTTCTTTAATGTGATGCCATTTTCGTTGGTCATAGTCATGAATGTCATGGAATTTGACATTTTCCTTGCATTGACACTATACATAAATGGTAGTATAATATGTAATTAGTTATTCCAAACCCGTAGTTAAAACTTTTTCTAAAACTTCACTTTATTACGACCAGGGGCCAATATTTTTGTGTTGGAATTGTATTGTGACTATCGGCACTTACTCTGGTCACCCATTAGGGTCACATTTTTGACTTGGGGTATAAAGTTACGTCTACGTTACTCTGACTCATCATTATGCATACTGCCAAGCATAGATGTAAGCATCCCATCCATTATACCCAACATCCCCATCCAGGTGTTTGAATTGGCTGAAAAGGATGTGTTGGTGATGGCTGTAATGGTTTAGCTTATTTGGATGTTGGTGATGGGTTGGATAAGATGTTCATCTTCTTGGGGTTTTGGTGATGAGTGATGATGGGATGGATGGGGTTGGTTCATTGCAATTGCATCTTATGTATTGGATGGGATGTTTACATACAACTTACATATATTTTGCTGCCAAGTGTTATTCTGTTTTACCCGACCAAGCAAATAAACTGCTTCCCCTCACGCACCAGGTGGGTGAGGGGAAGAAGTACATTCTACATACTTTCTTCGAGCTTGTGCCAGAGTTTATGTCACCAGAATAATTAATTTAGATTGAATTTTAGCTTAAATTATGTGTGTGGTTCTACATTATTACATTATATATGCTATATGCTTAATAATACTTATCCTCCAATGAATTGTCTATCCTTTAATCCTGGTTCTACGTAAACTGGTCTTTGTAAACTGGTCCTTTTGCAAAGAGTAATCTGGTCTTGGAGCATAAGTAAACTGGTTTTACAGCAGAAGTAAACTGGTCTTACAGCAGAAGTAAACTGGTCTTACAGCAGAAGTAAACTTGTCTGATTGCTATCATTTGTCTATAAATGTTAGATTTGGGTGCAAGTATCCCACATTTTTTTTTTAATTTTTAAAAAATTGCAATTAGAAGAGGATAAATAGTTCAAAGCAATGCCATTGGTTGACACATTCAGATGGAAAGGAAAGAAAACAAGGTATGTAAAGCTTGATGCTCAAATAAGAAGTACTATTGAAACCTACAACACCATACCCATCAAGCGCTACTGTTACACATTAGCATACCTTACGCTTGTAAAATCCAAAGTAAGTCAAAAGAAAAGAAACCGTAATTGAATAACTTGATGATGTAACACTAAACATTAAATGATATTACATAATTTTTTCGACTTATTGTTTTTTGATATAATTATTTTAATTTGTGTTTTGACATTGATTGATTTAATTGTAACAATAATCAATAAATAATAAATAATAGTAATAATAGAATTGTTTTGCATAGTATCATACTCTTTTGCTACAAGACCAGTTTATTTTTATAGAAAGACCAGTTTACTTATGGAGAAAGACCAGTTTACTTATGGAGAAAGACCAGTATACTTATGGAGAAAGACCAGTATACTTATGGAAAAAGACCAGTATACTTATGTAAAAAGACCAGTATACTTATGGAGAAAGACCAGTTGCAATTTTTCCAGAAAGACCAGTTTTCAAAGACCAGTTTACGGTACACCATTAATCCTAAACTAACCTATCCATTAATTAATAGAAATTTCTTCAAAGAATTTCACTTCTTTAATTACAAAACATTTTGTGAGTGCTAATATGCATCAATGTTGATGTATTATTGCATTATATTACCCTTAAACTCTTTGAGAGGTCTTCCTTAGCCAAAATAATGCCTTTAGCGACATCGGGGCCCTTGTCAGGTTTTGATTGCTACTTCAGACATTGAAATTCTTCACAATACCCAGTATTGACCTTTGACACCCAGCAGAGGTCACCGAAAGTGAAATACTTGATGTACAGTCAAAGTGTAGCTTTATAATCTCTATAATTTGAACCGAACAGATTGCCAAAAAAGTTTTTATTTCTGGTAAAACCTCGAAAAAGCCCACTTTTTGAAACTTTGTCCGGTCTTTTGAAATCGAAAAACTAAAACGTTACAGTTCTTTCAAAAAACGCCTGGAGATATATTTATGGCGGGTCTCCATACCAACTTTCATTAAAATCCATCCAGGGATTCAAAAGTTATTTTGCTTTCCTTTTTAAGAGGTCTTTTTGATATAACTACTAATAGGGTAAAAAATGATTTTTTTCCTGCAAGTTATTTGTTCCTATTCCTATTCCCCACAAGTAGAGAGAATAAAATGGTATTTTGGAAGCCATAGGGAAAATCATTCGCATATATCAAATAAAATCTGTCTTTAAAGGTCAATTTCTACAGAAATAAAGAAATAAATTTTTGTTTTTCAGGGAAATTCTTGCAAGCATCCCACTGTGATAATAACGGATATGAAATTGCGTGAGATGCAAAATATATTACATTTGATTTACTTTGGCCAGATCAGTGTGCAGAAACACGAAATCGACGTGTTTTTTGACGCTGTTGACAATCTTATAATCGGCGGTCTGGATAGTCAACTAATCACTAGCAAACCCCTTTGTAAAAATGTAAGTATCCTTTATGCTTTGTGAATTGTGACGTTAGTGCTTAATGGTATTTTTAACAATTATTATGTTTTGACAGGATATCATGGATAGAAATGGCCCCTGGACATCGCCACAAATGTTTTATGAAGAAAACCGATACTGTAAACGTGAAATACATAATACCGGCACCGGTCAAGGTTCAAGTAAATCATTCACTATTAGCACATATCTTCTACAGAGTCGCAGCGAATGAGGGGACATGCCTTCCCGAAATCGAAAAAATAATTTTTTATTCAAAGGCCACAATTTTTATCCTTTATAGTTCGTCGGGCCCAACCTGAATTTTTTTGGCTGCGGCCTGGTCTTTTATTACAAGATCTTTTTTTTTACTTTTTTGGATAATATTACTTTCAGGTTCTAATCTACTTGGTGATATAAAAACATATTTCAGGGTTAAAAAAAACCCACCGTTTTTAAGTTATGGCGGTTTTCTGCTCGTTCATCAAGAAATGATTTCTAAACTACCTCACCGATTTTCATGAAACCGGCGCCATTTTGCTATGAAATGCTTTCCTCACACGGCCTCTTTATTAATTTTTAAAGCTTAATTTTAATTTTTGTTTCCAAATTTTGAAAATAAAATAGAAAATGTTCGAATTTTTTTGCTATTTTGAGAATAAAATTATCTTTTTCTTGGATTTCGGGGAAGGGAGCCTTCAATATGACATGGCATGGCATTAGTATGAAATTAATCTTAAAACACGAGTGGATATAGTAGATTACTTTAGAGGTTGCACAAAAATACCTATCAATGTTATTATTTTAATTAGGTTACGTTAGGTCCCTCAAAAGCGGGAACTAGTATACCCTGTGTATTTTATGGCGCGATTTTTGAAATGTGCAACATTTGTCTTACTTCAACCATTATTTGCCCTAGTACTCGTAAAGTAAAATTTCGAGAAAACCCGTTTGAAAAATTTTCAATTATAAACATACGTCAACTAGTTCCATGACGGAAAAACTTGCACCTGTTTCGCCAGATGTCCGTGTTTCCGATGTATGAAAATTTAACATGGGATTAGTTAGCGCGTTTTATAATAAAAAATTATTTGATGGTCAATTCAGGAATCGAACCTGAGTTCTTTCAATTTCTGGTCTACTCATTACCACCAAGTTGCATTATCATAGTAACCAACAGAGTTACTTGAAAGTAATAAATATATTATACATTAGTATGGTCGGTTGGCGACTTGGTGATATGAGTAGACCGGAAATCGAAAGTACTCTGGTTCGATTCCTGAATGGACCATCAAATAACTTTTTACCTTTACTTAATACACCCGATGAATTTAATACTTATTTCTTACAAACAGAACGGGTGTGCAAGTACTTTAATCCATTAAAATATGTTTTTGCTTGGGAGAGGAGAAAGGGGGAAAGAATACGGTAAAATTATTTTGTAAGAGGGAATGAGTATGGAGGTGCATAATTTATAAAGCTGATAAAAATATTTTTGTTTAAGGGAGAGGAATGTATTTCTCTTTTCTCTACCTTATTGTTTTAATTATATTCTCCTCTACAAAAGCTAAAAGCGCTTATGCAGCAGGGGGCCTAATTCAGAAAAAGAGAAATTTTTCCCAAAAAAAGGCGGAAAATTGCGCGAATAAATTAAAAGGTTGAAGATTCTGCCCCCTTTCAAACTCTCTGAATTTGTCCATGTCCCAAAAGATTTAGATGGTGCTGTACCCCGGCTACCCCGTCAAACTACTCGATAGGTGCTTGAATTATATTTTCTGTATATGGCTAACCTAATTGTTTTAGACGAACACGTGTCCAGTAGGGAGCGGGGGGCCACTGCCCTCCAAATCTGAGAAAAAGAGAAGATTTCCCCCAAAAATTGCAAATATTTTTCGTGCTTCGCGCGAATATGTCCCATTGTTGACATTACTTTTGGCTTCGCCCCCCTTGACTAAATTTCTGGAAACGTGTCTGGATTTAGATCCTAATGGTTTTCGGCGTTATTTTGCAAAGTATAATTTCTTACGGTTTTATTAAAACATTTAGATTATATATTAAAATAATAAGTGTATTTATCCGATGATTATTAATTCTATGAAACTGAGTGTCCGCGGATATAGGTGCCAAAATAAAAGTGCCAATTATCACTCTTAATGTACGTTTCAAGTAAATCGATTTGTATTTTGAGGTTTGGCTACACGGTTTAATTAAAGACTATAGATAAATTTTACCCATCAATTTGGATGGTAATTTATCCCATCTCCAAAGCTAACAAAGTAAAAGTTCACTTACGATGTTATGATCGTTTATTTTGACCCTGGAATGGCATTTAAAAGCATGTAGATATATTATGTGCAAATAAAGGGCTTAATTAAACTGACATTTAAAACGTAATACTCTTGTTCATAACATGCCACTTTAACAATGACTAATTAAACATGCATTTTCTTGTCAATTCTCAAATTTCCTGAAAACACAATTGGCATTTATATCCGAGAACCCATAGATGATAAACATGTAATCATTTCACATTTCATGCAAAATACAAAGTAGTTCAGGGTGTACCTATGAGTCTGATTACCATTCAACAGCGATGGATGAAGAAGTTACAGAAGCGATATTGGATGAAACTTGGTCACCTTCGAATAAACGCTGTAGAAGTTCTACAAATGCTGTGGATATGACCTCTGCTGGATTTTTTGCCTCAATGGGCTTTTCCCCGAAAAAATATCAAATGAGTTCTACCGATGGAGTGCAAACTTTTGTTCACCACTTAGAAATTCGCAGTGACAAAGTAGCTGTTCGTCGGAGTGATAGTGATGATTCCATTTCCGTTACCACGCGTACGATGAAGACCACCCGAACCCAAATGACAGATCACTGCCAGGTATTACGCTTGAATAACAAACTTTTTATCCTAATACAACCAAATTAACCATTGTATTTTTTGAGTTTTTCGATTTCCTGAACAAAATTGGTTTATTTTCCGATGTTTTCTTAGGTTACCAAAATACAAGGGATCACAGAATTGGCAGAGGGAGAATATGTTTCATCACTGTCACCAAAATTCAAAAATACTGAATCAAGAATTAACTTGTCTACATATAGGCCTAGGCTGAGCCATAAAGGATTTGAACCAAGTAATTTATCAAACTTCAACAATTAATGCATATTATTATTATGTTACAGGAAATTTGTACATGTGAGAGGTTGACCAGGTTGATTTTGATTTTTAATGAAACTAATCTAATTTAAACCAACTTATTGATTGGCATGTAAGTATTTTCATATAAGTGTGATTGATTTCAATTAGTTTGTTAAAATTCATAATTTTGGTTTTTGAAAATACATATTATAACAAATACATTTGCAATATACGTCTTGAATGTACAAATTTCCTGTAACATACATTTATTGAAAATTACAGTTGATTGGAAGTTTACGTGCTAACATATTTATATGATTTTATTTTTGGAATGGAAATCAGAGCGAGTATCAGAGATCTCAACAAGAACAACGGCATCGACTTCTTCGCCTAGTATTACAAAACCGAGCGAATCTTTCACTTACAGATCCAATGCTTCATGTGTTCCTCCATATTATTCTTCTCCTCGCATTTCAATGTCTTCTGTGCAGCAAAATGAAACAGTTAATTTTTCTTTTGATCGTGATCACAGTTCTACACCGGGTCAGTTTCTATCCGCTGAGCCTCACGTTTTGGCATTGGTACCTGTTACTTCGAATCTATCTTGCCATTCAAGTTCATCGACAACTACACAAGTACCACGAGCAGCATCCTCAGCATCTCTAAGTCATCATTTCTCATCCTCAAGTCCTAAACCGCCGTCAACTATTTCCGGTGTGAACACAACTTCAGGATTCTGCCCATCATCCAGAATGGAGTTTCCGAGATATCATCAAGATACAGCACTTTTGACATCTTCAACGGAAAATGGAAAATTACTGAAAACAAAGCAGATACGAAGTTCTCTAGTTCCTTCTTCGTCAAGATACTCCGCCAATGAAATAGACAAAATGGTAGAGCAAGTTCTACACTATCCTGGAGATCTAGTTCCTTGTGCGATTTGCAAAAAGATTGTAAAGAGAGAAAGGCTCAGACCCCACATCAATGACTGTCATCTTCTTGAAGGGAAATTAATCATTTGCCCGCAATGCGGAATAGAACTCAAGTCCAAAGGAAGTTACAGAGTTCACATCTGGAGACATAAATGGGGTACTTTCTCCTCCAAACCTCAACAGCATTAAATGTCTGCCTATCAACTTCGACGGCTTAATATACTAAATACAAATGTTCATTTCTGTACAAAGAAACCGTTGCCAATTATTTATGTCAATGAAACTCAGTTTAACCTTCTTAATGCTGTGTGCCTGCAAACTCAAGTTATGTACTTCTCCATGTACAGAAAATCATTTCCTACTATCACTTTTACAAATTTCTTTGGGTATTTAATTATATGATTATTATAATATTATGTATTTTATTATATTTAGGCATTCAGAATTACAGCTACTCCCTCGTCATTTTTGTCCAAACTTACAGCTTTACATTACCATGTTGATAGGCTGTCTCCAACTTATTTTTTGTCTTCTGTGCCCTAGTTTTAATTATAAACTAGATCAAAAACTATTCTCAGTGTGTCATCTCGAAAAACCCCACGCCATGCACAATCCCCATAAATGTACATGTAGTAATTTATATTAGTCAAGTCTATTTATCATATTTTATATAATTTACATTATAATATTCATTGTTCTCACAGATTCAAACGCAGATGGTTGACAAAATTATTAATAGTTTTTTCAGATATGGTAATAATGCAGTAAGTAATAATTGTGACAAAAGTATACCAAATCTTCATAGTACAACAGTATACAATAAGTTTAACATGTAATGTAATGTAATTACTTATAATATTACAAATATTAAATTGTAATGCGAAAAACTTTGTTAGTTACCGATTTATATAATAGAGTCGCAATTATACACCTTTTTTTCAAATACATTGACAAAACGCATATTTACTTCTATGAAACTATGAATCTATTGCGAATAAAGGCGTTTAATATCATTATTTTTTGGTATATATATACGTTGTCATTATTGGCTAAGCAGCTAAAATAATTTCAACATGGTTTTGAAACCTACTTGGTATTGTTAAACATAATAATAACTATAGTTCCACTGAACAGATCGTAAAACTGTCATTGACCAAAACGAGAGTGTGATCTATCTTAGTGAGTGTATGTCAAAGTTCATATGCCAACCTTATGTCAACAGTGTTTTTGTAACAAAACTTTTACGAATTTTGTTCGCCTTAACAACAGGAGTATATGGTTTTTATTACTAAACAAAGAAAAAGATTTAATTTTAAACTATTTATTTCCCAAATTCTTCTTAATTCCAAATCTGGAAATCATACATACAAAAAGACAGGTTCATTCGATAATTCAGGAGGCACCAAAAAATTGATAATTAGCAATTTTTGCGCTCTTAGACAAAACGTCTTTATTTTTTTCGATTTCGGGGGGAAATTGCTCCCCTCGTAGCGGCCCAGCTAACCGGCTAGCCGCATAGAAACATATAAGGATTCCCCCTCTAGCTAATGTTGGAAATGACTGCAATGTTGTGCTATGCCCATATGCAACGTTCCTGCCACTGACCAAAAATGGTAACGGCCGAAGCGTACTTAACAGAGTCATCATGAATGTATAAACGTAAACTGGCGTACGCGCATTGAATAATTGATGTTTTTAATAATGTACCCCAAAGCAATTTACCCGTCGTCCATCACACGCAACGTGCATTTGTCGGAAGAACTCCGAAGTTACCTGACATAAAGACACTTTGATTATAGTGGACTTCGGGTAAACTGCTTTGGGGTACATTGTTAAAAACCAGGGTTGTATATTGTCCGGACGAAATCAAAATTGCCCTGGATGAAACCAAATTTGTCCATGGACGAAATTAATTTTGTCGACTTTTGTCCTGGAAGAAATCAATTTTATCCAGGAAGAAATTGATTTTGTTCAGTTTTAATCATCCATCCTATTTCACCGCAACCCTGTTAAAAACGTCAATTCCGTGTATGTTTGTATGTACGCATGAGCTTGAGACCCAGCTTTGATATTTAGGGGCGGCGGCGGCTGATCCCCTTTTTTCACCGGCGGAGCCACCTTAGCCTAGGTTTACTGGCGATGCGGTGGCTGATAAATATCGTTATTAAAGCATAAACGCGAAGTTTGGTCATAGGTAAAGAAATATTCCGTATGTTTGTACGTATGTTGCAAACCAACGCACCGTAAATGTAAATATCCCATCCATTTTACCCAACATCCCCATCTACCATCCCATCCGGATGTTTGAATACGCTGGAAGGACAATTACTTTGATGTTGGTAATGGACTGGATGGGTACCGGAATTACCGTTCCGCTGCTACAGTCCTCTCTTTGTATTCGAATGACAATGGATTAGGCAAACAAAAGGCACCATACTATCCAAGAAGCTTATTTTTACGACGGAAAGGTTCGAAATAACCGACCGTAAGAAATGACATGTTATTTTTCTAATTCGCGTTCAAACAAATACAAATAAATGTTTTGAATTAAGCAACCTGACCTATACTGTACGTACGTACAACGTGAAT
Source organism: Tomocerus qinae (assembly GCA_020055645.1). Taxonomy (NCBI): domain Eukaryota; kingdom Metazoa; phylum Arthropoda; class Collembola; order Entomobryomorpha; family Tomoceridae; genus Tomocerus; species Tomocerus qinae. Next base: position 46,438,484 of record CM034546.1, on the reverse strand, counting down.
AGTGGATACTTAATACGAAAGTATCCACTAAGCTTCTAAGCTTATAATATCCAGTAAGTTTGGTGTGCTGGATGAGACCCAATACCTTCCCATCCGGATGTCATGACGGGTTGGATGGTATGTTTAAATATTTTGGATGTTGGTGATAGGCTTGAGCTGGATGGGATGATGATATTTTGTTGGATGTTCGATGATGGGATGGATGATATGTGTCCCGTCATTTGGAGTGGAGTCCCATTTTACATTTTGTCTTCCTCTAACAAAGGTACGAACTCCAAATTTAAAAAAGTTTAAAATTTTTATTCAAGATATATATCCAAAATTAGCCTTTTTTGACATTAATTATACTTTTGAAATTTATGGGGATATACCTTCTTCGTTCCCACAGTACCTCATGTTGTTTGATTTTGTACCAAGTTGTGACTATTTAAAGCAATTTATCTGATTGTATAGCTTTACTTTCTGTCTGTCCGGAAATCCCTGTTCACGATAACTTTGACTAACGGTTTGAGCAGCTCAAGCATTTGAAAATTTGAAGTCTAGCACAATTTAAGCGAGACTTAAACTTTTCAATATACAGGTAAATATTGAGGCCAAGTTGGTAAATGGGCCAAATCGGTGACCCCCCCTGAGTGGGGGAAGAGCTCAAAAATTAAAAAATAACTAAAAATCGAAGCAACTTCGGTGATATTCTTCCAACAAAATGGTGTAAAATCTTGTTCTCTGTATAAAAGCCTGATTCGCCGTATTCGTATTCTCTATTGAAATTCCGGATCGGACTATTTCATGAATGTCTTGCCAAACAGAAGTATATTTGTCTAACAAAATTCGGGACAATGTGCGCTAGAAATTTATATATTTCAACGTTATTCTAGAACGTAGTGCTAAGTTTCTGCTAGTGTAAATATATACCTACTTTCCACTCTGAAATTATGTAGAGTAGAAAACAACTGTATTTCAAAACTAAATTTAGGGTAGGGATTTACGGGTCTGTAAAAGAAGTTACTTGGGCAGTAAAAAAAGTTTTTTGAACAAGAGTACAATAGGCATTAAAACTGAGCATTGACAGCAGTAATATAAAGTACGAAAGGTAGTAATACGAGTAGTGGTGGCTGTAGCATAAAAATTAGCATTAATTAGAAGACTTAAGGCTTTGAATACTCCTTGAGCATCCAAATGAATGCAATTCAACGTGACGTAGTGCGATGCAGTGATAGCTTGCTATCTACTTTACATCAGATAAGAAATTTAAGGTAATTCATTATTTCGTTGGAGATGTGGTGGCTTGCATTAGAATGTTCCATTAATTCTAAGACTGTGTGACAACAATTCCAAAAGGCAAAATTTTCTTCCTTTTGCCTTAAGAGACATTTAGCCTTCTGGTTAATGCATTATCATTGGGGGAAAAGCAAACCATTTATATCCTCATCGAACCGTCGTCCGACAAGAATATCTACTACTTTGCCGCGCAGGATGAGCCTAACATTACAACCAAGATGATTTCCACACATAGAGGTCGCAATCATTGGGAAAAATGGACAAAATTTAACGATTTTTTGACCTCAGAAACCACAATGTGGCACGTCATCCACTCCCATGGAAATATGAAACTTCATCATGTACTTGACCAATTTACCAAAAAACTACATTTATTAAGTAAGCATACCATAATAGGTATAACCAGCATGAATAAATTGCCAACAATTCCCCCCAGTGCTAAACAGATACCATTCACTATAATAAAACGCAAAGCAGAAAGACCTCGAGGTATAGCTAAAACCCTAGTAAAACCATAAATTTTGATCCATTACATTTTAAAAAACTACACTGATTTGACAACTGATTAAATTGTGATTTAATTTTGACCAAATAAAAAGCATTTTTGTTACAGCCACTACTACTAGTATTACTACCTTTCGTACTTTATTTTACAGTCCTGAAAAATTAGACGTACTGCCTATAGTACCCTTGCCCAAAAGACTTTTTTTACTGTCAAAGTTAATTTTACTGTATAGAGCAAATCTTGTTAGCTATATATGTGCAGGGGAATCACTCTATAATATAAACGTCATCGAAATGTATGTTGTATGTATGTGTGTACGGATGTTATGAAATTATGAATGTTATTTCTCGGCCACCGTAACGTTATTTCAAAATGTATTAACAACACAATTTGGTTTATTTGCTGAAGATGCTAAATTCCATCCAGATAGAACTTGGTTTTATGCATACACGCTTGCGCGGTGATAAAATTATGAAAGTCACTGTTGTGAGACGTGGTAGTTGATACTCTTTTTTTCATTTTAACACCCCGTGCCGTGACCTTATTTTATACGCAGGAAAGTTTAAAAATTGGCTATTCATAATAAAATTATATTTTTTTCAATTCGCAAATGGTTTTAAGCTAATAGGAGGTTAAAAATGTTTTACGTCTTAAATAGAAAATCTAAGTCCATTCTTAAATAGAAAATATTCAGAGCGGGATGAAGTGGTAAACTATTTTTTCTTTCAAATGTGTACGTTTTGAGTCTGCCACTTATGTGTTAAAGAGATTTATTATCATAAAATTATGACTTCTAATATGACGTCACAAATCGTGATGAAGATAGGATTAGGAAGAGTATAAGTAGCCCTTAAAAAGTTTAGGTGGTTGAATATTTATGAATGTAGAATATTTATTTAATGTGATTCCATTTTCGTTGGTCATAGTCTTGAATGTCATGGAAGTTGACATTTTCCTTGCATTGACACTATACAACGGTAGTATATGTAATTAGTTATTCCAAATCAAAAAAACAAAATTTTCTAAAACTTCAGCTTATTACGACCAAGGGCCAATATTTTTGTGTTGGAATTTTATTGTGACTATCGGTACTTACTCTGGTCACCCTTTATGGTCACATTTTTGACTTGGGGTATAATGTTACGTCTACGTTACTCTGACTCATCATTATGCATACTGCCAAGCATAGATGTAAGCATCCCATCCATTATACCCAACATCCTCATCCAGGTGTATGAATTGGCTGAAAGGGATGTGTTGGTGATGGCTGTAATGGTCAATGGTACTTTATTTGGAAACTGGCGATGGGCTATATTAGACGGATTACTTTATTTGGATATTGGTGGTGGGCTGGATAAGATGTTGATCTTTTCTTGGGTGTTTGGTGATGATGGGATGGATGGGGTTGGATGCAGAGGCGGCCTTCCCAATGGGCAGACTGGGCAGTTGCCCAGGGCCTCGTGCTTTTGGGGCCTCGCGCAGAGCTTTGACAAAGAAAGAATTTCAACTTGTCTGTGTTGATTTCACTTCAGAAACACTGGTTTTGCATTTTGGTTTAAGTTATACGTTTTCTTACAGCTTTATTACAGAACAATTTTTAGAATTCAAGGAAGAAAAGTTTACCGAAAGTAGACATCGCGCAATCTAGTAAAAACATACTGGTGACGCGAAAGAAGCATCTCTCAGAATTATTATATAATTACTACAAGGACGTATTTAGGGATGGGCTTTACGGGCTGAAGTCTCCCCCGAAATCCAAGAAAGAGGGAATTTTTTTCTCAAAATGGCAAAAAATGTCGCGCTCCGCGCGATTGTTTGCCATTTTTAGGCAATTTTTGACTCAATTCCTTCACAAAATGTCAAAATTTTTCGCGTAGGTGCGTATATGCGTATATATGTACTTAAAATATCTATTGGAAATTTAGCCCCCTCCGAAACTCAGTTCTGCATACGTGCATGAATTACTATATGCATTTCAGTTCATTTGCATTTTGTAGCATTTTCAGATACCAAAACTGCGTAATTGCAGTAGATGTAGACAATTATGTTTCCACTAATAGTTTTTTTTAATTTTAAAAGAAATAAAGAAATTTTAAAATAAATTAATAAAATATTCAAATTCTAAAATGCCGTATAGCGCCTACATAGTCTTTAACAGAGTTTTAGGGTCTTATTTTGAATAAAGGAAGTATTGAGGTGGAAACCCTTATAGGCTGAAGCTCCACCCTATTATCCAAGAAAAAAATGTTTTTCTCAAAATAGCAAAACAAATTGTTTTAGGCCAGTTTTGACTAATTTTTGTCTAAAATTGACAAAGTTTTACGCGCTGCGCGCGAATATATTTATTTGAGATAATATAGTCCCTCCCGCGTAACTCACTTCTGTACACTTCTGTTTTTTTTGTTTTCAATAACATTCAAAAAACCATAAAAAATTTTCCCGCTAATTATTTATATACCAAATTCATTAAAAACGGAAAAATATCGTAGATTTGAATTAATATAATAATTTGCATATTTGTGAATTATTAATATGGGGCCTCGCGCGAACATTTTGCCCAGGGCCTCGCAAATCCTAGAGCCGCCACTGGTTGGATGTTCCATCTTTTGTATTGGATGGGATGTTTACCTACAACTTACGTCTATGCTGCCAAGTGTTATTCTGTTTTATCCGACTAAGCAAATAAACTGCTTCCCCTCACGCACCAGGTGGGTGACGGAAATAAGTTTCTGAAATACATTCTATCCATCTTGCAATATTGCCCTGGCATACACACTAGCTTTATTTATAACCAGGGCCTGGGCCCTGTGACCGGCTAGTAGTACTATAAATGTCTTTAACATAGCAGACATTGATCTCTATAGAAATGAGTAAGATTCATTTAGTATATAAATTCATGTTGTTAGAATTTTGGTATTTATTAAGTGGTCCATTAACATACATGGAGTGGGAGAGAGAAAATTCAATCATCTATGACTATGACTTGTATACATTGATGAAATCTTGACATTTTGGGTTAAAAGCTCGAAAGTCAACTAAATATAAAGATTCGGAATCTGGCAATAACTTGCAAAGATTCTGAATAAATAAATATTTTGCAATGTTCAATACCAGAAGAAGGACCTGAAATATGAGATTAAAATAATGGACATTGCATTAAGATTAACTAATCTTGGGGAATGTGGCTCCGAATATTAAAACTTTCTACCTTTAAAACATTAAAACCAAAATTTTATTAATGTCACAAAAAACTGAAATAATTGAGTGGCAAACTTTAGAGAATTATTGTAAAAAATTTAAGCGAAATTTGTAAATATGCTAAGCCATAACCCCTTCCCTCGCAGTACCTGTAACAACAAAATAGATAAAATTGCATGCATGCTTCGCTAGATGCTTTGTCTCGCTAAAGGCTCCCTTTTATGGGGTTTGTAAACAAACGCTGGTACGATGTCTGTGTCCTCTCTCATGCGAGTTGATCAAACAAGACTGCTCGACTGCCAGAGTTGTGGCTCAGTTTAGGAGTGGCAGGGTTTCGGGTCAGCATCACTTATAATACTCCTGGGTTTTTAAGTGATGCGGTACATATGGTAGTGTGCACTAAAGTTCCATCTAGATATGCAAATACTAATTTTTTATACTAATTTTCCTATAATTTTACTGAAAGACGGAAACAAATATATGATCAGGTGAAAACAAATTATAGTTATATTATTATATTTAGTGCTAAATATAATGAGGTTCAGTTTTAATTAATAACCTACATTCATAATGTACTGCTTCACAATTTCACTGTAGCCATAAAATTTCATAGACTAGGTTTTATCAGTGGAATATTACAATGCAAACCATGTTTTTTAGTAGTTGTTGTAGACGCTCACAAAAATATTAAATGCATGTTTCCTATAAAAACATTAAAGATTAAAGAAATTCTGTTTTCAAAGACGCAAGTAAATATAAGTGGTTTCCGGATATCTTGGTGTTTTTTTTGTCAGGTTTCTCCCTTGAATGACCGGGGTTAAGGGTTTTTACCTAATAACTTAGGGGTCGAAGGTTTCTCCCAGAAAAATACACGGGGTCGAAAGTTTTTCCCAAAAAATCCCCTGGGTCGAGTGTTTTTCAATAAAAGGCCGGCGTCAAAGTTTTTTCCCAAAACACTCGGGGTCGAAGGTTTTTCTAAAAAACCCGGGATCGAGTGTTTTTTCTAAAAAACACTGGGTCGGGGGTTTTTTCTAAAAAACCCGGGGTCGAGGGTTTTTCTAAAAAACCCGGGGTCGAGGGTTTTTCTAAAAAACCCGGGGTTGAGGGTTTTTTCTGAAAACCCCGGGGTTGAGTGGTTTTTCTAAAAAACCAGCGGTCGAGGGTTTTTTCTAAAAAATCCGGGTTTGAGGGTTTTTTCTAAAAAATCCGGGGTTGAGGGATTTTTCTAAAAAAAAGGGGTTAAAGGTTTTTTCTAAAAAATCCGGGGTCGAGGGTTTTTCTAAAAAATCCTGGGTCGAGGGTTTTTCTAAAAAATCCTGGGTCGAGGGTTTTTCTAAAAAATCCTGGGTCGAGGGTTTTTCTAAAAAATCCTGGGTCGAGGGTTTTTCTAAAAAATCCTGGGTCGAGGGTTTTTCTAAAAAATCCTGGGTCGAGGGTTTTTCTAAAAAATCCTGGGTCGAGGGTTTTTCCCAAAGAAACCCGGAGTCTAGGGTTTTTCCCAAAGAAACCCGGAGTCTAGGGTTTTTTCTAAAAAAAACCCGGGCTCGAGAGTTTCTTCCTAAAAAACCCGGGCTCGAGAGTTTCTTCCTAAAAAACCCGGGCTCGAGAGTTTCTTCCTAAAAAACCCGGGCTCGAGAGTTTCTTCCTAAAAAACCCGGGCTCGAGAGTTTTTCCCTAAAAAACCAGGGTCGCGGGTTTTTCATTAAACAACCTGTTGTGTAGGGTTTTTTTTTAAAAAAAAACCGGAGTCTAGGATTTTTTCTAAAAAACCCAGGGTCGAGCTTTTTTTAAATTCGGGGTCGATGGTTTTTTTAAAAAAAAACCCAGGGTCGAGGGTTTTATTTAAATTCGGGGTCGATGGTTTTTTTAAAAAAATCCGGGGTCGAGGGTTTCTTTTAGAAAACCCGGAGTCCAGGATTTTTCCCTAAAATACCCGAAGTCGAAAGTTTGTCCCAAACACTCGGGGTCGCAGGCTTTTCCCAAAAGTCTAAGGTTTTTTCTAAAAAACCTGTGGTCGGGGAACCCGGGGTCGAGGGTTTTTACTTAAAAACCCGGGGTCGAAGTTTTTTCTCTGAATAACCCGGGGTATAGGCTTTTTCCTAAAAAAAGCCGTTGCCAAGAGGTTTTTCCTAAAAACCTGGGATCGAGGTTTTTTTTAAAAAACACTTGGTCGAGGGTTTTTTCTAAAAAATCCGGGGTTGAGGGTTTTTTCTAAAAAACCCGGGGTCGAAAATTTTTCCCTAAAATACCCCGGGTCGAGGGGTTTTTCTAAAAGACCCGTGGTCAAAGTTTATTCCCTTAAAAACCCAGGGTCAGGAGTTTCTCTAAAAAAACCCGGGGTCGAGAGTTTTCCCTAAAAAACCCTGGGTCAAGGGTTATTCTCTAAAACTCCCGTGGTCCAAGATAGTTTGATCATTTTTCATAAAAGAACCTTGGATTGAGGGATTTTTCTCCCAAAAAATCAGGATTTTTTGAGACCTTGGCAGTGGGCTTGAAATGAAAACCAAGTTAGAGTGGAGCCGGAACAGTAGAATTCGATTCTCTGCGTCTCGACTAAGAGTTTCTGAGTTGTGCTAAGTTACTTTTACTTTGTTTACTACTGATACTATACCTATATTTACTAGTTATCTACTCTCAATTCATTTCATCCAGCCTGCATTCTGCATTTATGCCTCAGCTCATTCCACAACACACCTTACACAACTCCAGTCTCCAACCTACTCATTCTTGTGTGGTCTTTTGGCCAGGACTCTCCATGATACATAGCATTCTACTTTTAGCGAAATCTAACTTATAACGAGTAGCTGCCGGATTAACGTACCTCAAGTGATTAGTTACGCTTATATCTTGCCGAGAGTTGTGATTTTCAAAGACCACAAGTGCAAGTGTAATACAGGGTATTTGTTTACACTTTTCCCACAAATCAGATTTCATGGAATGTAAACATTTTTGGTAAAAATTATAAACATAAATTATCAAGATTATAACTCCAAGTAGATTACAACTTTTTAAGTATTCCAAAATATTTCATCCAGTGTAATATTTATGGACAATAGAAAATGTGCTTCTATTCCAAGATTTTAGCTCTTGAACATTTCTTTAGAGCAGTTTTATGTGATCGACTAATATTTGTGATAAAGGCATTAAGTATGCAGAAAATGTTACAAAATACAATTGAGGAAAGACTAATTGGAAGTATACACTAAAAATTTGTTCTTAACCAAACATTCTGTTTTAATTAGTGATATTATAGAGTTTTAGTGATACTACTTAGCACTGTTTTAAGCTGTCAAACTCAATTTATCATAGCAAACAACAACATACTCATAATGATGATGAAAGAAATTTTAGAACAACCCCAAGGTGAACGTGAAGAAATAGTCTCTGATGAAGATGAATCATCTTCTGCTAATCTCTTCTCGTTGAAGTGGAATGGATTTGAAGAGCAAGTTTGCAATGGCTATGCAAGTTTACTATATTCAGGAGATTTGGCTGATGTTACTCTGGCTTGTGACGGCCAGCTTGTCAAAGCTCACAAAATCATCCTAGCCATGTGCAGCCCATTCTTCAGAAAAATATTTAGCGTAAGAATAGTTTTTAAATTATAGCTAAATTTTGTATAATATATTATACTAACTAAATTTTATACAAATGGAAATGAAGCATGTTGGAAGAAAATCATTGAATGCAAAAATTGTATTTGGATGCGTTTAGTATTTGTCGATTGAATGTATACAGGCTGACAAAACAGTCAGAAGTTCTAATCCCTGACCTATTCCATTTTAGTTCATGGGGATAAGACCTTGAAATCGTATAAAGATTGCAACATCAGATTATATTGTATATCTAAGCAAAACAAGCGTGCGGGTATATCCAGAACAAAGATAGGTTTAAGACTGTGCGGCTGCTTCGGCTTAGACATTGACATTGACATACCTAATACAAAACTTGAAAGAGATTCGCATACAGATGTGATATTGAGAAAGCCCTCACTATCACATTGTCACGCCTTATGTGTTATAGTATAAATGTGTACATGTAATATGTATTGGAATGAGTTATATGACAAAAAGGTTGGCGAAGTAAGGCTAAGCAAAATTATAACTTACGTGTTTCAACTTCAACTGTTCCCGAATGCATAATATAACTCGATTCAATTCACTACAAACAGCTATAGGAGTAAACATAATAATACGTATACTGCAATACTACATATAATTTATAGGGAACTATGACTATAAATATTACGTAGGTTAATTTAGCTCCCCTTTTCACTCAACCCGCTATATTATTACGTGGGCATATGATATTTATATCGAAATAATTCCCTAGGTGGTATAGGATATTAGGCTTTCGTCTTTCGGCAGATAAAATGAAATAACTCATCCCATCCTTAATTAAATCTGAATTGGTTCAATTGAATTCAATTTTTATTTAGTCAAAATTAAATCACAATTAGTTGAAAATTAAATCAAAACTGTCAAAATTTAATCAGTTTGCAAATCTGTGTCATTTTTCAAAATTTCATGAACCAGAATTTATGGCTTTACTAGGGCTTTAGATTAGAGCTGAGATTTAGCTCGTCTCATCGCTCCCAGTAGCTCACCTAGTAATAAAATTCGAGTAGTTTCGAATAAATTCCAATAGTTTCGAATAAGTTCGAAAAGATTCGAAAAAATTTGAGTAGTTTCGAATAACTTCGAGAAGTTCGAATAAATTCGAGTAGTTTCGAATAAATTCGAGTAGTTTCGAAAAAAATCGAGTAGTTTCGAACTTATTCGAATAGTTTCAAAGAAGTTAGAAAAGTTTCGAAAATATTCGATTATTTTCTGACTATTTATTTATTCCAAACGACTTGAATTTTCATTATTGGTATTATTGGTATTTTTTTCAACTTCTGAATTTGTGCCGGAATTTGAAGAATAAACAAGTTGGGAAGCCATTTTCTACTCCAAATTAATTTTTTTAAATTTGAAAAATATTTATACCATAATTATTTGTTATTAAATATTTTAAAATATTTTTTTTGAGTTTCTGTCTGACTAAACTGCCTTAACACTGTTATCTGTCAGACTAATGCGTGTTCACTCAAAAGTTATACACTCATATAGGTATTACTTTTGAATTTTTAAATGGGGAATTATGTTTTAAAGCACTTTGGTTGCTTTTATCGAAAAATACTCCAATAGTTGCAACATTATTGCATGGGGAATTATTTCGACATAGTAAATTGAACTACACTTACCGTGTCACTTCATGTGATACGGTATATGGGCTCAACTCAACTACATCTCGACCTCGACCATTCTGCTATGATAAACGAGGCATTAATAATTCTGGTCTAGCTAACACTACCTACTATATAAGAGTATGAGTAAAAAGGTTAGGGATATTAGAAATACAAGAAGCATTACAAGAAAAGCAAACCGACAACTTTCCATGATCGTTCGTGCGTATTGTAATTCAGTTGAAATGTCCTTGAACATTTCATTTCTGCACAACCACAACCTACTACACTACACGACTGATTCCTGACCTACGTCTATCCAGCCCGTGTTGTGTATTCAAGAGATATGTAATGTGATATAGACAGAAAGTAAGTATATAATTATATGATATAGACAGAAAGTAGGTAAACTGCACTGGCAGCAGCAGCCACTAGGCATTATTGATTATTCTTCATGCGTGGGTTGTGTTTAGGAACCATAAAAGTAATATTATATAATCATTGGATGCACCACTTAAAATGTGTCAGGTATCTGCACATTTTGAACTCATCTGCTTCCTTGGCCTTGGCCTTTGTGTTGGCTTATTGGTTTCCTCACAAAACCTACCAAACAATCTTCCCATGCATGGTTGAATGCAAAAATATTTACTTAAATATTTTGGTTTTCTAAAAAAAATTATTTTGTCCAATTTCAGCGTTTTTAGAACAATAAATCAGTTTTTGGACATAATATTGCAACTTTTGAAGATGTATGTGTAAACATGAACCACTTTTAGGAATGGAATGCCATATCTGTCTAAGTAATATCGAGGAAAATAGGCAAAATCTATTTCAGACCACTTGCTCTATGCTTATTTGAACCAGGGTTGAGTCGTGGTTAAAACCATTTTGACCATTTTCGGTCAAAACGGCTCGGTCAAAACATATCCAAAAAGCGGTCAAAATGGACAAAATACCCTTTTGGGGTACATTGAGACCCCAAGGTAGCTTTTACTGCAACATTTACACAACAAATATAACTTTCTAAAGTTTGCAGTGAAAAATGATTAGATTGTGTCATTTTGTAGTTGGACGTTAGTAGATTAGTGTGTCATTGCTTTTAGGTAATATTTCATTTTCTAAATATTTTAAATAATATGCTTTGCTAGCCTAAGTAACTGTATACTGATGTTTTGACCGTTTTGGCCGGTTTTAACCGTTATGACCACCCGGCCCGGTCAAAATGCAAAAAAGTGGTCAATATCCCAACACTGAGTTGAACAAGGTTTATATTAACTTTGTCTTGTCCCAAAGAAATTAAGTCAGATTAAATTCATATAGCTCAAACATTTTAAAACATTATTTCCAAGAATGGAGAATGAAGTTTTTCAGTAACCTTTATTTGACATACGACGTAATTTGTTTCACTAGAAATCAGTTTGTAGAGTTTAGATTTCCATTTATCTAGTATATTTTATTACCATCCATAAATATGCATATATGGAAAATCGCTGTGATTGTCAATTGTAGTATGTAGGCTAAAAGCTAAATATAGGTACACACGTTATTCGAGAAGTTTATCTTCTGTGTATGCGACAGTCTGTCTGTCTGTCCAAATCTTTGTCCACAATAACTTTTGAACGGCTTTAGCTATAAAAAGTTCAAATTTTCGAGGTATAATACTAAAGTAAAAAAGGAACACCAAATTCGTTTATGAACAAGATTGCAGGTACTCCTTGAGATGGGAAGTGGGTCACTTAGATGAAAGTTAATCAAGAGCTTTTTAAGATAGGGCAGTGTACAAAATACTATTTACCACTTAGCATTGGTAAGTGGTTTATAATGGTATTAAACTTTAAATACCACTACCTAAAACTTGGTGGTAAATTAAATTGAAAATTAAATTAATTAAAATGGTAAAAAAAGTTTTGTTTGAATTTGGTGTAGAATTTTGAATGAAATTTAACGCTAAAATACGAAATAATTTACCATCTGTTTGTTGTTTCAGATAAACTTTTTGCATTGAATACATGTTTATTTACCAAAGATAAATCCTACTAAATTAGACAAAATGACCATTATTTGCCGATTTAATAATTAATTTCGATTAAATTGGCACATTCTTACTAACTTATGAAATTTGCAATACTTAATGAACAAATGTCTTTTAAATGATCTTTTCATTGTGATTTTACTGAATTGCAAATGCATTTTAGAAAAAAAAATAAAACATTAAAACTTGTGATAATGTGCCTTGTGTGAGTGGACTTTCAATAAATTGTCATAATTTACCATTTAATGAATTTCTACCACTGTGATCATGATAGTAACACGTCATAAAAAGCAGGGTTGGCCGGTTTAGACAACTCTGGTTATAACCGGCTGGTAAAACTTACTGGCAAAAACAGATTTAAGCTCATAAATGTGGCAAAACAAATTTTCCCATTATTTGGAAGTTATTTTAACTAAACTATACAAAACCAAGTAATAACAGTCTTGCTGACTTCCAACCTTTTCTAGTAGTGTCCAATTTCGATTTCACCAACATTCACCGTCGTGTATCTAAGTAGTCAAGATAAAAATAGACGATTTTGTAAATTTTAACTGTATAGTTTTTCATATTAAAATAATGTATAGTTTCAGCCATTTTGCCTGGTTGCTGGCAGAAACGAAAATTTAGAAAACCCAACCCTGATAAAAAGTGGCTAATTTTGTACACTGAAATGTGGTAGAGGAGTTCTTGATCTTCTTCCTACATTCACTTTTACACATCCATCCAACCTGGGTTCGTCGTTCCATCGATTTACATTGAACTTGGCAATTTCTGAAGGTCAAATTTGAGTGTCTCCCTATATCTCCTATCTTATGTCGCTTCATCGCTTTCCATTTATCTGAAGGATTACCCTAATCGCTTATTCATTTATTTTACTGACTTATTTTGTTTCTACGTAGTCATGTAAATTGCTTCTGGCCCCAATCTCATATTTTATACAGGATGTTATATAAAAGGAGATATTATTTTGTATACCTATCTATATATAGCTCAGATATCAATGGAATATAATATATGTAAAATAATAGGGTTGATATACCATAGCGAAGATAAATTTTGGCTTCAGCTTCGTTTAGAAAGAAACTGACCTTACTTTACGATTGTATATATACGTAAGAGTTAGAGATTATATACAATAGTATAGTATGTATATACTATTTTTTTTTGATGACGTCTGAACCTGACCTACCCTCGCCTCGCCGTTGTTGGTGTAGGAAAGTTTTTACTAGGCAGTCACATAGCACATGATTTAGTAATCAATATCTATTTTGTATTTTTAAATAGATATACTTATTTCTATTCTATTCTACCTTTTTTATTGTACTGTATGTTAATGTTCTTTTTTGTACTTTCCAAACATTACATAATTTATGCTTATGAATTGAAATTTTACATCCTGGGTGTAAATTCTAAGGAGACAAAAAATCAAAGACCAAAAAAGGCAACTCATTTTTAATTTAAAATATAAAACGGTGCCTATTTAATTAATTCATTTACTGTTTCAAATCCAGATTATTGACTTTAGACACAGTAAAATAAATCTATGATGACTAAAGTATAAACGTTAACTGGCGCACGCGCATTGAATAATTAATGTTTTTAATAATGTACCCCAAAGCAGTTTAACAAATATCACGAGCTGCATCATCAGCGTCTCAAAGTCATTTCCCCTCAACCTCAGGTACTAATGCAACTCCAACGCCGACTTTATCCACGAACATATCCTCAGGAATCTACCCATCGTCCCTAAGGGGTTTACCGCATTATAATCTAGGTGCAGCACCTTTGACAGCTTCAACGGAGGGCGGAGATCACATACCGATTGGTATAATGTCGATACAAGAACAATTGCCAAAAACGAAGCGGATCCGAAGTTCCCAAGTTCCTCCTTCGTCAAGATACTCTGCAACTGAAGTAGACGAAATGGTAGACAAAGTTCAACACTATCCTGGTAATCTAGTTCCTTGTGAGATTTGCCAAAAGATTGTGAAGAGAGAGCGTCTCAGAGCCCACATCCATGAGTGTCATCTTCTTCATGGGGAATTGATCATTTGCCCGCATTGCGGAATAGGACTTAAGTCCAAAGGAAGCTTTAGAGTTCACATCTGGAGACATAAACGAGGAACTCTCACCTCCCGACCTCATTAGTATTAAATGTCTTACTCAACTTTGAAAGCTTAATAAACAAAATACAAAATTTCTCATTTCTGGGTAACTAATGAAAGACAATTTCAATTAATCAACTCAACAAGTAAACACCTTTAAACCTTCCCAATGCTCTCTACTTGCAATTGAAATTGTGAAATTATGTAATTCTCTATACAGAAAGTCGTTTCGTTTCTAACTCCACCATTATTAATTTCATTGTGGTATTTCTGGCAATCAAAATTTCAACTTGTTAAGATACTATCAGGAAATGTCACTCTTTTGTGGTTTTTTTGTAATTACTTCTTCCTCAGCCTTATTATTTTACATAATCAATTCGAACGGTTGGCTCTACCTTATTTTTTGTTCTCTGTGCCCTTCTTTTGATTTCATACTAAATTATCTAGTAATTACTTAGCTAGTACGTAGATGGAAAACTATTCTCAGTGTGTCACGATCCCTATAAATGTGCATACAGTATTTTTATTATTACTCTTCATGATATTATAAAATACTCAATAATTGTTCATACAAATTTAAACCTAGATATTTTATGACTGACTACAAATTTTACAGATATGGTAATAATATTATAATAGTTCTAGTAGTTCTGACAAAATTATACCAAATACTCATAGTACAATTTCAATATGTGATTACTGATTATTTATAACAATATTACGTAGTTTGAGTAAGTATAAGTATTGCGTAGTAAGAGTAAATTCCAAATCAAATCTTTGTTCTTTTAAACAAACTATTTAAAGTTGTAGAGAGTCGCAATTATACATCCATATTTTGAAATACATTGTCAAAATACATATTTATTTCTATAAAACTATTGCGAATAAAGCCGTTCACATTTATTTTTTTGGTATACGTAGTTATTGTTGGCTAAGGGGCTAAAATAGTGTAGTCAACATGGTTTTAAAAAAAGTACAGTACTGTAGTATGTACAATTTGGAATCTTTATAGATTTATCACAGAACAGTATGCAATAATTAATGTTTTCAATAATGTACCCCAAAGCAGTTTACCCGAAGTCTATATGTTAGCAAAGTGCCTTTGTCGGGTACCTTCCGAAGTTACCAGACAAAGGCACTTTGCTAATAGTGGACTTCGGGTATATACTGCTTTGGGGGTAAATTGTTGAAAACATTAATTATTCAACGAAGAGAAGTTTCTATAAAGTTTGTATTTGTGAATATTTAAAAAATATATTGGTGACTTGAACACAGCATAATCTCAATTTTTTATAACCGATTTTAATCAACATATTTGTTGCATTTTGCGACATTTGTGATACAAAACTGCACAATTGCATGGTAGATGTAGACAATAATTAAGATTCCATTAGTCGTTGTCTTTAAATAGGAAATAAATTTTGATAAAAGGAATAAATATATTAATTCAAATGCCAAAATGCCTCACTAGCACTTACATGCTTTTAAACAGAGTTTTAGGGTCTTATTTTTTTAAATCTTGTTTTCAATAACATCATAAAAATTTGTCATGCAAGAAAGGCCAAAAATGGGTTAAAATACCATTTTTAAAAATCTTTTATTGTATTTATTTTATAAAAGTTTTATTTTATTAAGCTGGCTAAAAATTATTTTGAATCGCCAGAATGGAAATACCTGTGAATTAGCTGATAGACCAAGAAAATAGTTGTTTGAATTTTCTTCTAAATCAACCACGACTTTCATAGTTCCATATAGTCCTATTTATTTGTTATTTTAGCAATAGAAATTTCATTAAATTGTATTTTGGTAATAAAAATATGAATTTTTGTCGTTTTATCAAAATACATGAAACCGTTAGCAGTCAGGTCTGGTCATGGAACACAGACCTTCCTAATACATTTATTTAGTAATTGCATATTTTATTAGCAAGTTTTTATTATAAGGCCCTGAGCGCACATTTTGCCCAGGGACTGGCAAATCCTAGAGCCGCCCGCCACGCACTGCACTTATATCTCGTAAGTTAATAATAATAATATTATAATAATTGCAACTATTTTATAAAATTGACTTTATAAGATAAAAAGTTCATTCAGTCTCATAATACCCTTTTATCACAAACTGAACAAGCAAGAAAGTGCAGTGGATCAGAATTCAGAAAGTGCGGGATAGCGGGGAATTTAGTTTGTCAAAATTTGTAGGATAATAATAATTAATAATAAAAGATTAATGCAAGTGAAACTCTAAAACTCAAAATTGTCAAACCTACCGATCATGCTATAGAAATGGTGGTTCTGTAATACTGGATATTTTTGACTAGTACTTTTAGGCTGTTATATGCATGGAGACTGAAGAATTACTAAAGTTGTAACTATTTCCAATTTCCAGTTCTCTTCAGACGTCAGTAGGAATACAAAATAAAAAAACAGGGAATTCCCATTCACTGTGTAAAAAATTTGTGAGAAATTTTTGAAAATACTACACGTCAAGTAAATACCGCAATATTTATTTTAAGAGTTGAAAACTCGTAACAGAAAGACGAAAAATGGGAAATATGTGTCAATGTATATAAGTCAAAAGTGAAGTAAAAATGCTGGAAAGTTTTGGACACGGATGAAGGAAATAAAAGTGCTCAGCAAAGTGTTTGTCAACTGCAAAAATTATCTTCATACAAATCTTCATACAGTTTTAGAATAACACGAATATTTTTGTGTGACATGCTAGTACCAGTCGATTGATAGCAGGTTTCAGTAGACTACAGTCCGCTGGAAAAAACAGACACTATTTGAGATGTTATGGAAGATTTGGAATCTGAATTACTGGAAGTTATACAGTATTTCAATAGTCACATATTTTCTCATTTTGAAATCGCAAGCAAACAACCAATCAACCAAACATATTATATTAATATTTTTTGGGTTTTGGAAGACCTGAATGTTGGTTAAGTTTTTTATCATTATCTAATATAATTTCTATGTGTAGGCTAATTTGTCATTGTTTAAATTCGACTTTGACGACAATTGCCTAAAACAACATGTAATAGTTTAATTTGATTATGTAGAATGTAGACTGATCTTCTCGTCCACCCCACATTAGATTCAGAAGACTGCTTTTTGTCGCTCTCGGATTCTTCAGAAATTCATGATGATGAATTTAGTATTGATCAATTCTGGGTTTACTAAAAGAAAGGAGAAGAAGTCTAGGTTGAAAAAAAATACAATTATCCCCCATGAACCGTGAATGCCGAATTTCCTTAGAAAGTAAAGATAAGAATTAAAAATATGTGTCGTTATTAAGGTCAAAGCCATTTTATGGTGTTGCTATTTAATATTGATTGAATGTTTATTCTCCAGGAATCAATGCAAACAAGGGTTGTCGGTAAGCACACTACAATGCACCAATGCAGCAAAAAATACTTATTTAATTGTCAATCTGTTGAAGTTTCTGAATCATCGATTGCTGTAGAGTCATTTCTTCATTTAAGTGATTCGTAAGACGGGGTTTTTATGAGAGTAAAGAACGAATTTTGTACTTGCTTTCAATTATGTTTTTTCTGTTTTGAATTTAAGGAATTTGTCCAGTGCTGATTTACTTGACGTTGATTTTGCGGATGAAGACAGTAATATCAAATATGAATTAGTAACAGAAGAAACTGTGGGGGGAAAATAACGGCTCTGATGTTCTATTAATGGTATGAAAATTCAGAATTGTCATATTAATTGCCAGTTTAAAGGTATTTTAATTTACTTACGCACCTTTCCTTAGAAAAGCGCGAGTCCTCATTGTAGTCATGTTTAGTGTTTATCAAAATGTTATAAAATCTATTACTGAAATCTTTAAAATTTTGATTCAATAATATTTCTTAAAAATCCTCTAATAACTATTTTTTTCAATAATTTACTGTGAAAAAAATTATTCAATTTTAGAATCGATAAACTTGTATATGAAATAGAAATGATTGAAAATGTTAAATCATTAGATTGTCCCTCATGGAGGGTCGTAGAGATAATTAAAGACTTAAAATAAGAATGGTTTTTTGTGACGTTTTGATATTTCTCAAAACATCAATTTAAATTTTCTCGGAAAGAAAATTTAAACACTCATGCTCGAAAATGTAATCAATGATACTTGCAGTTCTATGGAACTGAAAGTTTGCTATTCGTATATCATTTGTACACTTCATATTTAACTTTATTAAAAAATGCCCAGGTCAAAATTTCTTTCTCAACATTAATAGTTCATCATATCATCATCGTAATTCTTTTCAACTTCTTTTAAAAATTCAACAAACGGCGATGGTAAAATAAAAAAGGGATCTAGTTTTCCAAATTAATATTTATGAATCGAAATTATGAAACCTTCAGCATTTCACTTGCGACCAATTAAATTGGAAGTCATAAAAATGCCTGTTATCTTCTGTTGTGAGTTACGTTTGCATCATATAGTCGTCATTAGGGGGTTAGGAAGCAAATGCTAGTAGACACTTTCAGACCGACGAATTCCGATATACGATTCCTGTATTCCCATGTGAAAGAGTAGTAAGTAGGGAAAACACTACTGCTTGCTAGTTGTTACTCAGGTTGGCTGTTGTCTTAGGCTGGGGCTGGGAGTAGGATCTAAATGAAAATCGAATGGAGCCGGGACAATAGCATTCGATTCTCTCTTCTCGACTGACAGTTTTTGAGTTTGGCTTATTTACTTTCACTTTGTTTCCTGTTTTCATTGTTATATTCATGCATTGAACGACTCAACTATTTACATCTATTCTCAGACTCTCAATTCAATTTATCCAGCCTGTATTCAGCATTTACTTCTGTTGACTTCACAACACTTCTTACACAGTTCCAGTCTTCAGTTAGTAATGATTCTTTCCTCTAGAACTCTCCGGCTCTTAAAATGAAGGATTGCATTCAGAACAACATACATAAAGCATTCCACTTAGCTAGAAATCTAACTGCTAACAAACTATTGGAAGCCGGAGTTACTTATCTCAGTGGTTAGTTGGTAGTTGGAAGAACTGGAGCTACACTTATATCCTTTCGAGGCTTGTGATTTTTAGTGACAATTAGTGCACTAAATGGTTTTTGCTCAACACTTTCTTCATCTAACATTTCATGAAATGTAAACTTTTTTCACCATGCAAAAATTGCAAACATAAATTTAGCAAGAATATAATTTTTACAAGTAGAGACCACAACTTTTTGAGCATTTCAAAATATGTCATTCAGTGTTTATAGGCAAGTGAAGTTATGAGTTAAATATTAAGGGAATTTTAAAAAGTGCTTCTCTTTTATTAGATCTTGAACACGTCTGTGAAACAATTTTATACTAAACATACACTAATCATTTGCTCTTAAACCAACATTCTGTGATAATTATTGATGGAGTATTTTAGTGATTATCAATAGTAGAATCATTTTTTAAGCTGTCATTTTCAATTTATCAAAATAACGCGACATATTCATAATGATGAAAGAAACTTTAGAACAACCTCAAGGCATGGAAATAGTCGTGGAAGAAAACGAAACATCTTACCATTTTTCGTTGAAACGGAATGGATTTGAAGAGAAATTTTGTAATGGCTATAGAAATTTACTATATTCTGGAGATTTGGCTGACGTTACTCTAGCTTGTGACGGCCAGCTTATCAAAGCTCACAAAGCAATTTTTGCCATGTGCAGCCCATTCTTCAGGAAAGTATTTAGAGTAAGAAAATTTTTTTAAATTTATCATCAAATATTGTACCTTATGTAAATCTATGCCATCTGAGAAAAAGTATCAAATCATCACTTAAATCATTTCCCCCTCCACCACAGCCAAACAAGCACGTATCCAGTAGGGGGCAGGGGGGCACAGCGCCCCCCCTAAATCGGAGAAAAATAGAGGATTTTTTCCAAAAAATGCCAAAAATTGCAAAAATGTCTTATTTTTGACATTATTTTTGGTTGCGCCCCCCATGGACCAAATTTCTGGATACGTGCCTGCAGCCAAACACAGACTGAGTATCAGAATGCAATTTCATTTCTAGACAATCCTTTTGTAGATCTAATAAGCTTAAATCCCGTCAATATCGGCGAAAATTAAATGGGTTAAAAATATTTTAAAATAAAAAGTTGAAAACTTTCAGAAATTTTGGATGCAGTCTAACTCTTCATCCCTCAGGTCCCTAAAACATTATTATGAAATACTAGGCCACCAGTAGTGCTATTAAATTTCAAATTATTTCCGTGGCAATATTTTTTGGTTTAATTTTAAAATAAGCTAATTTTAACCCAGAGTGTAGTTCATTGCCTTACAAATAATAATAATATGCTTTGCATACACGTGCTTTTGTGCATTTTACATGCCTACGATTATAATATACATTCGTTTCACTTTTCCCCCATTTTCGTAATTTTGTCAAAATTGGAGTAATCCTACCTAAATTCTAGTAGAAACTAACAGAAAAATGTTGAAATATTCAATAGTGTAGCTGTTTTTATGCAAAAAGAAGTAGATGCATAAGTCTGATCCGGAATTTCACAAACAGCGTTAAAGTATACTAGGCTCCCAGAATTGTAGGACTAAAGTTTGAAAAGTAGGCATCCATAAAACATTGGCAGACTTAAAATTATTAAATAAATTCAGTGTCAACATTTTTTGGTTAATTTCGAAATAAGCTAATATTAACTTAGAGTGTAGTTCATTGTTTTTGTAATATGCAATGCATAAACGCTGGCGCATTTTGCATTTGGGATCATCCTACCACACGTACAGACATATGTACATCTAAACAAATATATAGTTTAGTTTAGTTTAGTTTAATAACTTTATTGTGTTTCTCAGACATCGTCTATATACACAAAGTATAATATGTAATGAATTCACTTACAGTTCGGTAATATAAGTTTTAATATACTATAAGTATGTATATTCTTAAGGACATATATTTATCTTAACCTATACTAATTACATTGAGATAATTACATTAGTTAGCTATTTGTGGTTTCTAAACAAATATATATAGACAGGTAAATTTATTGCTTTATCAAGTCTATGATTATATATGAAGATATAGGTTTAATTTCAAAATATGCTAACCCAGAGTACAGTTCATTGTTTTATGTAATATTCATCGCATAAGCGCTTGCGCATTTAGTCTCTCCCTACCAGACATAGATAGATAGATTGGTAAATTTTTTGCTTTATCTCTTCTGTGGTTATAATATAGAGATAAGCATTAATTTGATATATTTAAGAGAAAATACATGAAAATATATGTGTACTTTGTGTATCTCTATCAATTAATCGCTATAATTTATAATTTTTGCCATATAGTGTATTTTACCATTAAGTCAATTTTTACCATTAAGTCCATTTTTACCATAAAGTTCATTTTTACCATTAAGTCCTTTTACATTTGTTATGATAAAAAACACTAAAATGTGGTAAATTTTGGACACTGTATTTTACTTTGTTGGATATAGGAAATTATATATTTATACCACCTTAGTTGCGTTTTCGAAAAACACTTTTTTTAATAATTGCAACCTGATGAATTATTTTAACATAGAAATTAAACCATGTAATGTGGTATCATCATTTTGTCAGTTGGCTTTACTCCATTACTTCTTAGCTGGTTTGCAACACGAGATGATAATACGGCTTATGAACTATTAAGAGTATATAGCAAAAAGGTTACGGTTAGGAATATTAATAGTAAGCATGATACGCAGAGCTCGGACATTGATTTGTTAAAATTTATTAAAAGAAGTATGTATTTAAACACCTGTGTGTGTATCTAAAACAGTATGTACATAAATGTGATTTAAATAACGTATAGTATATAGTAGAGAGGTGTAAAAATTGAGCAAAAAATTGTTTTTGACCCTCAAAATCTGAATTTAAAGAAAATTATGAAAAGTAGAAATGTTTTTGTGCCTAAACTAGTTAAAACCTAGCATCTACAGTGTGCTAGAAAAATATCTCATGGGTACATACAAGCATACGGAATTATTCTATGCTTCAATTTACGTTTATACTATAGACATAATTGACAAAAAATGGACAAACTATATTTTAAAAATGAAATGTTGTGAAGCCGCTTAAAAACGGACTAAATGTTTTAGTAAAGGCAAAATATTCTATTTAAAATAATATTTAATTATTAATTTAAATAAATGTTACGCGATCTGACAAATTTTACCATAGAGGATGTACTTTCTAACACAAGAAAAATCCAATACAAGGCGCCTCGCTCACTTTAAGCTTCCATATTACTAAGCATTCGTAGTCATCATTAACATGGTAAAGCAATAATGAATTCTCATCTGGAATGCTTCAATTTGTTTTATTAATTAAAAATAATAAAAGTGGTTCAAAAATTTCGAATTTTTTTAATGTAGAGAATTTTTTCTCTGATGACTTAAAAATTTTATAAAAGGATGTCGCTAAGTAGAAATCGTTGGATCGGGCCACAAATTGTTTTAGCAATTTTAACAATTTTTCAAAAGGGTATGGAACGTGTAAAAATAGGCGTTTTCAGTTCATCTGTGCGTAGTCAGACTAAATATTATTCTTATGCATTTTTAATTACATGTCCGAGCCCTGAAGAAGAGTATACGACAATATTTTATGGTCGTTCGCTGTTATTGTAATCCAGTAGAAGAAATGTCCTTGAAGATTTCATTTTTGCATAGCCACAGTTTTTTACAACACAACTGAAACGTGACTTAACGTGATTTATCCAAACCATTTTATGTTGCGTAGGTTAGTTATTCAGATGAATATGTGATAGACATAGAGTAATCGGCAAACTGCACTGACAGCAGTCACTGAACTGTTTCGTCTAATGTTTTTGTTTGCCACATGTTTCTTAGTCATAAGCATGAGTATGTTGTAATCAGGGAGTACAAATGTAGGTATAAAATCATTGAATGTACCACCAAAAATGTACCTACAGATCCTGTAATATTTTGCACTGATTAGATTTTGGAAAATTCACTTTTTGCATAACCAGATTTCTTAAAATACAAAACTGATTCGTGACCTAAGGTGACCTACATTTATCCAAGCTATATTACGTTGTGTAGATATTCAAGATTGATATACCTATTATATGATAAAAGTAAGCAAAAACTGCACACTGGCAGCAGTCACTGTTTCGGCACATGTATGCCACACTGTTTCGCATTCCAGAGTTGTGTTATGTTGCATTCAGAGAGTACCTACCTGTAGATCAATTTTTTGAAGTCATCTGATTGACTCATGTGTTGATTTCCACCCAAAACTATTTTATCCAGTTTTTGCATTTTTAGAAAAATATACCAGTTTTTTAGTAGTAGGACATATTTTGGAGCTTTCTTAGCGGTGCGGTATGAACGTGAACTACTTTTAAGAATGCCCAATCTGCCTATTATTAGTCCGTCTAACCTAACCCCCATAACTCAAGAAATAAAGTTAGATTATCCTTTTAAAATGTTTTTGCGTCAAAAGAAATATCAAGGGACATGGTTAAAATCTATATATCACTTTTCTTAACCAAATTAAACATGGTTGGGATATCTACCCTTGTCTTGTCAGATTTATTTGCTAACTCCAATATTTTTTATATTCGAAGGGTTAGTTATACCACCCTTATGTATCATCATTGTCACGTATGGAGAGTGAAGTTTTTCATTAACCTTTCTTTGACCTACGACGTAATTTGATTTACTAGAAATCAGTTGAAGTGTTCAGAATAGCATCCATAAATTTGCATGTCATGGAAAATCTCTGTGATCGTAGGCTGAAAGCTGAATATATGCTATTTATAGACATTATGGTTTATCTCAACTTACTGGACGTGTAGGGAAATATGTAAGCAGAGAAATGTGCAATTTATTAAGTAGCTTTATAAGAATAACCGGTCTGTCGGTCAGTTAGTATGATAACCTAAGAACGGTTTGAGATAATCTGTTCAAACTTTCTGTACATAATCTAA
This sequence comes from Tomocerus qinae, assembly GCA_020055645.1. NCBI lineage: Eukaryota > Metazoa > Arthropoda > Collembola > Entomobryomorpha > Tomoceridae > Tomocerus > Tomocerus qinae. Next base: position 46,414,181 of record CM034546.1, on the reverse strand, counting down.
GAATGAAAAGGATGGTTGAATTTCAAAATGGATAGAATTGGACATTTTAAGTCAAAATTCGTTGGACATCAACTAAACGCTGCAATAACGTAACGATGAAGAATAAACTTTATCTTCTCTACTTGAATGGCCTTTGCTTTATTGAATCATTTCTACGGGCAAGGAGAGAGAGTGTTAAATTTGAATTGTAATGGTAAGTGGTTGACGTGGTTGGTCCTGAATACATTGAAATATCCCGTTAAAGGTATTGTAGATCGGGTAACTATGTTGACCTGATGGTTGAGATATGGAATGATTAGACTGAAATATTGAGTGTTTTTGAAGCTTGATTAGAGTGGTAGAGTTTTATTATAGAATTTAAGTAGTGTCAACGGCTCTCTGTCGGAGACGGAGAACAGTAGTGGAGCTTTAGGTTTAGGGCAATGAGTATACATTCTAAGTGAGAGTCCGTTTCTAACTGCCCCTTTGGCCATTCTTATCCCTCGGTATATTTATAAGCCTATCGCTACATAATGTGTTTGTCATAAACCTTCCATGCTTAAAGAAGGGCAAAATATATTAGTGTTACATTTTTAAGAACTAGGATCCCTACATTACTATACTATAAAAGTCCACCTATTACCGTAAATGGCAGTGTACATAAAAATAATATTATGCTGTTATTTCCTAAAATAACAGATTTAAAGTAATTTGTGAATGAATGAATGACAATTTTATTTCATAATTTCGTCAAATGTTATGTCGTCGCAAAGTTAAGCAGATCGTTCCTATAAGCATTCCTAAAAAGCAGCTCCGCTATTTATTTTAAAAACCAAAAAATTAAATACTTTGTTGGGTATGGTAATAACCGACTTTCAGAGAACCTGATTCAAAACCAATTTTTGTTTTTCAGGAAAATCCTTGCGAGCATCCAACTGTGATATTAAAGGATATGAAATTTCGTGAGATGCAGAATATATTACATTTGATTTACTTTGGGGAGGTCTGTGTGCCGAAACAGGAAATCAACGAGTTTATTCAGGCAGTTGACTCTCTTAAAATAGGTGGTGCGGATAGTGAACCAATCATTGCAAAACCCCCACATCAAAATGCAAGTATTCTTTATGCTCTGTGAATTGTGACGTTATTACATAAAAGTATTTTTTAAACAATTATTTTGAATTGACAGGATTTCATGGATAGAAATGCCCCTGTGACATCGCCACAAGTGTTGTACGAAGAAAACCGACATGGAAAACGGGAAATAGATAGTTTCGGTCGCATTTCGAGTAAGTCATACATAAACAGATAAAACATACACAGACATACATAGATAAAATACATATTTATCATGACTATAATATAAACGTAACCGGAATGTTTGTATATGTACGCCATATAGATAAAAACTATACTATAAATAATCTATACCGCCAATGTTAAAAAAAATTTCGTTCTTGTGATTGGATGGAGTCATGAACGGAGTCCTTTTCCGCAATCTTTTGAACTGAACTGCAGTATATTTACACAGAGTGACTAAAACCCCATCTTCATATGAGCCATTAAATTTTTTGCGGTTTAGGGCTAGCCATGTCATATGATTTTTATTGTAGTTTTCTCAATGTTTCATATAGATTATTTATATAGTTGATATATATTTGGTTTATTTGCTAAAGATGCTACATTCCAACAAGATGGAACTTGGTTTTATGCATACATGCTTGCACGATGATTAAACATTAAAGCCACTGTTGTGCGAAGTGGTAGTTGAAACTCCTTTCTTCAATTAAATATACCGTGTCTTGTACTTATTCATATTCTCTCGCATCTTGAATTTTTGTTGTTTTGCTATTGTGCCAAGAAAGTTTAATGGAAACATTGAATTTTAGGGATTCTATTTCAGTAACAGCTTTTTTGAAAGCAATTAAAATTCTTCACATTATTATTACCATAAAACTTTTATTCGACCGTTTTAACGGTTCTTTGCTCGCATTATTGTTTGCGAATCTAATTACAACGTTAACATCGGTGAACGATAAGTAGATCAAAAAATATTTTAAAATAAAAGGTTAAAGATTCTGCCTGCTTTCCAACTATCCTTTGCCCATCAATATGGTTGTTATTGTCCCATTTTCAAGGCAAGCAAAGCAACAGTTCGTTTTTTGTTACTTATCTTTCACTTTGACATTGGAATTGAGCGGGGAGCACACTATTAGTATTTCAAAAAACAATTTATTCCTTATTTAAAAGCCTATACATATTTTGTGCCGATGGAAAGCTTAAACTGACATTAAGAGCGTAATAACTTTGTACATGCATGCCACTTAAAAACTGGCTAATTAAACTTGTATTGTTCTTGGCACTTTCCAAATCCCGGATAACATAATTGGCACATATTACTATATCCGAGAACCCAAAAGTGAAAAACATGTAATTAATCGTTTTAAAATACAAAATAGTTCCGGGTCGTCATGAGTCTAGTTACCACTCAACAGTGGTTGATCAAGAAGCTGGAGAACGTGAAACTTTGTCACCATTGAATAGCAAACGTTGTAAAAGTTCTTCAAATGTTTGGGATAAGACTTCTGCTCCCTCAATGGAATTTTCCCCTAAAAGATATAAAATGGGTTCTACCGTGGCGAGTTCTTCCCGTGTGATGCAAACTTTTGTTCGCCAGGTAGAAATACGCAGCGATAAAATAGTTCGTCGTCGGAGTGATGATTCCATTTCTGTCACTATGCGTACGACGAAGACCACTCGAACCCGAATGACAGATCACTGCCAGGTACTACACTTGAGAAAACTTTCCACACAATATTAAATACAGAAAGATCGGGCGCCCCTCCGTACAAATCGAACCTAATTTATTATAATTATATAACCTAATCTAAAGATGGGACGGGTGCGTTTCTTAGGCAACTGTCTTATTGTTTCCAATTTTTTTAGATTACCGGAACCACAGAATTGACAAGAGAGAATGTGTCATCGCTGCCACCAGAATTCGAAAATACTGAGTCTTCAAGAATTGACATACCTATATATTATGGGTCCACCGGAGAGAGTCGTAACGATTTTGAACCAAGTAAATAAATTGTGAAATTTTAACCATTGATGGATATATGGCGAATTTATAAAAAAATACAATGTATTTGTACTGGAAGCATAGGTGCTAATATTTTTATGTTTTTATTCATGGAATGGATATCAGAGCCATTGTCAGAGATCTCAGCAACGGCATCGACTTCTTCGCCTAGTATTACAAACCCGATTGAATCTTTGAGTTACAGATCCACCACGCCATGTTTTCCTTCATATTGTTCTCCTTGTTTTTCAATGTCTACTCAGCAGCAAAATGAAACAGCTAATTTTTCTCTACGTCGTGGTCAAAGTTCTACCGCGGGCAAGTTTCTATCTAAACCTCACACCTTGCCATCGAAACCTGTTACTTCCAAACTATCTTGCCAATCAAGTTCATCCGCCACTACACAAATATCACAATCTGCATCCTCAGCATTTTCAAGTCATTATTTCCCCTCTTCAAGTTCTAAGCCGACGTCAACTATTTCCTCTCTCGGTACGAACACAACCTTAGATTTCTGGCAGTCGCCCCGAAGTGGATTTCCGAGTTATTATCCAGCAACATCACCTTTGACAGCTTCAAAGGAAGGGAAAGAGCACCGACCGATTGGTATGATCTCAAGAAAAGCACAATTTTCAAATCCGAAAACGAAACCGATTCGAAGTTCTCTAGTTCCTCCTTCATCTAGATTCACTGCGGCTGAAGTGGACGAAATCGTAGACCAAGTTCTTCACTATCCTGGAGATCTAGTTCCTTGTGCGATTTGTCAAAAGATTGTAAAGAGAGAGCAACTCAGACCCCATATCAATGACTGTCATCTCTTTGATAAGACATTGATCATTTGCCCGCAATGCGGAATAGGACTCAAGTCCGAAGGAAGTTATAGAGTTCATATGTGGAGACATAAACGGGGTACTCTCCCCTCCAAACCTCAACATCATTAAATGTCTGCCTCAACTTCGACGGCTTAATATACTAAATGCAAATGGTCATTTCTGTACAAAAGAATATGTTTGTAATTATCATCATCAATAATTATAAGTCAGTATCTTCCTAATGCTCTGCACTGCAAACTGAATGTTTTTACTCCTCCACTTGGTACAGAAAATAATTTCTAACTCTACTTTTACCAACTTCATTGAGCAAATATTTAATTATAGACCTAACTATTAAATTGTGTACTTATTCAAAATTACAACTAATCCCTCGCCAAAAGTTCATTAAACTGCAGCAACAAGTCTTTTCATGTTTCCTGTGACGAGTAAGTGACATTTCATAACTTTGGTTCATGTTGATTTCGGACTGATGATAAGCCTGTCAAACAAATGCCGCTGGCAGTCTCACGAGGTTTGGTTGTGTTGGAGATTAATTATAACAGTATCTATACAATTATTTTTTATGTCGTTGTAAATATCATTTTATTGTTCAATATTACACTCAAACTAATACGACTAATGGTTTTGTTTATTGTGGAAAGGAATAAATATGGCCTGTTACTTATTCATCTACTAATAATAATATTTATGTTTAAGAACTAATACAGTGAATTTTATCTTACTTGAATAAGTATGTAAATATAATCAAAACATTGTAAATATTATGTTTATTGGTATAAGAATTGGAAAACACCGCATACGAATTACAACACCTATTATATATGAATTTTATGTTTGAAATGTATGAAGTGAGAGAAATCTTATGAATTTCAATATTTCAAATCAATAAGGAAAAAATGTATGATGAATTTTAATAAATATGTCTGACAAATGACGATTAAAATTAACTATATATAGATTTTGTCGAAGCTGGGGAGTGTATAATAATAGAGAGCTGAAGGCGATATGCAAATCATGGATCAGAATTATCAATTATGACCAAGCTGTCGGTAACATTCGATTCTTTCACTTAGTTCGACTGAGAGTTTCTGATTTGCGTTACTTTCACTTTACTTTGTTTCGCGATCCTATAGTATTAGGACAACTCATAAACTCCTTGGCAAACTTGCGAAATCGCAAAGATTGCAAATGTTCAAAGGAATGCTAAGGCGCCAACATTTTTGCGAATGGGACCATTCCATTTGTCCACAGATTTCAGTTTTAGCCGGCTATTTTAACTTCCCCTCTACAACCCAGCCTGCAAAGGGGCAAGGCGGGCAAAAAGGGTTATTTCAAATCAATCTTTCCTCTATTCTTGTATATCGGGCCGGGCTGGTACAAAAAATCAAGCTTTATTTACTTCAAATTATGTGAACATTGAAGATTTTTTGTTATGCTCTGGCAGTATCGAATTTTTGAAAATAATTTATTGTGTTATTGTAATATTCATAGTTTAGCCACTTTAACGCTTGAAAATAATGTCCTTAGACACTGGAATATTCATTTGCTCTACATAGCAAGCCTTATGCCTACTTTAAAAATGAAATCATTAAATTTCATACTAATTATACCTTCTGCTAATGGTAAACAATCTGATCATTTTACTTAAAAGGCTATTAGCAAAGTATTTCAACGTTTGAATAACATTAGGTAAACAGGTATGTAAAGGTATGTTATAAGCATATGTTGTTGTTGAACATTAAACCTAGCTTAAGGCTGCGTTGATGATACGGTTGCTTAGCTACGAGCAGAAATAAGTAATTTTACTACGGGATGCTTGATGATAAAAAACCCAAGCAGTAGATGTGACTTGGCGCCGTTCCTCCACGTAGTAAAATTTGACACAATATAGTGTGACCGCAAGGAAAGCTATTGGAAAATCCCCTATTTGGGGCAACTGATTTTAAAATGTAGTACCAGAAAAAATAGGGTACAACATCCTGGAGGGCTTATCGTGGCATTATATATTTGTTTTAATTTTTAATGCAGCAGAGAACGAGACGAGCTTGTCAAAGTCACATGTATTTCTCCCACTCCAAAAACTAATTAATTTTAAAAAAACGCAGGGACATTTTAGAAAAAAGGGCCACAATAAGCCCTCAGAAATTATGTGGTAGACATTTAAAAAATATGACAAAATTTTATTCCCCACGGAGGATTTGTTATCACTGTTCTGCGCATCGACGAGATAGCCTTAAATGGTAGGGAAATTTTATTTTATAAAGTGGTCGTCCTTTGTTTTATTATTTTCGCTTCAGCTTCTCCTATTCGCACAGCTAGCCAAAAATTACCCACCCTTTAGCCATTTTTGTCCCCTAGCCAGTCCGCAGGGGCTAGTTCAACTTTCTTTTTCCAGCCGTTTGCATTCTGATCGCTAAACTGGGAGAGAAAAAGCCAAAAAATATGAAATTTTTTCCGAACTGTTGTCTTCATTTGTATTGTAACCACCGCGACAATTTTTAATTTAAAACCCGGTCAAATTCAATTGCACGCTTGTAAGGGAATGCATTATGCATTATTATCAGGGTTACCAGATTTTCTTCAAAGAATTTAAGTATCCTGGCCAGCAATAGCCATTTACCAACCCGCGCCCTTCGGGCGCGTCTAGGTAAATGCTTACAAATGTCATGCAGCCTTATTTGGCGCAATCATTTGAGCGCAGCTAACAAACTTATGGTTTTTTGTTGCAAAAGAAGCAAAAATAATTAAATTACGCATCTTGAAATAAATATTCTTGCGTATTACTTCATATATGAAGAAGGAAATCAAGAGAAAATACCAATTCGCGCGAGGCGCGAGAAATTTTTGAAATTCAACTTCAAAACTGATCAATAAGACTTAACGAATTCTGAGTAATTTAGCTTTAACGGTTTAGTGACATAGCTGAGGAAGAGAGGTTTGTTATTTATACCCCGCTGATAGGTTATTAATAAATTTCCTTCGAAATCGGAAGACATTTTTGACTATTAAACTGAATTTAAACACAAAAATACTTAAATTCGCGCGAAGCGCGAGAAAATTTCAAGTAGTAAACGTATATGAAAGATAAAAAAGTGTGTTCTAATATTAGAGGACTTCATGTTATTTCACTGTTTTCGATTTTAGCTGATTTAAGTATATTTAAATATAATTTAAGTATTTTAAAATACTTGCAAATATTTTAAGTATAGGGTCCAATTTAAGTATAATACTTGCCATTTAAGTATACCTGGTAACCCTGATTATTATATTTATGATTTTGCAAGTTTGCGAGAGGTCTGAGTCTGGCTATTATACTGAATTGAACTCAACTGTCCAGGCTACTGTCTGTCTACTCTGTGTCTTCACTTAGTTTCCAGCATTCAGTAGTATAATATGCGTCAGTTCACTTCACAACACTCTAACTACACTCCACTCACACAGCTCCCACTCTCCTCCAGCCCCAGCTAGTCTAGCTCTTTTCTCACTTTTCTCCCGTATGTGATGTGGCAGAAAGTATAAGTAAACTCCACTCTCCACTACTGCATTAGCCACTTACATATTCTTTGCATGTAAGACAAAAAACATTTCAATTTTAGAATATCATTGCACAACACATCAATAAACTATTTATCATAGCTAAAAATAAAGCCCAAAATAAATATATTATGCGTTTGAAAGTTGGTAACCAGTTTTGGGAGGAACTGATTCAATCAAAATCAATTTTTTTCAGGAAATTCCTTGCAACCATCCTACTATGATATTAAAAATTAAAAGGTATAACATTCCGTGAGGTCACAGGTGAAGAATGTTTCATTTACTTTGGAGATGTCCGTGTGCAGAAACATGAAATCAGAGTTTTTTGAGGCTGCTGAAAATTGATGGTCTGGATCACACATGCTAGCTTAGGTCAGCGAGCCGAGCCGAGCCACTGACCTCCAATAACATTGAGCGAGCCGAGCCGAGATCCTCAAAAAACTTTTGGGCGAGCCGAGCCGGCATTAAAAAAAATTTTGGCGAGCCGAGCCGAGCCGAGCCAGGTCTTTAAAAAAATTTCGACCGAGCCGAGCCGAGCCATGGACTCGGCTCGGCTCGGCTCGCTGAAAAATCGAGCCACTAATGGTTAAAAAGCCTGTAGGTTTAAAATAAAAATGGCGGGAAAATTTTTGAGCGAGCCGAGCCAAGGCAAGGGCGAGCCGAGCCACATCATCCAATAGGTCGAGCCGAGCCAGGTCTATAAAAAAAATTCAGCGAGCCGAGCCGAGCCAGGTCTATAAAAAAATTTCGACCGAGCCGAGCCAGTGGCTCGGCTCGCTGAAAAATCGAACCAGCCTGGCTCGCCGAACCAGCCTGGCTCGCCGAACCAGCCTGGCTCGCCGAGCCAGAAACTAGCATGTGTGGTCTGGATGGTGAACTTAGAGAAACTAGAAAATCCCCATATCATGTCCTTTATGCTTTGGGAATTGTGACGTTATTATATAATATAGTATATAGTTTTGAACAATTATTATGGATTGGCAGGATATCATGGATAAAGATGCCCCAGCAACATCGCCACAAGTTTTGTTTGAAGAAAATCCATACGAAAAATGGAAAACAGCCAATACTAGTCAATACTCCAGTAAAACAATCACTTTTATTAGCCACAGAAAGTCCTTTAACCTAAAGCATTTGCACTTAACGCACCCAAGTGATATAATATTATCCTATGATTCCTACAGTGCGAGTTCTGATGTGATGCAATCTTTTTTTCTCCACTATAGTTAGGTAGATATCTGTCTCTTCACCGTCGGAGTGATGACCCCATTTATGTACCTAGTCATCTTGTGTATAGTGATAACCATCCGAAAGGCAAGTCACTGCCATAGGTACAACGCTTAAAAATCTATCATATTATCCATGCATTAATGCAACCAATCATTGCAATATTTTTGACTCAAGTGATATTTTAAGGGCATAGAAATCGGCTGTAATTACAACCGATTTAAATCCAAATAGGTCCATTTGGATTTATTTATCGAAGCTTTGTACTTATTTTCATGTCATCCATCTTATTCTTCTCGGTTTTCAAAATCTCCTCAGCAGCAAAACAAAGCAGCGAATTTTTCTTTTAGTCATAGTTACATCTATACAGCGAGTCAGATTCTACCAGTTGATTGTCTTTCCATTGACACCTGTTACTTTGAATTTATCTATCAAAAATTACCCATATATCTCGGGCTGTATCCTCAGCATCTCAAAGTCACTCCTCCTTGATCATCAGATTCTAAACCTAGTTTCACTCTTTGTGCGAAAATATCCTCAGAAATCTATTTACTATCGTCCGAAAGGAGGTGTCCGAGTTATTATTCAGATTCAACACCTTTAACAGCTTCAAATGAAGGTGAACAGCACCGACCGCTGGTAGAGAAAATACCAAATCCAAAAACGAAGCAGATCCTAAGTTACCAACTTATATATACTTCATCAAGATTCACTGCAACTGAAGTAGACGCAATGGTAAACCAAGTTCAACATTATCCTGAAGATCTAGTTCCTTGTGCAGTTTGCCAAAAGATTGTGAAGAGAAAGCAATTCAGACCCCATATCATATGACTGTCATCTCTTTGATAAGACATTGATCATTTGCCCGCAATGCGGAGTAGGACTCAAGTCCGAAAGGAAGTTATAGAGTTCATATGTGGAGACATAAACGGGGTATTCTCCCCTCCAAACCTCAACAGCATTAAATAGGTGACTCAACTTCAAAAACTTAATATTATACAAAATACAAATGTTATATTTACCTATATACCTCTAATCATTTCTGGTTGAAGACATCACCTTAACGGTTTGAACTAATGTACTTCAGGGTACAGTCTTTAAGTAAAGAAAGAAATAACGAGTTCGTAAATGGGCAACATCTGTTCATTTTATATTGTTATGTTGTTGAGATGATGATGAGATAGAGATCTTATTTTGCTGGCTATGTGATGCAATAATAACGACCATACACTGTCTGCAATGAAAATCCATTTTCCACACTAAGTAACCAAAACCTTTTCGTAGATTACTTCTTGGAATCTATATAAAGATGAACACGGCTTTATAAATGGAGTTGAAAGAGAGAAATCTTTAGAATAGAATGCATCTTTTGTCAGCATTGTATTTTGTTGAGTTACCTATGACTAAACCCCGGAAAGGCAGGCACGGAAAATCCCAAAACAGGCAAGCATTTAAGCTCGAAAAAATAGAAAATAGGCACTTAAAATAGGCACTAAAATTAATCACTATAATCACACAGAAAGACTAAAATCATATTTTCTGAGGCATTAAATTACAGAATAGACTCAAATTTATTAAATCGTATTTATTTCTTTCATATTTTACAATTGTTTTGTAAATAACGCATCCATTATTTTATTATCAATTTGTTTTACTGAACAGAAAGATACGAAAATCTCAACTAATCATCTCAAAATAAGATACCACTGTCCATTCTAAATGTTCAGCAGTCATTCCCCTCCGACGGTCGCTAAAAATCAGCTTTTCGAAACTAAAACTTCGTTCGTTATCTACAGTAGTGAGTGGAGCAAATTTAAATGCTGCAATTTGAGAGGGATTGAGGCTCAACTCTATGTTTTCTTCTCCATGTAAAATTTGGTCAATTTTGGTTACTGCTTCCAAATCTTTGTTTTTGTTCAAAACATTTTGTCATTTAAGCAATACTTTTTCCCCGATAGACCCCTTTGCTTCACTTAATTTTTCAGTGGTACTAGTGACAAGCTCGAGAGTTTCGCTTAGCGAAATCTCCTTTCCTTCAAGTGTTTTTATGGTTTCGCATAAGAAACCATAGTGGACAGAAATATAAGACAGATTTCACGCACTCTTTTCTTTAGAAAACATTTCCTGGGCTTTTAAAATGGCAGCTGATTCTGTAGAGTTTAAAGCTTCTACAACTGACTTGACAGATTCGAAATTTTTTGAATAAAATTCAATAGCTGTTAACCATGTTCCCCATCTCGAAATTACTGGCTGAGGAGGAAGTTCTAGCTTTGGAAACATATTACGATATTTAAGTATTCGAGATGGTGATTTTCGAAACACTGCCTTAACCGAAGCCACTAACTTGTCAACATCACTAAAATTTGAACGAACTTCTTCTGCAACTAAATGCAAACCGTGAGTAACACAGGTTACATGCAATAAGTTGGGATATGTGTTTTTCAAATTTTTTCCAGCTTTTTTCATATACGCCACTCCGTCTGTCAGCAAAAGCAAAAATCTTCGATCAATATCCGTTTGAGTGCTCAAAGGCCAAAGAATCACTGAAATAATTTTTAATCGGATTAATTTTGGGTTGCTTTTATGATAATTTAAAAATATTTTTTTCGGTATTTCAAATTATAATTCTTAGTGTAGAATATTTATTTTTAATCTTACTTACGTAAAGCATCTAACACTAACTGTGTCACTGTTGAACTATTGGTTTTTTCAAGTTGCTTCGATGCCAATAAATGGGATTTAGAAAATTTGTCCTTGTCCATGCGCCCTACCAAAACGTTTGCTATATATCTACCCGCCGCATCGGTAGTTTCATCAATCGAAAGCCATATGTAGTTTAACCCTATGTCACTTCGAATGGCATCTACACTCTGATGTTCAAAATATTTAGTAAATCATTAAATTGTCCTGAAATCAAAAATCTTGTTTTAATTAAGTTTTTAGTGCTACCATCGTATAAAGCTTTTTTAGATACGACTTTCTGAGGGTGGATTCGTCAGGAACCGTCTTGTTAGTGTACTTTTCCAAAAAGTTTTTGAAAATAGGTTTTGTAATTTGTACCATGGGATATTCGCTGCAACAAGAGCTTGGCTTAGATCTCTATAAAACTCGTTTTCTACTGTTGGTCCCATATCTGACAGAAGCATTTGTCTTTCTGCTTTAGCGTTAAAACGTGTGACGGATTTCGTGTGCAAATCAGTTTTTTCGTGTTGTAATAGTCCGTACAACTTCTTAAATTCGAAAATTTTCCCACAAGGCTGGATAAATTAAATAAAAGGTTTCAATGTGTTGTTTTGTAAGGTACCAATTTCCAATTAAATAACATATGATATGAAATGTATATATCTTACCTCACAGTAAATGTATTTGTCATTTTCAATCCGGTAGTGACTGGGATTTTGAGCTTTTCTCAGCCATTCTCTCATAAGAATTACATGTGAACTTTTTTGTTTCCCCATCTCAAATTATTTTTGGGCATTAAAAACACTTTGGAATGGGCATTACGGCATTAGAAAAGAGAGAGAATTGGTTTGACATTAATTGATATACTTTGACACGATTGATTCAAATTGGAAGCAGTAGCGCATTACCAAGGATAACAACTATGGTGGCTGTATTAGAAAGAAAGATTATGCAAGATATTTATGAAAATGTTATTTGTTCGTACTTTTAGTTAGGAAATTCGTAATTTAATTTATTTAATTTTAGTTTTTCAGTAAAAATTCAAATTAAATGCAAAAATTATGACATTTTTGCTGAAAATGCATCGATAGGCATTTATAGGCACTTAAAGCCAAGATAGGCTTATGCCTAGGCATAGGCGCTACAAACGTAATATAGGCATTTATAGGCACTATCAAACTGAAAATTTAAGCTCGTAGATATCTAAAACGTAAAACTGCAAATTATTTTCTTCATTAGATAATGCGGTAAGAATAGGCATTTGCCTGCCTTTCCTTGCTCTACCTATGACGTATGACATTTACTCCTTGCCATTCAAATATAAAAACATCTCTTTTGTTCGATTATATGCGAGTAGGAACATGTCAGTGTCCGCCTTCTATGTTATTCATAAAGTTGACCCACACAATATCAATAAGAGAGCTGCCCGGGAATTGGCAGCTGATATATGCATGAACACCTTTTGGGCAAGAGCACCTATAGTCTTATAACCAATGGTAATAAAAAGTTCGTCAGATGCATTTACGTTTTCCAAGCATCATATTTACAAGGCTTTCTTGTATCTGTCGCTGTAATTTAAAATATATATAATATTATATATATATATATATATATATATATATATATATATATATATATATATAAAACAATAAAAGTTAGGTTTTGGCTATTTGATATCAAAAAACCCGGCGTTATGGTTTGTAGTTTTACCCCAAAAACACAGGTTTTTGCTGTTTGATACCCAAACACCCTGGATTTTGGGGTTTTCTCAAAAACCCAAGGTATTTGGTTTTTGTGATTTTTTAAAATATCCAGAGTTTTTTGGATTGTGTCAAAAATTTAAGGTTTTTTGGGCTTTCTCAAAAACCCAGGGTTTTGGTTTTTGTGATTTCTCAAAAACCCAAGGTTTTTGGTTTTTGTGATTTCTCAAAAACCCAGGGTTTTTGGTTTTTGCGATTTCTCAAAAACCCAGGGTTTTTGGTTTTTGTGATTTCTCAAAATCCCAGGGTTTTTGGTTTTTGTGGTTTTCTCAAATATCCAGGGTTTTTTGGGCCTTCTTATAAACCCAGGGTTTTTGGATTTTGGGGCTATCTCAAAAACCCAGGTCGTTTTGGATTTTGGGGTTTTCTCAAAAACCCTGGGTTTTTGAATTTTGAGGTTTTCTTAAAAACCCAGGGTTTTGGATTTTGGGGTTTTCTCAAAAACCCTGGGTTTTTGGATTTTGAGGTTTTCTCAAAAACCCTGGGTTTTTGCTGTTTAATATCCTAAACCCCAACCCAAAAACTGGGCTTTTTGTTTTTTGGCCCATGACCTGGCTGCAATATCTTCACTATTAATGTGTTTGTCTTTACGAAATTGAGGAAAAATAGATTGATTGTCGGCCATAATTAAAACTGAATTTCAATTAAAAGTCACAACCAGGTAAGAGTACTAGCAGATTAAATGTAAATGAGTCAAAAGAAAATGCTTCTTTTTTTTGGGTCGGGATTTTCAAACGTAGTTGGGGATTACTTGAAATTATAAAATACTATAGTTGGATAGGACCCCACGGAGTTCAACGTTCAAGGCCCCGCAAATGTTAGTGTCGGCTCTGAGTATAGATATAATGCACAAAAGTGGGTAAACAAATATGATGAGTTCTTTTCTACGTATCTTCTTCCTTCTCTGCTGGAGGTTAATTTCGGCTATTGTTATACATTTATAAATTCAGTTCATTTTCTCCAGTCGCAAGCCAAATGTCAAGACTGGAAGTTTTCTTAACCTAACCTGAAAAGAATATCACACATACTTATTTCCAGTCTTATCACGGTGCAATATCAGTACAATTCTGCTCCCTGTATTTAAAACTTCTATCAATTCCACAAACGATATCTACCTACTTATCTAATTCTTGACCTGTCACCAACAACACTGTGTCTGTGTCCATATTTCGTTAAGTCTTTTTTCTTTTTAACATTATATTTCCCTTTTTTCAAAAATTTCACTATGTATTTAATCACATCTATTGAGAATTCTGAATTACCTATATTCACTCAAAAAGTAACGCACAAATCTTAGTACAATGTTCTAAGAAGGTATAAATAGACCATTCTAATAATATGCAAAAGGCTTTCACTACACTATACCAGTACTAATTCATTTTAGGTAACTTTCTTTATTTTATTTTTGATTAGATATTTCAACATTTTGCAAGCTGATTTTTATCAATGCATTTGAAAACTATTTTCAATAATTGAATTGCATTACAATTTTCATATATTATATTAAAACAACAAGAATCTTAGCATATAGCACTAGCAAACATTGACAATCAAGAAACATTTTTTCATGATGTATCGGTAAGTAATCGTGTACATACGTCAAGAAGAGAAGAGGGAAACTCTTCTTGAGTGAGAAAAGAGTGAGGAAATAAAGCTTATTTACCATTATAACCCAACAAGCTGGTAGTTATTGGCAGTTACATAACTTATTTGCTCATCCTTTAAAACCAGTTCAGCGTGGGTTGCGTATTACCTACATGAAGACTGTTATGGTATTACATCTTTCAGTCAGAGCGATAGATATGATTAAATAATTATGCATGATATTACAATATTAGTAACATTGTTAACAGCTCTGGAAAAAGACATATCCAAACAAGCACCTAGCATTGAAGCTATGGTCGGTGGTCCCTCTCCGTACAGTAGACAGTTGCACAGGTGGGTTCGGGTAGAATAAAGTCAACCCGTGCAACTCTATACCGTACAGATAAATCCTTTACTATGCTTGCTAGTATGTTGCTTGGAAAAGCATGTAAATTAATTTAATTTTCCATTTACCATTTGAACAGGTAATTTTTTAAATTCATTTTTATTAACGCCATTTATGATTTATAATAGATTTCCAGCAGCAATAGCATTTCAAAATGGGAGCTGCATTGACTTTCTTCAAAAAATTTACTGGGAAGAAGAACGATGGCCAAGTGGTAAAAGAGAAAAAACATGATATTTCATCATCCTCATCATGCACCACAATTGGCTTTGAGACCGAGACTTTCGATGAGTGTCCAATAAGCCTAACTTTGAAAGCGGATTTACTATTCAAAGGAAGAAACGATCAATAAGAAGTATTGGAAGACCCGTTCGACTTTTCTCGTTTTATTATACGATTATTATAATAATATAATTTACTTCTTTAACGCAAGGTTAGAAACTTTGTATCGACCTAGTCCGTATAGTTGTGTGATGTTTACATGTATGTTCATTATGTTCTTGAACTTGCACGTATAATCATATTCACGACAGAATGTCATATCAGCCACAGAACTGATGATTCATCAGTAGTGGTATTTGCACTACACCTACTACCAATAAAAGTCGGATATGAAACATCTGAATTTAATTTATCCTAAAACATATCTTTAAATAAATATCATCTTTCTATTTATTTATATAATTAAGCCCTTATTAGTAAAGCCTATTTACCCTTCCAATTAATGTTAATGTTTATATCAATGCTCCAACAGTTGGGACATGAAATGTCCCAAAAATTGACTATTTGTAGATTTCTTTTACACGGCAACAGAGATAGTTTTATTGCAAGCTACGTAATGGACACAATACATTATGCTTGCAATAAAGTTTTAAATTATGAAGACTTGTCTGACCAAGAATTCAAATTCATACCAAGAATTTAATAAACTGTAGCTAACCATGTTTATTTAATTATTTTTGTGTTTATTTAAACATTACATGCTTAGAAATAAGTCAGTTAATTTACATTATTCAAACTTGTACTTTTTAAAACGGCATAACAATATTATATACGGTAATAGTATGATCATTTTGATCATTAATGTTGAGTTAGACAGTTTATTTGTTTTTCCAAAAATAAATCTATATTAAGACCTAAAAATAGATGCTGAATCCACTAACAGCGATTATCATTGCAAACAAAGTTGTAACTGCATGGATAGGAAAG
The DNA here is from genome assembly GCA_020055645.1 of Tomocerus qinae. NCBI lineage: Eukaryota > Metazoa > Arthropoda > Collembola > Entomobryomorpha > Tomoceridae > Tomocerus > Tomocerus qinae. The sequence goes on along the minus strand of CM034546.1, from coordinate 46,397,885 downwards.
CAGGTTTGTTCTATATTTGTAGGTATCCATTCTTTGGTCCTCAGTTTCTTGTCTGACTCATCGCATTCAATCATTTCAGCTTGCAATGAAGACTCCTGTAGCAACTTAATTTCATTTTCTTTAGCAACCATCATCAAATCTCCAAAAACATCAGGACTAATGATAAAGCAGGAGATTCCATTTTCAACAAAGTAAAATAAGGACGTCGTCAACTTGGTTATGATATCATGTCCAGACATTAAAGTGCAACTATGCTTGCTAGATAAATTTGATCCATTGAAAGTGTTTTTAATTTTATCCTTATTTGTAACAAGTTTGGACAGATGGCCTTCAAACATAATCTCGTTAACCAGAGAGACACAACTAACAAGATTATCACTGCTAGGAATTTGGTCTGCTGGTACATTGATGTGATCACTGCAACAATAAAAATTAATGTTTTCAGAATATTGGCAAAATATTTTCATAATTATAAACTTTTTAAAACATCGGAGCCGAGACTTCGTTGTAAGGCCAAACTATATCAATCAAATATAAACTATGTATAAACTTTAAATACTGAATTTAAGAGCCAATTTACTTTATAGTTGTAATATTGAAAAATTCTAGAAAAATTTTGATGAAGTTTGTGATAACTTTGCTGAAAATATTCACAACAATTTCCGTTTTTGTATCACTAGCTTCACCAATAGAGATTTTTCCGCAAAGTGCCCAGGATGTTCTCCTCGGTCCATTCAAATGCTCTCTGAACTTTTGCTGCATTGCCACTGCGTCCAAAGTATGAAATTGGAAAGTCAGTTCCGGTGCTCGTTCTTCGTATTTTAAATCGTCTTTGTAGCTTGGCATATATTTTGGGGGGTGTTCACTTAGGATATTGTATAGCTTGACATTATTGGTACTGTCCAATTTATCTCCAGGACCGACGCTGATATACGTGCGTTCTTTCAAGGATCCAGGTTTTCCATTTATTCGCAGTTCCAAAGATACATGACCAAAAGTGTCTCCTCGATATTTTAAATTCCCGCTAGACGTCCAGACTCGAACAATTACTTTATCTAATCTTCGGCTCTCGCGTATTCTATGAAAATATACGTAAAATATTATTCTAGCTTGTTACATTTTAAAATTAATTTTATTTGTAAATTTAAAGAAAATGAACAAATCAGTTATGTTAATGTTATATATATATTGTATACCTTAGAGAAGATTTTGTCCAATAAAGCCATTTAATTACGAATAATAATGCGAATGTAAGGGTAGTAGAAACAGAAATGATAATTGCAGTATCGACTTTAGTTTCTATTTTTCCGTAAACTTCTGCCATTGTATCGATATTCTGTAAGTATGTGAGTTTACAATATATTTTAAGGTTGGTGCTATAAATGTTGAGAATATCAGAGTATGTCAAAGATTAATTGCTGCTATTGCATTATTTCACCAAAGAACTATCAATGTCAAGTAAATAATACGATTGGCGATTTACAACTACTTCGTTGAACTTGTTTACTCGTGCTTTATAACGGTGTGGTGGTCAATATTGGATTTCAAAAAACTAAGCACTTACACGAGAATACATAAAGATAATAATGGTAATGAAAAAGAAAAACATACTGGGAAGATATCTATATGAGTGTTGTGTTACAGTCAATATAAATAAATTCAGAGTAGTATACTATTCATCCAAAAAACATTTAGTGTGTTTATGATGCAATAGGATATAATTTGATAGATTATTTCAAGCTTATTGCACTTCAAAACCAGCGGACAAATAAATTCACTGTCATCCAGCTACTATACAAGAATCCTGCAACATAATATATATTTATTACACAGAGTAAGCGTATAGTGCATTTTTCCCCGTTGGATATAACCACAAGCATGTCATACACTTCGTGAGTAATGAATGACAAATAAATACTACGTAAAGCACAAATTTATTGACTTTAGAATACTATTATTGATTTACCAGTATTGACCACAATTACGTGGCAAGACACAATTCAAGACATTTATTTAGACTTTTTTCCACATCCCATGTAGTCTAGAATCTAAGAGTGTTGTATATTACAACTAGGCGGGTAGATAAGAATGAATGAGTGATTAATTAGGCTTGTACATACTGTATTTATTTAAGGATGTTTTGTATTAAATATGCAAACACGTCAATATACTTTATTTTGGGATTAATTTGACATCAGCATTAAAAGAGCATTTGCACCAAATATAAATTTATCCTAATGACGCTTATACACACGCTAATACCTGGATTACTGTACCAGTACCACTATACCACATTATCTAAGTGGGTTTAAATGTCGCTTTAAATAAACTACATTACGTATGCATTCTATCAACAAAAAAGCCTCAAACAACGTCTGTTTATGCAAATACGATAATAAAACTCCTGGTTTAGAAATTTGACCAAGTCCTGAGTTTTGAATAGAATATATTGTACACTTTCCTTTTAGTAATTGCTTATTTAATAAAAGGTGATTCAAATAAGTAAATGTCATATGCGTACTCGCATATGACTGTACTGTATACATCAAAATGTCATGTTCTATGGGCTCTTTGTCCGGAAAGAAATTGAAATAAAACCAATCAATCAAGCAAACGTAATTTGACTTTCTGAATTTTATGAATATTAAAGTTCAAGTATTTTTGACTAGATATTCTCGAACTTTCGTTGCATTACTACATCAAGTTATTGACAATGAATATTTTCAATGTATTTTCAAAATGCATGTTACATATAATCGTTTTGTATCCAGCAAGTAACATAACATTAAATTTCACAGGAGTAGCCGATCCTAAAGAATTTATTCAGGCATTTATCATTGATAATTATTTAGATAATTTCAATTCTGGAGTCGTTATACAATACGGTTGGAAATTTCATCCGAGTTTTAATACAGATCATTTTGGTAGTATTATCTTCACTCAAAAGAAATTTGGAAGTTGCTATACAAAGTACTACGTTATTTTGGCAAGATGTAGTTCCCTGAAAAATGAAAATAGTATTACAGCAAACATAATTAATTCATTTAAGCATAAAAATGAAAATCCGGATTATGCTATAGTATTTTACCAAGCAGAGGACGAATCGGTGGAAAAATTACAGTTTGCAATTGGAAAGGGATACACTACAACAAAAGTTTTGTTTGTGAAAATATTTCCTGATATGACTTACTCGTCTCCCAATATTTATTGTGCTCATTGTACCGATGAAAAAGAATTACCTGTATCAAAACTGGGAAATGATGAAAATCTGATTACCTTAACTTATATAAATACTCTTTGGGCAAAACTGTATAGAAATTTTAGAAAAGTTGAAATGATGCTAGATGTACTTGGTCAGTTTGACATCTTTCAAAATGGAATGTGTTATCTAATTTCTTCTGATAAAACGAAAATTGAAAATCTTTCAGAACAACTCTGCTATGTGCAAACAATGGCCCAAAAATTAAATTTTACAATAACAACAGCATTTAGCAAAAATAATTGGAATGCCATATTTGGGGGTGTATATTTTACGACATTTATGCAAGAAAGAGATAAAGATTTTAAAGATTATACAAGTGGGGGCATAAAACATTCCCAAGTGCCCGTGGCGTTTAAAATCGATATTTATTCATATTTAGTAGCAACGGACAAACATGGTTATAATTGGTCACTGCTTCTGAAACCACTGGACAAAATCTCATGGGTTTTATTCTTTGTGTCTATTTTGGCAGTTACTACTTTAATTGTATCAAGTTCTACGACAAAACGTTTTGGATTACAAAAACAAAATTATTATTGGTTTTCGAAAAAGAGCAAAATGTTTAAATGGATTTCTGGTAGAGGAAATATTTTACTCCTGGTTATTGCTGCAGTCTTGGAGCAAAGTCAGTTTTCGATAGTGAATCCAGTTCAAAATGGTTCGAACAGATTTAAATTTCAAATTTCAAAATCAAGAAGGTTTCTCATTGGAATTTGGATATTGGTAGCTATGATTATTAGTAGTGCCTACAAAGGGAAACTATTTTCCATGTTGACAAAACCTGCACTTCCTATTTTTCCTCAAAATTTAAAAGAGCTGGTTGAAACAACTCTGCAAATAATTTCTAATGATGATGTAGTAGCGTATTCACATACCAAAATTGTAAATGGAACGCACAATTTAACTACAACAATCTTTAGCTCGGCTCTTCGGCATATCGTTTTGACAAGAAACTTTAATTATTCTAGAGAACATGCAAAAGTAATTAAAGATTTAATACCGAAAATTAAACCGTTGAGAATTACTGAAGAAAATATTTATCTGGCTTCTAAATTAAAGACGCCTTTAAAAGTACAGTGTGATTATGATGGTTATTACAATTATTATAACAAATGTAAGAATGAAACCATTACAATCGGTGATGAATTTGCTGTCATGAATATCATCTCTAAACTTGAGAAATTTGCAATGCGAATAAAAAACCTTAGAGACGCTGAAGTAAATGTTTTTGTCGGACCTATTCCACCTTCTAACAAATTAGAAATACAATTTCATTGGGAAATTGAAAGAAATATTTTTCAACCGGCTATGTTACAAGTAATTATGAGTTTGTATGAATCTGGTTTATACAATAAATGGGAAGAGTATTCCAATTATCACACTCATAACAATCTAGGTGTTCCTGCCTCCTCTAACAATTCATTAAAAGGGGAAAAACTATTAAATCCTGATGAAAACAGCTATATTGCAGATAACGAAGTCAGTGAAGAAGAAATCAACTCAAACCAAACGCCGAAAAATTTGAGCTTGCATGCAATTATTCCTATTCTGTTGTCTTATTCCTTTTGTATTTTATTTAGTGTGCTTATATTTATTTTGGAAATTTCTTTAACATATTTATTTCACTGGTAACTGCTTAAGATAATTAAACAGCTCAAATGTTGAAAAAACCAGCTTGTGTACAATTTCGTGAATGGGGGCATATTTCAAAAATGTAAAGTTAGGTTGTGTATTATAACATAATTTAATTACTATATAAATGCTTGTATTGTACTGCAATATGTGATAGTGCCGCCAGTTCTAAAAGTAATTCATACTATGTGCTGTAATTAATGTTGGTTATTAGATATTTTGAGTATTTAAGAATAACAATGTACTGAAAAATAAAGTATTATTAACCTATATTACATTATTCAAATAAATAAATTTACAAGACATGTACAACAATTACAATCCAATTGGATTTTCAATTTTCGTTTCAAAAACACTATTTTAGTATCCGATTTAAAATGAATGAATGAATTTACTTTATAGTATAATTAACTACTATACGCTTCATGTTCAGGGCAGAATGCTAAAATGCATATAGAAATATCATAAAGAGATAAATTTACGGAAAAGCATTGACAACTTATCATAGTCATGTTGACTATGTTGACGTCAGTGAATAACACGTGCGATGTTTTCTTTGAATTGTGTACAATCATGTATAAAACAAATATTCTGAGTGACTCACACTATAGCCATTTCAATTGAATTACAAGTGATGGATACTTACAATAAGTATCATGTCCAGTTGCCACAAAGTATAACTCCATTTGACAGCATCTAGAGTAAACAGCATAATCTTTTTTCTTGCGAAGCGAGACCGCATAATTCGACTGAAGACTCAAACTATGATTATCTAGTTAAACACATTTATCACGGATGTAAGACCATGGGATATTTTCCTCGAAAGCACTGCAAGTGGCACATACCAATGTTTACATGACGTTTTGGCTTACATAGTCATTCACAGAGCTAAACAGAAAGTATACATAGCAAAGGCTAATGAAAATAAAGCTGCGGTTGAAAATAAATGGGTAAAAAAATTTCGTTTGTATAAATTAGGATTTGGTAACCATTCTGATGTTTTGAATATCTTTTCTGTTCCATCATCAAGGACTACAACTTCGGTAAAGTCACGTGCCTCATTTAAGGAGTGTGTTAGTAATTTTATTTCATTTTCTTTAGCGTACATCAACAAGTCCCCGAAAACGTCCGGACTCAGGCATAGAAATGACATTCCATGTTCAATCACGTAAACAAGCGATGTAAGCCTGACTGAAGGATTATCTTCGGCAAATAGCTTAGAGATATATTTGCTTGACATTTTTGATGAATATAAAGAAGATTTGATTTTGTCCCTTTTAGTTACAAGTTTGGAAAGAGAACCAGCCACTAAAATCTCTTTCACCAAAGAAACACAATTTACAAGATAAGGCTCGTTGTCCTGTCGGACCGCTTCGGGTGTTTCTTTTCCAAAGTCACTACAAAATTATAATAATGTTTTTTTTTAATTAATTTGAAATCAATTAATGTTTAAGCTACTACAGACAATTAACTACTCCCCATTAATACTTCAATTATAATAATATCTGCCTTTAAAAATCGTAAATGTTTATTCACAGCTTTGAGAAATTTTAGTCAAAATATTATTGTTAACTTACTTGCAATTTACAAATGCAAACGTATTCGGAAGCAGCATTAGCAATTTAGAAATAACGTGGCTAACAATATTTATGATGAATTCTGTCTTCGTGTTTTTAGCTTCTCCGATAGCAATATTCTTACAAAGTGTCCAACAAGTTGTTTTCTCTGACAAGTGTTTCTTGAACTGGTTTTGCATTGCAATAGCGTCCAAGGTGTGAAATTGAAATGTCAATTCTGGCACTCGTTTTTCATCTTTTAAATCATCTTTATAATTGTCCATGTACTTTGGTGGATGTTTGCTAAGGATGTTATACAGCTTTACGTTATTAGTATTGTCTAATTTCTCTCCTGGGCATAGACTGATGTATGAAAAATCTTTTAAAGAACCGGGTTCTCCATTCATCTGCAATTCTAGAGAGACGTGACCAAAATTAGATCCGGGATATCTTATATTCCCTTTGGATGTCCAGACTCTAACGATTACTTTATCAGACTTCGGATTTTCATGGCTTCTGTAATTTCACAAAATATATAGTCAGCTTTATAAGTCATTTGTAATTGGCATAATGCAAAATAAATAATTAAATAATCTTTAAAAGATCAGGAAAATAACTAAGTGATGCTAACTTCGGAAACTTTTCCATCCAGCAAAACCATTTGATAAGTGAAAGGACAATTATTGTTGTCAACATAATTGCTATGGTTGAAGTATCTAATTTAAAATCCATTTTCCTCAGTATTTTCAGACTGTGTTGGAATTAGGTTGATTAAAATAATTATTTTGCAACTTTATTTTAATACTTTGATTTGATGATGAGAAAATTAAATAGCAAAATTGGAGGTTAATGTCTTCAGTGGAATTTAATGGTAAGAATAACTGAAACGAAATGAATCCCCTTATGACCATTATATACTCAATCAAAAGTATTTACTTAACTAATGGACATAATTTCTGTCCATTCCTATGCTGTGACAGAATAGAAGTGGACAATATAAGTAATTTCTCAAATTTACGTCTATTTACATAATAGAGCGTGAAGACTGCGTCCGGAAATATTACGATAATATAATATCCGTCATAACCACATGTCATGCGATATAACATACAAATACTTGTACGTAAAATTAACCTCGAGGTTTACTCAGATTACGACAATCTCTTATTTACTTCTTATTTACAGCACAAAAAATTTGTGTATATGTATTATATTCACTTTGACAGCTACTGTATATGGTATGATAAACTATTAATAACTTACTGTTAATAAGTAGCTCGTCATAAGCCTGACATTCCTGACAGTGTAAGTATTTAGTTCAATATTCATACTGGACACTGTGTATGATTTGTGTGATTAGCATATTTACACCAGGCAAGTGACCCAATGATGTTTACGGTTATGCATAATTTGAAAATAATGCCCTTTAGGCTGTACAGTAATTTGCTAGGGTAATTTACCTGGATTGTATAATAATGAGTTAATCAGACAGTGGAAAAATAAGTATTGTTTACAAAAACTTTTTGCTGGCAAAACAAATAATCAAATTTGCAACCCCTGTGCCCTGGCATTGAGTCATAAATGAGCCCGACTGAATCCTCATTTAGTCAATAACTTATAGACTTGATAATGATAAAGACTAGATCCACCGCTAACAGGGACGGGGCGAACTGTCACATGTCACAGACATAATTAAAAATGAAGGTATTTAATGCTACTATATAGCTAGTTACATTGACGAGGTATTTCAGTTTTGAAAGCACTCAGACAATGGAAAACCCGCCTAAAAGAAATTCGGATTTTTTTAATTATAAAATTACTGCTTAAGAAAATGCATGTTATTTTTGCTTAATAAAATTTTTAGGTGTATAGGTCACCATTTTTGATTATAAACCTATTTTGAAAATTTCGTAGATTTAATTTTTTTAAATCGTTTTAAAATTCATGCCACCGTATTGGCAACGTACTTCTCAATTACACAAATTTTGACACTTGCATCGGATAGAAAACGTATGGTTATGATATAGTTGGACCTATAAAAAGTTATGTAATCGAAGAGTGTCACTGCTAAAAAAACGTCTGAAAATGTGACTATAGGTATAGCAGGTGACCAAGGATACAATATATATACATTCTATCCTTGGCTACATGTTATAGCCAAGCTTGTTTGAATTTCGAGCGAAAAACAAGATTGTCTTCGTCAAGAAAGCATTTACTACCGAAGCGCAGCTAGTTGGATAGATTCATTTGGAAACCGTCTAAAGCAATAAAGGACAAGGGCGGTAAGCCTATGGTTAAGATCCTTCTGTTGAATATCGTTCATATTGACATATGTTGTAGAGGACATAAAGACACACAACTTTGATTAGGGTATGAAAAAATTTCACCGTGTAGTTTACCCGGGAGAGGTCGCCAAAGGTTGCTACCCGGCACCCCGATTTTTGGTATCCTAGTTTCGATATCGACCATATTCATATATGTTGTAGAGGACATAAAGACAATCAACTTTTGTTTAAACCAAAATCGGATCCGCCGCATAGTTTACCCGGGAGGGGCCACCAAAGTTGCTACCCGGCAGCCATATTGGCGGTGTTTTCGGGTCAAAATCGGTCATAATGTAAAGGCTCTCCCGGGAAAACGATTGGACGGATCCAATTTTTGTTTAAACAAAAGTTGATTGTCTTTATGTCCTCTACAACATATATGAATATGAACGATATCGAACCATGGATACCAAAGTTCGGGGTGCCGGGTAACAACCTTTGGTGACCTCTCCCGGGTAAACTACACGGTAAAATTTTTTCATACCCTAATCAAATTTGTTTGTTTTAATGCCTTCTACAATATATTTGAATATGAAGCATATCCAACAGAAGGATCTTAACCATAGGCTTACCGCCCTTGTCCTTTACCTGTCTATATGTATTTATTTATATATTATGTCGCTGTACGTGTGGTAGGGCGATCTCAAATTCAAAATGCACAAGCGCTTATTCAATGCACATTACATAAAACAATGTCAATGAACTACACTCTAGGTAATATCAGCTTATTCCGAAATTAACCAAAAAATGTTAACACTGAATCTATCTAATAATTACTAATAATTCTAATCCTGCCATTTTTTATAGATGCCTACTTTTCAAGCTATAGTCACACAATGTTGGGAGCCTAGTTTACTAATAAGCCGCCAGCCGCAGGTGGATAACTCCTCATCTACAGACTCTTAGTTGAAGTTTAATCTTATGGACTCATCTTCGGAATAGTGCGAGAATGTTGTAGTGAACGTTTACTTCTAGGTACGAATTGTTACCGACGATATCCATGAAACACGCAAGAGGTTTCACCTAGGTGTTCTCAGTCCCTATGGACTCTTTGTAATGCTATCCTCAATAGTCTTCATCCACTATGTTAAAGTAGCTCCCCTCCTAAAATATCGGCACTCTTATTCCTGAAAATAGTGACGGATTCTGTGCTAGAGTCAATGCTTCCTCCTCTGCGCTCAGTGTACAAAATTTACCGTTTTTTAGCCTTTTTTACCATCACAGTGGTAAAAATGCACTTAATGGTAAAAATGGTAAATTTTAGCGATTGATTAGACAGCTGAGTACAGATACAGTAGCCTTCCGAAAGTATAAGTTTTAAAACTTTATTTAGTATGAAATATTTCCAAATAGGCCCTTAATCAATTAAATTAATCATATTTATTAGATTGTACACCAAAAGTTATAAAAAAATGAAGAAAGAAAGATTTTATTTGGTATCGCCCATTTAAAATTGATGCTAATTTAATTTTCAATTAATTTCTCAATCAGCAAGGGTTGTTAGCGCCCCCATGGTTGAAACCTACTTTGATTGATGAACACTTACACTTATCAATTTGTGAAAACAATGATCATCTGCTAAGCTATTTCATACTTTGGCACCGAATTTTGTTCAAAATTCAAACACGAAATTTAAATGAAACTATTTTTACCATTTATACCACTTACCACTACTTTTTAGGTAGTGGTATTTAACGTTAAATACCATTAAAAACCACTTACCACTGGTAAGTGGTAAATGGTATTTTGTACACTGTCTGCGCTCTGTCATCACGAAAACTGTTGTTTACTGTTGCTCCTCTTCTTAAACATGTGTGGATTCTAGTTAGAATATCTATTCTCATTCGGACTTGGCGTCTTACATTGTAAGATAGTTTTAAATGAGAGTTAGAACGCTGAGCTTCTGTCCGATGTCCGTGAGATTTGTCCTTCCCTTCTTACAAGTTACAAGGTAGTTAACTATGGGACATTATTCTATGGGACAGTACAGAATATAGGAGTTATTACTTAGCGGGGATTTTAAAACCAATCTATCTCAGCGTGTAGACTACGTGGATTCATCTTTCTGAAAATAGTGCACGGGTGCTGTACTACATTCAAAGCTTTCTCTTAGTTTCTCTGTCACTACTACGACACAAAGGAATCAGAAAAGGAATATTTAATCTCACGAACGAATCAGTTCTGACTCACAAACTCGTTGTCAGTCCTCAATATCCCTATGTGCTCTGTGCAATGCAATGCTGTCCTCAATAGTTCTCAATTCTCATTCACTATGTTAAAAGAAGTTTGTTTCCTTAACGTGATAGGCTCTTTCTCAAAATAGTCAACGGGATGCTGTACTACAGGCAAAGCTTCTTCATCAGAAATCATAATATAAGTGTTTCTTGCCTATTTATCACATAATATTTCAAAGGAAGAAATAAATTGATAGATTGGAATTATATCAGTACAACTAAAAGCAATGGTTTATAGTGTTCATGTAAGGATGGGTGGGCTTAAATAGGCATCAAACAACTGATGGTGAAACCAAACTATTGTTATAGCAATTATGTAATGACTATAATACTAATAATTACTAAACGGCATGTACAAACGTATTTTAAACAAAATTTATTCGTATATTGCTCAATATTTTTTAATCTGGATAAAATAGAGCATAATTTTATTAAAGAGTTGAAACAGAGACAGTGCAGTCCTACTGTGCTACCTCTTGGCATGTGATTTTAGTTTTTGGTTTATCTATGATGCATGACATTTACTCTTTGTTATTCTTCGTATGAATATAAATATATCTTTTGTTCAATTATGCGAGTGGGAACAACATGGCAGCAGGATTACCAGATTGAGCGGGACTTTAGTACCCAAGAGTGATTCCAGATAAAGATGAGCAAAATCCTTTAAAAGGAGTTGAAAGAGAGAAATACTTACACTACACGGCATTTCTTAACTTTATTTTAGTTTTTGATTTACCTATAATGTATGACATGTATGACTCTTTGCTATTCTTCGTATAAATATGAAATATCTTTTGTTCAATTATTCGAGTGGAAACAACTTGTCAGTCTCCGCCTTCATGTTGTTCATAAAATTGACCTATAAGCATTATCAATGAGAGAGCTGTCCGGGAATGGGCATAGCTCTGAGCGTGCAAGAGCATTCATTGGGACCCTAAGTACAATTATAATATCGGAAGGCAGTAAAAAGCCCGTTACACGGTTAAGTTTCCTTAAAAAAAGTGGGTTGTTTTTTTAACAAACAGGAGAAAAGCGAAATATATAAGTCATCACAGATTACCATAAATCACGCTTAATAAAAAAATGGTGGGTCGGGATGTTTGTCAAAATCCCCGACCCACATCACTTAAAAAACATTGGGTTTATTGGATTTATTGGGGGGTTTTAAAAACATACAATAATGTGCAATTAGACTCCATCTAGATAAGCAAGGCATATGTTTTCATATTTCTATTCAAAAATGTAAGCAAATATAAAAGAAGGTGGAAAAATGTAGCTTTTCAACTTTTACTTGCAATAAAATGTATCTTGTCGTGATGACTAAGGATAACGGATTAGAATTATTAATCTCTTGGATTATTATAAGGGATTGGGATTATGGTTTGGGATTAAAATTGGATTAAGATTATTATAACGCATGATTTTGTTGGATTAAGGATTAGGGATTAATGTAATGCAATTATTTTGGTGGATTAATGAATCACCAACACTAATTGTATTACAAAAGAATGAGGAGACATTTCACACAAATCAATAATTCACGTATATATCGTATTTTTAATACATCATTTATTTACATCATAATCAACCTTCAAAATAACAAAAATGCATTAAGCATTTCATCTACGAGGCGGCTAGTGAAAATAATTAGCCCACTATAACTCAATCCACCATAATCTTCAGTCTCAAAAACCGCTCGTCGACTTGTCATACAAAAGTGCGGGATTATGGTTATGGATGCTATTTAATGGGTCAATGAAATAATTTAAATAGTCAATGAAATAATTTAAATAGTCAATGAATATGATTTAATCGGTAAATGCTGAAGATTTAAATGAAGATAATTTGAAAAAGTCAATACGTAATTATTTAAAAAGTCAATGAAAACGCTGAATTGGTAAATTGTGTTAATTATTACATGATAGTCATTAAATTCACAGTCTAGTGCTTCTATTCCCACTTTTATTGCTTCAAATCCAAATTCAAAGTCTTCCGTGGTTTCACTTATACACTTCAGTTGAATTTATAAGTTGCGTCTGTGTGTATATGGTTGGAACTAGATGCTAATTTCAGTAGCCTTTTAGTAGACACAAACAAACGGAAGGAAGGATTGTTATCTTGGTGAGTAACTTCATACTTACAAACAAATGGTTTATCTTCATTTTGAGGAATTTCACTGTGATCAGTCGTTGTCGTTTATGATATGCCAAAAAATTTCTCAACTGCACTGTAGTTGGAACAGAGTCCACAGATCCTTGTAGTTTTCTCAAAATTTCTTTAGGTTTACTTACATTATTGTCAAGTAGTCTCTTAATTTCCTCTTTTGCTTCACTACTGGTTAATTTTTTTTCAAAATGGAAATGAGCTTTGCCGTTTGTCCACAGAGTAATTGCACCATTATCGAACACCAGTTTCTGTTTACAGGGGCACTTTTTATTTTCTTTACAATAAAAGTATACAACTTTTCCTCCACTAGTAAAATTCACGGATAATTTAGTCCATGCAGTAAGAACTTCGGCTGTAGCTACTTCTTCGTCTGAGTAATTCTTTAGTAAACGCCAATCCGGCTTTTCAGTAGTAGGTTTTTGAATTTTCTTCGGGGGACTAATTAGCGGAATAAGTACGGGATTATGAATTATGGATTAATTATTATGCAGAACAGGTACAGGATTATGGATGTATCACTTAAAATTATTAGCTATGGATTAGGGATTGGGAATTAGTTAATCTGTAATCGGTTTAGCGATCCTTTAACCTTTAATCTGGATTATCCCAACTCTCCGTTCTCGTGCCTTGCAAGTCTTGGGGCGGCTCTGAGTATAGATGAAAACAGTGAGCAAGTTCTATTCTGTGTTACAACTTTCTTCTCCTATGGAGTTTTTTCTAATTTCGGCTGCCGAATGCAGTTCATTTTCTCCAGTCGCTTGCCATATGCAAAGACGGAAGGTATTATCAAGCAAACCTGAAAAGATAAGCACATACCTAACAATCCAACTCCACTAACTCCAGTCTTACCACGGTACAATATTGAACAATTCTAATCCGTGCATTTAAATCAGATCTACAAACGAAGTCTACTTCTTGAGCTTCCACAAATAAAATTTCCTGGGTCCATTTTTGTCTACTAATTAGTGTAAGCTGTTTATAGTATTTTACATTATATTCCGGTTTTTTAATCGCTTTCTCAAAATAATTAAGGACTCTGGATTAGATTGACAAATAAATAGGCATACAAATGTTATAATGTTTTACAAAATCAATAGACTATTTTATAAACATTTAAAAGGTTTGCAGTTTGCACTACTTTGAACTACCAAAGCAATACCATTGCTTGGTTAGTATTTATTTTACTTAGTAAAATACTACTTGATTATTATAAGTTATAAATTATAAACGAATCTAAAAATAACGTGTATAATATCAGTGATTTTAATAGTTATGATGAGACAATAGATGAAGTACTTGTTAATGAGGATGAGGATTTAAAAGTACTTGTTTATTTCTCTACATAAGTTGCTCTTTCTTAAAACCAGTTCAGTTTTGCGTATTAACAACGAAAACTGTTATGGTATTTCTCCATTGAAAAACGTGAAATTTGAATTGGTAAAATTTTTGGTTCTAAAATCCCAAATTGCTATTTAACATCTTCACGATTTTTGTGGTTTCCAGCTCATCAAAATGGGCGCTGCATTGACTTCCCTCAAAAAAATTGCTGGAAAGAAGAACGGTGGTCGAGTGAAAACTAGAAAAGTACATTACGTCTCACCATCTGCGTCTTTTACGACAATTGGCTCTGGGATCGAGACGTTTAATGTGTGTCCATGCATAGAAAGCGTAACAGTGACGGTGCAGGTGGAGGTGGAGGTGGATATACACTTTAAACACAGACATAATCAATACGATTGAAACATTGGAAAACCCGTAGTACTTTTCTCGTCATATAAAGCAATTATGTTAGTAATTAAAATAATTTACTTTGTTTATATTTAAGGCAAGGTTAGAAACCTTTCCATCAACCTTGTCTATGTGACTGTGTGATCTTTACGTATATTATGTTCTTGTACTTTCATGTATAATTATGCACAACTAAAAATCAGAAAATTATATGCTATATAGACTGTACATATTAAAATCTGTATCATTATTATTTGACAATTATGCTGTAAGTAATGATTTGTACGTTTTCATCTTTTAACCATTGTTAATGTTTTAATTATACAATCACCCAATTACTATACAATTAAAGTTGAAATGAATTCATTTGTAATGTTTGTGTGCGGTAATCTTTCTTTATATTGTCACATCATGTTACCAATGTTCTCACAGAATGTCATATTAGCCATAGACACTTACGATTCATGCGTAGTTTTTTGTGTTAATTGCACTACGACTATTAACAATAAAAGTCGAAAATCATAAAGCTGAATTTAACTTATTCCAAAACAAAACTTCAAGAGAATACCATACTTTGTATCATCCTTCTATCTAAATATTTAAGCCCGTCAATAAATGGGTTAATGAATTGACGTGGTCAACGGAGCAAGTAGACAATTGGGTATCAAACACACTGATGATGGTAAGACGAAGAAGTCGAAATAGCACTATAATTACACATTTGTTTTGTATATTGCTCAATTTCCTGACATCTGAATAAAGATGAACATAATCCTTTAAAAGGCATTGAAAGAGAAAAATACTTACTTTTAGTTTATCTCTTGACAATAGTCTAGTTTTTGATTTACTGGTAATGTATGACATTTACCCTTTGTTAATCTACATACAAATATCAAATATCTTTTGTTCAATTATTCCAGTGGAAACATCTTGTCAGTCTCCGCCTTCTTGCTTTTACAAATTTCACCTAGATGCTTTATCAATGAGTAGGCTGTGTGGAAATAGACAGCTTATGTGGGTATGAGCTGCTTGCTTGTGTGCAAAGTGCAAGGGAACCTATGGGACATGTCTATTTAGTTTAGTCCTGAGTGAACAAGATTAAGAATCGAACACGATAAGGAACAATAGAATTGCACTTAACGTTTTCCACATTCAAGACTCTAGGTGTACTTTTATGTTTACGCCAGGCATGAAAATGTTTTGGGAACCTGGTTACAGTAGAACTCGTACCTTTTCCAGTTTACCCTAAGCTGTGCTTCCATAACAAGGATAAGACGTTTGTATAAAGAGGTAAGACCTATGTATAAAGAGGTAAGACCTATGTATAATGGAGTAAAACCTATGTATAATAGCTAAGGCATATGTATAATAGCTAAAGCCTACGAATAATATTAGCTATGAATCATATGGATAATAGAGTAAGGTCTTTAGGCCTCCGAGTATTAATGCCTTTTTAATCATAATCCTAGCTTTATACTCAAGTGTTTCAGATATAGTCATCTACAACTGGTCCCCCAATACAGAGTCCCTAAGTAATTTACCTATTCCGTACTAGCACCGAACCGAATAGGGTACTTCTTGGAGTTGTCCACCTAGATCCGTTTTGTATTGCAGCATGTAAGGAGTGTCCTACACACACGTTTGTCCACCCCTTACCAGCCATTCCGCACACCAAATACACCACATTAACTTAACCAATTCCATTCCCTTCTATCCAAATGAACCGCACCTTTATAAGTCCTGACACCAGAACATAACTCAAGTTCCCTCAGACTCGCGACACGATTCACTTCTCTTTCCTAATTACTCTCTTTCCCAACTACCATTCAGTCTAATACTCAATAAAGTCGTACAGTCCGCTAAACCTACTCTGACTTGTACACTCTAACCTTTATTCACCGAATCGGCATATCCATCTCTCACCTCAACTATTCATGTCATCATATCCTATATCTCAGATCCCAAACCTAGCAGGTTTGCTCTCCCTTTGTCCTAACATTGGGAGCCAAACCCTTCACAAGCGCTAGAATTTTTAGGCAAGGGACTGAGTTGTTTAGATGTTAGACTGCGAATAAAAATGTCGCTATAGGGATTCTGAATCCGTAAGGTAGTACACACTACTATGTAATATGCAAAAATACATATTAGCATTACAGTGATAAATCAAAACTTTTCGTATGCTACTGAACCTCTTGAATTCTGGATAAAGATGAGCGAAATCCTTTAACAAGGTTTGAAAGAGAATATACTTCCATTGTATCTCTTTTCTGATTTACCTAGAGTATGACATTTACCCTTTGTTAATGTACATACAAATATCAAATATCTTTTTGTTCAATTATTCGAGTGGGAACAACTTGTCAGTCTCCACCTTCATGTTGTTCACAAAGTTGACAAAAAGATGCATTATCAATGAGAGAGCTGTCCGGGAATGGGCAGGCTATACGGGCACTAGCTCAGTTGTGCAAGGGCACCCATTAGGGATATATTTACAATATTATAACATCGGAACACTTCCTTAACCCAATTGGGTTGTTCTAATCAAAATGCATAAATCTTAAACGGCTGTATTTATTTATATTTGAACACGCAGATTACTCTTAATCGCGGTCTTTTAAGCGTGCTTGTTGGATAAGTCAAATTGTAAAGTTAAATAGGACCCCGGGCGAGAACTATGTTTAAGGCCTTGCGAATACTATGGACGGCTCTGGTTAAAGATGGAAATGGTGAAAGTGAGCAAGTTCTTTTCTGTGTTACTTCTTTCTCCTCTACCGGAATTTTTTATTTCGGCTATTGATAAACACAATAAATACGGTTGATATGTTCTCCAGTCATTTATCAAAGGCAGAGACGGAAGGTATTCTCAAGTAAAATTGAAAAAATAACTTCTAACTCCAGCCTTACCGACATTACCGAGTTATAATAAAAGTAGAGTACAATTCCAACCTGTGCATCTAAATCTACCGGTTCTACTCTACAATCGAAATCTTCTAGAGCTGACACCAGTCACAAAGAATACTCTTTGGGTTTGTATTTGCCGATAACGTATGTAAGTCGTTTAACATTATTCACTTTTACAATCGCTTTCTCAAAATACTTACAAAGAATTCGGGTTTAGATTGGGAAATAAATTGACGAACAAATTTTAAAATGTTTTACAAAACAAAAACATTTTAATAACACGTAAAAGGTGACAGAAGTAATGGTGTAAAATGTAATATCATGACTTTTTTGGTTTTCAGCTCATTTCAAAATGGGAGCAGCATGGTCTCTCTTGAAAAAAATTACTGGAAAGCAGAACGGTGTCCGATTGGAAAGGAAAGTACATGACATCTCAGTATCTACATCTTTCACCACACTTGGCTCCGAGATTGAGACGTTTGATCAGTGTCAAGGCATAGACAACCTAGCTTTGAAGGTGGATGACATGAGAACAGATGGCGGATTTAAAGACAGAAAATGAACAATAAAATGTATTGGAAACATCGTAGGGCTTTTCCCATGATATAAAACTATAATTCTAATGAAATAATTTACTTTGTTCTTACTTAATGAAAGGTTACAAAAATCTTTGTTAATGTTCCTTTATAAGTTATACATGCTAAAATTATATACTAACATTTTGTTTTATTGTACAACACTTTTACTCTAATGATTTGTACGTTTTTGTCTTGTCATTCTATAATTTAGTGTTATAATATTTCTATTGCCCTCACATAATGTCATATGAGCCACAGATACTGACCATTTATTCGTAGTTAGTGAGTTAATGGCACTACGTCTATTACCAATAAAAATCGAAGATCAAATTTGATAATGCTTTAACTTATTCCAAAGCAAAACGTAACAAGTAAATATCATAATATTATTATACTTATCTTTCTTTCTTTATCTAGGTATTAAGCTCATAAATATATTTACTCGAATAGACGAGTTGCCAAAAAGTCTCCTATAACTTAATGTTGATAGAATGAACCTCATCGTAGTATCCTTATTACTATGAAAATGTCACTCTCTACGCATCTATTTATTTGTGTGCAGTACTTTTTATATAGCAAATTGTCGCATGAGCCTTTCTGTATAATAATGGTGTACAGCCTTCTTGTCCCGGCTATTTGAAAGAATGAATTAAAAAACATGAAAAATTCTGAAAAGAACGAATTACCCCTTTTATTTCTATAAGTCATTTTTCTATGGGACTCGAAAGTTGTAGACTGAAGCTATATTATAGCATACAAAATATTACACACTACACTACCTCGCAGATTAATGTGCAACTTTTATTACATTTAAATTTTCATCACAGCGGTTATTGAAATTCGTAGGGCTGCTATTTAGAATGTAATTTTATTGAATGTCTCAAAACCATTTCTTCGACGCACATTATATTTGGTATTTATAAGCAAAGGTATTATTTCACGGATCGGGGTTAGCAACTAATAAGGAAGCGGTTAGAATAAAATAAAAACGTTTATCTTTTACTGGAACTATGATTCTAATCCTATTAAATGTTAACTGATCCTAGATACTAGAGTGAACACACCCAGGGTATATAATAAATATGTTTAAAAAATTATGGTAGGTTATGACCGACTTTAAAATTGCATATTTATGGTACAAGGATTAAACATTAAAAATCTCAAAAGTTCAATTCACTGCTTACCCATCAAAGGTATTTTTTAGCATTTTTATGGCTTTCCATATTATTTCTCTGTAAGAATTTCTTTCCACAAATATCAAATTTATAAGGTAATTCTCCAGTGTGGACCACAGTTGCATATAATTCGAGAATAATTTCATTAATAAAGGCCTTGCAAAAAAATTCACATTTATAAGTATATTATAAGTAAGTTTTTATAAAGTAGTTTTGTAAGTATTGGTAAAATCCAGAGATGTGAATAATATCAAACAAGATTACGAAGATTAAGGCTATACTGGTAACAATAAATGGTTTAAAATACGAGATTTTCGGAACAAATGTGTATTATGTTTGTTAAAACGCCCCAAATAAAACTAGCGAGGGAAACCATTCGTTCATTCACTAGACATTCAAAAATAAAATACATATTATTCTCAAAATTTTATAAAATGTGCTTTAGTATTTATATAAAAAGTTTATGTCACATATTCAAGAACCCCTAAATTTGTGTTTTTGATACGCCCTGCCTGGCTCATTAGGTTAAAAATTCGTATAGTAAACATGTGGACTCCGAATACAGTGCACGGGTGTTGTACTAGTTCTTTACTCCCCATGTTTACAATAAGGAATAATCAAAGATCAAAGAACCCAACTTGCACATGTCATCTGCCATCAGTCTTTATACGTGTTCTATGTAACGCTGTCATCAATAGCCATTAAAGTAGGTATATGACAGGTATGGGGTTCGTGAGAGTGAGTGTGAGATATAGGTATGGATGAATGAGAAAGAGGAAAGATGCAGCGAAACCGGAGAAGAATTGAACTATATATGTCGTAGTATAAGTGTACCCTCTGTGTAAGGGCGCCATTGTACCAGTATAACTGTGCGTAGCGAGTTAAACTAGGATAACAGACCCTCGGGGCTTCAGTACAACTGTTCCACTCTTAAATGCATTGCAAAGCCTGAGTTAATTAGACAATTATGCTACTTTATGATGATATGAATATAATTTATGCTCAAAATCTGATTATCTTGCTTTACTCAGTCAAAACCAAAGATTTGCAATGCATTTAAGAGTGTCTGGAACAGTTGTACAGAAACCCCGAGGGTCGGTTATCCTAGTTTAACTCGCTAAGCACAGTTATACTAGTACAATGGCGCCCTTACACAGAGGATACACTTATACTACGACATATAAATCAGGTAAGTTGATCGTCGGAGGAAGAAGGATTCATGAGTATAAATGTGAGTTGGTTGTGGCTGTGGATGAGTGGAGTTTGCTAAAAGCTAAGAAATGAGTAGTAAACAATGGAATGGTCTTGAAACACTGATTTGCGATGCTTAACATGTTAAGTTTAGGAAAACAGTTATGCGCAATGTATCAAAGTTAAGAAAGAGGGCTACAACACAGGAAGAAATAGAGGTAAGTCTATCAAGTCAAGTTTATTGTAAACGGGTGAGGACAAATATCCGATCGCCAAATGATAGATAGCCGACCGCCAAAATATAGATGAGCGATCGCCGATAGTATTTAGCCGAAATCAAAAGGAAGGGGTATATAGCCGAATCCGAACAAAAATGCATTCAGATATCCAGGGTACGGGTACCTATCCGAATCTTGACTTGTATAAATTGTATAAATTGTAGAGGTGGGAATAGTTTACCGTCCAGATCCGCGTTTCCAAAAATCAAAAATAATGCATATCTTATAAAAATTACATATGGGCAAGGAAGTCTTGAGATGGGAAGGTTGTTAGTTTTATACTCTACGCTTTTTACTTAATTACTCCTTTAATTACCGTATGGGTATTTTAATTAAGTGTTTATTATTGTACTTAGTCGCTAAAATGTGGAAGGGTTTACGCATAAACAATGAGCTCTAATCTGGGTTGCGTTTAGCATCTTTTGCAATTAAACCAAATTGTGATGCTTATATCTATTGTAATTCAATAGCAGTACGGCGCTTTATAGTAATAGTATCCGTAGTCATAACGTCAGAAGCGCGAGTGCAGCCTAACCTTCTCGTATCAAGGACGTATCCAGTAGGTAGCAGGAGGGGGAAAGAAGAACCCCCTACATCTAGAAAAAGAGAAGCTTTCCCCTTAAAATGGCCAAAAATCGTAAAAATTCTGTTTACTTTTTGCCATTAATTTCTGCCCCCGGCGCTAATCCTAGACTAAATTTGTAGATGCGTGCCTGCTCATGAGTATACACAAACATACCTGCATACAAACGTTATTCAATGCGCATGAGCCAATTTACGTTTATCCTATAGTCATTATATTTCAAAAAATCGGATATTCAAATACGGATTTTACTGTGTGAATCTTTAAACGCATAATTTACAAAAGAAAAAAAGGTTATTATTCTTATAGACTAACGTAAACGTAACCTTCCTTTCCTGAGACTGGTAGCGGCAAATGCTTGACACCTTTATCAAAAGCCACGCGTTCAACTACATAGACCGAAGCTATGAAATGTCACGTACATGCCCATCAATCATCCATTTACCTATGATGATCCGAATATTATCTCTAGCCAGATTACATATGATTTCCATGCACTGTTCTTATTTGGTAACTTTGGTTCGTCAAATGCCTATACGAAATCAGAGCTACGTCCGCTAATTGCAGCCAACGTGAGCTGTATTAATTGGGTTTCTATATTTTATATGTATAAGTAATCATTTAATATTAATCAATCATTTTTTAACAATTGTCAATTCCTTATTTACCGTGTAAGCTATAGACTTCAGAGAATAGACTAGATTAGATCATGTTAAGTGCACTTATTACGAATAAATTATAAATCTACTTACTTATTGAAAGGTTATTTCAGCAATTCATTTTTGATGGTTTATGAGCTTTGACAGCTTGGATGTCATTTTCGTTTCATGTGAAAGTTATAAAAGTTGTTCAAATAATACTCCAGATTACAACTAAACAAAATTGAAATGAAATGGGAAAGAAGCAGGGAAATGTATAATTATTGTCAACAATTTTCAAAATATTCAACTTTCTGTGAAATAGGTGTCATTATTGTAAGTTTAAACTCGATTATCTACTGCAGAGGAAATTACTATTTGTGGTGGGTAAATGATGGTGCAATAATGTGTAAATCCTTGTGCAGGAGTGTTATTTTTACAAAATAACGTTTCACCACATTTGCCAAATAATCTAATAAAACGATGAGAATTATATAATACAAATACTAATGTTATTAATGCACCATGTAAGTTACCAGACACAGGTCGTGTTTCATATGATTTATTTTATTTAATTACAGGATATTAATTGAAGGGCGTTATAATTTAGGGTACAGGGTAATAAAGCAGTTATACTACTTCATTATACCTCTATATTATATGTAATGGTCAATATGGCGATTACAACCTCTATAGATAGATCGCACATTTGAAAAATCAGGACTCAAGGTTGCCATGCTATAAAACCAGTTATTTCCCTGTGGGGTGAAACAGGTTGCTGTTCCATCGAAATCGGTGCCGCTATAAAACGTCCAACTTGTGTTTCCAGTAGTAAAAAGGGCTTTTGGGGTGAAAGGGATGTTGGTAGATGCAGGACCCGTAATTGTCACTTCTCTCCCTTTATAAAATTCCATCTCATAAAAGGAAATGGAATGCGTTGTTGTGTCAGGAGGACCAAGATAACGAACAGATTTCAGAGGCCGTACTTCTGTTCTGTTGTTATAACAGTTTCTGTATTCTACGCAGCTATATAACGGGTAGTGATCAATCGGATCGCCATAATTAATATAGTTGTAGAGTCCCCAACTGCAAATTCAAATAGATTACACATAATATGCTTTACTAGTATCACCACGTATTACGACACTGCAATGCATTCAAGGTGATTTCCGTCCAAAATCATTAGTTGTGTCAATTCGCTTCATCCTTGTGTGTCGTTTCAAAACTTATAACATTCCAAAAACTTACCATTTTTGGAGATTCTGAGAGGGTATACAGATTTAAGTGCATTGATAATGTGACGATATGCGGATTTAATTGAAACTAAAGTTTTAATTAATGTTTTATATTGGCTATTAAATTGATTTATGTAATATTTACCAGCCAATTGCTGACCAAGATTGTGATGTAGCAAGAATTGGTGCAAAGAAAGTCAAATCCGGCTGTTTACTTTCAAAAATTAATGCATCTCCTGTACAATCTGTGTTTGAATAAATTCCAAGTTGTGATTGTATTCCACAACACAATGTAACGCACCAAAGAAGCGTGACCAATTTTAACTTCAACATGACTTTCGAGGTGAAAGAACAGGTTACGTGCTGTTAGTTTTTGTGGTGGAGCGAATATGTCAGAAACAAGGGTCTCACTACAGAACGCAAATGAATTTTCAGAACATTTAATACTCCATTATTCAATATCTCTATTGATTACAGCTACACAATTTCGATGATTTGATTACCACTGATTACAAACCAGTTTCACATTGATAAGCACGAATAATGCATACCTAATGTTCATGATTTATTGGTGTGATATGTCTGTGGTTTAAATAAGGAGGTTCGATACTTCATTTGCCATGTCAACGAGTAATTTACAACAGGTATTACCACAATAAATGCAATAAACATCAGTGACCTGCATGTTATTGTATTGATTAATTCAAGTATAAAAAACAATTATTTTCTTGATTAAAAGAACGAGCTTATAGAATCGCACTGTTCGTCCGTCCGTACCTACGACAACACTTGAAGGTATAACAGAAGTTGACCTTATAAGGCCACAACAATGACAAAGCGTATTTATGTTGATAGTTGAAGTAGAAAATTAGCTTAAAATGGTCATTTAAAAGCTCAATTGTTGGTTTGATAGTGCGAATAATTGTATTCTGCTTTCACAAAATTGAGATATTGCAGTTAACAATTATAAACTAGAAAATACCGGCTAACCAAATAATAATCAACATAAATACGCTTTGTCATTGTTGTGGCCTTATTAGGTCAACTTCTGTTATACCTTCAAGTGTTGTCGTAGGTACGGACGGGCGAACAGTGCAATTCTATAAGCTCGTTTCCTTAATCGAGATAATAATTGTTTTTTATACTTGAATTATTCAATACAATAACATGCAGTTTCAATTTAATGAATTGGTAAATGTTTTTTGTGAACACTGTCCAGTTGAGTCAATATTTTAATTAGCAATTTAATAGTCCTACTTATGTGTACGTCAATATCGAGTACAAATAAAATTGTTTAAGTAGTTATTATAAGTGGTATCTGAAATGTTGATTACCGTAAATATCGATATAGTTCCTATATCGAAATAATTCAATATCATTTTAAGCGTTAATATAATAAATTATTAAAAAGATTTGTTATTATTATCGCCAAATTTTAATATAAATATTCAAGAGATTTTTGAATGCTTTATATATATTTGTTTTTTAAAAGATTACTCCTTTCTCCATGTAGAAATGTAAATTTCAGCCATAATAATCAAAAATGTCGGAGTTATATCGACACCAGCATAAAGGGCTTGAGGATTCAGTTTTTGTTGCCGTGCTGGCTGCCTATGATAATTAATACAAATTAAAATATTATTTAACTAATCTTTACCTGTGCCCCCGATATTAGATACATAAAAACAGAAAATTAATCTTCATGGTTAGATAGGTTAGATTGGACGATTTTTTCCTTCCTGAGTAAGGTCTGCCGTCTGCTTCCTCAAGAGCGAAATTCAAAATAGTATAAATATTTGCGAAATGGCAAACAATTTTGGGCTCTGCGCCAATTTTAGATCATTTTTGACTTATTTTCGCCAACAAATGCCAAAAACTCTACCCAAAAATTATATATAATTAACATATTTTATCTATATGAAGCTCCCGAAACTCAGTTCTGCTTGGACAGATGGGTAAATTCGAGGTTTACTTCAGGAAGGTGTATATTCACAAAAACCCTGTACTTTAAAATATTGAAACTTAAACATTTAAATCACATGTAAAATATTATTATACATCAAAATATACAAAATTTTCGTTAAAATGAATCACTAGATTCTAGATGGGAACAGGGCATGAAAAAGGCAAAAAGCTACCTTTTTGCCTTTTTGCTTGCCTTTTTGCCTAGCAAAATCAGCAAAAAGCTACCTTTTTGCCTTTTTGCCTTTTTGCTGTTAAATGGGGTAATGAGCAATTGACATGTTGACAACCAAGGATATGAACAAGAAATACGATTTTAAAAGACAGCAATTCTTAATAATTATCTTAATCTTCAATCGGTCATTCATTAGACAATAAAACAATCGAAACCAACAAACTAACATTGTAAGCAATTTTAAAAAACACGAGGAAAAAACAAGAACCTAGAGCTGTTCTAACCAGTACCAGTCAAATACTGGATATTTTGGTTGAGTTGATATATCTCATAATATTGTACACAATACGCAGATGCTAAACCTGGCTCATTTTTTATTATACGGTTTGTCAGTTGTCACAAATACATTATAGTTCATTTCGAATTGTTTAGTATTAGTAATAAATAGTTTAATAATCAAAAAATTTAATTAGCATCTGCAATTTATCTGAATATTTAAATGTGTAGGACGGGACTGTCTACAAAAGTTAGCTTTAATGAAGTATCACAGGTGGCGGTGACTACTCCAAAAAGGCAAAAAGCACAAAAAGGCAAAAAGGTAGCAAAAAGGCAACCTTTTTCATGCCTTGGATGGGAAGGGATCGAATAAAAATTGTGTTTCGAGGAATATAATTATTCCCCATATGGGTCATAAAAGCAAGTGGTGAGATAAAATCTTAAGCCCTCCAAGGAATCGTCTCTGCAAGCTCCTCCAGAATTTTCGGTTATGATTAAACTGTGTTTGGCAACTAGCACCGGCAGATCAATTGTATGTGCATATTCTTCTGGAGTAAGTGAAATGTGTTGCTCCAACTAAAAATCAAAATTCCGTTTTTACAATTTTCACTATTTACGGACTCATCATTTTGGTTTGCCCGATTGAAAAACAGGAGAATTATGTATTTTTATCTATTTAATTTCGGGTATTTACTCTTTTGTTTCATTGGACGTAACTTTCTTGTGGGTTGACGTTAAGGATTTCAATTTCTAGACTATTATTATTTACGACTGTGAAATAAACTTACAAGCGAAGTAGTTTTTGCAATGCACGTCTCATCATTGAAGTCGACATGCTGGAGAACCATAACTTTATTTCCGATCTCTCTCAGTCTTAAAGGCTGCCTTTGTTTATCCAGCATTTGACAGGCATTCATTAAATCACTTGGTGACGCTAATTCAGCTCCTCTCGCTCTGTTGATACGACAAAAGGCTTCAACTAAGCTCATCATTCCACCACACTCCTACAACAAAAATATCATCCTCATAAATAATGTTTAATTTCAAAAATATTTATCCTATAAATAACACATAGGGATATAATACTCAATTTTTGTTTGAAACATGGACATTTTATTTACTTTTACTGAATCTTCCAATGCTGTAGACATTTCCAAGGCAAGTTTTTCAAAGTAAACGTTACCTGAACCAAATTTAGATTTTGTTACAGGATCACTTATTCCTAAACTCAGTAATTGCTGTCTAAATGTAATGGTGTCGTCATCGGAAATGCTCCCTTGTTTTTCCTACATTTAAAAGTTAATTATATTTTCAGGCCTCACCCTTGAAGTTCATGAAAAATTGGCAACAGTGGCGGGGCTAGTAATGGGCACAAGTGGGCCCGTGCCCACGTGTAATTTTAGGTTTTTATACTTTAGATATTATAGGAATTGTTGAAAAAACAAATAATAACGTTTTTTTATTACTGGTGCCCCGTCCGAAAAAATCCTAGCCCCGCCACTGATTGGCAATGCTTTATTAGTATTAGAGTATTACCTACCTTCATTTTAATCGCTATCGATTCTGCCAACTGAATCATAGGTTTAGCCATATCTACTAATGAATTTATGTCCTGAAAAGCTTCCGATATATTTTTTTCTGTGTCTCGAGCATCCTTTTCCAATTGTCTCTCAATACCGACGATTCCAGCACGAAAATGGCCACTTGCGTTAGGAAGCAAAGGTCTCTGCCACTTTTTGTCAATCAGAACTTTTTCCAAATCACTAAAAAATTCGTCCATTCCCCCAGATGTGAAACACAATTTCAAGTGGGAGTTATCAGAAGGATAGAATGGACTCCGCATCCTGATAAATAAAACATATGAATTATGGTTATCCAAAGCAATAAGTAATGAACAGAGTATGCTTGAAATTAGCAAAATTTGGTACTCGGCATTTCCGGAGGCTTTATCCACATGTAGAACAATTTTTGGAGATTTTCCATGGAACTGGAAGTGGCTTTTCGATTTTTCTTTTTCACATAAAACGACCTGCTTCAGTTCAAGGGCCAATTGCATGTCATTATTGTCCCATAAAATACGCATATTTGACAATGTTGCTTTTCCGATTTCTTTTGCAATCTGAAAACAAGTAGGAATCAAAGATATTGCAAAAAGTGCAAAATAAAATTAAGATTTAATGGAAGCATCAATTTAAAAATGGTCGATCATAAAGTCAAAAGTATAATATAGTTAATAATTGATTATACTACAATGTTACTACAATGTTAATAAATGCATTTATTTTTTAACCTAAAATTTTCGAAAAATGGATTTAATATATTTATTGGTAATAAAATCAGTAAATAATATTTGAACTTACTTTCAACTTGTCTTCTCCATTATAAAGACGTATTCCTTCCTGGACTCTAATAAATGTTTCTCCAGGTTTAGCAGTAGATGAACTATAGTTAAATAATTCCATACTGCTTATTTAGTTTTGGATTGCCACTTAAGTTAAACAGAAAATTGGGAAATAAAAGAAAAGTCATTTTGTTTGAAATATAAACAAATTCAAAATTACCGGGAAGGATTGACAGAAAAGGAGAACCCAACTTTTAGTTAGTAGTCCAACTTGTCCAGCATCTGCAGTCTGCAGCTGCCAGAAAATCCCCGGGTAGTTTCTACCACCCCTTACAAATTCCCTAGGCAAGCACGTATCCAGGAATTTGACCAAGGGGGGCCCACCAAAATATATTGGTTAAAGGAAGATATATTCGCGCGAAGCTGGAAATTTTTTTGGCGTTTTAACCGTTTTTGAAAAAAATCGACTTTTTCTGGAAATTTAAAGGTGGCCTGCGCGGCCGCGCCCCTCTCCTGGATAAGTGCTTGATCCTAGGGACTTCCTAGCACCCTTATTGTATTACCAAAATGTTCCCAAAGGCATACTATTATCATCAAAAATAAATTCTAAATCATATTAACAACCAATCGTTGCCCGTGTTGCCGGTTATTATTTTTGTGGCTTTTTTGACCTAACCTAATTAAAACTAGTCTTTTATTTGGTTAGGTAAGAAAAGACACGACACGACACGAAACAGGGCCGCAGCCAGAAAAAAATTTCGGGAGGGGCACCGAGAAAAAATTAGCGAAAATATTTTTTGCGATTTTAGACAAAAATTTCTATTTCTTTATTTTTCTCGATTTCGGCGGGGGGGGGGGGCACGTGCCCCGGTGCCCCCCCCCTTCGCTGCGGCCCTGACACGAAAATATGGATTTTTAATAGGTTAGGTCAGAAAATTGGCAAAAATAGTGACTTGCAATACAGGCAACGATGTATCGAAATTCAGCCTTTATTTTAATTGATGCAATCTGCCTTCGGGCACATTTTGGAAATGTAAAAAGGGTGCTAGAAAGTCCCTGGTGACTTGCACTTGGGAATTTGTAAGAGGTGCTTGACAGTTTCCGTTGCTTGCTTACAACACTCATCAGGAATAATCAAAAGGATCACGGATAAACCTACCTCGCACGTATCTTAAGTCTTCAAACGTGCCATGTATAATTCTGTCCTCAATAGCTATAAAGTAGGTGAGAGTGTGAGACAGGTGAATGGAGAATGGATGAGAAAGAGGAAATGCTGGAGAAGTAGAGATTCTGTAGAAGGAAAGATGTTAGAGAGGGAGAGATGCTGGAGAAGGAGAGATGCTGGAGAAGGAGAGATGCTGGAGAAGGAGAGATGCTGGAGAAGGAGAGATGCTGGAGAAGGAGAGATGCTGGAGAAGGAGAGATGCTGGAGAAGGAGAGATGCTGGAGAGAGAGAGAGATATTGGAGAAGGAGAGATGCTGAAGAAAGAGAGATGCTGGAGAGAGAGAGAGAGAGATGCTGGCTGGAGAAGCAGATATGCTGGAGAAGGAGAGATGCTGGAAAAGGAGAGATGTTGGAGAGAGGAGAGAGAGAGAGTTGCTGGAGATATGCTGAAGTGGAGAAATGCTGGAGGAAGGGAGATATTGGAGAAGGAGTGATGCTGAAGAAAGAGAGATGCTGGAGAAACAGATATACTGGAGAAGGAGAGATGCTGGGGAAAGGGAGATGCTGAAGATGAGGAAATACTGAAGAAGGAGAAATGTGCTGGAGAAAGAGAGATGCTGGGAAAGGAGACAAGCTGGAGAAGGAGCGATGCTATAGAGAAGGAGAAATGCTGGAGAAAAGATCGCAATAACAATTTTTACTATAAATTTATTTTCTTTTTTTATACGAATACAATTTAATACACGATAAAAAATCTTTTCGTAATTGTACATTACATTTTCCCGTAGATTATCTGTACAGACTGTACACCGACCGCGGAAGCAAATCATCCACTAGCGATGATGAAAGGGCGCGTTCCTACTCTATAAATCGGTATATATGAATACCCTAAAATGGAATGGAGTAGAAAATTCCCGTAGGATAATTATTTTGGATAAGCGTATACAGATGGGCTGCGTAGCTTGTTCGCAAGCCATTAGAAAGTACTTTGGGGCTTGGAAACCATTTTTTCGATATCGAAATAGAAAAAAAACATTTATTTTACAAGGTATAAATAGATTTTCCCAAATTTGTGCACTTTGAATCATGAATTTATTCAAAATTTTGACTTCCATAGGCTCCATTTAAAATATATTTGTCTCATAACTGAAAATTGACCATATGGACTATTCTAATCGACGACAAAACTGGGAAGTTGGTTTATTAATAGAGACAATAGATACCTTATCATAAATCTTTATTTGTTCAAGATTACTCGATGAAGATAATATCCTCGTTTGACGTATCTCTATGACGAACTGTTAATTGTTCTCCATTATGAGTTCTTCTGTGCACAAATAGTTCCCTGCTGGTAGAGTAGCCTTTTCCACAAATGTCACAATGAATATACTTTTTAAGTTCCCGTAAATGAATTTTTTTATGTTTATTAACAGAACTACGATCTGAAAACCCACTGCCACAAATTTCACATTTAAATGATCTGTCTCTTACGGCAGAGTGTGTTTCCACATGTTTCTTTCGTTGACTACTCTGTGGAAAGCCCTTCCCACAAATGGGACATTTGAATGGCTTCTCACCAGTGTGAATCCTGATGTGTTCTTTTAAATGACTCGACACCGAAAAACATTTCCCACAAGTTTCACATTTAAAAGGTCTTTCTCCTGTATGAATCCTAATGTGGCTAGTTAGAGCACTTCTTTGAAAAAACAGTTTGCCACAAACTTCACATTTTAAATCTTCTTTTTCCTGATGTCTTGACAAACGTTTCTTCAAAATTCCCGAAGGGGATAACCATTCACTTCTTAAAGGCATTTTAACAGCATCAACTCCATTTGACGTTGATTGGCTGCACATTGTAACGCCAATATTAGATTCTTTAACGTAACTAGTCTTGATAATATCATTTTGTTTCACTGCATTTTCAGCTGCATCCCACGACTGACTGTCTTCTCGGATCATGGAAATTCTGAAAGCAAAACATTATATTCTAATGTAGTTTTAGACCCCATAACAAGTTAGACATAACTTTTATCCTATACTTGTAAATCATTTAATTATTTGAAGGCGTTTATAAATACCGCATTTTATTCCATTTTGCAGATTAATATGAAAGTGGAATTAACAATCAATAATTAATGTACCTGTATGGTCTTTCCCCGCTTTCACCTACTTCACAATTGTTTGGTCGATTTTCTGAATGCACTTCTGCATGATATTGTAATTCTTGCTCAGTCTGAAACGTTTCATTACATATGGAACACGGAAATTGAAATGATATTATACTTGGTGGTTGTAAATGGCAGTCCTGCTTATCAGTAGGCGGTTTGGGAATCGTAACGGTTGCAGATGCATCCATTATCGATACATGCCTGTAATAAGAAAAAAATAATGTTTTAAACAAGACATTTAAAACTGAGATAGACATTCATAGCGCAGAAATGACCAAAAATAGCAAATTACATATTTGTAGCTGATTTCAACTTTAGGAATATTATTAATGAGAAGAGAATACAATTTACCAATTATCAGAAGCTTGCATTTTATTGTTCACAGTCGTCATTTTTAAGCTTTCACCTAAATCATTTTTAGGCGACAGGGATGACAATTTCAGTGAACAATTTGCACCACCGAAATTATCCTCTTGATTGCCCCAAGAAATAGCTTTCTGGTTATTTTCGCAAAAATTCAATTCTGTACAAATGTAATTTGATCAAAAATTATTAATTAATTGTATATAAAATTAAATTATTTGTTTACAATACTTTTTAATTATAACATTTACCTGGAAGCATTAAAATACGGCTTTGTCTTTCGTTTCGACTATCACCAGAAGAAACATCGGAATTCAGTTTTGCATTTTCAATAAATAATTCTGCATCAGTTTCGGCTGCCTTTCCTAACTTCCCTTCATGACTTGACTCAACCCTCTCAACTTTTATTCTTTCAAATGTCACATCCACAGTGCTTACATTGATATCTGACGAAGGAATGAGCAATGGATCCTGACATAGTTCGTCACAAATACTTTCAGGACTTTTAAAAGTTTCCTTTGTTGATGTCACAACTTCTTCAAAGACGAACGAAGTACTTTTAAAATCGCAATTGGGCAAAGAAGAAACATCAAATTCAATTAATTGTTTTTTCGAGTTGGTGTAGGTTTCTCTATTTTGGTCAGAATTGCGTAAAGGGATTTTCCCACGACGGTGGAGAATTTCCAGAGATCGAATAAAAATTAAATCCGATATTCTTTTTTGATAAAATTCCAATTGGTCACTAAGATCATACACTTCCACCACAGAATCCAAGCATTTGGTACAAAATGCCACATTATCTTGATTGGAATGACCTATTAATAATAATTCTTCTGTTATTGACGAATGAAAATACTTGCAACAAAGCTCAGATAATTTCGGAGGGCGATAAGTTGCTTTTCCTTCTTTGAATTCATTGAAACAGAGACTACAGTTCTTCATTGTACTCATTTTCAATCTGCTGAATTTATTTTTCGTTCACTCCACAGTATGAAGATAAAATTTTGGGAGCAACTATATTCTGCAATATTTGAACCTAAAATCAATAAATACATTGTTTTAAGGTTTTAGACTTAGGTTTAATTAGACACAATTTTTGAATTATCTAGATCTGATAACTTTTTCTCCTAAACGGTATAATTGATAATGGGATAAAATACCCGAAAGTTAGTAGAGGTGGAAGGTTTTTCCCTAATGACAATCAAACATTTATTATCTTTATTTTTATCAGGTTAGGTCAGTAAAAAGGGAAAAATAGTGACTGGTAGCTTAAAAAGTGGCTATACATAGTGACTGAAGCTGAAGCCTACATTCTAAATTCCTGATTCTTGTATTGGGAACAGGGCCGAAGCGAGGGGGGGGGCTGATTGGGAAAAGAGCTTAGAAAATGATTTTCCATTCAAAAAAAGGCTTAAAAAATTCCACATACTGCTGACTGCGTCCCGTTTTCAACAATCCAACCGAGATTCCTGCTATAATCATCAAAGATTGAAGATTACTATTTTCATATTTCCATTTGTTATTTGTGATTAGTGTGGTTGATTGTCAAATGTGAATGTCTACCTCCAATCTCCGAAGCTCCCCCGAATTTAGTTACATGCAAAAACAGAAAAACCTACATTGAAAGCCTCTGTTTGATTTCCCATTGTTATAGTACCATTTAGGAGAATTAAGCATGTACATAATCACATAAAGAAGTCAAAAATCATCAAATGTAAACAATTTGTTATTTATTATTGTGGTGGTTGTTCTAAATGTTCTAGTGTAGTAAAGAATATAATGAGTACCTACCTACATAAAGAAGGATAACACTGTTCCAGACTCCAAAATCTTAATTTCTCCTGATTTTCGGATGAGGAAAACGAAATAAAATATTAATATAAATCTAGACTTCCGAAATGTTTCACTCTCAAACATCAAACAAAGCTACTAATAACTAAAAATGATGAAAGAACAATAAAAGTTATTTGAATTTAAAACACGCGGTTTTGTCGGCTACTGCTATTCGCTTTTATTGATGTTCTAGGTCTTACAATACCCTTTCGTCCGCACTCAGACAAACAGCTTTTGGACAGAGCCACTGCACTGCTCGCTCTATTAATTTTTTCAATAATGTACCCTTACGCATACCTCCATATACTAAATTTAGCACATGAAGATATACGTTGGGGTACATTATTGAAAACATTAATTGGATTATGTGGCTCGGCTCTCCCTTAGCCCCGCTCGGCTAGGTAAAAAAACTTTTTATATTTTTAAACCTACAGGCGTCATGGCTAGATTTAGACAGCGGGATCTCGTTACCGTTGCCTCAATTGCCTCCGTATTCTATAAAATATTTATTCGTAAGGTGTACTCATTGGATTAGTATACGTTTCTCCAAAATCTTGGAATCATAATATTTTTCTAACCGCTGCAGAAAATAAAGTAGATTTAATTGTATTTATAACCTGCACCTCTAGCGGTACTGAGCAATAAGTTTCACTCTGGGAGGAATATGTCGTAATAGGGTTGATATAATGATCCTATGATGATACCTTTTATTTATTGAAATCAATATTTTCGACAATATTCATATTCAAATTAAGTATGTTGCACTTTTAGTATCAGTCATAATTATTATTAAATCAAGATTGACAGTCAATTCGCAGTCGATTCGAAGACGCGATTCAAGATTCAAGAAGATCTAGGTCTATTTGTAAGAATAAGTCAAGTCCAAGTCAAGGAGCAAAAGCCGGTTTAAGTCTTGATTTAAGTCTCGCTCGCACTCCAAGTCAAGCGACTTTCGGGAAATTACAAGGTCTTCCTCTTTTAGTAAAATTAAGAAAGAGTCCAAATCAAGACCCCGTTCTCGTTCATGATCCAAGTCTCGTGATAAGAACCGTTCCAGGAGTGCCAATAAAGACCGTCGCAATCGAGATTCTAGATGATTGATTCTAAATCTACCGAAAAGAATGGAGACTGATCGCCAGATCGGGATACGAAAGATGATGACGCAGACGAATAAATGCACATTTCCTACTTCCCATATTTATTGACTTTACCTTTTATCTTATTTGGTTAAGAATCTTTCAATCAAGGTGAGACACATGAAAGCTAAACTTTGTATTCCTTTGTGTACAGTACAGGTTGTTGATTTTCATTCAAATGATATTAATATTGTGGTAGTTTGTATTTACTTTCTTAATATTCAGGTAAGGCTACTCTAAACATAATTATATAATTTATACTTGAAGAATTTGATATAATCACACTTAATAAGTTCTTTGCATTTAATGTGCATGTTTCCCTTATCATTTGACAGCCTGGATTTGGCGTTGGCATTTTAGAAACAAATCCAGCTACTCAGTTAACACATCAACGAAATTAAATAAAATTATATCCTCGCCTCAGCTTGACCAACATATTTCTAATCTAAAAGGCTTAGCATAATTGGCTGACTTCTAATTAAAATTTAATAAAGGTGTAGCATAAGTGGGAGACTTTCAACTCATTGAGGGATAGAATGTCCCTCTCAGACTAGACTATGAGGGATATAACATAATATCTACCACCTATACTTGAAAATTTAGGAATATGAGTGGGAAAGTTGGAAATTCACCCAGTCTAGTCTGAGAGGGAATTTTATCGCTCCCAGTCAAGTCTGAGAGGGAATTTTATCGCTTCCAGTCTAGTCTGAGAGGGAATTTTATCGCTTCCAGTCTAGTCTGAGAGGGAATTTTATCGCTTCAGTTTAGTCTGAGAGGGAATTTTATCGCTTCAGTTTAGTCTGAGAGGGAATTTTATCGCTCCTAGTGTAGTCTGAGAGGGAATTTATCACTCCCAGTCTAGTCTGAGATAGGCTGACCATCCGTCCCGTTTTTAACGGGGTCGTCCCGTTTCTGGTGACCTGTCTCGGCGTCCCGAAAGTGTCCCGTTTTCAGAAACGAGTCCCG
The DNA here is from genome assembly GCA_020055645.1 of Tomocerus qinae. Taxonomy (NCBI): domain Eukaryota; kingdom Metazoa; phylum Arthropoda; class Collembola; order Entomobryomorpha; family Tomoceridae; genus Tomocerus; species Tomocerus qinae. Next base: position 46,362,019 of record CM034546.1, on the reverse strand, counting down.
TTTTTTAGAAAAAATTGAGCAATACCTAATTTAATGACCACTGCGAACGAAAAACGAAAATTTTGACTGATTTTCGCGCATCTAACTATGGTATAACTTGAGCAACCTACTATTGGCTTTTCTTAGCCAAAGGACCTAATATTTTCATGGTTCGCACTATTTTTAAGGGAAAAGGTTCTTAAAATCAACGCTCATCGTGCGATTATGAAGAAATTGTAGACCATTTTTGGCAAAAAACTTAAAATTAACCAGCTTCCCACTATTATAATTGTTTTTTTGTCTATTTTCGGCAAATATAGCTTAAAATTATTACGCTTTGCGCGTTTAAAATGGTTTTTTGGTTATTTTCGGCGAAAATAGCTTAAAATTAACAAGTTTTGCGCGATTATGATGGTTATTTTGGTTATTTTCGGCGAAAATAGCTTAAAATTAACAAGTTTTGCGCGATTATGATGGTTATTTTGGTTATTTTCCGCAAAAATAGCTTTAAAAGTTAGGTTCAAGTTTGTTGATGGACCAAATCGGTCACACCCCTTAGTCATGGGGAGTGACTTAGTTTCGATTTTTAACAATTTATTGAAGCGGAGTGCCAAAGTTAAATAGAAACAAAAGTAACCCCAAGTGACTGTAGTATAGTGACTCCATTACTGACAAGGAAAAGTATGAGGTTTTAAGCTAAGCATTTAAAATTAATTTCCTTTATAGCTCTGTCTAAATTATGTTTTTGACGGAAGTATTAAATAGTTAGAGAGAAACTGTTTCGACCATTGTCTTAATATTATTTATTGTATTATATTACATTAGATTTTAATGTACGATATCAAGTCAGTATTTTATTTACAATAAAAAAATAGATTTAAGCGACAACCCAACACAACTTTACCTTTAACATATCAACAAAATACTCGATGTTAATATGTCCAATAAATTTTGTTGGTAGATTTTTAAGCATCCATTGTAATCATGATCATATTAAATATTTTACTAATTTGTAGTATGTGCATTAATAATAGTATTGGCAAGGTGTTTCAATTGAGTGTATGTGATGGTGACGGCAACAGTGATACTGAAAGTACATTTAATCAGTTGAAGAATGTGGAACTTAAATTTCCTTTAGAATTACGGCCAGACGCTTACTTCAGTCCAAAAATAAATCTGACTTACAGGTAATTTACTTTGTAAAGTAGTTAAACGTCAACATTTATTTTGACAGTTTTTATTTTTAATTCGCATGAGTTTATGAAAAATGTAAATCTGAATGTAGTTAATAATATTAACGGTTTAACCTTCTCCTATAGTGCAGCCGCATTGAAACTAGAATGTCCCATGGGATCCTTTGGGATTTCCTGGGCCAGTGGAATTGAAAATTATACCAACTCAGAGGGAAAACGGATAAAGATGCCAGAATTGATAATAGCACCTGGTGGATATATTAAGTACAAAAATCAGGTTTATGAAAGGAGCCAGTTTTGCTTATCTGGGTATGTCTAATTTAAACCAAATATAGTAGGAATATTTTCTGATCTTAAAATGCTACTATTTAATATTGCAAGACATACGGTCATTATAATTTAGACTAATCCTACATTAGCAATATTATCAGTAATTAAATATTTAATATTTACTTTAAAATCATTTTAGGTATGGTGAAACTTTTATAGAATTCCAAGTTTGCAGCAACAGTTGTTCAGAAATTACTCCCTGCATTTATAAATGTTGTGAGCCAGATGAAGTGATGAATACACGTGGATTCCCTGATGAAATAGGTTGCAAACGGTCGAGAAAAGATAAATGGCACCCAGTTCTATTTTCCAAGGAAAATAATTTTTTCACAAAAGTGAATAATACTAGCCCTATTTTACATACTCGTCATCCTAAAAATTTTGAAAATAGTGTATGTAAAACTGAAATTTTTACTCTTCAAAACATCGGAAACCATAAACGATCATTGTAAAAACAACGATTACTAAATATTTTAAAAGCATGTATCATAATATTATGTAATTTATGAACTTAATTTTTCCTAAATCAACAGATTTAAAATTTTGAATAACGGTAGCATTTTGGAGATGAATGAAATGAAGCATTGGGGACTTTTGACTACGGAAATGTATTGCGTAGATGGAACTCATAACTTTTCAATTAGTAAAAATTACATAAGTGGGAATGAAGAAAGAAATACTATTTTGTTGAAATGTGTTGAGGAAGACATAGGAGCTTTGATTCGTCACGAGGTTAAGATTTGTGTCGATTAACAAAAAATATATGTTGTTATATGATAATATATGTTGTATAATATATTATGTTGTTGAATGTATATATAGAATGCTGATATTATTTATTATTGCAGACAAAACGACTTGTTGACATTGTCTATGGCTCCGTTTTGGTCATTTGTTCCTTTTTCCTATTGGTGACACTCTTGGTTTATATTTTTTGGAAAAACCACAATGTTCATGTGTTGACACAGCTCTTCTACATTGCTTCCTTGTTTTGTGCTTATGTATTGTTAGCTACTACTCGTTTTACATCCGTTTTCTGGAAGAGAACAGACGTAATATCCAATGCATGTCGGGTGATTGGTAACGTTACATTTTATTTAATACTTATTATTTATAGATGAAAGAAATATTTTACATACGTACAACGTAAATATTGAGATTTCATTTATTAATGTCCTGCCTAATGCATGAGAACTATTATCAGTAAATAGTGCTTACCGTACTAGCATGAAACCATGCCCATGTTTAGTACTAAGCATTTAAAACGTATCACTACCTGTCAAAATTAAAATACCAACAATATGATATGAAAACTGAAATGAATAGACTAAGAAAATGTGTGCAATAACGTGATGCTTTATTTTTTATAATAATAGGAATCTTGGCTCATTTTTTCTATTTGTCAACTTTCACGTGGCTTTCTGTTGTAAATCTTGATATTTGGCTGACATTTAGGTAATTTGAAATTAATATATGTATTCACTAATACGCAATACGCACTAGTGTTATATGAATTCTCTATCTGAGTATATATAAATCCAAATTTTGTTAGATTTTATTAAACATAAGTACTACATTACATAATATAATTTTGATTCGTAAAATTCCAAAATAGCATTACGAGTTTTTCCGATGTAAAAATATAGAAAAATATGAGGACCTTAAATTTTTATTTGGGGAAAAATTATTCGCTAATGGTTTGTACATTTTGACAGGAAAATTACACTGGTAAATTGGGAAGGAGGACAAGGAAAGAAACTTCTACTTTATGCTTTATTTGCTGAAGGAATTCCGTTTCTGATCGTTTCTGTTGCTGTGGCAATCGATTTCATTTACGAGTATGTACATGATTATAAATTTAACAAAACTCGTTTTCAAAAATCTAATGTCCCAAATTTGGCTAATTATAACAAGACTAATTTGTATTATAGGGACAATATCGAGAACACGTTTTTACCACACTATGGAAAGAAAAACTGTTTCCTGGACTTGCATTATGCTCAAGTTTATTATCTGTTCATTCCAATTGGTGCCCTACTTTCTGTAAACTTGTTATTTTTTAGCATGACCATTTGGTCTCTTTTCTCTTTTCAGAAGTCTACAAAATTTGCAACGAAATCCCGATCAACTCAACAAATTAAATCGTAAATACATATTGATCTAAACATACAAAAACATTATTACCAGCTATACTTGAAAAAAATTTAATTTAATCAAGGCAATATTTTTATACATTTCAACAGAATCAAATTATTCACAAAATTATTTCTAATTATGGGAATTCCATGGATATTTGATTTTGCTTCTTTCATGACTACAAGGAGCTACGATGATGCTGAATGGTATTGGGTGATATCCGACATTCTTCTTTGTTGCCAATCCCTTGCGTTGTTTTTTACATTTTGTCAAGATGAAAGACAGCGTTTGGCCAGCGTCGGTTCCATTAGAACTATTGTGTCAAGCATTAGCATTAGAAGATAGGATACCACATTTTGGAGGTTGATGATGTTGTACAATTTACAATATTGTAAATTATGTATATTTTGGGGTCTTACATATGAGCGTTTCGAACGAAAAAGGAGGAATATAAAATCAATTTACTATTTAGTTTAACCCATAGTTACTAATGTGTCAATTTTGATAATAATGAAAAGTCAGGGGTAGGATTTACCGATGATAAGTTAGCAATTGCAATGAAAGTAAACCGTCTTTCCTGCAATGCAATTAAAGGGAGCGTGTGTAAAAACAAGCAAAGAAACTTATATGGTGTCAGATCGGTTTAAGTATTGTGCACTTTTGTCCTTCATCAGTTCAATTAAGAGTCGCTTGAAATTAACTTAAACATTGGGAACTAAATTTTCTAAATAAAAAAGTAGTATTACAAATACTAGTGTAATGATTTTGTCTATTTTTCAAAAATCGCGAATTTCGGTTGACCTGCTTTATAGTGTGTGTAGCACAGGTTACTGTTGTTTCAATGACATCCTTTCAATAATGACAATACTTTGCATTATTGAAAGAAACGATGTCAATTTTAAATTTTGGTAATATTTAAGCACCCCATTGAATTGGCGGTAGATAATCATATAATATAATACTTTATAGCTAACTAAGCCCCCAGTATTAATGCTGAATTTCAAAATGATTAGGCATATTAACAATGTTCAATTTTCGAAATAAGCTAACCATTCATATCGGACTTCCTTGTTTTATGAAATATGCATAGTGTACAGTTTTATTATACAGCGATGGAGTTAAAGATTTTCACGCTAAAAGAGCGGTTCAGCTTGTTGGTAATAAATAATGAAAGCATAATATTCCCACAATAAAATTGATGTCAATTTTAGCCTAAAATGCAGGCAAAGCACGTTCAAAAAAGGGAATATAAACTTTTCACTATGTTTATTTGCTTTGAAGTAATTGGTATTTGTGTTAACTACGATATAATTTTGTCCGTATTACATCAATAACTTGAAAACTAAATACCTAAGCCAAGATAATTTCTTACATGTTATTGGGACTGGGATCAGGTAAGCTGATAGTCCGAGTAAACAAATTAAAATTTCAATTTCTTTCTTATTTTATTTTCATATGCAGCAGTAGGACTACTCTCCCTATCTCACCCTGCCCTTTGCTTACTACCATTCATTTTGGCACAAAATTGTCGAATTTAAAAAAATGAAAAAAAAATCGATTTTAATTTTTTGCATTTGACTACCAACCTACCTGATCACAGTCCCAATAATAGTCAATTAGGTAATTATTACGACTTCGTCCTTGAGTAAAACCAATCTTGTATTAATTTTTAAAAAACCCATTATATTAAGTGTTGTATTATGAACTGGAACCTCGTCTTAAGTGCTGAGGGCTTCTCAAGACGTCCAATCGTCGAACCGATACGTAGAAATCGGCGTCTTGACGACTGTAAAAAAATTCATACCCCTAGTGCCCGTCCATCATTTGTCGCAATTCCATAGTTAAAAAATTTTACCCCTGATATTTCATTTTTATCTTAATTGTAACTATGGATTAAATAATCATAAAATAAAACTTTATATTCCTCCTTTTTCGTCCGAAACGCTCATATGTATGGAGACATATTCTGTTAAATCTTTATTTTTTTGAATTGCCAATAAATATATATAATAAACTCGGATTTACGTGTCAAGTTGAAAAAATTCTATAAAAACTATCTTATTCTACATATTTGTAAAAAATTACTATATTTAATATCATACTTCAATCATATTTCAATAGATTCATTTATTATTCTGCAGCTTGCTTGGGCGAGTTGTCCACAAAATGATATGTATTCTTGGACATCTTAGAATGGATGGATTTTTAAGAGAATTGTGGCTAATGTGTACCATTCTGTCGACCTATGTATACAGCTACCGTGTACAAAAGTTTCGAATATTCTACGCGATCGAGAAATATATACTTAAACATACTGAGCTTAAAATCATGGTTTTACATGAGACCTGAAGCTGGCTGTGGGGCGCGAGCGTGGGAGTGGCTTTGCTCTGGGAATATACTAACAAGGATTGAAATACAATAATAATAATACTTCAGGTTGTCTATTTATTGGTTGACAGCTTGAGTCAGGGGGGACATAGACATATGCTATCAAAAAAAAATGAAATTAAAAATGTTCATTAGCAAATTGGATGGGGGGGGGAGTTTAGATCGAAAATTAATTTTCTATTCAATATCATAATAACAGAACTACGTCAATGAAAATAACAGTTTAGACGTCTGAATTGCATTTCTATTACTCTTCATTATGGTATGGTGTACCAATCAATATTAACATAATATGGAACAGAAGTCCTCGAAATTATAGGAAGGGAGTTGATCCAAAAGAGGAAGATTTTGTGAGTACGCACTATTTGGTTCATTCCTAGTCTTCACAATATGTAGATGCTTATTCTTAAGCATCTCTGAAACTGTGCATGAAGATTTTATACATTTACATATTATTATGAGCAAGTCTATGAATTTTCAGTCTTGCGTGTATTGCGTTGGAACAGGGAGACGTTTCTTCAATCTAAATGTCTTACGGGTAATCAAGTTATCTCGCATCCTTTCGCTTTCTTCCTGTTTTCGACGAGACGTAATTAGTGACACATCTCCGTGGCCTGCCAGTCCTGCTTCTTATGAAAAGCTAAAGAGACAATATTATTGATTGTCCTGATTTACAAGTGACTGACCGAACTCACTGGATCCAAAAAAACTGGTAAGTGCGTTTAACTCTAATAATTTACTTTAATAAAATATTTCAACTTTGCATTAATACAATTCAATTACGAGAAGTTACGTTAGCAGCGAGAAATGAAAAATAGATAAGCTCAATGAATATACAAATCAAAATACCAGTAAAGCAAAAATATTAAGGTATACAATAAAGTTGAGACAATTCTCCTGATTATCAGGCGACAGACTGCCTGAGAGTCAACCTTAAATCTCACCTGAATTTTTATCGCAAATCACTTCTTCGACGGAATTCCCATCAATTTTAATGATGAAAAACTTACAAAATCCAAAAAAGGAACCGATGGCTACAAAACAAACTCAAACTCCGATACCAGGGGATAACACCAGTGAAGACCAAAGTCCTTCTGTATATATCAGTGAGCAGAAGCAAGCTTACAACAGAATTATTAATCGGTTGAAAATCTTAAACCAACAGTAAGAATTTACAATTCATAAATAATATTAAACCTTTTAATCTTATTATGCAAGTAATTTAATTAATACCGTACTGCAATATTAACATGCATTTACCTATTGAAGATAATTTCTTTGATATCCGATTTAGTTTTCGTATTGCACATAATTGTCCTAAAATTCAAAACTTATTAAACTTGTGATTAGAAATCAATTTTTACTTGCTGGTTGCAGGAGGACGGTGAGGATTTCTACTCCGTTATCTTTGAATTCGACGGTGTCGTCAGTACAGGCAAATATGATGGATTCCATGGCCATGGTTGGTCAAAGCTCCCAACAAGCGAAAGAACAAGGGGACTGGATTTTGGGTTATAAATGTCAGCCTTTAATATAATTAAAATATCTAATTACCTGTGTCCTTAATATACGTTTAAATGTAAATGTCCTTATAATGTAGCCAACTTAAACCCGCAACCGTTTAACTTGGTCAAGTGGATCATAATCGTTTCTAAAGAGTATGCGGAGTCAATCGATAATTCCATTCGCAATATGGTGAAAGCTTCTGGACCCAAAAATTACCAAATCCTTGCTTACCAAATGTATAAGTTTTACTTTATGAAGTTTTATATAATTATGATTTAATGTCGATAAATTTATCAAGGTATTTGTGTCTTCATACAGAGTGAAGCTGAATGACAATTTGATTACAACTTACTTGGAAAATATCGATAATGCCCAACAAGATGGAAAAGACTTCCAAATGCTATTTGTAATCTTGCCAAATGACAGACTAGGCATGTGCCTGTATTTTGCGGTGATGGAACGTCTCTATCGTTATGATTGTAAGTGATTTAGTTAATACTATTAATTTAGTATTCAAAATTAATTTATCTTATTTAAACGGATTGTTAATATTTAGTTCCGTCGGCATGCCTGGCTGCAAATAACGAGGTTTTGCCGGCTATGTTGAGGATTGCAGCTTACAAGGCAAATCGATTGACTATGAAGTTTGGCGTGGAATATAGCCCGTTGTTAAAAGAAGTGTCGCTCGGAGATAACTTAATGGTAGTTGGTTTTGATGTCTACCAGCCAAAAGGTTCTGTCGTCGGCACGAGTGGAATGGTCTTTGCATGTAACGACTTTTATTTCTCAATAGTCACCCAGCACCAGTCAGAAAGAGAACTTTCCAGCAACTTCAACATCAACATCAAAAGTTCTTGATTTCAAATAAGTTATTTAGACTTCTGCAAGTAATTTTATTCCTATAATAATTCTTATTCAACTCACTCTAATATAGAATTCTGCAACGTATACAAATTGGAAAAAGGATGCCTGCCGAACAGAATCATCATATTCCGCGGGGGAGTGGACGGGAATCTACTTGGCTATATCAAAACATCAGAGTTGCCGCAAATTCTGGTTAAATTATTTATTTGCTTTATTTTTTAATTTTATACATCGATTAAATCAGTTTTGGATTTGTTTACAGGATACATTAAGGATATTTTACGAGGCTGATGAAAAACAGATTCCAAAATTGTCGTACATCGTGGTGGCGAAGAAGATCAATCGAAATATGCTGTCAGAAGTTGAGTATACAGGATCAGAATATCCTCGACCGGGCACAGTTGTTGATGGCGAAGTCACTTTACCAATGAAGTATCTTAACTAACATGAATTCCTTAGTATTTATTAGCATAAGCATGGATTTATATATTAAAGTAATTAAATGGATTTTTACTTTTCAAGGCTTTCCAGCCACTGTACGTGGCATAATAAATGGTATATGGTTCTACTAATTATACTTTCTATTTGTTAGGTACCAGTACCACTTCTATCTGAATTCACGCGCGGCTAAGAATATTTTGAAGCCTACATCATTCTTCGTTCTGTACGACACACAAGGCTTCACTCCAGAACAGATGCAGGCGATGACCTACAGAATGTGCCATGTCTGCTTTGATTGGTCCGGAATTGTCCTTGTCCCAATTTCTTGTCTATTGGGGTACAAGTTGGCTTTCATGATCGGAATCTCACACGGAAAAACAGCCCAATATGACACTGAAAACAATGTTATTTTCTTATAAACCCATTTCATATTTTTGATTGAATTTTTCCTTTTTTTTAAACTTTAAAGTAGGTTAGTGGAATAACCCATATCATTGTAGAGTACCTAATTACATATGACATAGTAGATATTATAATTATATATTCAGATTTTCTATTGTATACTGTTGAGGCAGGCATCGAAAACAATTTAATTTCCAGTGTAACAGGCCCCGCCCACTGGCTAATTTCCACACTTTAGCTCTGCCTACTAGTCACGCCCCCTGAGAACACTTAAGCTACTTCTACTTTGGGGGGGCGGGGTATAGTTTAGGCAGGGCTAAGGCCGATTTCCACAGCAACCAGGTTGCAAGAGATTTTCGATGCCTGCCGATAGGCTGACATTTTACACTGCTTTAAATCATATAATATGGCACGTAGATCATTCCAACATTTATGGTTATGGTTTTGCAGGGCATGTTAAATGTTCAACAGTCTGTAAATCAAAAACGGATTTTAATTATCTAGATAGCGAGATTGTAGACATAGATATTATGGGCTGATTGTATTAAATTATCTTATGCACTATAGGCAAAATGAGATAGTCAAGCCTTTCTGTAACAGGAGGTTATAATTATCTACTATAGTACTAACAATACTCCAAAAGTCAATTTTGGATGCCCCTTTTTGCAACTTGGTTAGTGTCTACATGTATGTTCCAATAACTATTGCTATATACTATATGACATCATGGCAACTCGTATGTCACTGTAACTAGCAATTAATTCATTTTTGCTTGTAATTTACCTATTTACCTTATCTTGTTCCTTATATTCAGGTGGACCCTAAAGAGTGAAAAACGTATATTGTCCTTCAAGGGCTTTAGGGGTGAAAAATGTCTTAATTTACTTTAGTTTGACATAGCAAATAACCATAATCCACTTAATAAAAAATGTATGGGAAGTGGAAGTTTGAAAATATTATTTTTGAGACTATGTTTAATTGTATGCAGCGTTTGTGTCACCCTATTCAATTTGGTTATAACATTTGAAAATGATTAAAATATAATATTTGTGATGAAATACTGTACGAAATATTAATTAAATCATTTGCAGAAATTTCTCCTATTAGTATTTTCAGAGTAGTAGCCCTTTTTAGATCGCTTTCTTTCTTTCGTTTTAATTCTCCTACTTTCCACTTCGGCGTCGGCTAATTTTCACTTCGGAGCAGCTACGTTCCATTTCGCTTCGGGTAAATTCCAATTCACCTTAGGCTAACTTCTAGTTTGGCATAAGTCATGGCCATGTCTCATTCTGCTTCGCTGAAGGCTTAATTCCTGTTCATTCGCCGTCGGCCGTCGCGTCGGTATGCATAAAATATTTTTATTTGCGCTTCGCTTTAACTTTTCACTTCGGCGTCGGCTATTTTCCACGCGGCGTGGGCCATATTTCTACCCAAATGCCCTCGGCCAATTTCCAGTTCGGCTATTTCTATTCGGCGTGTGTTAAAATTTCCTTAGGCTATTTTCCAATTCGGAATGTGGTATTTTCTATTCGGGATAAGCTAATATCTAGTACCCCCAAAATATTAAAGAGAGATCCCAATGTTGACAAATATTCGCAAAGAGAAAGAGTTGAGGCCATGAAGCACGACATGGTTATGCCCATCAAAATATAATTTAAAATCTCAGGTCAAAACAATTAAAGCCCGAAACTATTCTAATTCTAAAACGTCGATTATGATTCTTGAATTTCTAAATGAATGAAATTCCATAGATTTTCGAATCGAATTGCCCATTTTTACTGTTTCTGCAGGGAAAAGATATGGATGGAATCTATATAATATTATTATATTTTGTACTATGGGCTATGGGTTATAAAGGCCTGTGACGACATGGGATGACAAGGTACAGAAAATCAAGATTTTTTGAATATGTCTCTTCATATATGTTTATTATAATAATATGAATATTCTTAATACCTCACCCTGTGTGTACGAAAGGGTTTTATAGATTTGCATGTTATTAATAAGCGGACAATTTTCCAGCATAGTATATAGTGTGGTGGAACTGTGGAACAGAGAATAATTTTCTTCTACCTACTGCCGTACAGACTTCCGTACAGAGTCAGGAGGTAATCCAGTTATGTCACATCCTTCCGCGCTCTTCCTGTTTTCGAGGAGACGTAATTAGTAATTATCGATACATCTCTGTGGCCTACTAGTCCTGCGTCTTAAAAGTTACGGAGACAATTATACATCATTGATTGTTCTTATTTACAAGTATGGCAGAATTCATTAGATACAAAAAACTGGTAAGTTGTGCGCTCAATTGTAATAAACTTTAATAAATTAATTTAAACTTTTAAATTCTTTAAATTAATACAACAACTCTCAACTACGTTACAATTACGTAGAGACGAAAATCGACAAGCTCAATAAATATACAAATCAAAATACTTGGAAAGTGAAAGCATTAAGGGATTATTAAATTTTATGTCCATTCCCTTTTTAGTATTAATTTGTGTGTACAACTAAAAATATGTAGATACTCTTGAATAATAATAATAATCTTGATAATAATACTACATGGTAATTTTTGTAGGCAATACATTGAAGTAACGTTGCGCAACAAGGAACTTTGTCCGTTGTCCAAGATCAAGTTTATCATATTTATGAAAGTAAAAAAGACAAAATAAAAGTTCTTCTACAATCACCAGAATTAAAATCAACTTGGAGGGTCTCAATTCCCCTCATTATCAAGCGACTGACAGTCTGAGAGCGGACCTTAAGAAATTCCACCTGGACTTGTTGTTAAGTTTTGTCTACTTAAGCACACTCGCGGTAGAACTTTTATCAACGATTTCGTGGACGGAATTCCTATTGCTATCAATTTTAATGATGGAGAACCTACGATACCGACAAAAGGAACCAATGGCTACAGGACAAGCTCAAACTCCGATGCCAGTCGATAACACCAGTGGAGCTCAAAGTGCTCCTCGATATATCGGAGAACAGATGAAAGCTTACAACGGAATTATTAATCGGTTGCAAATCTTAAACCAACAGTAAGAACTTACTATGCATAACTAATATTAAAACTTATAAGGTTATTATTAGATATACAAGTACCTTAATATCGTATACTACAATATTAACATGCATTTAATTTTACACTAATAATATGTTTTTCAGTTTCTCTTTCTCTATTGGAAATAATTTACATTAACTTTTTACAGTAGTGATTAAAAATTAATTTATTGCTTGTTGGTGACAGGAAAAATCTGAGTATTTCTACTCCGTCATCTTGGAATTCTTCGGAGTTGTCAGTGCAGGAAAATATGACGGAATCTATGGCCATGGTTGGTCAAGGCTCGGTACAGGTACAAGAGGACTGGAATATGGGTTTTCAAAGTCAGTCATTTTTCTGCTATATTAATTAATTAATATTTAATTACATGTGTCCTTAATTTATTTAATTTTAAATTTTCTTATAATTTAGCCAACATTTCCCTGCAACCCTTTAACTTGGTCAAATGGATCATAATCGTTTCTAAAGAGTATGCGGAGGCAATCGATAATTCCATTCGCAATTTGGTGAAAGCTGCTGGACCCAAGAATTACCAAATCATTGCTTACCAAATGTAAAAGTTTTACTTTATACTATTTTATATAATTATAATATGCTGTAATCTCCATTTATTTATTGAGGTATTTGTGTATCAATACAGAATAAAGCTGAATGACAATTTGATCACAACTTACTTGGAAAATATCGATAATGCCCAACAAGATGGAAAAGATTTCCAAATGTTATTTGTAATTTTGCCAAATAACAGACTAGGCCTGCGCCTGCACTTTCCCGTCATGGAACGTCTCTATCGTTATGGATGTAAGTGATTTAGTAAATATGAATTTAATATTCAAAATTAATTTATTTAAACGGATTGTTAATATTTAGTTCCGTCGGCATGTCTGGATGTAAATGACGCGATTTCGCTGGGTCTGTTAAGAATCGCAGTAGAAAAAACAAATCAAATGAGTGAGAAGTTTGGCGTGGAATTTGACCCGCGGTTCAAAGAGGTGTCGCTCGGAGATAATTTAATGGTCGTTGGATTTGATGTCTACCAGCCAAAAGGCTCTGTCATCGGCACTAGTGGAATGGTCTCCGCATGTGACAACTTTTATTACTCAGCCATCTCGAGCCACCAGTCAGAAGGAGAACTTGCCAACAACTTCAACGTCAACATCAAAAGTTCAAATAAATTATTTATATTTCTGCAAAAATTTTTTTTTCTAAATTCTTATTCAACTCTAATACAGAATGCTGCAACATGTACAAATTGGATAAAGGATGCTTGCCAGACAGAATCATCGTATTCCGTGGAGGAGTGGACGGGAATCTACTTGGCTTCATCAAAATATTGGAATTGCCACAAATTCTGGTTTAACTATTTAATTCCTTAAAATTTTATACTAAATCTTTAAATAAATTCTATTGGATATGTGTACAGAATACATTAAGGCAGTTTTACGCGGCTGATGAAAAACAGATTCCAAAATTGTCGTACATCGTGGTGGCGAAGAAGATCAATAGATATATGATGTCAGAAGTTGAGTATACAGGATCAGAATATCCTCGACCGGGCACAGTCGTTGATGGCGAAGTCACTTCCCCGATGAGGTAATTTAATTATCATTTCTAAGCTAGATTTATGGTATGTATAATATATGAGCTCTAATCTGGGTTGCAATTTGTGGCACCTTTCGCAATTAAAACAAATTGTGATGATTATAACTTTTGAAATACAATATCAATTGAGAACTCCCATGGAAGAAGGGCGGATCATCTTTTGTTAGGGGGAATAAGTTGTCATAACATGTTTCAACAATGTTACCCGAAATCTGACTATGCGGTAACAATTCAAACAGATTTTTGAATCAGATTTAAAAGACTTAAGGGAAAGTCTATCGTGAAACTTTGGAGAAAATGGATCAAAAAGTAGTGGTAACTGTTTCAAAGTTAAACAGCTTAATTTCGCAAGAAAACGAAGTATTAATTTGAATTTAAATCTGCGCATGTCCCACTTAGTGTTCATACTACAGTAAAAAGTCAATAATTAGTCTGCAAGTGTCATCGCTTATTTTATTATTATTTAGTACTATAAATGATGGAAGGTACAATTATAGTTGATCACCTTATAATGATAATTGATAATATAATATGCCAATCTGCTGTCACAGTTGACAATCACAGTCATCGAGTAAATGTTAAATCAATGGGACGTTTTCGGACCTCACACATTGAAAATGATTTAAATGAGACGGCACTAATAAATTGCGGTTTGAAATACTGCAAACCTCTAACATCACCAAACAAAGTAGAAATCAAATGGCAAAGTTTTGTTAATTGTACTTTCTATTTATTAGGTACCAGTACCACTTCTACTTGAATTCACGCGTGGCTACGAATATTTTGAAGCCTACATCATTCTTCGTTCTGTACGACACACAAGGCTTCACTCCAGAACAGATGCAGGCTATGACCTACAGAATGTGCCAAGTCAGCTTCGACTGGTCCGGAATTGTCCTCGTCCCTCTTCCTTGTCTATTGGGGTACAAGTTGGCTTTCATGGTCGGAATCTCACAGGGAAAAAGAACCCAGAACGACGTTGAACATAATGTTACCTTCTTGTAAACCCACTATATTTTTTTGTTCGGATTTTCCAATTTTTAAAGCATGTTAGCGGAATACAACCCATATCATATAGTACTATCTAATTACATAGTAGATATTATAAATTATATAGAATCAAATTTTCTGTTATATATTGCACCGAGAATCTAACATTTTACACTGCTTTAATTCATATTTGGTATATATTTGTAGATTATTACAACTATTTATGGTACAATGTTTTGCAGTGTTTAACATACCGTTTGTCCTAAATGGATGCTTTTCATTATTTTAGTTATAATCTAGATCGCGAAATTGTGTAGTAACAATTCCTTGCTTATGGAACTGATATGATACCAACTAGATATTATATTATAAGCTGATTGAATGGAATTACTTTATGCTCTATATATGCCATAATATGAGATAATCAAACCTTTCTGTGAAAGTTTAGTAGGTTATAATTATTTGCTTACAATATATCTCATAAAATAATTTTTGTATATCCCTTTTTATAAGTTAGGGTGTTGTGGTTGTGTTCCAATAGCCATTTCTAGCATAGAACTTATTTAACGATGGGTATACTCGTATGTAACTGTAACCAACAATTGATATATTTTTGCTTGTAATGTACTTACATAGCTAATATCAGTAGGTTTCTTATGTTTAGGTGGACCCTATATCGCTAGCGCGGAGAGGGTAAAAAGTGTATTGTTCCTTGTTTGTGGAAGTTAGTGGAAGTTTGAAAATATTGTTATTGGGAATATTATGCTTAATAAAATTGCATTTGTGCTGCAGATTTAAATCACCCTATTCAATTTGGTTTCGACATGTTGCAAATGATTAAATAATATTTTCAATTCCCTTTGTAGTGTAAGAGCCTGACATGCCATGACAGTATGCATTTGATTTCGCAACGTCGTTTCGACATAATATGTTATTTTCTATTCGATGTAAGCTAATGTCTAGTACTCCTAAAAGCATTAGAGAGGGAGAGACAACATAAATAAAATAAAGTTTAAATGCAGCATATCGGGTCAAAACAACTTAAGGGAAACAATATTCTAATTCTAAAACTTTAATTATGACTCTTCAATGTTTAAATGAATGAAATTCCAGGCTTTCGAATTGAATCGCCCATTTTTATAATTTTTGTGTGAGGAAGGGAGATGGAATCTCTATATTTTATTTTATAATCTTAGACTTGATACACCAATAAATTTACCTACCTACATATCTATATATATGTATGAGGCATATAATATGGCAATCATAAAAGCAAAATTCATATTATAAAAAAGTTAACTACGCTCTGGGTTAGTATTAGCATGTCTTGAAATTCAACCAAAATGATGAAACGTAAATCTATATAATCTATAGTATAGCAGCTCTGGTGGCGTAGTTTATGTATATTTACATACTATGGGTTCTAAGGCCTGTGCTGACATGGGATGACTTAGGGCCAGTGCGTACATAAAATATTGATGTTTAATTACAAAATATGTTGGTTTATATGCTCAATACCTATTCATAACCCCTGAACACCTCTCAGCCTGTACACGATAAGGTTTTTTGAATATTATTATGAGCAGATGAATTTCCAGTGCTGTGTACATAGTACATAATATAGTGTAGTGGAACAGAGAATAATTTTCTCCTACCTACTGCCGCATAGACTCCACCAGGAGGTAATCAAGTTATGTCACATCCTTCCGCGCTCTTCCTGTTTTCGACGAGACGTAATATATAGTAATTAGCGATATATCTCTGTGGCCTACTAGTCCTGCGTCTTATAAAAGTTAAGGAGACAATCATACATTATTGATTTTTCTAATTTACAAGTGACAGAATTCTTTGGATCCATAAAACTAGTAAGTTGTGCGCATAACGGTAGCAATTTACTTTAAAATGTAGCACTTTAAATTAATACAACTCTTTTACCTTTAGCCTAGTGAGAAACAAAAAATGGACAAGCTCAGAGTCAATGATTATGAAAACCAAAATGCTAAAAACATAATTATGATTGAATGTGAAAGCATTGAGTGATATAATACAGTTGTGAAAAACTTCAACAAAGAAATTTAATTTTATGTTGATTCCTTTTTTCAGTATTAATTTGTGTGTACAACTAAAAATATGCAAATATAATAATATAATATTACATGTTAGTGTCATATGGAAGTGTCATTGAGGTATCGTTGCATTGTTGGAGAATGTCAATTGCCCTGATCGTCAAGCGACTGAGATCCTGAGAGTGGACCTTAAGAAAACCTACCTGAACTTGTTGCCATTTTTTCTAATTAAGCAAAGCACACTCGTGGTTAAACTTTTATCGAAAATTTTTCAATGAAATTCTCATAAATTTTAATGAAACCGACCCTACTAAAGCGGATAATGGAACCGATGGATACAAGACAAGTTCAAACTTCGACAGAAGCGAATAACACCACACTGGAGTCCTAAATCTCCCTCAACGTATTGGAGAGCAGTAAAATTTTAAACCAACAGTAAGAATTCTTGATTGACCTTCCCTCCATAGTCAATTAAATGTTTTAAACTTATTTAGTATATAAATTTAGTTTAGTTAGGACCTTCCAACGTTATGAACATGCACTTATTTTTTAAGCTTAATAGATTTAAATTAAGTAAATTAATTTTTAATTCTCTTGTTTAAAGTAATTGTTTGCTTGTTGCAGGAGGATGGAGAGGATTTCTACTCCGTCGTCTTCGATGGTGTCGTCAGTGCAGGATAATATGATGGAGTACATGGTCCGACTAAATTCCCAACAAACGGACTGGATCCTGGCTTTTCAATGTCAGCCGCTTTTCTTTTGATATTATCAATCAGTATCTAATCACCTGTGTCTTTATTTAAATATTCTTAATTTAGCCAACATTCCCCTGCAACCCTTTAACTTGGTGAAATGGATCATTATCGTTCATAAGGATTATGCGGAGGATATTGACAATTCGATTCGAAATATAATAAAAGCTTCTGGACCCAATAATGACAAGATCCTTGCTATCCAAATGTAGAAGTTTTGCTTTTTTAAGTTTGTTGAAATTATGTTATAGTTTCCATTTATTTATCAAGGAATTTGTGGATCAATACAGGGTGAAGCTCCATGACCATTTTATTACGACTTACTTAAACAATATTTATTATGCCCAACAAGATGTAAAGGATCTCCAAATGTTCTTTGTAATTGTACCAAATGACAGACTAGACCTGCAATTTACATTAACGGGACATCTTAAAAATGTCCAATGTGAGGAATTTAATTAATAATATTAATTAATAGCATTTATAATTATTTTTATATTTTAAATGGTCTTTATTATTTAGTTCCAGCAAAATGTCTGGCTGTAGATGACGCAATTTCGCTAGGTTTGTTGAGGAATGCAATAGATAAAGAAAATCGGATGAGTGAGACATTTGGTGTGGAACTAAACCCGTGGCCCAACAGGTCGTCTCTTGATAACTTGATGATAGTTGGATTTGATGTCTACCAGCCAAAAGGCTGTGACATCATAACTAGCGGAATGATCTACACAGTTGACGATTCTTTTTTCTCAATTACCTCAACCCATCAATTGAAAGAAGAACTGCTTACCAACTTTAACATCAACTTCAAAGGTTCTTTCAATTGAAGTTTAGACTTCTGCAAGCAATTTTCTCATTTATTGCAATTCTTATTCAACTCCCTCTAATTCAGAATGCTGCAATACCTACAAACTGGTAAAAAGATGCCTACCGGATAGAATCATCATATTCCGTGGGGAAGAGGACATGAATTTACTTGACTACATCAAAACATCAGAGTTGCCGCAAATTCTGGTTTAATTATTTTATTGTTTTATTTTTAAAATTTTATACTAAACTAGTAGCCCCAGCAATTAAATCTTGGTATCCTCTATGCATAACAGGGAACAAAAAAGGTGGTACTCCTTTTTTACAAAAAGGTAAAAAGTACTACTTTTTCTAAAAAAGCAGTCCTTTTTACTCGATTTCGAAAGATAGGCATCCAGCATAATCATGTGTAGTGTATTGGTTTATTTCGAAATACTTTTAACCCGTGGCGCGCTCATTGTTATGCGTTTGCGCATTGCAATAAAAAGCCGCAAAGTCCAAGAGACATGGATACATAGAACATAAGAATAAATATTTTTATTATATACTGATGTTTAAATAAAAATTGCATTTGTTTACAGAATACATTAAGGCAGTTATACGGGGCTGATGGAAAACAGATTCCTAAACTGTCGTACATTGTGGTGGCGAAGATTATCAATGAAAATATGAAGTCAGAGGCAGAAGTTGAGAATACTGAATCAGATATTCCTCCATCGAGCACGGTCGTTGACGGTGAAGTCACTTTACCACTAAGGTACGTAGTCTAATCATCATTTAGTACAGTGTATCATTTTAGACTGCTAGAATGATTTTGACCAGTCAGTCTGCTAAAATGGGCTATTGGATAATATGACCAAAAATCCTGGGTTTTTAAAATTTCAGACCAAATAAATTATGAGTTCTTGTAGCCTAATTTTAGTATTTTTGCCATTATGGTCAATTTAACCGGTGGCTAGGAAATAACTTCAAACAACCACCCGCTTATTTTACCCGGCCATTTTAGCCAACCATCGAACGTACAAGTGTTCCTCCATCAAAGAAATATTTAGGATTGTTAGATTTTTATTGTTATACTAATTCTACTTTCTACTCATTAGGTACCATTTCACCCTGACTTCACTTAAGGCTCGGCCTGTTTATAAATCAACGTCATTCTTCGTTCTGTACGACATGCAAGGCCTTACTCTAGATCAAATGAAAGCTTTGACCTACCAAATTTGTCACCTCTGCTTCGACTGGAATGGAAAGGTCCTAATCCCTTTTCCTTGTCTATTGGCGTACAAGTTGGCTTTTGTCATAAGAGTCTTAAGTGGAAAGAAAGCCCAGGACGACGCTGAACACAATATATCCTTCTTGTAAACCCACTTCATATTTTTGTTTGAATTTTTTAGTTTTTTAGGCATAATACATCACGTATACTTGCAATTTGATTTTGTCAATTTTCAAGAATAAACAATCTAAACTTGAAGTCTCAGTTATTTATGCATCATGCAGGGAACAAAAAAGGACCTTTTATGCCTTTTACCTTTTTTATAAAAAAGGTAGGAGTACGATTTTAAAAAAGCAGTCCTTTTTTACCTTTTTTGATGTAGCAACTTGCCCCATTTACTTCCACTTTACATGTAAATAAGATAAAAAAGATAAAAAGGACTGCTTTTTTAGAAAAAGTAGTACTTTTTACCTTTTTGTAAAAAGGAGTACCTTTTTGTAAAAAAGGAGTACCTTTTTGTAAAAAAGGAGTACCTTTTTGTAAAAAAGGAGTACCTTTTTGTAAAAAAGGAGTACCTTTTTGTAAAAAAGGAGTACCTTTTTGTAAAAAAGGAGTACCTTTTTGTAAAAAAGGAGTACCTTTTTGTAAAAAAGGAGTACCTTTTTGTAAAAAAGGAGTACCTTTTTTGTTCCCTGTTATGCATAGAGGATACCAAAATTTAATTGCGCTTGTATCCCTATTCAATTTTCAAATATTCATGAATGATATCAGCACATATATTAGTAAAAGTTTAAAGAATCTCATGAAACAAACAAACATAAATACTAAAATCTGATTCACATTACTTAATAATAATAGTTAGTCATGAATTACAATATATATTGCAGAAATACAAAAACAGATTATCTCATTGATTTTATGTATTCTAGCAATTTAGATTTAAACAGAGTATAGCTACTAATTTTCTTAAGGTCAAGAAGTAGGTTGTTCCATTCATTAATGCCTCGTAGAATAAAAGAGTCGCCCGTATGGGAATAATTACAAGAAGGAACGATTTACAGTTCTGTCTAGTCTAGTTACTCTAGAACCGAACTGATAGTTGATTTATGGTGTGTTAGCGGTGTCACCCTGCATGCGTGGAAGAATCTTACAATAAAATTGTCACCGTATCCAAGCATTATTTTCCTTAAAAATTGATATTGAAAATATATTCTTAATTATTATGCAATAAATAAAACTGATTACATATGTCGGTCGCATGTATATATCAGCTAATCTATGTATCACTATCAGGGTTGTTCCATGGTTTTAACCACCCTTGTCAGAACTGGGTATAACCATGATTAAAACCGGCTAGCAAAAACCTAGTGCCAAAACTATTTGAAAGTGGCTGAAACTCACAATTGTGACAAAACACATTTTCCCACTATTTAAAATTTAAAAAATTCAATTTAAAATTATTTTTGCCTAAAAGTTATATAAAACGAGCCATAACATTCTTGCCAATTTCTAATTTCTTTCTAGCAAACATCCGATTTTGTTTTTACAGACGTCCAACACCTACATCGTAAATAAACAGTAAAGATAAATGTGAACGGTTTTGAGAATTTTATCTGCTCAGCTTTTCATATTGAATGAAACGAAGTATAGTTTCAGCCACTTTTTACCTGGTTATAATCTAATTTAAACCTGCTTCTGGCAGCCGGCTGGCAGAAACGAAAATTTGGTGACGAAAACCAAACCCTGATCACTATGTTCTATGCCATAAACCTCGCTGATGTTTGTTGACATTCGCAAACGTGGTGCATCGGTGTATGTCATATGAAATATGGGGTGACATTAACATATTTCACAACTAAACTAAATGTGGATGCCTAATATAGCCTAATGTAGTTTTATAATCTCTTTAATTTGAACCGAACAGAGTTTCGAAAAAATATTTTCATTTAAAAAACCAACTTTTTTAACCTTTGCCGGGCCATTTGAAGTCGAAAATCTAAGAAGTTACAACTCATTCAACCTCTGGAGACATACTTATGGCGGGTGTCCTTGTCCATGCCAATTTTAATTAAAATCCCTTTAGCGTTTCAAAAGTTATGTAGCTTTCCTTTTTAAGAGGTCTTTTTCATATACCTTCAGACTGGTCCAAAAATTATTTTTTCCCTGAAAGTTGTTTAAGTTCCTATTCCCATTCCTCACATGTAGTTATAAGGAAATGGCTTTTTGGAAGCCATCGGGAAAACCATTTGCATTTACCTATATCAAATAAAATCCGTCATTACATAAAAGTAAAGTGGGTCATGCACATGGAATTCTGTCGGTCGTATTCTTGTATATAATTGAACGTTGTATGTATGTCCGTATCATTTTGTAATGACTAGACTACTAGTATACTGATTTGGCCTTACATTTCATCCCACTTAGGCATCAAAAATTGATCTACTAAATAATCAACGGTTTATCGGTGAAATTCGAGCAAATGCACAATTGCTAGAAATTTACTTATTTCAACATTTTACTATTGATCTAGGTATGCAGCTATTCAATAATATATATTTACATACTATGGGTTCAAGGCTTAAATCTTGATTTTTTGATTACATAATATATATAAATATATATTGTCGAATAGTCTTGGGGTTACGTAGCCTCAGAGGTAGTGCACACTAGTGACAAGGGCGGGATGGGAAGTCGGTGACTACGGATGAACCCGGATGCGGCATGCATGGTATTATGCCATGAGGAATAAGACTGACGGCAACTCTAGACTCTCTTCAACTTACTTTATTCGTGGAGCTTATCCAACTCTAGCTCCAGACTCAGACTCTCCAACCGCCTGACCCAGACTGAATACCTCACACACACTACACAATCTTTTTCTCAACTCTGCGAGCCTGGCTTGGTCCGTCAACTCGAAGCCGCCTTCGGGCTGCTTCTCGTTGATTGGCCACGACAGCCCCGCTAACATTTACATTTATTTACATGCTTCCACCATATCCTACTCCTGGGCTGCTTCTCGTTGATTGGCCACGACAGCCCCGCTAACATTTACATTTATTTACATGCTTCCACCATATCCTACTCCTACCCGACACCCCGTCAACTTAGACGTCTGGTCCCTCAGACGTAAACCTCCGAATTTACAAAGAAGTGTTACAAGGTACACCTAAAAATAACATCAAAAAATTCCCTTATCTTATAACATCCAAATAAAATTCTCGTAACACTATTCATAATACAAAATACACGTATCCTTAATTGTACATCATAGCCAATCATCAAATAATAATCATAAGCAATCAACTCAAAATTCAAAATAATATCCAAAATTAAATAATATAATCGATGAATTCTTCGCTTGCTCGGAATTGTTGCACGGAACACATGATGAGACAAAATTCCCAGGAGGCATTATACTTCTCCTCGCGGGCTTATGCGACTGCCACTGAAGCTCAACAGCTCTGGCCTTATCGCTCATAAAAGTAATCACTCAATTAGACTCATCAAAACCGCAACAAAACTAGAATTCAGCAAATAAAATTCAATAAGAACATTTCCAATAATTAAATCAACATTAAACTTCTTTACTCCAAAAACTCTTTAACCCTTTATTAAATACTACTACTTTTTATTTTTACCGGAGTCCCTACTGTTTCTTACTGTCATGGGCATACACATTTCAACACAAAATCAAATAATCATTATTATTACTTTTCTCTCACAAAATCAATCAAACATTTTCATCAAATATAAACCAAACAATAATAAACTCAAAAATTCCAACATTAACTCAAAAATCTCAAAAGCCATACAACATCAAACACATTATTTCTTTAGTGCATTGCACTTTTCAAACACCTTTCCTAAATCTAACATAATAATTATAACCTGGAATCAACCATCAGGTTTCACTTAACACTATAACCTGGAATCAACCATCAGGTTTTACAAACACTATTACCTGGAATCAACCATCAGGCATAAATTCATCACTTAACACTACTAAACCTGGCATCAACCATCAGGCACAACTCATACTACCTATAGTGAGTAATCACAGATATTCCCAAAAAATACACAAACAGTTATCAAAGCAAAACCCGGGAAACCCTTGTACATCAGTTTACTCCATCCGTATGTAACTTTGTGGTAACCCTCTCTGTTTCTCCCAAGAATACAAATAACTCCAAACTGTAACCTCTAGCTAACTTCTCCGAATTACTCCTAGGGTCCTTAATTCCTTAAATACTAAACATTCATAATAAATCCCTGAATTGGAATTTAATTCATTCCTTAACCTAAATCATTTTCATCTTCCGAATCTCAACCCGAAAGATATAACTCATCTTAAAACTATAAATTACTATCTCTCTGCAGAAATCCTACTTAGCAAGAATAGATCACAGTAGCGTGTATATTCCCAAAGCCTGTTTCAGAATCCCACAGATAGAAGTGTTCCTTAAAAACTATATGCACTTCTTTCCCCCAAAACAAAAACATAATTCCTTTACTTTACTCAAAAGTAAATTAGAATTTCAATTAAATAACCATAGCGAATACTTACTTTCATTTTTCCACATTTCCTTTCAATTGACATTATCATACATAACTTTCAAAAACAAAAAGAAATTCATTTCATTAGTTTAGGTGCATTTACATATTACATTGCGAGTCCAGCTAATTTCAATTGTAGGGATTGCGATTTAAACAACTCAATCGTACCGAAGATGTTAGTACTGTTTTTCCTCAAAAAGTGTTAGTATGACCCCGCGGCCGCGATAAATTAATATCCAATTGTAGCCGGGTCTATGTCAGTACTGCCCTTGCCCAACTAAACTTAGCTATATGGCAACTCAGGCAAAAAGATTCCGTCAGGTGGTGATAACTCAATATCTCAGTTTACCCGAGGGTCTCCCATCTCTGCTGGTACTGTAATAATTAATACTCTGAAGTTTACGAATAGTTGTCGCCCCTTTTGATATCGTAGTGACCCGTATTCAATGTCACACCAAGAAATAAAATCATAGATACTAAATGCCAATTTACTTTCATGTTCCAAAATTTTTCAGCATAGCTAGGTCATGTTAGGGAAATCATCAAATAAATAGAGAATAAAAAGGAATTATTATTAGTTAGTGCAAAGGTCTGTTAATCTGTCGCCTTTCCTTAAATACTCCAAAATAATAAAACCCCATTAGCTATCCTCTATTCGACTCCCTTTCCTATAATTTTTAAACTCAAATTGTCCAATCATTGCTATAAACTAAACAAAAATACAAAATTACTCATTATATTACTCAATAACTCTCAAAATTATCAACCAAAATCATAAATCAAATAAATATTTCAACTCAAAATTATTCATCAACTTAGTAGTAGCCCATCTTCAGAAACAGTAGTTATTCTCCCTTCTTTTCTCTACAACAAAATCAAAAATCAACAAATTAATTCCTCCATTCCAAATTTACTCACAAAACAAAATCAACATTAAAATTCTCTTAAACTCGGATACTGTATTTGTATGTGTTTCTTAACTATACTAAAATCATTACTATTTTATACTATTTGCCCACATGATTATACGAAATCCACATTTCAATCAAATTCCCAATTAATTAGAAAATAAACTCAATCCAATGAAATCAATGCCCAAAATCAACTCAAAATTATTTCCCAAATTAAATTAACTTCTCAAGTTCACCAAATAAATTCAACTCAAAATAAATTTTAAACTCAAACGCCAATAAATCAAGAAATTATTAAATAATACGAAAACTCCATGTCCCAGTATGACTCAATGTTGAAGTCGATGTACAACTCCATCCTCGTCGTCGTCACTTTCCATGTCTCTCCGTTGTTAGTCAACGCAGCTCAACTTCAGCATGTCCCTTTCCTTTGAGTCTCTCCTCGTGTCTCTCTTTCGTGTCCGAATCCAGAATCCTACGCTTGCCTTTGGCTTGAGGACAATGTCCGCTGACTTTGGCTTGCCCTCTAAGTTGAACTCTCTCAGGATTGGTTCGCTAGAAAAGATTGGAATGTCTCGCCACACGTAGATTAGGTATTAATTAGCATGGTACCAGATTATTAGTTACTTCTAGTTAGGCTCAGAACAAAGAAATCACTTTAGACATCATATTATAATCATTTAGATTAGACATAACTTTTCATAAATTGAAATAAACTAATTATAGATCATTAGTTATGCATGTTTCAAGTTCTTATCTAACTTTTTACTAACTTGCATGACTGATTTTACTCGTAATCAAGCTAACTTTCAACTTTTTACTTGCAACTCGCGATAACGATTTGCGTAATAAGACTCGAAGACAACAGAAATTCAAATATACTTTAGGGCGTTGACTTGGACTACCATCTTTATGCTATGGCTTAGTCTACAAGTCACAAAATTCTCCGACCAACTGTCGCCAGAATTAACATGTCTAGCTCTCGCTTTACTTGTGAGATCAAGGCAAAGTTCCGCATAAGCCACCTCATAATAGAATCTTACATTCTATTATTTTACTTTTGACTGGGGCAAAACAAGAAATTGAAATGATGATCAAAATTTTACTTTAGACTCATCACAAATGCCCATTCTTTTAACTTTAATTTAATTAAACATACTTTTAATTTAACACACAAAATTCAATTTAGTAAGGCCAAACACAAAATTTTCCTAAATTTCCTGGGCTTATCTCATTAATCTCTAACTAACTTACGCATTTTCACTCAAACAGCATGCTTTACTATCTATTTTTAACATTAGGCACATTCCCATAATCAATTACAATTATTGACATGTTATCCAAGGTTTCCCATAATATACTTTCCCAGGCATAAATAAATCAAAATATAAAATCTCAAATTTCTCAAAAATTACTGAATATTTTAAAGCCAAACTTTTATATAGCACTCTCCCCAATTTACTTTCCTCTAAATTAATGCCAAATCATTTTTAAGTATGACCAAACTATATAAAAATTAATATCATATGGCCAAACTGACCTTTTTTCCCACTGGGATAATCGAAACCCTGGCACGTCACAGAAGATACGTGCCTATATTATACACCAAATATTCCCAAAAAATCAATAAAAATGATTCTAAATATCCCCCAACTTATTTATCATAATTTCTAACACACTTATCTCCCCTTTTTACACTATTTTTATGTAGTTTTAGGGACAAAAAATACCAAAAACTGGAAAATAATATCGACCATACGCGTTAAATATGCGTAAAAATCATCAAAAATATACTTTTTTATACCAGAATGTATATAAAAAGAATCCCCATAATTTAATATATAATAATTTTAGACTTTTAGGCTCAATTAAATCAAAAAATTTGACTTCATCAAAAAAAAAATTTAATAAATTCTTCCCCAACTTTAACAAAATTTTGCCCAAAACTACACAAAATATCCTTCGATTATTTAATATGGGAGGATTTCTCCCCTCAATTAAATATAACGATACAGGTCAACCTTACCTGCAGAAGTCTTCAGTTGTAGAGCCCTTCGTCATCTTCGTCCATTTTCCGTCGTTCGTCCATCGTCGTCCGTCCCAAAAAACCGAAAAAGACGCATCTTGTCGAATAGTCTTGGGGTTACGTAGCCTCAGAGGTAGTGCACACTAGTGACAAGGGCGGGATGGGAAGTCGGTGACTACGGATGAACCCGGATGCGGCATGCATGGTATTATGCCATGAGGAATAAGACTGACGGCAACTCTAGACTCTCTTCAACTTACTTTATTCGTGGAGCTTATCCAACTCTAGCTCCAGACTCAGACTCTCCAACCGCCTGACCCAGACTGAATACCTCACACACACTACACAATCTTTTTCTCAACTCTGCGAGCCTGGCTTGGTCCGTCAACTCGAAGCCGCCTTCGGGCTGCTTCTCGTTGATTGGCCACGACAGCCCCGCTAACATTTACATTTATTTACATGCTTCCACCATATCCTACTCCTACCCGACAATATATATCCCCTGAACATCTCTAAGCTTGTGTACGATAAGGTTTTTTGCATTGTATTATGAGCAGATGAATTTCCATCCGTGCGGTGTACTGGAACAGGGAATAGTCTTATTTTCTCCAACCTATAGCTATTGTATCACAGACTCGCATAGGTAATCAGGTTATGTCACTTCCTTCCGCGCCCTTCCTGTCTTCGATGAGACGTATACTTAATGATACATCTCTGTTCCTGCTTTTTATACAATAATAGAAATAATTGCATATTATTATTCTGATTTGCAACTTGCAAGTGACGAATTTCATGGGATACAACAAGCTGCATGGTAAGTTATGCGTAATTTATTTTAATAAATAAAATTTCTCTTACTTTTTGGACACCAATTAATTCAAAAAATTAATCACTGCTAAAAATCAATCTCAATTGAAATATGAAATTCCATTCAAAATGTTAATGCTTGTATGACGCGAAATTTTAGTGATTTACATGTAGCAGAATTAGTCAACCAGTGACCAACTTATACTTCAACTCTCTAGGGACGTGTTGAATACCTTCGGTAGAAACATCGACGCGTTGAACAATTCAGGCCAGCCGTAAGATGAGTCAATTTTGCACAAATATTATGAAAAAATATTTCAAGTTTGCTAAATATTTTACTCGCCAATTTAACGATTGAAAGTATTAAAGTTGCACCAAATTAATGATAATGATGATTAATTAAATTTTGTTTGATTGTTGTTTATAGGAGGATCGAGAGAACCCCTTTGATGTCATCTTTTAGCCGACCGTGGTTGACGGGCCAAGGAAATGCGACGGAGACGAGAGTGGAGAGAATCTCTGAACAAGCTAACGACCAAACGGACTGGGTCTTGGCGTTTAAATGTCAGTCATTAAATGTTTTAGTGATGTTATAAACCATTATCTAATTACCTGTGTACTCTAATCACTAATACAATTAAAATTAAATGTATGTAAATCAGCCAACATAGAATTGACTCCGGCCAACATAATCAAATGGATCGTAATCGTTTCTGAGGAGTATGCAAATGCTATCGACAACTCCATTCGCAATATGATGAAATATTCTTGGCAGAAAGAATACCAAATGCTTGCTTTCCAGATGTAAAGTTTTACTTTTACTAAGTTTGTTTCAATTTTCAAATTGTTGTTTATTCCTCTATTTGTGTCTCCATAAAGAGTGAAGATGAATGACAATTTGATCCTGACTTACTTGAAAAATATCGAAAATGAAGATGGAAAGGATTTCCAAATGCTCTTTGTAATTCTGCCAGATAACAGACTGGACCTGCACTTTCTCGTGACGGAACGTCTCAAAAGTGTTGACTGTAAATGATTTAGTTTAGAATTTTAATTTAGTCGAAATTCAAAACCAAAGCCAATTGTAATAAGTTGATTCATTACTGTTAATCTAGTCCCAGCGAAATGCGTGTATGCAAATGACGCAATTTCACAGGGTCTGATGTCGATCGCAACAGCGGAAGTATCTGCTTTGATGAAGAAGTATGGTGGACCTGCAGTCCCCTGGTCTCACCCGGCGCCTTTTGATAAAATGATGGTCATTGGATTTGATGTGTTCAAGGCGAAAGGCTCTAACATCAGCACTGGTGGAATGGTATCCCACTACACAATTACTTCCACCCACCAGTCGGAAGAAGAATTAGTCATTAATTTCAACCTCGGCCTCCAAAGTAAATTCATTCAAAAATTTTATTAATTCTTTCGAATTTATTAACATTTTTTCATGCATTATAATTCAGAATGCTGCAACCACTACAAGTCGGCGATGGGATTCCTACCAGATAGAATCATTATATTGCGCTGTGAAGTTGACGGCCGTTATCTCCGACACATCAGAATGAGAGAATTGCCGAAAATTGTGGTTCATTAAAAATACTGTATAATTTTAAAATGCTAATCATATAGGAGAATTTAATTGGATTTGTGTACAGTCTACTTTGCAGAAAGTTTACTGCGTTAAAAAGAAACAGATTCCGAAGCTGTCGTACATCGTGGTGTCGAAGAAGATCAGTAGTAGCATGTTGTCAGAAGTTAAGTTCACAGGACCAGGCACTGAGTCACAGAGCACACTCCTTGAAAGCAATTTGACATTGAGGCAACAATTTTAAATCTTTATTATTTCCTATATCAGTCTTATCTTACTATATATCAAGCACTGAATAAGGTTCGAGAGTGTAGATGAGGCGATACTTGTGTTTCCTATATAGGTGCCATTTCTTCCTGATGTCCAAGGTGTGTCAAGAGGCAATAAAGCCGACGTCATTCTTCGTTCTACATGACACGCAAGGCATCTTGCCTAATCAGATGCAAGAGATCATCAACAAAATGTGTCATTTCCGCTTCGACTCGTCTGGAATTGTCATTCTCCCCATTTCTTGTATATTCGCATACAAGTTGGCTTTTATGAAGGGAATGACAAAGGGAAAAGAAGCCCACATCGACCCCGAGCACAATTTAACCATGTACTTGTAAACGTCCATCACATTGTCACTTGGTTGTTTATATTTATGTTTGCTTGAACGTGTCGCCTAATTAAAAAAAACTAACTTCACTGTTTTACTGTCACTTGCTCTGGATTCACATAACGATTTATCAAAATTAATGGATTATAAATAAATTAAATTATTAAGTAGCGGAGCTGCTTTATAGGAATGCCTGATCTGTCTGTCTGTCTGTCCGTCTGTCTGTCTGTTAACACGATAACTCAAAAATGGTTTGAGACAACCAGCTCAAACTTTCTGAACATAATCTAGGGATAAAAACTGAGGTCGAGTTTGAATATGGTTAGCATCGGACACACCCCCTGCCTGTGGACGTGGTTCAAAAACTAAAAATTGGTGTAACTTTCACTGTCGACATTGTAGAACGTCATGAAATAGCTCGTTCGAAATGTCATTCGTTAGGTCAGATCAATGTCAAGTCATCTGGGTCAAAAGGTCAGATGTTATTGGAAAAATG
The DNA here is from genome assembly GCA_020055645.1 of Tomocerus qinae. Lineage (NCBI taxonomy): Eukaryota > Metazoa > Arthropoda > Collembola > Entomobryomorpha > Tomoceridae > Tomocerus > Tomocerus qinae. The sequence goes on along the minus strand of CM034546.1, from coordinate 46,331,309 downwards.
TCAATTAACGTGGCAAACCCTCTCCGCTACTTTTTTACATCCATTGGACATGGTTTATTAGTATTTGTATTATTCGTAATTATAATTAAACTAGACCACTACTGATATTGAATTTCAAAATAATTACGAAATATTTAAACATTTTAGCAGTTTTTCGAAATACGCTGATACTATCCAAATATTGGAGTTCATTATTTTATGTAACATGGTTTAGAGCAAGAGGACATGCACATTTGGAATTAAGCTTTCCTTAGATAGATAAATTGTTAGTTAGGTAAAGTTATTGCTTTATCTCAGATCGTGTAGAATTAATTATTTTATGTATAATCCATATTTTATGTCCATTAATTTTCGTTAATAGAAGCTAAATAATTTTCCCGGTATGAATTGCTAATTATGCTGTCTGTAACTGAATGATAATTACAATCAATTTATTGCAAGATTGTACATATGAAACTACCGCTGTACTTACATAATTATAGGCATGCATGACTGGGTAGATCTGGATACAGTATATACATTTAGATGGGTAGGATTATTTTAGTTTGGTTTAAGTTTTGATGATTTAAATCTTGGGGTAAATTATTCACAAGTATGGGTTTCGTTAATAAGGAAAAGAATTTTCGTCTATAAGCACAGTTAGTTATCATTGCAAAAATTATCCAAATTCCATTTACAAATCTTCTGGTTATTGAAACTTTATTTGTAGTACGACGTTTACGTTTACTTTACGTAGTTGTTTTAGTTGCATTTATTTGACCCCCATCCATGTAATATTTGTACTCATGGGAGCATTTTCGACACTTGTAAAATATACAATTCCAAAAATTTTGTATTTTTTGAATTTCCAATTGATATATATGTTAACGGCAATTAGTAAATTCAGGCATTAAGCTTAAATCCTAGGCAATAAGCTTAATGTCTAAAAATGCCCGGCATTAAGCTTAATGCCTAGGCAATAAGCTTAATGCCTAAAAATGCTCGGCATTAAGCTTAATGCCTAGCCTTTAAGCTTAATGCCTAGGCTTTATTAATGCCTCTAGGCTTGAAGCTTAATGCCTAGGCTTTAAGCTTAATGCCTAGGTTTTAAGCTAAATGCCTAGGCAAAATACATGTAAAAATTCCATATTGTTTTAAATGACTAACCAAATCCGTGTACATTTACATTTTACATAAATATACATCGAGACTGTGTGTATTAGACTTAAGTTTTTAATGTTTACATTGATTTCCAAATCTGGCAATAAGACCAGGCATTAAGCTTAATGCCGTGTAAAATTCAGGCATTAAGCTTAAAGCCTAGGCATTAAGCTTAAAGCCTAGGCATTAAGCTTAAAGCCTAAGCATTAAGCTTAAAGCCTAGGCATTAAGCTTAAAGCCTAGGCATTAAGCTTAAAGCCTAGGCATTAAGCTTGAAGCCTAGTCATTAATAAAGCCTAGGCATTAATAAAGCCTAGGCATTATGCTTAAAGACTAGGCATTAAGCTTAATGCCGAGCATTTTTAGGCATTAAGCTTATTGCCTAGGCATTAAGCTTAATGCCTGAATTTACTTATTGCCGTTTACATATATTATAATAAACTCGGATTAGGAGTTACGTGACAGGTAATTGAAAAAATTCTATAAAAACTATCTAATTCTACATATTTGCAAAAAATTTTACAATACCCATCATACTTATATCCGGCAATAGATCCATTTATTATTCTACAAGCCTTTTTTACCATCACAGTGGTAAAAATGCACTTAATGATTGTGAAGCTTTTAAAACAACCGTTACAACAAAATGAGCAATTTCCCGAAATCCACTTAAAATGTGCTCGACAACGTGTCATAAAGTTAAATAAATTGGTTTACTAAGTTATCATTCCAGGTCAAGCGTCTATGATGACTATTTAGAGATTTATTTAAACACTTCAAATGAGGCAAGAGATAAGAGAGATATAGTATTTATATGCTAATACAAATACAGTACAGTATACTCATGACTATGACTCATACAAGTATTAATACAATCGACATTGAATTTCGCGAAAAGTTAAAATTGAGTGAATCCGTCTATAGACAACCACTCGGCTCCCAGCGTTTTGCTTGCGCGCCTTGCACTGCCAGCTATATACTGGCTGGAAACGTTCCAGGGTTTCCATACGCGGCAGTGCAACCACCACGTACCATGCTGATATTTATGTGAGATCAATGAGTTTAGCCAATTATGTATGTCTTCTATGTAGTCATCTATATCAGTAACATATAGCCATATATGACGAAATATGGCCATATATACACATATATACCCAATATAAAGCTATATATTCCTAATATATAACTATATAAGCCCAATGCATACATATATATGCCCAATATATACCTATAATTATAAGGGCCACTCATGTATAGCAATGGTTATCAAAATTACACTTTTTATATAAACTATTCCACATAATATAGGATAGGTATAAGTGAAGAGATTATAAAGTTTCATAAGATCACGTTGTTACCAAGAGGTATAGGTAACTGGGTAATACGTAATTACATAATCTGACCTTTAAACACACATGGTAACTCTTATTTGAACGTGATTAGCGATTATTAACTTTAACTCACTGCTTTGCCATTTAAATCTGTGAATTAGTGGATACAAAGCCGAAATACCTCATCAGCGTCCCCAATTTCCACAAAAATTCTGATTTCACAAAACCGATTCCGTTTCTAAATTACTAAGTAATAATTGAACAAGTAGCCAGTAGAAGACAATTTTTGTGCTTCTAGTTGAAACCAGCTTTAAAGATGTGGGTTGAATTTGTAATTTTTTTCGTCTCACTTCTAGCTTATTTCTTTTATACTACTTTGAAACGATCAAGACCAGACAACTTTCCACCAGGTAGGCTTATATCATATATACTATAACTGTATTAGAACTGTCCTATGTGACTTCAGAAAAAGTGATGCGTTTTATTATATTTCTAAGAGTATTGATAAAATAATTAGGGATTATTATGAAATAATATTATTGTAATGCTTTTAGGTCCAACAAATTTGCCTATCGTTGGCGCCGCTCCATATGTAGGAAAGTTAGATCCAGTTCTTTCAAGGGCATTGATAAAATTGGGAGATCAATATGGCCCTTTGTGCGGTTGTTTTTTTGGAAAGACATTGAATGTCGTTGTTAACGGCTATGATGCTGTTTATGAAGTGATGACCAGAGAAGAATTTGCTAGTCGACCGGAATTGTTTTTTGTAAATTACCTCGGTGGAGGAATACCACTTGGTAAGTTTATTATAATATATCCTTCTAATTGATAATAAACAAATAAATAAAATAATATTTTAAAAGTCTATCAATTACCTGAATTTTATATCTATTGTACATAAAAAAATTATGCTAAGCTACAAAATTGGATCTTCCATCATAATACCGTATTTGAATTGCAGGTATATTTTTTGCAAATGGAGAGTTGTGGAAAGAACAACGGCGATTTTCAATGCGTCATTTACGAGATTTTGGGTTTGGGAAATCCAGCATGGAAACTTTAGTGCATGAAGAAGTTGCAGAATGTCTGACACATTTCAGTAAAAAGCTGGAGAAATCGAAAGATTCTGTTGTAACAATTCACGATGCATTTGGAGCTTCCGTTATTAACGTTTTGTGGTCAGTTATGTGTGGCAAAAGATTTTCTTATGACGATGAACAGTTTACTGAATTACTTAACCAAATTACCGAGACTTTTAGAGCTGGAAATCCTTTGGGAAACTTTATTAACGATTTTCCATTTTTAAGACACTTTCCATTTTTCTCAAAAGTGTGGAAATCTTTAATAAAAGGGCAGGAGGGATTATACGTCATTCTTGAAGTAAGAGAGAAAAGATAACAGTACAAAATAATATACAATCTTTTATCTATTGTGGATAGTAGGTAGACAATAGAAATAAACACTTGAAATATTAAAAATAATGATGTACTTATAATAATTTAACAGGCTATAATTGACGAGCATGAAAAAACTCGAGATAAAGAATACTCCAGAGATTTCATTGACCTATACCTAAAGACAATTGAAGAAGAGCATGAGAAGGGCGTCAAAAATTCCACCTTTTTCAGTAAGGAAGGTTTATTATTGTTATGCTAAAATATTTTATACTGCATCGAATGTTTATTCCAGTCCAATGCACTCATGTAGTCGGATTAACAGGCTTTAACTATTTTTTTGATATGATCTGTATTTTAATAAATGTATACGTTGTGACAGGAAAGGAACTTTTGGCCATTTGCTTTGATTTGTTGGGTGGTGGGGCTGAGACTACTGGCAGCTCGATAACCTTTGGAATACTTTACTTGATACTCTATCCAGAAGTTCAGGAAAAAATGCAACAGGAGTTGAACACTGTTATTGGAAAAGATCGTAGTCCTACTCTAGATGATAAGCCCAAGTAATATACATCAAAATTGAACATTATTTTGTACTACTACACTTATTACTTTATTAGGATTATAGAAATTAATTTTGGTATTGATTTTTCTTACAGCTTACCTTATACCGAGGCAGTTGTAACTGAATTATTACGTGTGGCCAATATTGCACCTCTTTCTGTACCTCATTGCGCGATGCAAGACACAAAACTTCGTGGATATGATATTCCAAAGGTACCAAAGGTTAAAGTGTGATAATAATTTCTTGGGTATACTAATTTTTTTATCATATGTCATACTGTGATTTGTTTTCAGGGAACGATGATAACAATTAATTTGGAATCTGTACACTTAGAGAAAACATACTGGGAAGATCCTGAAAACTTTCGACCTGAAAGATTTATTGATTCAGATGGAAAATTTGCCAAATCAGATCATGTTATGGCTTTTGGAATTGGTATTAATATTTTAATAGTTTCTAAGTCATAAAATATACCTTTTTTATATTAAACCTAGTTTTTCTCGTAAAATTGTACACATTTCCCTTTAACAATAGTTTTGCTGTTGATTTTTAATGTCAATTTTTAAATTTGAAGGAAAACGCAAATGCCCTGGAGAACCGTTGGCTAGGATGAACACATTTTGCTTCTTTACAGCAATGATACAGAAATTTAAATTTGAAATTCCACCTGGACAACCGAAACCATCTACTATTCCTCTACCTGGATTCACTGTAGCCCCACAACCATTCAAAGCTAAAGTGACTCCGAGATATTAGTCTAACCATTTAATTATCATAGCCTTCAAATTCCAAAAATAAAGTTACGGTAATAATTAAAATATATACAATTTATCTATGTGTCTGCCTTGGAAACATTTTAAATTCAAAATCAATTATTATCTATACTATCAGTTAGATCTGTGATCAAGTAATGCTACAATATTAACATGGACAAATAAATAATGCTTTGATACAAAAATGGTATACCTCCGTACTTTATGAGGGAGAACAAGGGAAATTTGTCCCATGTCATAGACTAAAACATGTTGTACTATAAGACTGCTATTGCTATTGAGATATAGCTGCAAGTGCCAATTTACCAAACGTCTTCCTTATTGGTTTAGAATTACCGTTACCCTTGGCTATTGGTAGTGACCAATAACACGTGAGTATATAAACTGCACCATGGTGATAATACGTTTATATGACTCTTAGAGTAAGCAAAGCGACGACCCACCAAAATTACATCTTCTTTGGTCCCATGTATGATAAAATGATAATTGATTTTAGTTGGTAATACACAATATACATCATCTATAACTAACAAGGATTGATATACAATAATTTCTTGCATTTCAGATTGATCTATTTATTGGACAGACAGAGAATCCATGTTAATGTTGACAGCCGGAGTCAGGGGTGGGCATAATTATGCTATCAAAAAAATGAAATTAAAAAAGTTCAATAGCCTATTGGGCGGGGGGAAGTTTAAGTCGAAAATTAATTTTCTAATCAATAACAACAGAACTAATACTTCAATGAAAGTAACAGTTCAGGCTTCTGAATTGCATTTCTATTACTCTTCAGTACGGTATGGTGGACAAATCAATATTAACATAATATGAGGAGTCCTGGAAATGCCGTTCCCTAAACGTGATGACATAGGAAAGGAGTGGATCCAAAAGAGCAAGATTTTGTGAGTAAGCAGCTATTTGGTTCATCCCTACTCTTCATAATATGTAAATGCTTATTCCTAAAACATCCCTGAAACTGTGTGCATAAAGATTTTATAGATTTACATATTATTATGAGCAAGTCTATGAATTTCCATAGTCTTGCGTGTATTGCGTTGTATAACAGGGAGACGTTCCTTCAACCTAAATGTCTTACGGGTAATCAAGTTATCTCGCATCCTTTCGCGTTCTTCCTGTTTTCGACGAGACGTATTAGTGACACAACTCTGTGGCCTGCCAGCCTTGCTTCTTATGAAAAGTTGAAGAGACAATACTATTATTGATTGTTCTGATTTACAAAGTGACTGACCGAATTCATTGGATCCAAAAACTGGTAAGTGTGCTTAACTATAACAATCCACCTTAATAAATACATTTTAACATTGAATTAATACAACTCAATTACGTTAGCAGCGAGATAATAGATAAGCTCAATGAATATACAAATCAAAATGCCAGTAAAATGAAAATATCAAGGTGTATAGTAAAGTTGAGGTGTATGAATTTAAGAGATGTGTAAGCAAAATAATTTGAAATTGCAAATCGGATTGCAACAAGTGTTAACATAATGAGAAAGAGGATTGTAAAAAACAACTTCTTTCCGACTTTCGATATACCGCCCCCTTTACTCAGGACACACCCTCCGAAGGTCGAAACGCTACTGTAAAATTACTCCGAAACTACTCGACCGATTTGGATGAAATTTTTTTTAAATAGAAGGAGACAATATTTTGGAGGGTGGACTTTCAGCGTTTTTCAAAATTCGAACTCCTTCATGAAAAACGAATTTCGAAATTTCCAAAAACACGTTTTTTTTTCAAATTTATCGTTTTTAGGGCCAATCTTACTCTAATAGCTATACAAACCGCATATTTGCATATTTTATCAATTTGACCTACCTTTGACCTTATCAATGTCAAAGGTGAAGCCAAGTGAAAGGCATATTAACAACTTTTAAAAAAATTACCTTTGAGCTTGTACCACTTCAAATTTTTGAACATATTACATCGTAATCGTTTTTCCTTAAGTGTGTAGATGCTGATTGATATGTCACACAAGGTGTATTGGAGCATTTTCAGTAAGTTGACCTTTGACATTTTTGAAGCTCAAATTGATAAAATATGCAAATATGCGGTTTGTATAGCTATTAGAGTAAGATTGGCCCTAAAAACGATAAATTTGAAAAAAAACGTGTTTTTGGAAATTTCGAAATTCGTTTTTCATGAAGGAGTTCGAATTTTGAAAAACGCTGAAAGTCCACCCTCCAAAATATTATCTCCTTCTATTTAAAAAAAATTTCATCCAAATCGGTCGAGTAGTTTCGGAGTAATTTTACAGTAGCGTTTCGACCTTCGGAGGGTGTGTCCTGAGTAAAGGGGGCGGTATATCGAAAGTCGGAAAGAAGTTGTTTTTTACAATCCTCTTTCTCATTATGTTAACACTTGTTGCAATCCGATTTGCAATTTCAAATTATTTTGCTTACACATCTCTTAAATTCATACACTGAGACAATTCTCCTGATTATCAGGCGACAGACAGCCTGAGAGCTAACCTTAAGAAATCTCACGTGGAATTTTATCACCAATCATTTCTTCGACGGAATTTCCATCCGTTTTAATGATGGAGAACATACAAAATATAAAAAAGGAACCGATGACTATAGGACAAGATCAAACTCCAATACCAGTAGATAACACCAATGATATCGGAGAGCAGATGCAAGCTTACAACAGAATTATTAATCGATTGAAAATCTTAAACCAACAGTAAGAATTTACTATCCATAAATAATAAAACAAACTTTTAAGCCTATTATTAAGTAATTTAATTAATACCGTACTGCAATATTAACAGTCTTTTTTACCTTTTTGAAGATAATTTTGCACTAATATCTGATTTAATTATCTTATTTGAAATAATTGTACTAAAATTCAAAACATTTAGAAGATGATTATAAATTGCTTGCTGATTGCAGGAAGAGTTCTACTCCGTCATCTTCGGTGTCGTCAGTGCAGGAAAATATGACGGAATCTATAACCATGGTTGGGCAAAGCTCTGTACAAGCGGACGAACCACCGGGCTGGATTTTGGGTTTTCAATGTGAGCCATTTTTCTCTTATTATAATTAATTGCAGTATATAATTAATTACCTGCGTCCTTAACATATTTAATTTTTAATTTCCTTATAATTTAGCCAACATGCACCCGCAACCCTTTAACTTGGCCAAATGGATCATAATCGTTCCTAAAGAGTATGCGGAGTCAATCGATAAATCGATTCGCAATATGGTGAAAGCTTCTGGACCCAACAATTACCAAATCCTTGCTTTCCAAATGTACAAATCTTACTTTATAAAGTTTGATCTATATTAATTTCTATTTATTATCTCGGTATTTGTGTATCCATACAGACTGAAGCTGAATGACAATTTGATTACAACTTACTTGGAAAATATTGATAATGCCCAACAAGATGGAAAAGACTTCCAAATGCTCTTTGTAATTTTGCCTGATAACAAACTAGGCCTGCGCCTGCACTTTCCCGTGATGGAACGTCTCCAACGTTATGAGTGCAAGTGATTTAGTCAATAATACTAATTTAATATTCAGAATTAATTTATTTTAAACGGATTCTTAATATTTAGTTCCGTCGGCATGCCTGGCTGCAAATGACGGGGTTTTGCAGGCTATGTTGAGGATTGCAGCTTACAAGGACTAGATCCACCGCTAACAGGGACGGGGCGAACTGTCACATGTCACAGACATAATTAAAAATGAAGGTATTTAATGCTACTATATAGCTAGTTACATTGACGAGGTATTTCAGTTTTGAAAGCACTCAGACAATGGAAAACCCGCCTAAAAGAAATTCGGATTTTTTTAATTATAAAATTACTGCTTAAGAAAATGCATGTTATTTTTGCTTAATAAAATTTTTAGGTGTATAGGTCACCATTTTTGATTATAAACCTATTTTGAAAATTTCGTAGATTTAATTTTTTTAAATCGTTTTAAAATTCATGCCACCGTATTGGCAACGTACTTCTCAATTACACAAATTTTGACACTTGCATCGGATAGAAAACGTATGGTTATGATATAGTTGGACCTATAAAAAGTTATGTAATCGAAGAGTGTCACTGCTAAAAAAACGTCTGAAAATGTGACTATAGGTATAGCAGGTGACCAAGGATACAATATATATACATTCTATCCTTGGCTACATGTTATAGCCAAGCTTGTTTGAATTTCGAGCGAAAAACAAGATTGTCTTCGTCAAGAAAGCATTTACTACCGAAGCGCAGCTAGTTGGATAGATTCATTTGGAAACCGTCCAAGGCAAATCAATTGACTATGAAGTTTGGCGTGGAATATAGCCCGTTGTTCAAAGAGGTGTGGCTAAATAACTTAATGGTCGTTGGATTTGATGTCTACCAGCCAAAAGGCTCGGTCATCGGCACGAGTGGAATGGTCTTCGCATGTAACGACTTTTATTTCTCAATAATCTCCAGGCACCAGTCGGAAGGAGAACTTTCCAGGAACTTCAACATCGACATCAAAAGTTTTTGTTTTCAAAGAAGTTTATTTAGATTTCTGCAAGCAATTTTCTCTTTTATTCCTAATTCTTATTCAACTCCCTCTAATACAGAATGCTGCAACGTGTACAAATTGGAAAAAGCAGTGTTGTGCAGTGGTTAAAACCACTAGTGGTCATAATGGTCATAATGGTCAAAATGGCCCGGTCAAAAAAAACTAAATAGTGGTCAAAATGGTCAAAATGGACAAAATGCCTGTTTGGGGTTAATTGAGACCCCAAGGTAGCTTTTACTGCAACAGTAAACAACAAATACAACTTTCTAAAGATTGCAGTTAAAAATGATTAGAGAGTGTCATTCTGTAGTCTGATGTTAGTAGAATAGTGTTTCATTGGTTTTAGGCCATATTTCATTCTCTAAATATTTTAAATTTCATTTGCTAGCCTAAGTAACTGTATACTGATATTTTGACCATTTTAGCCATTTTGACCATTTTGACCATTTTGACCAGTGGCCCGGTCAAAATGCAAAAAAGTGGTCAACAGTACAACACTGGGAAAAAGGATACCTGCCGGAGAGAATCATCATATTCCGCGGGGGAGTGGACGGGAATATACTTGGCTACATCAAAACATCAGAGTTGCCGCAAATTCTGGTTTAATTATTTATTTCCTTTATTTTTTAATTTTATACATCGATTAAATCAGTTTTGGATTTGTTTACAGGATACATTAAGGATATTTTACGAGGCTGATGAAAAACAGATTCCAAAATTGTCGTACATCGTGGTGGGGAAGAAGATCAATCGAAACATGCTGTCAGAAGTTGAGTATACAGGATCAGAATATCCTCCACCGGGCACAGTCGTTGAGGGCGAAGTCACTTTACCAATACCAATGAGGTAGCTTAACTAACATTGTTAGTATTTATTAACATAATATATTCAGACGATAGCAATAAATTGGTTTCGATTGTGACAAAGGCTGCAATCCTCTAGTATTACCAAACAAAGTCAGCGTTACCTAATGTAGAGATCAAATGGCAAAGTTCTACTAATTCTACTTCCAATTTATAGGTACCAGTACCACTTCTACCTGAATTCACGCGCGGCTGAGAATATTTTGAAGCCTACATCATTCTTCGTTCTGTACGACACGCAAGGTCTCACTCCAGAACAGATGCAGGCGATGACCTACAGAATGTGCCATGTCAGCTTCGACTGGTCCGGAATTGTCCTAGTCCCTATTACTTGTCTGTTGGGGTACAAGTTGGCTTTCATGATCGGAATCTCACGCTGGAAAATAGCCCAGCACGATGTGGAGCAAAATGTTACCTTCTTGTAAACCCGCGTCATATTTTTGTTTGAATTTTCCAATTTTTAAAGCATATTAGCGGAATACAACCCATATCATATAGTACGACCTAATTACATAGTAGATATTATAAATTATATAGAATCAAATTTTCTGTTATATATTGCACCGAGAATCTAACATTTTACACTGCTTTAATTCATATTTGGTATATATTTGTAGATTATTACAACAATTTAAGGTACAATGTTTTGCAGTGTTTAACATACTGTTTGCCCTAAATGGATGCTTTCTTATTATTAATTACTATCTAGATCGCGAAATTGTGTAGTAACAATTCCTTGTTTAAGAAACTGATACCAACTCGACATTATATTATAAACTGATTTAATGAAATTACTTTATGCTCTATAGGCCATAATATGAGATGATCAAACCTTTCTGTAAAAGTTTAGAAGGTTATAGTTATTTGCTAACTCATAAATCATTTTGGTATATCCCTTTTTATAAGTTAGGGTGTTGTGGTTGTGTTTCAATAGCCATTTCTACCATAAAACTTATTTAATGATGGGTATACTCGTATGTAATTGTAACCAACAATTAATATATTTTTGCTTGGAGTTTACTTAAGTAGCTAATAATAGTAAGTTTCTTATGTTTAGGTGGACCCTATGTTGCTAGCGCGGAGAGGGTAAAAAAGGTGTGTCGTTCCTTAGTGGAAGTTTAAAAATATATTGTTATTGGGACTATGCTTAATAAAATTGAATTTGTGCTGCAGCTTTAAATCACCCTATTCAATCTGGTTTCGACATTTTGAAAATTATTGCATTATATTTTCAATTCCCTTGGCAGTGTATGAGCCTGACATGCCATGACAGTATGCATCTGATTTCGTAATGTCATTTCGTCATAATTTGTTATTTTCTATTCGATGTAAGCTAATTTCTAGTACCTACTCCCAAAAACTTAGAGAGAGAGAGAGCATATTTAAATAAAATAAAGTTTAAATGGAGCATATTGGGTCGAAACAACTTAAGTCAAACAATATTCTTTATCTATTCTTCACGCACTTATTTTTTAAGCTTAATAAATTTAAATAAATTGTATTAATTTTAATTCTCTTGTATAAAATAATTGTTTGCCGGTTGCAGGAGGACGGAGAGGATTCCCTCCGTCCGTCTAAATTCCCAACAAGAGGACTGGATCCTGGCTTTTCAATGTCTGCCGCTTTTCTCTTAATATTATCAATCAGTATCTATAATCACCTGTGTCATTATTAAATATTCTTAATTTAGCCAACATAGTGAAGTTGTAAAATCATCTTTTCCACATATAAACATGTATTATTTGTGTCTCATGTTCTCTCCTGTAAAATTTGCACCAATGCATATTGCGTATTTTCACCCCCAATCTGAAAATGCATCGCTTTTGATACCTTAAGGTGCGCGCGATAGTTTTTTATTATTCTAAATTTTTTTATTATAATATGTGTCGATCATGGATGCTTTATTTATTTGTATGGTATTATTTTACTATATGATAACTTATATTTCTTAGGTAGGATTAGTTGTAATATCATAATATTATATAACATCAAAAGTGCAAGATGAACAGTGCAAGTTGCGAAGCATTTTCGACAAAGACGTTCATCCGCCATTATTTCTGCTTGCTGAGTCTTATCGTCTCACCTAGAATATGACTAAACCAGTTATATAAGTATTTACCTAAAATAATTTAAAATGGATTAGTACTTGTATTTATTATTCATTAGCAGTGAGTAATAAAATTATTAAATTTGATTATTTCGGTATAATTAAGGGCAATCTTAATGAATTAGTAAAGTGAGAGCAGAATGTTAACAACGTTGTCAATAATGGATGCAACTAACGTAAGTACAAAACGTTGATCGACAAATCCAAATGGACCAACGTGAACTGCAGTAGGTCGAAGTCCTCTTGAAATGCATCCGAGTCTTCTGTTTCTACTGGTTTTTAGTGAAACGATGAATTTAGTGGAGTTTGTGTGGATCAATCCTGTTTCGGCAAGCAGTAACTTTGCCACGAGAGATGACATCGTAGCCAGAAAGGGCATGATGAGGTAGAGTGGCATTTCCATCTCTAATCTCAGTTTCACAGTACCACAAATGGTCAAGACAATAAGGTAATGTCCAGTTACGATTAGAAGTGGGGCCAATATTGATATATGCTTGTTTATAAAATCTAACAAGACGTTTAATTGACGAAGAGTATGAATGGCCTCCATTTTACGTGGAAAGTACTGCAACTTCTCCGTCCAATAATTTAGAAGTTTAATGGCGATGGATCCCAATATGATGTAGGCAGTTAATGGAAATATACGCGCAATTGAGATGAACAGATAAGGTAAAAAAACTGCCATTCGCTTTATGATCTCCTCAAGTCCCATCGGCTGTCCTCTTCTGTAAGGTGATGCAATGCTGAAATAAGGTTCTCTTCCCAAAAAGACACCAATAGACTTCAGAGTAGCGATCATTATTACAATGGGAAGAAATACTACAAGCATTGCTCCAAAATAGTCAAATTTTTTTTGTTGTTTGGGACCGCCCATATTCCCGATTTCTATAAATATTTGATTCTTCGTGTAAATAAGCCTTAAATTCTTTAATGTATTTTTTTGGTAATGTAATGTACGCAAATAAAGTTTTAAAATATACTCACGCTCACGTGAAACTCGCTGATCCAAGTCTATGCCACCGTTTACAATACAAATGTAATCTTCAATTCCAAATCGCAACAGCAGCGAGATGTTGCATGCAGTAACTGCTGAGCCAATCATTATTTCCACAATGACCATTACCTTGTTGAACATTCCTAGTGCACCAATATCAAATATGAGAACGAATATGCAGTAGATGAGCACTGAAAGCTGCATCAGTGAAGTTGCAAAGAAAACTTTCATCCTCCATTTTTCCTTACTGATACTCAATTGACGAGTATTATGGTCCCACTCCACAGGAATCAGCCTCAAGAAGCTAAAAACTTGAACATTCCATTTTATAGCTAAAAACATGTACTCTGTAATCATTTTGGAAAAACTGATACAAGTATATTTATATCCTGATACAGCTAAGGAGTATGGCGTACGTATTGACTTGGTAAAGTAAAGATATGTATGCTGCTTTTGAGAACTTTAATAGTAATACATTTCTTTTGAAAGGTAGTCAAGGAAGTAAAATATATTAAATGAATTGCTTTTTTATGTATTTACTGATTTATTCATAAATGGGTTGGTTGCCAGTTGAGACAGTCTTCCTGCCCGGTTATGCCTATGTCTTGTTGTTGGTATGTTGTGGAATCTATCCTATATGGTTGAAACTTCCAAGGATATCGACTGCTGTTGTACAGGATCATACATATTTTACGCAAAAACTTCAGAGGAAGTTTGTGAAGGTAAATTTTATCAAACATTGAAGGGAGAGGGAAGGAGATTGAAGCAAATAATGTCATCAGCGAATAGTAAATCAAAAAATAAGGAAAATGTAGCAAAACTTTAGTGCAGATAAACTTAACCGAAAGGAATTACAAAACAAATTGAGTCATTGGTTTTCTGGCATCTGAATTGTCTGTTTTCTATAATTCAATTCGTAGGTATGAAATGTAGACTCATGTGGACATGCAAAATATTTTGTCATACAAAAAGGTGAAGCATCCAAAAAATCGCGTATTTTTGAGGATGATATTAATTGTGGATCGACCCTACTCAGTATTAAGGTACACATTTATGGTATAAAACATTTGCACTTTTTAATTTCACTAATTGTATATTCATGTACGTGTACGTGATCCAGTAGGAAAGGTTTCCAATATTAAATGCTGCAAGTAAGAATATAGTTTACCTTTGTTGTGTAGTTATATATTTTTCCGTGGAATTTAGTTGCTAAGACAGAATTTCAACACTCGGCTTACATATCTTCAGAAAATAACATTTTCTTTAAGCTGAGCTTGGCTCGACATAAGTAGTATACTTGGCCATTACTTTAACCACATTAAAATTGACATTGACGATTTTAACTGAAACTACGCCCAAAATTTCAACATGTGCCTCTATACGGAGAACTAGGCAAGCGGAGAGTCATCGATTTCCACTAGGTCGGCTTGCCGAAAGAACATATACACTAAAATAATTAGTTAAACTTCATTTAAATATTCTTTTCTTGGTGAATTTCCCTCTACAAGCCTGGACTCATGTTAATAAAACCTGATGAAAGACATTGCTTATGATTCCTTATGTCCTTTAAAGAACCATTTACCCTAAATCCATTTTTCGTTTTGTATACAAAATAGCCTAAATCCATTTTTCGTTTTGTGTACAGAATAGCTTAGTATCTCCATAGCCTAAACACCATCTACGTCCATCTGCGGCTATGGCGTTTATGCTATTCACTACACAAAACGAAAAATGGATTTAGACTATTTTGTACACTAAACGGAAAATGGATTTAGTCTATTTTATAGATAAAACAAAAAATGGATTTAGGCTAAATGGTTCCTTAAAGGACGATATATGTATCACTGTATGCTTAGATGCTTATTTCATAACCCCTGAACATCTCTCATCAGTGTCATCCTGTGTACAAAAGGCTTTTTGCCTATTATTAAGAGCAGATGAGTTTCCATCCGTGTCGTGTACTGGAACAGGGAATTAACGTTTTCAATAATGTACCCCAATCAGGGCCGGTGAGGTTTCAATGCTGCCCGGGCAAACGCTATTTTGATGCCCCCTTTTACTAACTTTAATGCCATTACAGAAATTGTAGAACGGGCAAAAATATTTTTGTGACACAAATTATTATACTAAAGTAGAATAGTAATAAAATGCCAAAGTTAAAACTGACACTATAAGTTTGAGACGATTAAAATGAAGCTATTAGATTGACACGGTTTGGGTAGATACTGGTTGGGTTGAGATGATTTGGGGAGTCACTGGTTGGGCTGAGACGGTTTTGGTAGATACTAGCTGGGTTATAACGGTTTAGAGAGTTACTGGTTGGGATGAGACGGTTTAAGTAGATAGTGGCTGGGTTGAGACAAATTGATTCTAAGACGTTTTGACTTGAGACGGTTTGAGCCGAGACGTTTTTGGAATAAGACTGTTTGGGATGAGACGGTTTGGGGATAAGACGGTTTGGGATAAAATGGTTTGGGTTGAGACGGTTTAGGTTGAGACGGTTTGGGTTGCGACAGTTTGGGGTGAGATGGGTTGTTTTGAGACGGTTTTGATTGAGGCGGTTTAGATTGAGGCGGTTTAGATTGAGACGGTTTGGATTCAGAAGGTTTGCGATGAGACGGTTTGAACCGAGAAGTTTTGAATAAAGACTGTTTGGGTTTGGATTGAGACGGTTTGGTTTGGGACGGTTTAGGGGGAGATGGTTTGTGTTGAGACGGTTTGGGGGGGAGATGGTTTGTGTTGAGACGGTTTGGGGGGGATGGATTTGTGTTAAGACAGTTTAGTTTGATACGGATTGGATTCAGAAGGTTTAGACTGAGACTGATTTGACTGATACGGTTTGGATTGAGACGGTTTGGGTTGAGACAATTTGGATTGAGACAGTTTGGATTGGGAATGTTTGAGTTGAGACGGTTAGGAGTGAGACAGTTTGGATTTAGAATGTTTAGATTGCGACGGTTTGGAGTGAGACAGTTTGGATTTAGAATGTTTAGGTTGCGAAGGTTTGGAGTGAGACAGTTTGGATTTAGAATGTTTGGGTTGTGACGGTTTGGACTGAAACAGTTAGAGTTGAGACGGTTAAGGAAAAAAGTAAAATCACATATTTTGTTGTTAGTTGGAGAATTATAAGCTAGATTGCTAAAAGCTTAATTTTTTGAAATTATTTCCAAACTTTGAAGAAACTTTCCATGCAAGCATTCCATAAATATTTTGTACTCTATTTCTTTTTCAATATTAGTTAATGAATGAAAATGGGTGTATAATTGCCCCTTGCACTGGAAACTTTATGATGTACTACGATGTGTTAATTATTGGTCAATATCGATGTTAGGATTGATGAGAGCTGTATTTACGGAACACGGCAATGTAGCAATGCATATTAAATTACCTATACTGTCTAACTTCAGTATAGCACATAACTAAACTTCACAGAAATAAATACAGTATGGCACATTGAAAAGTTATCATAGGACTTTGTATGTATAAGCAATATATGGCTATTTTACTACAGACTATTTGACTTTACATTTACTAATCAGACACGCTCAATATCCTGTCCTGCAGTTGGAATGCATGAAGCTAATTGCTCATTCCAGTTTCTATCCTTGTTTCTCCAGTTCCATTTCCAACACTTACGATGCAAGAGAACGACTGGTGACAATTAACCAGATTCAGATAACTGAAATTATGGAGTGATTCACGAGTCAATTATAGGGGTTAGAAAATCGAAAAGAAGAGTACCTCACTCATGAGGTAGGCATCTCCCACAACATCGTACAAAAAATTTTATTCAAAGCCAAATCTCGCCAGAAGTCATTTTTGAATTGGGCAGGTTAAATGGTTGTCTCACTAGGCCTTAATTTTTTGATGCCATTGTAAACGGACACTGAGATGTCCGATCACTTTTGTGCTTTGCAACTGCAGGAGAAGAAATTGAGCACCTCTGATTAGTAAAAGTTTGTAAGTCGAATTAGTCTGTAGTAAAATGGCCATATATATTGCTTATACATACAAACTCTTATGATAACTTTTCAATGTGCCATACTGTATTTATTTCTGTGAAGTTTAGTAGTACATACAATTAGTTTCCCAATCCAAAGAAACAATCAAATAATGTCCATTGTTTTAAAAAAATCGGATAGCGTGATTAGTAACACAATGGAAATAAACCAATTAGTGGTCTCTGTCTCTGTATTGTTTTCGAGAAATCATTTTCTATTACAGTTACTTTGGGATACTAATATATCTTGTCCATGGCAAAAAATTTTTTTTTCGTTCGTTTTGCTGCCCCCCACAGCTTGATGCCCGGTGCCGTCGCTCCGGTCGCCCCCCCAATTCCCCGGCCCTGACCCCAATGTATACCTCCATGTACTAAATTTAGCACATGAAGGTATGCTTTGGGTTGGGGTACATTATTGAAAACATTAATAGTTTTCTTTTCTCCAACCTATAGCTATTGTCTTGTAGATTGGCACAGATAATCAAGTTATGTCGCTTCCTTCCACGCCCTTCCTGTCTCCGATGAGTCGTAATTAATGATACATCTTTGTTCCTGCTTCTTATACAAGAATTACATAATATTATCATTTTTATCATTGATTATTCTGATTTGTAAGTGACGGAATTCATTAGATACAACAAGCTGCATGGTAAGTTGTGCTTAATTTATTTTAATAATTAAAATTTCTCTCACTTTTTGAACACCAATTCATTGAAAAAATTTATCTCGCCACCATAAATTAGTCTCAATTGAAATAGGAAATACGATTCAAAATGTTAATACTTATGACGCGAAATTTTAGTGATTTACAAGTAGCAGAATTAGTCAACCAGTGACCGTACTTCAACCCTCTAGGAACGTGTTGAAAACCTTCGGTAGAAACATCGACGTGTAGAACAATTCAGGCCAGCCGTAAGATGATTTAATTTTGCACATTTATTATGAAAAAAATATTTCAAGCTTACTGAATATTTTAATCACTAACTATATATTATAATATCAATGCCAATTTAACTATTGAAAATATTAAAGTTGCAACAAATTAATGAGGTGATTTGATTACTTAAAATTTTTTTGTTCTTCGCATAGGAGGATAGAGAGGACTTTTACGATGTCATCTTTTAGCCGGCCTTGGTTGACGGGCCAAGGAAATGTGACGGAGACGAGAGTGGAGAGAATCTCTGAACAAGCTAACGACCAAACGGACTGGGTCTTGGCGTTTAAATGTCCGTCAATAAATATTTTCTTATGATGTTATAGACCAATATCTAATTACTTGTGTACTCTGATCTGATACATTTAAAGTTAATTGTCTATAATTATATTCATCAGCCAACATAGAATTGTCTCCGGCCAATATGATCAAATGGATCGTAATCGTTTCTGAGGAGTATGCGGATGCAATGGACAACTCAATTCGCAATATGATGAAATATTCTTGGCAGAAAGAATACCAAATGCTTGCTTTCCAGATGTACAAGTTTTACTTTATAAGTTTCTTTCAAGTTTTCAAATTGTTGTTTATTCCTCTATTTTTGTCTCCATACAGAGTGAAGCTGAATGACAATTTGATCCTGAATTACTTGCAAAATATCGAAGATAAAGATGGAAAGGATTTCCAAATGCTCTTTGTAATTCTGCCAGATAACAGACTGGACCTGCACTTTCTCGTGACGGAACGTCTCAAAAGTGTCGACTGTAAGTGATTTAGTTTAGAATTTTAATTTAGTCGAAATTCAAAACCAAAGACAATTGTAATAAGTTGATTCATTACTGTTAATCTAGTCCCAGCGAAATGCGTGTATGCAAATGACGCAATTTCGCAGGGTCTGATGTCGATCGCAACAGCGGAAGTATCTGCTTTGATGAAGAAGTTTGGTGGACCTGCAGTCCCCTGGTCTCACCAGGCACCTTTTGATCAAATGATGGTCATTGGATTTGATGTGTACAAGGCGAAAGGCTCTAGCATCAGCACTGCTGGAATGGTATCGACAGTTGCAGACTCTCACTACACAATCACTTCCACGCACCAGTCGGAAGAAGAATTAGTCATTAATTTCAACCTTGGCCTCCAAAGTAAACTCTTTTAAAAATTCTATTTATTCTTTCGAATTTATTACCATAATTTATTTCGTGTCCTATAATTCTAGAATGCTGCTATCACTACAAGTCGGCGGTGGGATTCCTACCAAATAGAATCATTATATTGCGCCGTGGAGTTGACGGCTGTTATCTCCGACACATCAGAATGAGAGAATTGCCGAAAATTATGGTTCATTAAAAATACTGTATAATTTTAAAATGCTTACCATAGGAGAATTTAATTGGGTTTGTGTACAGTCTACTTTGCAGGAAGTCTACTGCGTTAAAAGGAAACATATTCCAAAGCTGTCGTACATCGTGGTGTCGAAGAAGATCAGTAGTAGCATGTTGTCAGAAGTTGAGTTCACAGGACCAGGCACTGAGTCACTAAGCACACTCCTTCAAAACAATTTGACATTGAGGTAACAATTTTAAATCTTTATTATTTCCTATCATTCTTATATCTAACTATATAAACGGCTGAATAAGTTTCGTGTAGTATATGAGGTTACTTATATATGTATTGTGTTCCCTAGGTACCATTTCTTCCTGATGTCAAAGGCGTGTCAAAAGACGGTGAGACCGACGTCATTCTTCGTTCTATACGACACCCAAGGTATAATGCCTAAACAGATGCAGGAGATGATCAACAAAATGTGTCACTTCCGCTTCGACTCGTCTGGAATTGTCATTCTCCCCATTCCTTGTATATTCGCATACAAGTTGGCTTTCATGGGGGGAATGACACGTGGAAAACAAGCCCACATCGACCTAGAGCACAATTTAACCATGTACTTGTAAACGCCATCACATCAAATCATCTTCCGCAATCACCAATCAATATTATAATCGTAAAGTATTGTTAAGTGGTTGTACTCTAATATTGCTTGTATTGTATTGCCTGAACGTATCACCTTATTTTCAAATTTCAAAAAAACCACCTTCACAGTTTTACTGTTACTTGCGGTGGATTCACAATACAATTTTTCGAAATTAATGGAAGTGCCTGGGGTCTAGTTATAAATAAACTAGGCCACCAGTTTACTGATATTGAATTTTAAAAGATTACGAAATATTGCAACATTTTAGATTAGTTTCGAAATACGCTAATAATAACCAATTGTACATTCTAATATATAACCATAGACTGAGATAAAGCAATAAATTTACCTACCTATATATCTCTGTCTAATGTCTGGTAGGAGGGCCTATTGAACCTGCATTTATATTACGTAACATAAGACCCCCTCCATGTATAACACAAGTTATGACTGTAACACCTTTGGGTACCTCCTCCCATCAACTCCAAAATTATTTTATAAATGTAAGATGGTTTAGTGGAAGATGACATGCACATTTGGCATTTATGGTCTCTCTAGATAGATCGATATTTAGGTAAGTTTATTGTTTTATCTCAGATTATGTAGAATTAATTGTTTTACATAACCTTTTATTATGCCAATTAGTTATCGTTTATAGCACCTGATTAATTGTGACGGTATGAATTGCTAGCTAGGTTGTCATTTATATTTAAATGAATAATAATTACATTCAATTTATTGTAAGATTTTACATGAAGCCACTACCGTATATAATAATAGGCATAGAATACCGATGGTGGCTGTGAAGCTGGCGCTTCACTATAGAAGACCAGCTTCCATAAGAGAAATGGTCCACACTTAGAATACACGTAGGTACATACGAGAGCCAATGAGAGAGCGGCTGCGTCCGACCAATAGCAAAACGGCTGCGTACCTTGTAGCAGCAGCAAGGAACTCTTGATGAGAGATATACTTGGGAGACGTATAGAAGCCTAAGCTGGTCTTCCTCTTGTTCCTTGATAATAGGTATGCATTTTACTCCCATCCCACTCTTACTATCCACCTCCCTACGTTAGTTCCAAAATTGGCTTTACATATTATACTTAATAGAACCTGACCTAATTCCAGATTCTGTAAATTAAATTTTGCGACTTTACCAAATGTGTGTAATATCAAAATAGAATAAAGTAAATATGAATCCCTAATAAAATTGCCTATGATTCTGTTTATCATAAAATCTTTCATCTTTTCATGACGATTTTTGTCTTTTGTTCGTTCCAACAATAATTCTTGTAAACAAAAATTTCCATGAAAAAATTTAAATCCACAAGAAAACTCAAAAAGCTAAGCTTACAATATTTATAATCATGATGTTGGGATTATGATGTTATTTTAGCTCAGACCTAATTTCAATAAAATTGGTCTTAATACATTTTTCGATTATTTAAGGATTCTTATGATCTACGTGGATCTGTAAAAAAATGGGGTCGATGAAGTTTTTAGCAATAAAGTGAATAAATAATAAATTGAATTTACCTTATCAAAAATTCTGTGTTTGTCCCTATTATTCCTCTTAAGTGGAAGGAGGCTACTGTGAATCCAACTTAAAAAACATTTACAAAAAAATCGTGATGCCATAATATAGACAGAATACACAGTTGGATCTTATATATCCATACGCTTTATCATAACAGCTTACTTTCATTATACTTACTTACAAATGCTGATAACTGTTAATCGAAATAATCCAAGGTGGATGGATAAGGAATGTGTCTCATTAAAAAAGGAAGTTACAAGATGTCTAAGGATCTTACGAGGAAATCAACAACCTGAGCTGAAACGGATCAAGGAAGAGGCTTACGTCAATGCCAGAAACCGGTACAGAGAATCTTGCTCTGAGAATCTTGCACAGAGAATTTTAGTAATTAAGCTGGATTACTTTTTTGTAATATCCTATAAATAAGACCTAATAACTTTAATTAAATTAATTTTACGTACATTATCAATAACTATATGACAAGTTGCAAAATGTATCAGGCGGGCGGGACTTTGTTCGATTAAATACATACATACATACATACATACATACATACATACATACATACATACATACATACATACATACATACATACATACATACATACATACATACATACATACTTACAAGTGCTGGACAGACGAATAAAGTCGAATTAGTGATGACACCAAGGTAAGTAAAATTTTAGATTGAAGGGGACGCGACATAAGGTAATTTCATGCTCCCTGTTGCCATGGCAACGGAAACCAGGTAAGTGCAGGGGTCATAGGGGAATCTCCTCTTATGTGGCTGCAAAAAAAGTCAGGTTTTTTCGAGCTTGAAATTACCTTATGCCATATCACCTTGACAATCTAAAATTTTACGTACCTTGAATGACACATTAAGATTGGAGATGAATCAGACGTAAAAACTTTAGATTAGAGTTCATACTACAGATAATATGAGATAGGTTTAAATCTCATATGATGTCCCGTTCATCATGTGAAAGTGATGACTCTGATGACCATAACCTCCGCACAGAATTTGCCACTGAGTAATAATGTACTTGATCTTTAATTGACTATAAAATAACTCTTGACGTATCTTCATAAAAAGGCAAGTAGTAATATTATGTTTTGCTTTACAAACAGCCGTGGTACATTTTACCGACCTTATACATTGCCATCGTTTAAGAAATGTTTGAAATAAAATGGAGAGGTCGAAATACCAATTGGTCCTGACACAATTTAATGTTATGACAGTGAAGCATACCGTTTTTTGGCAGCATTTAAAAATAAAGCACAGCCAGTGAAACTTCCAGAGAAAGAGCGTGATAATTTTTCTGACAGTTGGGAAAAATCGACAGAGGAAACAAAATGGCATAACATAACATAACATAACATCAGCCGTTTGCCTCCGCACCCAATACAAAGCATTTTGAACTTAAACCATGCTCGAGAGTTGGTATTCAAACTTGCAAGGCCTTAGCTGAATTTAGCAAAAATATTCAAAATATCAAACTTGTTATTGATGAAACAACTGTCATAAAGATACTGCTGAAGATATTGAAATAATGCTTGTAATTATATAGGGTATGTTTATACCCACTATGTCAATTGGGTATGCTTATCCTTATGTCGTTGCCAATGTTGGTTAATGGATGTCAACCGGTGTTGGTTCTGGTTTATTTCAATGAAATGATTGTGCACTAAGAACTTGACAAATACTTCGATCTTGACTTGAAAGCTATCATTATACTTCGTTAAGTTTATTTATTGGGATGTTCCACGTTCAAGCCCCAGACAACAAGTGTCCGTCTCGTTACATTAAAATCCTATATTAATGAAATCCTTAACTTGTCTTTGTCTGTGACTCGCTGACGGATGCGTGATCACTACGTGATCAACCTCACTCGCTTGGGGGCGACCGTCATTTCCCGACAAGCAAATCTCACATAATTTATCATGCCAAGATATGGCGCAACATAACACTCCGACGAATTCCCGTCCCGGGGAATTATTGTACCGGTGATGGTTGCCTCGGTAAACCCAACTCAGTCCTCAATGGTTATACAGGCAAGAAAACCAAGCGGGAACACAACCCGTGATTACAATGCACTGTAGTCGACAATGGTCCGACATGAACCAATGGACTGTGAGGTCCGACAGTTAGAGTCATCACTGTACCCCAACCGTAGTTGGTTAACCCCCATTACGCCTATGTAATTATTGAGCATAATAACTAATGATAATTAAGAATTTAAAAGTAACAATTTAAGAGTAATAATAATTATTTTAGGTAATACATGTCCACGCCTATATACGGTTCATGTTTGATTCTTTTATTTGCAAATTTAACTAGTTAATTTAACTCATTTTAATCTAACATTGTCCTACACCCTATATCTTAGTCCTAGTTTGGGTCCATGGGCGAGAGCCCACAGGGAACGTCAAGCATAAAATAAAATAAATAAAAATATCTTCGTCCTTGGAGATTCAGGTAAATCATTCGTTTGACATTAACTCCAGTTTATCTAAATGTAAGCTATCACTATATTTCCCTCTATAACACATTTATGTTTTCGGTATCGAATTTTTATCATTTGTTGAAATTTCGAAACATCTAATATCTTACAGTTAGAGTATAGTCACGTAATACAATAAGGGCACAACTCAAATAACATTACTTAGATTAGATTGGCTATAGTTAAGTGATGGGCACCGCCGTTCCTTGTCATAAGCTACAACCCAACGGTATGCGCAAACAACCACGTTTGGCAGTGTTATTACCAGCCGTAGTGACACTATACCAGAGACGGCAGCTCAATAACACAACAAAGTCTCTCCATTTTTCATTGTTATATCCATTCAATGACAATCTAAGTACACCCCCTATTCGGGCTAGTCCCTTCGACTAGGTGGTGGGAAAAACCTGAATCAGGAAAACCTTCACCACAAGTTTAAACTCCAACCAAGCATCGAACAAGGTCCTTCGATTATTAAACTTTTTGGTGATTCTTCACTATGATTTCACCGCCATTGGTTGTCCAGTGAATTTTGGTTCAAGATCATCAAAAACTGTCTTTCTTCCTTTTACTTGTGAAAACTTGTGTTCTTATATTTTACAAACAATAATTTTAATATTTTTCAAAACTAACGTAAAGCCGTAATAAAAGCTCGCCCTAGTAATGAGTTTCCCACACAATTTCCTAAGTGTAAATTTTAGACTTGTTTAGCAAGTAAAAATGAATAGGGTCCATCACTGATGTATACGCAATGTTTCTTACAGGTTTGGTTAAACTTCGACCACGTATTAGAGAGGTAACGATCTCCCAAAAACTGTGTGATTCTATAAGCTCGGTTGTTGGAGCCACCTATATCTTCCAAAGTAGCAGCTAGTAGCAGCTGCAATTTTTTTCAAAAATTACTACATAAAAATAGAAAAATTTTTGGAACTAGTTTGAGGGGTGAGAAGTGGTGAGAACTAAAGTTATGTAACATTTTATATTTTATATTGGAAAGTATAGCAATCCCGCAGTGATACATTTTAATATCTTCTGTTATACGTGTAGCAAAAAATCTTTAGCACTTGAATCCAATCAATCGTGTTGATTACGCGATTGATTGGATTCATGCGATTTTAAAATGCTCAAAATTTGATTTAATTTTTTTGAACTAAAAAGTCTCCAATTACCGCCGATCCATGAAACGACAACACTGTGCAATGGTTAGCCTTTATCTATTACTTTATTGAATGTGGCTCGTCCTTAACATTCTCATCACTTAAAATGCTCGATTTATTTATAATTTTCCACGAACTGAGCATCCAAACATCTTTTTATCATAAGACGTCTCTTTATATGATTAGATTAGTCCCAATTTAGCATACAACGCACAACTACTAATGGAATAGCCCCACCGTCCCTTAATGTTCATTTGCTCGTTACGACCCTTCCCACTTTATTGGCTTTAGTCATCTATCCAGAATAAAACTATACATAGACCGCGTCCTGCCATCGCCCCGATAATGCAGGCGTCCCTTTTCTTGTATTCGTTTGATACATTCTATTTTTGTTGTAGAGACTAGCCCGTCTTACGGACAGGGAAGAGAATATAATAATTAATGAACCACTACCATACCAGTTACATTGAGGTTCCTGTAGCATAGTCCCTCATCAATCCTTGATCCTTTTATCAACACTTGACCGCTTCAATATTATTTTGTTGTTTTTATAGTATAAAATTCGAATAACTATAATGATGTAATATCATTTTGAATAATTCTGTCATTTTTTAATAACCGTATCATCCCAAGCGACCTCCTTAGTTTTAAATACCTACGTTATGTTGAGAAATATCTATTATTTTAAATGTTCTGACCATATAAATATACATACTATATATATAAATAATCCAACTATCTTGTTACGGCCCTTATGAACTTTTAATTAACTGTATTTATTCTAGTTCCTAATTATTATTGTTAATTATTTTTCCTCTAGTTATTTCAATTTTTTTGTTGTTCTGGTCTTAAATTACTTGCGTTATTTCGGTAACTCCTAATTTGAATTGATGAACTGAAACCAAAGGGTATTAGGAAGCACATGCAACCAAGGTTCTCACTAACTCCAATGGTAATCAGCGGTACTTACGCAGCTAATATTATCTCTTAACTCCGCATTTCAACACATACTCCTTTTTTTCCAGAATGGAGGTCAGTTCTGCAAGTAATTCAATAAAAGCCTCCAATCTAATACGTAGAACGCCATTCGCAGACTGATTGTCCCCAACCGAACAACAACTTGCCACATTCACAGATCAACGATGAGCCAGATATTGGAAGATCCATATACTGGCCTACGTTACGAATCGGTGTCAGGAATTCGAAGGTATTTCCCGACAATGGAGGATTTGAGGAAGCCAACTACTTTACTCGAACATTTAGAGGCATGTAGGAATATGTATCCTTAAGGTGCCTACCGAGTGACAACCGTTACAAAAGAGTTTCTATCTTTCACGAGAATAATTGTTTGGTGAGACTACAATGGACTTTCATTACCAATACACCTCTATTAAAAGTCATTGTGTTGTCGGCGTTCTCGAGCCAAGCAATGAAATTAAATCACTTACTGACTACTGAGGTATGGCAAACAACACTAATTCACCGTTTTCTTGGCAGCATGTACGTTCAGACCAAGGCACTACTTTCCCGGATAAAAATTATCTCATTTTCAATCTCCACAAATTACGGACTCTCCTTCACGACAACAAGGAACGATTTGATGGAGAAACGTACACCCTATTTATATGCTGGTTCAGTGGGATCTGTATTTTTTAAACACCCGAAAGGATTAATTCTCCTTTCAGTGTGCTAGTTGTACTTCTGTGCTGCAAAAAAGTGGAAGACTATTGCCCGTACCGATAATAACCTACTTCGTGACACTGTACAAAGTGAATTTAGTGAATTTCGGCATCTGTGTGATAATCTCACTACTCACAAAAAGTTTATGCTAAGCGACGATTATTTGTTGGGTAAGGGAATTACTGTGTATTCCTATCTGCAAGAAGGAGATCTGGTAGTTGAAATAATATCAAACAATTTATATTATTAAATAGCATGAATATAGATTTACAGTAGTAATATGAGTGCCTATTAAATACCATTACCTACTTACCTATATCCTGTCTCCGGTCCATGAACTTGATCTGCATGCTAAAAAACTCCCACTTCCGAGTTATAAGTAATTAAAAAACTCCCACTTCCTAAAGAACATTTGTTTAAGGAGTGGCAGTTTATCTCCTTGATTTAAACTACCTACTTGTAGCCGCTACTTAGACTTTAATGTAAACAAAACAGAATTTATCATTACTTACACATGCTTCTTAATGTAAAGCAAAAGACTAATAAATCACTCACTCTCTTTTTGTCTCTGTACACAACCACACAAATGCAATTGTGTTCCAGAGTATTTATGATTCCATATTATAATATTAACCTTTAATTATACACTAGTCTAAGTGCACTTAGATTAGGAATTCGTAATAATAAATATTTATAGAAATCTACAACATAAATAGTTTAAAATATAGTTAGTAAATTTACATAAATAAATATTAGATATTCATAATTGATATCACATCATTTTTTGGCTCCCGACTTGGCGAATTATCAAACCCGGTCAAACATATTCGTTACCACAGTGAATACAGTGAAAATATAGTAAAGTATAGTGAACATACCACCCATCAAGTGCGTGGAACACCTTTCCTTTATCCGTCGTGATACTGTTCCCAGTGTGTTTTACGCTCCGTTTCTTCGGACTGAAATTGTGCTGTCTTCGAGATTTTAGTCTTTGTGCCATCCGTTGCATTGTTTAAAGAACTGTTCTCTGCTGTCACCACTTTGAACTGTGTTTTGGTTTCGAATTTTGGCTTTGCCCGTGGACACTCTGACGTCGCCTACGGCTCAGCGAATTGACCTGTTCTCCACCGATCTTTCAATCGGAACGTGACTGCTATCAGCATTTTCGGTTACCACATCCGCTTGCTGTTATTCGGGTCTTGTCTTGTTACACCTGCATCGCTCTTCAGCAACTGTAAAGGTCAGGAGTAATTTATTATTTTATTTCAGCGCATATTCCCCTGAGATAACTTCATTTCTGTCGACTCATGGCAAATGAGTGACGAACCGCCATCAGGCGAAGACCCACCCCGAAGACGTACTCGACAACAAGGTGCTGTACCGTCCCCAGAATCTTGGGTGCAATCAGAAGACTTATATCGAAGTCAACTTCGAGCTCAGCGGCAGGCCACACAACCTGTCACTCAAGAACCCAGCTCTTCCTCATCGGAGGGAAGCCCACAAACACTTCCGGTCAAATCTGAGGTCCATGATAGTTCCACCTTTCAATTAGGGGAAGATCTACCTGTTCAACAAACTCCAGTCGGTGTTGGCGGTTACCTAAAATCCTTATTTTGGGGCACCACAGAGTCTGTTAAGCCGGAGGACACCGTAGCGGAGCAGGAGGAGGATTCTGAGCGGGAGGAAAGAGACCAGGAGCGGGAGTCTGACACCGAGTCTTTAGGCCAGCCGCCGTCACAGCCGCCGTCACCGACAGCCAACGACTCACCCTCCCCTCCTCCACAGTCATCAAGACGAACACCCTCTCCACAACAGTCACCTAGACGAACACCCTCTCCTCAACAGTCACCTAGACGAACACCCTCTCCACCACACTCTCCAAGACGGACCTCCCCTCCACCAAACTCGTCTACACCACCACGCAGCTCAACACCACCTCGGCCACCACCAATCATCACAATGACGACTCCGGCCCAGAAGACTCACACTGATGAGCATAATGCCCTAGCAGCGCGAGTTGAGGTGATACAAAATGCTATTACTGACCACGATGCCGGTACTTCAGTTTTGACTCCCACCACAGCGGAGATTTATTTAGAGGACGTCGTCACTTTAAAGCCAGAAATCGCCAGACAACAGGCTAATTGTTTTAAGCTTTTTGCCGACGTTACCGACCCCACCACGGGTGACAACCCTCAATTAATAGCCAGAAACACTCATGAGACTTTGAATTCTGCTTTTTTGGCGGTGAGAGTGAGAATGACGGATCTTACTAAGTCATTCAATACCTCCACTGTGACTTCCAAATTGAAGATTCCTAAATTCAACGTCCCATATTTTAGTGGCATTCACAATGAATGGCCCACTTTCAAATCCAATTTCAACACTCTGATTACCTCGAATGCCACGTTTTCCAACACCGAAAAAATGAGACTGCTCATCGATGCGTTGAAAGACAGTGACGCGAAAGGAAACATTTCGGATCTTCAGGTGACTGATGGAAATTGGACAATAGCGTGGGACAGGCTGCTGGCTCGCTACGACAGCCCACGTGAAATAGCACACTCAGCTATCCGACCACTTTTGGAGCTCCCTGCTCTGATGTCTCAATCGGAGGCAGGTTTGCACAAGTTGATCAGTACGGTTCGAACCACTCGGGCCCAACTAGCGCTGATACCTAAAGGAACCGTCACAGAAGCCGAAATTCTATACCTGCACTTTATTATGGCGCGACTGGACAACAAAACGATCCAAGAATTTAACCAATCGTTGCCGAATAACAATGTGCCGTCGTTGGACACATGTATACTCTTTCTGGAGAAGCATGCCAAGAATCTTGGTCTCACCAAGGAAATTAAGTCATCGGCCACCCCTTCAAGCTCAGCTAAACCTCCTCGCTCTCGTCGAGACATTCACGAGCATCGGGTGCTGTTGGCCAGCTCTGGAGACACCACGGATGGTAGATCGTCTTCCGAACAGTCCGGCGTATCCAGTCGAAGCTCTGTTAATAGCTGTTCGACTTCTAACAGCCGAAAGCGATCGAGAAACAGATCCAGAAAGAAATCAGTGAATTTTAGCTCCAAGAACTCCAAAAACTCCGGCAAAGGCCATGCATCTTCCAGCGATTCCTCAAGAAAGGAAAGTGGATCTGCTAGGACAGCATCTCCGTCAAGAGAACAGAAGCATAAATGTCCATGTTGCCAGAGCTCTTCTCACAGACTCAATCAATGTCCCCGCTACAAAGAAATGTCTGTCTCAGAGAGAAGAGCATTTGTTAAGCAGAATAAGCTTTGTTATAACTGCTTAGGGCCCCACATGATCAGCCAGTGCAAAAGCACTCATACATGTCAAATATGCCATAACAAGCATCATTCCAGCCTTCATGTGGAAATGACTGGTTCTGGAAGTACTACTACTCATCAACGGCAACACAATTCCACTATTCAACACTCTCTGACGCCCCCCAAGGGAAAACTACTACCTACAGCAGTAGTTAGATTCCACAATGATGGAAGATTTATAGACGGCCGAAGTCTCATTGATTGCGGGTCCCATGACTCTTTTATCACGAAAGAGTTAGCTGAACAGCTCCGTCTGCATATCACTCCAGACGGACAGCAATTCAACGTCGCTGGAGGAAACGCCATCGCATCGTTAGGAAAATCAACAATTCATGTCGTATCAATTGTTGACGCCAATAAACACTTCTATATTGATGCCTACGTCTTATCGGAAATCACGTCAGCATTGCCGTGCCAACCCTTTGGAGTGGAATCTTACACTCACATTCATGGTTTGAATTTGGCTGATCCAAATTTTAATATACCTGGCTCTATCGATGCATTGTTTGGTATAGCAATGGTAGATGCTATTTTTGACCCTGACGAGATGCAAAAAGTACAAGGACCCCCTGGCACCCCGAGTGCAATTCTGACGTCACTTGGCTACATTATTTTAGGGGAATTGAAGCCTACGAAGAAAGCAATTCTCACTGCATCCACAGCACCTCAAGAAACCACTTCAGAATTTGACTTAGAAAAATTTTGGAAGGTTGAAGAATTACCTGCAATCAAATTGCTGACACCAATGGAGCAATTTTGTGAGGAATACTATCTCAAAACAACAACGAGACTACCCAACGGAATGTATGAAATTAAATGGCCTTTCATCGAGAATGTAACCGTCCTAGGAAATTCTCTAAAAGTCGCCTATCAGCGATGGTTTTCAACCGAACGCCAATTAGCTAAAAATCCAGCTCTTGCTCGCGAATATCACGCCCAGCTTCAAGACTACCTGGACTTGAATCAAATGGAGTTAATTCCGGCCGCCGAGGTGAAGAAAACTTATCGAGTCTACTATATCCCACACCATGCAGTAGTAAAACCGTCAAGCACCACTACTAAGCTACGAGTTGTTTTTGATGCCTCGGCAAAAACGACGTCGGGCATCTCTCTAAACGACATTTTGGCCCCTGGGCCAACAATTCAGCCGGAATTAGCAGATCAGCTGTTGAAATTTCGTCTTAAAACTGTCGCCATGACTGCAGATGTGAAGAAAATGTACCGCTACATCAGCGTTCATCCGGATGAACGTGATTTTGCAAGAATTCTTTGGAGAAAATCGCCTACTCAACCCCTTCTTCATTCAGCAGGATTCACAAAAGGAAGCCATCACATCATATTCTTGCAAGGGACAGTGCAAAGATTTGAACTGCCAGTTGGGTGAGTGTGGAGGAGACCGTGAGTTCTGCAATAACATCGGCTGCTCCAATGATCTGCAACCAATTTGCACCTGCTCTTACAACGCTACCTCAATTCTCCACAAATTGCAATATGAAGGTGAAGAATTGTTTCCAATATGCTGGGGAACCATGAATTTGCTTGTCAAAAAGGAAGACTTAAGTGCTACCAAGAATAGACATCCATGTCACAAGTGCACATTGGTATGTAGCTTACATGGAATCATAATCTCCACTCCTGGAGAAGTAGCAAAATACATCAAGGCCCAAAAGAATCCGGAATTCGTTTCGATTTTGCCAACAACATCAAAAACCGACTTAAAGCTAACGAAAAACATGTTAGCTACAAACGGAATAATTCATGTAGAAATATGGTTTGCAGATTTTGACCACCCCTCCGAGCGACAAATCACCTGCAATCGCATTCCAATTTGTCAACTTCTAGATTGCTACTTCTGTATTGATCGTTGGGGAAATGTTTCCTGCTATTCCTACGTCCATTGGTTTGTAATATTCATAGTTGGAATCAGCCTAACTACAGCAATAATCACAATCACCTACATCACAAAAGTTATGGTAACATTAGCTAAGTGGATAATATGGCCCTTCCGAAAATGTGTGAAAATCATATTGCTTAGAAAATTGAAATCTGGAAACAGCATTGTAAACGTTGAAGTTCCGCTGGATGAGATCCGGATAACATCTCAACGTCCCATTTCAAGAGCAATAAGAAGGAGTCCTAGCATCCGCAGACGAGAATACCTACCCGGAGCAAGGATACTTTTTCTGTGTTCATTACTGTTAATCATAACAATGATCCATGGATGCTCTAATTTTGCAGCAATGACGGCAGCTTCTCATGAGTGCCACTACACTGAAAATTCAAAGGCGACGTGTTCAGTTCGTTTTAACACTCGACTTGCTCTTAGCCCTCTTGAGCAAAGTTCGTGTTTTAATATCCAAGACTCACACTCCAATCATCTAGGAACAATCTCAATTGAAACTAAATACGTAGCCCTAAAATGCATGAAAGAACTTCTCTATTACGTTCCTAAGCCTGCAGTGAAATGTCAGAGTTCTATACAATGCTATAGTCTCTATCCGAGTTCCGAATGTCACGCAAATAAATGTCAAGAATTTGGAAACAATGATACTATAAAGATTTTTAAGGATACCAAAAATAATCTAGGCTGGAGCACATGTCAAGATCTCCGCCATCCTCAATGTCCATTCATATTGACAAGAGATTGCCATTTCATTCGCGTATCCCTAGCAAATCCAACAAACGAAGTATATACGGTATACGACTGCCCGGAGTGGAAATTCTCAGTGCAGCTCAGCATAACCTTCCACCTAGGCGAGAAAATCTTCAAAAATGTCACTACACTTCATGCGGGATCTTCAACAACGATTGAAAACATCAATTTCGAATTAATATCTGTATCAGCCCCCTATGTCCCTGTTTTAGGACACTGTATAATATCGAAGGGTCGCATACTAGCTCTAGTTCCCTGTTCCAGCCGAAAAGAGATAACCCTCAATAAGCTTGGAGAAGTTCAGTGTGACAGTATTGAAGACGCTAAATCCCTAAGTAACCGCTGTTTTGCTAGTGCTAATTTGGTTAGAGTTATCTCAGATAGTAGCGGGGCACGTTGCATTTCGGACCTAATTAATCCAGATAAATTGATGGAAGACAGTGCCCTACCATTAAAATTAGGTGATGGTGTCTTGATCCCTGAAGGCGATTCTGTAATTTTTCAATCCACCACCAACACGCTCCTGGAAATTCAATTAACAACAAATCAGCTGCAGTTAACCAAACAAGTATCCGATTCAAAATGTTATCTACAGGTAGTCAAATTGGTCGGATGTTACAGTTGCAGGCCGGGAGCTAATTTAGTTGTTTACGCTAAGGTCGAATCCGGTGAAAATGTTGGCACCTTGGAATGCCCTGAAATCGGGTTTTTTGTTCCCATTCACCTCACGGACGAATTGGTAAAACATCATATCATCATGAAGCTAGACAGCCCTGACGTCAACCTGAAATGCAAATTTCAGTGTTCAAAAAATGAAATTCCCGTAACTATTACTGGAAAATTACATTACCTATCTAATAAAGATGTGAGAGATGAAGGAATGTCCATATCGTACGAGCCACCGGACAACGGAGGAGGATTTAATATTTTATCTCTCTATGGTT
This sequence comes from Tomocerus qinae, assembly GCA_020055645.1. NCBI lineage: Eukaryota > Metazoa > Arthropoda > Collembola > Entomobryomorpha > Tomoceridae > Tomocerus > Tomocerus qinae. The sequence goes on along the minus strand of CM034546.1, from coordinate 46,296,893 downwards.
TCGGCTGGAGCTCTTGGATCTACAAGGGACTAGGATTTTTCATCATCATTTTGTTCGCTCTCGTCATCACCATTAGCAGCGTGAAGATCATATTAAAAAAGATTATTTAGTTTCTATTTAATTGTGTTAATTCAATGGTAGGAGTATGAAATAATATCAAACAATTTATATTATTAAATAGCATGAATATAGATTTACAGTAGTAATATGAGTGCCTATTAAATACCATTACCTCTTTACCTATATCCTGTCTCCGGTCCATGAACTTGATCTGCATGCTAAAAAACTCCCACTTCCGAGTTATAAGTAATTAAAAAACTCCCACTTCCTAAAGAACATTTGTTTAAGGAGTGGCAGTTTATCTCCTTGATTTAAACTACCTACTTGTAGCCGCTACTTAGACTTTAATGTAAACAAAACAGAATTTATCATTACTTACACATGCTTCTTAATGTAAAGCAAAAGACTAATAAATCACTCACTCTCTTTTTGTCTCTGTACACAACCACACAAATGCAATTGTGTTCCAGAGTATTTATGATTCCATATTATAATATTAACCTTTAATTATACACTAGTCTAAGTGCACTTAGATTAGGAATTCGTAATAATAAATATTTATAGAAATCTACAACATAAATAGTTTAAAATATAGTTAGTAAATTTACATAAATAAATATTAGATATTCATAATTGATATCACATCAGTAGTCTCTAACAAATTCCTATCACTGGGGGTTCAACCGAGGAGCGAATCTAGCCGAAACAGTAAAAGCAGCGTCGAGCAGCTTGACACTTCGGGCATTCGATCTTCAGTATTGTAGGTACGGGAACTCTACTTCCATTGTTGAAGTTAATTTTCACCACATCTTTAAAAAGATTTCCCCGTAAAATATACCTGCTTGGTCTAAATAGAGAAAGACAACTGCGATCGGAAATCCGAAATGAAAATTTTACGAAGATCCTGTCAAAACACTTGCCAGGAGGAAATTACTGCGATTTGAGGATATAAAATTTGACTGGCTGGCGACTGGCGGCTAAAATGATACTCTCTCGAGATGTTTCAAACCACACCAAAGGTTGACGAAGAAAACTACCACCACGCAGAATACCACCTCCGGCAGCAACTTCAACCACTCGCCTTCTCTTAGACGCCACGAGAGGCGGTGGGTCTGCAAAAGAGCAGTCCACCAAAAAACGACCCTTAATTGGCTTGTAATAAATGGGATTAATAGAAATACTTACTCAATACAGAATTTTGGTTACTCTAACCTAATATTTTATTTTCAGTGAATTGGCGAGCTATTATCGCTAACAATTTGTGTGTGTAACATGAGCTGTCGATACTTCCTCGTTTGACCGTCGACGGAAGTAGAGGTCTATCACCTCTACTCAGGGCCGCAGCCAGAAAAAAATTTCGGGAGGGGCACCAAGAAAAAAATAGCCATTTTTGAAAAATTTCTTTATTTTTCTCGATTTCGGGGGGGGGGCACGTGCCCCCCCTCGCTGCGGCCCTGCCTCTGCTTCCGTGGCAGTTGTATATGCGTTTATACGTAGAAATCCAGTAATTTTAATGCTTGTATATTGTTAAATGGGGTCGTAATTGTACTATATTTCCATGGGTAATTTATTTGATTTATCGATCGATCTGACATCGAATACACTTCCCCTCACTCCTGTATTTTTATTTAATTTTATCCCCAAGCTATATAAGTCGAAATAATGGAATCCTTCCCCATTTAGTAGCGTGGTATTCCTCACTCGTACACATTATCTAATCTATCCTGTGGTTATCTAATTAATTATCTAATGGCCTAATCTATCCTGTGGCTGGATAGATTAGGCCATTTTATCACCTTTTTGTTCTACATGTGCCCCGTTTCAGAGCTTATAACCTATATTTGACCAAAACAACTGAATTGTTGGGTTAATCCACCTTCGGCTATACTTAATTACCTACCAGAGTTCTATTTTAGCCGGCTTTTTTACATTTTGCCCACCCACCCGGGCAAAAGGGGAAAAGGGGCAAAAAGTCTAAATCGTAGTTCATCTACCAAAATAGATGTCGCATCGATGTCTCTTAGTTTATACGTACCTAAAAGCAGGCTTACTAGAATATCATTAACTCCGAATTTCAATGGCAAACAGTTAGTTTACTTGCGTGAGTTAAGTTTGAAATTTTTTTGTGCTATTTTTAAAACCTTAATTTTACTTTTGCCCCTTTTGCCCACTAGCCACCTGACATTTTGCCCGCCCACTAACCACTTTTGCCCCCTAGCCACCTAGCCACTACTCACCGACCAGTTGAACTCTGTTACCTACTGCTTTTATTGATTTAGACTTTTACCCCTTACTACACTTAGATTATCCACAATCTTACTTTCATGCCTTCCTCTTGCACCAAAACCAACTGTGGCATCTCTACAACTTAACTTCCCACGACCTTACTATCTTCTCATATCTTAATTCGTCGTCCTTTGTTGACCATAAAACCAATCCTACATACTAATAGTCATAATACAGCAACAATGCATTCTTCAAACGCGTTCCGATTCACTGCCATTTAAATTCATAGCACGGATGCTGATCTCCGTAATTGTCGGTTTACACAATTTCACCGTCAACCGGCAAATCCCTGAGGGCAGTGAACTCAAGAAACTTTTCAACCATCGTCCATTTCTATCATCTCCGGAAGTCCCTCTTAAACGGAAGGACTAATCTGGCTAACCAGTGCCGTACAAACCGACTGGAGAACCGCTGGTGTATCCTAACATTCCACAGACGGATCTAATACCAATCAATCCGACAGGAACCACAGTTGGTACAGCCCACTATACCACCGACGGATTTGAAAGCCAATTAAACCAACGGAAACCAAAACTGGTACAGTCCCCGGGCTCATTTTACCCTAGCTGAGAAAAATGAGTGCCTCAGCCGATTATTTTCATTGACTTAGATCCTAGCTTTCTTCGATTTAATATTCCAGATATTAGGGTAGCTATCTCTTCAAGGCCTCCTATTCAAAGATTGACCTTCCTGACTCGGCTGTTTAGTAACTCAACTCATGATTTGTTCAAATGTCCGTCAAATACTGTAAATGGGTGAATTTCTTGTGGCCAAACTAACCCATTTCCGGATTCATAGAATAAAGTAAGACTCCTGATTCTTTAAATAATTGTTTCTTTTTATTTCGACATTGACATCGACGTGATCCATTTGTCGTACATGGTTTGATTGAAACAATTACACTTTATAATCGCAAAATCGGGACGAGTGTCCCTAACGAAAGCAATGTCGATTTTGTTCGACTGTTCTAATTTTCGAAAATCTGCAATCTTCTTTTGTGGCCCTTACGACCACAGTTTTGGTACATTGCATTGGGCATGCTCATTTCATCCGTTGCGTCTTTGTTACCCCACCACTACAACCCGGGCGAGAGGGCGTTAAGAAGCTCAGAACCACAGACGCCGTATTTTACTTCCCTGGGTCTTTCACCTCAAACAGGATTTTTAGCGTTGCTTCGTTTAACGATAGGTCGCTTAAAAGGGCTTGAAAGCTCTTACCCACCTCCTCTAAATAAGCGGATATACGAGCCTCCATCTATTATGACCATTAACACAAAATTATGGAAAATATTTAGTAGTGGAATCTATAATCAATTAATCAACCACATATGGTTCGCTTCAACCTTGAGGCTCTACGTCCATCGGGATACCACTCCTCGTTACCAATTGTTAGTACTGCCGACAGCCAGGGTTGGTACTTCCTAGAGCAAACAAACCCCGGATCCATACCGCAAGCCACTCTCTAAACATATTTAACATCTTACATTACGTCAAGCATTTCAATATCCTTAGTCCGTCCCGATCTTAAAAACTGAAAGCAAAATTGCATTGGGCAGCATCTGAAAGCCAACTGCAGTGCCAGCTCCCTCAGGCACTATGTGTGAGCTACAGTCCGCATTGTGACACCGACCACTACTCAAGTCTCATTATATATAATCTGGTTTAGCTCTGACCCTTTCCGGTTTTATGATTTGGATTCTGGTCTAACCATTTCCCCCATCATAATAAATTCCACATTCCACACTCATGTCTCAATAATCATTATTTTTATTGCTCAACGTTATTAATTCGACATGGAAACTTTCATTCTATATTTTTTTTATCCTTGAACCTTTTCGAATGATAGTTATCATTTCCAGATGGCACAAAAGCCACAACCCATCGTTGTAATCATCTCCAAGCCACGGGGCGCTTCTTATGTGAAATGGAAGCTCTCCGATGCCACTAGGCCCGCCTTTTTGTTTTTCGACTTCCAGGTACAGAAATACTGACTTGGTTGCGCTTTTTAGGGGGCTTCTCCCTTGTTGGTTGGCGTTACGAGCTTATAAAACTACAGCCCGTCCTTCTGTCTGTTCACTCGATTTTTTATCTATTTATTTATTTCATAACCGGAGCTACAACCTGACAAACCAGTGCCTCTTGGACTAGTGGCAGTTAAATGGGCATTATAAAGTTCAATTGAGCAACCCCAAACCAAGGCAGTACGAAATGTTGTACCCCACTGCCAAAAACCGACAAATAATCATCAGAGGTCGGAAATACATTTATTCAGAAATGATATCTAAATTCTTTTTTTGCTGTTAACCTAATAACTGATAGTAACCGACCCGCTCAGATAAGCGATGATTATCTGAATTGAGGTACTATTGTTATTATACTAGCCAAAATTGGTTAAGCTGACCTAAGCCTAATCCATACTCCATAAATCATTATGGTATCACTTGTATAAATTTAACTTAGGGTTAATAACAACCCTGACACAAAGTCCGGGTCCCTATCTGCATCAATGTATCTTCAATGGTCTAATTGTCAATACCCGTGATTCAACTCTCGAATATCATTTATCAAGGAGGCAAAGTGGTTAAATGACAGAGTCTCCTGACTCTGTTTGCCGCTGTGCAAAAAGTAGCTGCTTTAGATCGACCTGTATGGGTTCAAATCTACCTAATGTGCTACCTGCATAAAGTCCCTCCCTACCAAGCAATGCCTCATTAACATCGAGGTAACTTGGGGTACAAATCCTGGGGATAGTGTAGGTGAGTATGACCTGTGGTGTATCTTCGTGAATACCGGCATGTATCGTCATGACTGTGCTATGGCCTGCTCATTTACCTATCTTGGGTCAGTACTTATCAGTTTGGTGTCTTAAAGTTGATATGGCTGGGTGGATAGTCAATAGGTGTACTCCCGAAAGGAGCCTGGTCGAAATTAGATTACGCAGTGGATGCATCTGACTATCACACGGTATCAACATTGACATGTACAACATGGACATATAATATAACTATGTAAATAGTTATATTATACACTACATGAAAAGGTATATATCGTCTGCCTAATATTACAACGTAACAAGCCATTTGATCATGACTGCTACAAAGTAACAAACCATTTTATCATGACCGCGACAATGTAACAAACCAATGTATCAGGAGTTAGGTTTGTTACTTTGTCGGAGTCATGATGAAATGGTTTGTTACTTTGTCTGAGTCATGATCAAATGGCTTGTTACGTTGTAATATTAGGCAGACGATATCATTCTCAGACTGACCAAACTATTTATGAAGAAGAATGTATATACAGATACAGATTTTATGTAAACCAAGAAGCGGCAAACAGTAGTACCGCGAGTTCATTCACTTGGCTTCTGCAGGCAGATAAAGACTGCAACAATATTCACAACAGAAAAACTGAATTTTGAATTAAAAAAGTCTGTTGTAATTAATTATTTTATAATTAAAATAGTAACGGTTATACTTTTGCGAGCTTCTTGAGTATCAAATAAGGTATGTATTAACTTTATAATTAACAATATTATTAGTAAATATACCAATAATGGATTTGTAAATATGACTAATGTAAAACTTAGCTCAATGACAACTAATCAACTGATCCAAAATAAATGCCCAGTGTATTAAAACTATAAAATAAGGTAACTCAACTCTAATGGCAAACGAATTTATGTATAATGATATTCAATAAGTGACTTATTTTATTGTAATCTAAATCACAAACGACAATATAACGATAATTTTTTACGTCATTAATGTAATGTATGTAATAATATCTTTCCAAATAGTGCCTGATGAAATAAATTGAAACGCGTCGCACACAATTTTTGGACCTAACAGCATAGTTATTTTGGCATATGAATTCGAGGGGATTTTTGACTTCCGGTCAAGATTTTTTAAAAAGTGCTTGGTCAGTGTAACTGATACCCAAAACGTAATTGTTAGGTTCGACTTGTCGCTTCTGATTGTGTGTGCTGGGATAGGGTCGGTTCACATGGGGTGGCAGAAGAGCAGTTAAATGAGAGTCAAAATAAAAAATACCGGGGCTGCTCTGTGTAATAGGCATAAAGCCTGAGTTCTACTTTACTTTACTTTTTTTTACTTTTATCATTTATCTGGTAGTATGTTATTGTTTACGAACCTCAAATAATTATTATTATTAATTTTTCAGTAAGAACACTTGCATTCAGGTGTAACATTCTACCTTCTGTGCTTAAGTAAGTTAATTTTTTCCTAAAATGTAATAACACTAACAATCTGTAAAAAGAAAGGCAGGGTATTATGGGGGATTATGTGGTCTTCACCCAATACTTAAACTACAGACCAGCCGCTGCTGCCCCGTTTAGAAGGCTGCGCGCTATGCTTATGATCTTGAGCGATCAAGGCTCCGCCCACAACAGATAATTGGTTGGTAAGGGATACTGCCTACCCGACTAGCGATTTCGTCCTTTTTGATATCGTAAACTAAATGTTTTAGAGGTAAATAGATTTATTTCCATTTTCGAGCTCCCTTTTCTATGTACAAGCCGATTTATGGAATTGAAACATCATGTCCCTACAGATTTGAGTCCATGATTTATTTGCATTACCTTCAACACGTTGGTACCAATTCAGGGCTGCTCGCCGTAGAAAGCCAACAACGGCCTTCTTCCGAAAGCCGTCGTCAAATAAACTGGTCATACTTCTAATAAATTCCGAGCAATCTTCCATAAGACCCCCACTAATTTACTATTGGGACTTAAATTGGGACCGCTCCGGTTAAACCAGCGTTGGTTGTGCCACTAATGGTTGAAGACACTACCACCGTATTCGCCAATTCCGGTTGATTATGTATTGTTTCTACCAGCCCCAACTGACGTATACCAAAGGTAGAAGACACAAACAGAAACTACTCCACCTGGATTATGTCTGTTTTCCGGGATGTAGCGGCTTCCTATCGACTTCGCTGCCCGCAGAATCGTCCCTGGTTTCGTACCGGTGATGGTTGATAGTATTCCGTGCGGTATGGTTTGGAATGAAAGGGCCTTTTATCTTGACCAGCTGTCTGAGGTCTAGTTATTTGTTTCACTGACACGAGATTGACACTTTTCGCCGAGATCGTGGAAGTCGGTCCGGGGTTCTTCCCCAGTTAGCACTCACTAAACAAGTTTTTGGAGTACTCCGGTTGAGCCCCCATAAAATAATGCTTGTAGTTATCTAGGGTATGTTTAAACCCACTATGTCAATTGGGTATGCTTATCCTATGTCGTTGCAAATGTTGGTTTATTGATGTCAACCGGTGGTGGTTCCGGTTTATTTCAATGAAATGATCATGCACTAAGAACTTGACAAATACTTCGTTACGTTTGTTTATTGAGATGTTCCACGTTCAAACCCCAGACAACAAGTTTCCGTCTGGCTACATTACAATCCTATATTAATGAAATCCTTAACACGTCTTTGTCTGTGACTCGCTGACGGAGTTAATTCATTACAAATTTTTTTAATATATTGCGGGAGTAGCAAGTTTTTACAAAAAGAATTAATTTTTTGACCCGAAATATCATTCCAATCATTACGTATGATACACCAATCTTTAAGTTAGAATTTCCTCTTTCCAACGGTGGCAATTATTTGTCTCTAGCTACCATGGTTCTCAAGTTAACAAATCTGCGTGCACGACTAGTGGGTAACCCTGTACAAAAGAAAATTCAAATCCTGGAGAACGAATTAAAGAAAAATGTTTAAGACATGGCTTTTAGCCCAACTGAAGTGGAAGAAACCCTCAAAAAAACTTTGTGATCACAATGGAAATAAACTCTAAGCATATTTTGAAGGCAGTTACGGAGACACAGAGGCAATCAGCCAATTGATATTGATAATGTTTCTAATTAATTATTGCACGTAGCTACAGTAGAAGAATCTAAATAAGCAGTTGAAGCAAACATACAATTATATATTAAATCATATCCTAACTGATTTTAAGTGCGCTAGTAACTTAACTTAGTTCTAAATATTGGTAGATCATTGACATTTTTTAACTCAATCGCTACGCTCGCTCAATCCAACTCCAAACTTCTCAACAGTTTTCTATACCATTTTAAGAAACCAGTCCATGTCATAAATATTTAATTATTACAGAATTCCGTGATAAATATAACTGAACTAAATACAATGCAAATGGCATAAAACAGCATTATTGGAGCAATTACATCAAAAGTTAAGTTTTTTGGCATATCATACGATTTCGCTTCGTTTGACAATGCTTCAAAATTGTCTTGAGTTTCAAAATTATTTGACAAAATGGTTAAATCATTATCTTTTTGATATTGTTTTGTATAGTTCTCATTAATGTTATTTTTCTTGAAATGGTAGAAATTCTCCCACAAGTTGTATATTCCAGATTCATACAAATGCATAATAATGGTAGTTATAGCAGGTTGAAAAACATTTCTCTGGATCAGCCATAGAAATTCGATTTCTAATTTATTAACAGCTGGTATTGGTCCAATAAAAAAGTTTGTTTCTGGCTCTCCATTGATTTTCATTCGTGAGGTAAATAGACGAAGTTTTGGTGCGGAATTCATAATGACAAATTCATCATCAATAGTTATTATTTCATCTTCACACTTCTCATTGTCACTTGGGTATAAGTCTGAACATGTTATTTGTAACGGTTTCTTCAATCTTGATGCTAAATAAATCTTATCTTCAGAATATCTAAGGGGTTTCATTTTCGGTATTAACTTTTCTGCTACTTCAGCATGCCTCTTGGGATAGCGAAATCCCCTCGTCAAAATAACGTTACGAAGTGGTGAGGAAAAAAAATTTCTTTCTCCTATTACCGGCACTAGATCGTTGATAATAATTTGCAAATTTGATTGAACCAGTTGATTTAAATCTTGGGGTAAATTATTCACAAGTATGGGTTTCGTTAAAAAGGAAAAGAATTTTCCTTTATAAGCACTGCTAATTATTAGTGCAAAAATTATCCAAATTCCAATAACAAATCTTCTGGTAATTGAAACTTTATATGAACAAAGATTCGAAGCTTTACGCATTTGTTTTATCAGCAAAAACTGACTCTGTTCCAAGAGGGCAGCTATAATTACCAATAAGATTATTCCTCTCCTGAAAAATAACTTGATTAAATTTCTGGTAGGACAATTATTAATATTATTATCATGTCTCAAATTACTAGGTTGATTAAATGTTATTTCTGATGAATACATCATAGAAATAGTTAAAATCGATAAGGAACACAAAATCCAAACGGAACTGTCAAATGGTTTCCACATTAGAGACCAATTGTAACCGTGTTTGTTCGTTACAATTAAATATGAATATAGGTCGATTTTATATGCCACTGGAACACGATAATGCATTTGACTTCCAACTAAGTAATCTTTAAGCTCATAGTCATTATTTTCGATACTTGTAAAATATACAATCCCAAAAATTTTATAGTTAGATTCCATCGTTGTAGATGCGGTTAAATTTAGTTGATTCATCAAAGTATGAACTAGACACAACTGTTCTGAAAAGTTGCCAATTTCCATTTTTGAGAGAGGTAAATAACAGATCTGATTTTTAAGTAAATCAATCTGACCAAACACATAAAAGGTCATGCGGAAACGATTTAAATTTCTATACAATTTTGTCCACTCTTTTTCTATGTCGTTTAGTGTTAATAGGCCATGATTCATTTTCGGTGTCGGAATTGCTATTTCTTTATCAATATCACAATGAACACAATAAACGTGTAGATGGGAAAAATGATGATCTGCAGAATAATTCAAAATTTTGACGAAAAAGATCTTTGTTAAAGTATCGGATTGAACAAAATGTGATGGCAACTGATTAACTGATTTGTTTTGAGTCATATAAAATACAACAGCATAGTCCGGATTCTCAAGTTTGTGCTTAAATGACGATTGGGACATTTCCAAGAAACTACTTTTCAACGAAGTAAAACTTGTTAAAATGACAAAATATTTTGTGTAACAATGAACAAATTTTCTTTGCGCGAATGTAATATCTTCACTTCGAAACATTCTTGAAGAAAATCTTGGAGTTAATTCGCTGCCATATTGGATAATAATCGAAGATTCGAAACGTTGTTTGTAATTTTCACTAATAAAATGTTTAATAGATTCTTTTTGTTCGTTTGCATTGGAAGACACATTGGCAGCGAAGTTTGTGGATTGATCTGGGAATATTACAATAATATGCAACATGCATTTTGAAAATATTGTGAAAAAGGTGGTCATTTTAATCTGGACTCAGACTAAAATAATATACTCGCTTCCTCCGGCGAGCTAAAAATGGAATTCAAAATCATTATAATTTGTATTAGCTTTTTATTACTTAAATTGAAAGTGAAGTTGCAGTATAAAAATATACTTAAAGAATTGCTTTTAATTGAATACTTGTTGTATATAACTTCATTCAATGTCAATTCAATTCTTTTAATTTGATCATTGCTTCACAAAAAATTTGTAGATTGAAAAGCAATAATGTAAAGTGTCTTTGTACTACTTTGTACAAATATGCAGAGTTCTATTTGAGTGCTTAAGTGCATTGAAATTGAAGCCATTAAGTCTTGTGCAAGAAGCTCTTCGGAATTCCAATCTATCCTCTTTCTTCCTAAATTAAAAATAGCGTGTACATATATAACCGATGGCCATCCACTGTAACCACTGTTTGTAAGTTAAAATTTCGCACAAATGCTCTTAACCTTTCTGCTGCGCTAAATACTTAGTGACTAAAGCCAACCCAACCCTGAGAGCGTCGTTATTGGGTTATCACCAACCCTCACACGGGTCTTTGTTACCATAAAGTAACGAATGCCAAATAACTTCGTAGAATAATTAGGCAAGAACACAATAGAAATACAATACACATATAAAATATCTAAAAGCTTTGACCAATATCCAAACAACTTACATTAAACATACCCACATTACAATAAACACCTAAATAACCACTGAGAATTACAATGGAGTAAGAAGGCGGAGGGAACTCTCAACAAAGTACAGAGAGGTTGAAACGCGGATCGCCCAGAAAAGTTAACCCAGAAAACGTAAGGGGGAACTCAGAGACTCAACACTGAAATTAGATATCAAGGAGGACAACACAAAGGACGTAACTGACACTTTGAGACTCTACAGGGAATCGGACTCAATTACCAGCAGGAACCCATTCGTGAATCTGAACTCAGACACCATGCGTAGAGTAAAGCACGGAATCAGCGACTAAATTCTTACCCTCTAATTGGCTCCGAACTCAGAGTCTAATTAGATATACACTTACGTCCCTGACGTCATCAGTCAACCTGGACAAGACCCACAGCAATAGATCCGAGGAATCGAATGGCCCAGAAATCACAATTACCATTATAATTTTAAAGTAACCTGTTTCGGACCATTATTAGCATCATGCACCAACGACCGTCAACTATTACGGTAGTTACCTCAGTCGATCTTTGTCTTGGGATCAATACCAATTATACTTTCAGAATCAAGCCTTAAAGCTCTTTCTGATTTTGCATTCATACTGAAAAAAATGTCATTGCAATTATCATTTAATAATTAACATCTTAAAACTATGTTTATTTCAAATAAGCTCATCCTCAGAGCTTACCTATACAACTTAAACTTACTTTACACTTAACGTACTGTTCCTAGAAGACAGAAATTATTTGATATAGGAAAATGAAAAAAAGTAGATCGTCGGAGGACATTTTTAGTTCTGTTTTTCTATGCACCTTATTATTATTAACAAACATCTTTGGTCAAAAAAATTTATTATTCAATAATTTATTGGCTATGTGAAATAACACCAAAAAATCGGATTATGAAATAACTCCGAAATTATCCGTCCGATTTGGATGAAACTTGGAAAAGAAGTCAACAATCTTTATATCTCGGGGTCTTTTTTGAATTTGTGAAAAATTCCAATTTCTTCTCTTGCAAAATTACGAAATAAATTACGAAAAAAACCCTTATATGAGAAACTATCTATTTCGAAATTTATTTCGTAATTTTGAAAGGGAAGAAATTCGAACTTTTCACAAATTCAAAAAAGACCCCGAGATATAAAGATTGTTGACTTCTGTTCCAAGTTTCATCTAAATCGGACCGGTAATTTCGGAGTTATTTCATAATCCGATTTTTTGGTGTTATTTCACATAGCCAATGAATTACTGAATAATAAATTTTTTTGACCAAAGATGTTTGTTAATAATAATAAGGTGCATAGAAAAACAGAACTAAAAATGTCCTCCGACGATCTACTTTTTTTCATTTTCCTATATCAAATAATTCCTGTCAGAATTATAACTCTACTCTATCTTACAAGCTTTTTCTATAGCCCAAATATTTAATTCCCTACAATGCTTAAACTTAATTTAATAATTAAGACCGTAGCGAGGGGGCACCGGGGCACGTCCTTCCCCTTAAATTGAGAAAAATAAAAAAAAAATTGTCTAAAAACCCAAAAAATCGTTAACATTTTCACGAAATTATGGTTTTTTCTCGGTGTGCCCCCAAAATTTTTTTTGCCCAATAATTATAGATGGAAGTTTTAAATGTGTAAATCCTTATTGTTCAGTTGTGAAAATGGGATCGCTTTTCAAATTAATTAAAACAAAATCTTGAGAGCATTTATGGACCAAATATTGAATGTTAGATTTTAACAATTAAGTTTCAGTTCTGAAGCATAATTATGAAAGATTCGATATTATTGGAATTATGTTTTAATATTTTGATTGCAGATTAGTTATTTTTACATCAATTGAGCAACTAATTTAAAGTAAAATTATTTCTTGAAGGGTGTCAATGGAATAAAATTAAACAATTTTCCAGTAGAATTATTTAGATTGAAACAATACTTGATCACTAATGCAAATCATTAAATTCTGCAACACAATCTCCTTTTAGGTCGTAATACGCCACAATTGTCTGTACGGACAACCCGGTAGCCTAGTGGACACCTGCGTCGCCCACTAAACGGGATTAAACCACATTTACTCCAAAAACAACGACCCCCATCTTCGTCATTGGCTTCTTCTAATTCCACATCCTCAACATCAACATTGTCTTCGGCTTTCGCTGCAACAAATGCTACAGCAACCACCAGAAGAAGAATTCCAGCCACCTTAAAAGACATCTTTCCCTCGTGCTAATGGAAATAAATAAAAACCAATGTGAGATAGAAACAAGTAATAGATATGGAAACCAATCAGCAAATTGAAATTTTTAAAATTAAAGATATAGAGTAATATAATGTAATTTTTACCTTTTGGCTTTTTAAGATAATTTTAGCAATTTGTAATTGAACTGAATATAGCTCTGAACTGAATGTGAATTTTGGAAACAGACCTTACGTATTTATACCCGTAATCTCATTATTTTTGTTTATCGCGAAACGCTAATAATTTATTGACTGTTGAATAATATTAGGGATTATGTAATGTAATGTTAATTTACTGAATGGTTTACAGGAAGTTTTGTAACCGAAATAGCTCCTGAAATATATAAGAGATTATAGGATTTAATAAAATGAATATTTGCATTGCAATATAATTCCAATTATTTCGATTCACTTTTTAGCTTTTTTAAATCTTTCTTCATATTATATTAATTGTCATAATAATGACATAGATTCGTACATTATTGTATATATATAATCTAGTGGTAGTATTTAGTATGTGAGTTGTGAATGTAATAAATTAGCCACATTTCCTCATTTTCTGATACGATTCATTATAATACTAGGTAATCCAATTTGTCATGTTTATTTTGGCGGTTGTGGCTACAACTGTGAATAAATTTAATCATTCCATTCATTTAATTTGTATTTTGTAATGTAGTTTTTAATTTCGGCATAATTAAATGTTTGATTTATGACAACTTTATACTGTATGTTTGCCTATTAACTAAATTAATTTCTGGATAAACTATAGTAAAGCTGTAATTGCTAAAACTGTTTAAACATATTCGAAAAATAATGCAATATGACCTAATGCCAATAGAGTATATCAATAATGTATTTATTTAATTTATTAATACAACCGTGTATAGATAAAAGTTGTGTGTTTACTCCATGATGCAATATTTGTTAAAATCATAAATATAAAAATCAATAGTCATGGAATTAAGAATGAATTATAGTAAGTATGTGTATGAGTGTACTATTCTACTATTAAAATGAGTTTATTGCTTATAATAACCATGATGATATTGTACCGCCGTTATTACATCAAATTGTATATGTCACACCAATTGCATTTATTTTGTTCATATTCTAAGGGATACTTGACAGAAAAGTACATCAATGAGATAGATAAATATAATGAATGAATGACTATCGCACCTAGCCTAATTTAAAACCACCTAGTGATTGTAAACTGTACTTCTATTATGTAATTTTTTTGATTTAAATTATGTTATATTCGTTAATAAAGTTCGAGGTACCTATGAATATGTCGATCAGTATACATTACATGATTAAATTTATATGAAAGTTCTGAATGCTTCAAAATTACAACCTGTCATTCAACAAGTGAAGTAACATAATATTGTGGAGTGTTTGATAGGTATGCAATACTTCAATGTTTCACTTCATAACTTCACCTTACACAGAGGAAGTTTGTAAAATCAAGTATTTTTTAGATTGCAAAACAGAAATGTTAGATGTAAGCCACAATTTTAAAATATAGGTAAAACAAAGATAAAGCTTATTAAAACATATAATTTCAATTCATTATTTTGTTATTTATTATTTTCAGAGTACATAAGCTAATTTTAAATCGTTTAAATAGTAATTTCGAGTACAATTATTCATAAATTATATGACTACAATAAATTTAATTATTTTTCAGTTTATTTCGATTGTCGGAAACGGAAATCGTCAATCAGCAACAAGTAGATTAGAATCTCCTGCAGCATAAAGGTCGCCTTTGCAATGGATTTACTCCACAGCGACGGAAGCCTGCAAATCTGTGGCTGACAGGGCACCATCTGCCATTGAATGGTCTAGCACCACATGGACGATAATAACAGCGACTACTATCCTCGTCGTTGGCAACCTCCGACTCAACATCCTCAACGTCAACATTGTCTTCGGCTTCCGCAGCAACAAATGCTACAGCAACCACCAAAAGAAGAATTGCAGCCACCTTCAAAGACATCTTTCGCTCGTGCTATGGAAATAAATAAAACCAATGCAATTAAATCTAATCTAATTAATGTATTTTAGTTATAGAATCGGTTATAGTTCAAATTAATTTTTTGAATTACACAGAAATAAAGACTAACATACAAAATAGTTAGGGATCTGTACCTTTAGATTTTAGAGTTTACTTCTAATAGTTGTAGTTGAATTGAATAGCTCTGGACTGATTCTGATGTGAATTTTGGAAAAGGAACTAACGTATTTATACCGTTTTACACATGTAATCTCATTATTTATTGTATTACATGAGAATGATTAAATATTTATTGTTGAATTAAACCAGAGATTAATATATTTACTAAAAATTATTAATATTAATATTTACATTTCTGTATAATTTCAATTGTTTCGTTTCATTGGAATGTTCATTTATTTATTCAACATTTTTATCTTAAAATTCAACAAATAAATTGTCAAATTGAACTGTACCAATTTAATAGTACCTGCAAACAATAGCGTATCTAGAAATCAAACTAAGGGGGTGCTTAAACATACGAGCAGATTTTTCTTATGGGTAAAACTACTTTTTATCAATTTTTGAGAATTATCTAGTGTGTTTTTGGAAAATTTAGGGGGTGCATTTAGCACCCCCCCTAAATACGTCCTTGCCTGCAAATTTGTTCACTTATATATATTGTGGGTCCCTTCCCTTGACTATTAATGCTATAAATTATTTTGCATCCTAAATTAACAGAAACTAATTATGAAATTGACAAAAAAGACAAGCAATAAAATAACATCAATGATGAATTAAAGTACTTGCACAACCGTTTTGTTTGTTAGAATAATTATTTTCAGCCATCGGGTGTATTAAGTAAGGATAAAAGATTTATTTGAAGGTCAATGCAGGAATCGATCGAACCTGAGTACTTTCCATTTCCGGTTTACTTATATCACCAAGTCGCCATCCGACCATACTTATGAGATCTATTTTTTACTTTAATTAAGTACCTTTGTTGGTTACTATGATAATGCCAATTATCATGGTACTTAATACACCCGATGGCTTAAAATACTTATTCCGACATCAATGATGCAAAATCATCAAATTGATACAAAATTACCATATAAAATGACTATTGATTTTAGGAATTGATCATAAATGGTACAAAATGGCCAAAAATGTTAGGATTAAATTATTATCTAAGATACTCTATAATGTACTGATGGGGTTTCAAGTTTCAAGTATGTAGTATTTTTATTTATTTGAGTAAATGTGCATATGTCTAATGTCTATTCATTGTTTATCTGTATAATTGTACAAAAGAAAATTAAGATTTATAGATATGTGGGTCATATCCAACGATTTCTGTTTAGGGACATCCATTTATAAAAATTTTAGCGTCACAAATTCTCTACATTTAATAAAAATTCGAAATTTTTGAACTACCTTTACTATTGTTAATTAATAAAACACAGTAAAGCATTCCAGATGAGTATTTCGTGTTACTTTACTATATTGGTGATAAGTACGTATGCTTAGTAATATTATGAAAGCTTAAAGTGAGCCAGGTGCTTTGTATCTACATTTTCCCAGGTTAGAAAGTTGAAGTGTTAAGGAGTTTGTTGTCAGATCGCGTAACAAATAAGTACTTAGACTAGTTAGATTGATATATATATAATTAGGTAATATTATGTATTTAATATGTACATGGATTTTACATACAGATAATATAGGAATTACAACGGATATTTCCTTACAATACTACACACACTATTCACATGTAGTTGTGAAGTTAAGTTAGGATTCTACTAAATCAAATTTACTTATTTTAATTGAATTAATAATTGACAAGTTCGATTTTTGTTAAAATGTTGAAAAATTTGAAAATTCATTCAAACTTGCGATTGTGCCCAATAACAATAACATTGGTAGTGATATCATATCATAATAGGTTTGTACGCTTCACAAGAAAATTAACCTATAGTCCTATATTCACTAAAACATTTACCAATATACTTATTTATAAGTTATAATACATTACATACAATTTATATTTATATATTTATATTTACATTACATACATAATAATATCATATAACACAATAGACTAGAATTATTTTATTATATACAATAGATGCATGAATTCTTCCTGTAAATACAACTACAAAGGTAGGGGAGGTAGGCACCTACCTATAATGCTATATACGCAGCAGTATTTTAAAAGATACTTCCAACCCAACTGCCGACATTACATGGAGCCAGGCACGTATCCAGAGGGAGGTGGGAGAGGCGCAACGCAATAGTTTTTGCTGCCACCCTCCTTCTCTGGATATGTGTTAGCATGCGGCATTAATAGAAAGTACAAGAAAAAGTGCCATAATAATTAATCATAAATGAATTTGACAATAAGATTACCATAGCAGTATGACATAATATGGTAGTCTAAACTACAATTTAAGAAACTTTTAAAAACGACTTAAGGAAAATCAAATATTAAATTACTGTTGAACTTTTATTTATACAGCAACCTGAATTTTTTTAGCAGTATATTCACCGCCTCCGTTTACCACTTGCACTAACAGCATTTCCGCGAATAGAATGCAATATACTATGTACAGGGTCATCACTTATATAATTCCCCCCTCCACAGCAAAAGACAGACTGGTTATCAAAATTGTAATATAATATACCATCCTGTAGAGAATCTTTTTAAAAAACTAACCGACTCTAACACCATGCACATTGGTTAGGAATAGGTAAAAAAAATTTTACAATAAAAAATTGAAAACATTCAGAAATTCTTCCCACTTTCTAACTCTCCAAATTTTCTCAGGTCCCCATAATTTTTTTAGTGATTTTTACACCCATTTTCATCAAAATCGGAGGTGGTCGATTGTTCAAATTTTTCGAGAATTTGTCAAAATTGGAGTAATCCACAAAAAAGTTGAAAAAAATATTTAAAAATGAAATTCATGGGGAACTGAGGTAATTTGGAAATCTGACATAATTTCTGCAAATTTTCAACCTGTTATTTTCAATGAATTTTTACCCGATTTATAGTGTTAGGGTCGCTTAGATTCGCAAATAGATTTTCTATAAAGTGGTAAACAGACTCTCTTGGTATCTAGTCTGTGCTGGGTTGTGGTTTAGGGAAATTATATAAGTGATGACCCTGTACAAGCAAAGCCTTCCATAGCATTAAAATGACATTTTCCCAGGTGTGACTATTCATTCTAAAGATACCTCATTTTCCAAATTAGTTGACTTGGGTCAACCATTGTTTCAAGCATGCCATTCTACGAAAATTAATAGTTGACCCCAGGGGAATTAACTAAAACGAAGAGGGTCAATTATTGTCTCAATGTTAAATTTTTTCTTACTTTCTTCACTTAACTTCTTTTAAATAAATAGGAAGGGAAATCTTAAATGAGGAAAATAAAGGTAAAAACTAAAAGATATTAAGAATACATTCAGTGATAGGTAGTCTATTTTCCTTAATCGTTAGAAGAAAGAATTGTGGCACTGTGGCAGTTGCACTTTCTTAGAAAAAAATCGAATTCTATGCTGTACTTTATGTACATGCTTACATGCCGCTTAGTTCGCTAAATTGTATTGTATAATCGCTTATATAATTTCTCTCGAAGAGAAAATTGTATTCTACTGGGCGTTTAGGGGTAGTTGGGATACGACCTTCTATTCAGTGCAGTGGGAGACGTTTTTACTAAAATGATGACAGTGTACAAAATTTACCACTTTTTAGCCTTTTTTACCATCACAGTGGTAAAAATGCACTTAATGGTAAAAATGGTAAATTTTAGCGATTGATTAGACAGCTGAGTACAGATACACTAGACTTCCTAAAATATAAGTTTTAGAACTTAGTTTTCTATGAAATATTTCTAATATCAATTAAATTAATCATATTTATTTGATTGTACACCAAAAGTTATAAAAAAATGAAGAAAGAAAGATTGTATTTGGTATCGTCCATTTAAAATTGATGCTAATTTAATTGCAATTAATTTCTCAATCGGCAAGGGTTGTTAGCGCCCTCATTTGTTGAATCCTACTCTGATTGATGAACCCTTATCAATTTGTGACAACAATGATCATCTGCTAAGCTATTTCGTCCTTTGCCCCCGAATTTTGTTCAAAATTTAAACACGAAATTTAAATGAAACTATGTTTTACCATTTATACCATTTATACCACTTACCACTACTTTTTAGGTAGTGGTATTTAACGTTAAATACCATTAAAAACCACTTACCACTGGTAAGTGGTATTTTGTACACTGAATGATGATGACTTAAGCTAAGCTGCAGCGATTGCATATTACCGTATAATAATCTTAGTAAATCCTAATCTCCAATTCATCACATTTTCCATGCAAATACTCAACTATATGTATACTAGTATAAGTATGTTTTTTCATCATCTCCAACTAATCAAAATGATATTGGGGTGGCATATAGGTAGATTTCGCAAAGGAAAGAATATATTTTCGAATTTGTTTGTCGTTATTAGCTTTACCTATGCCATTTTCAAAAATATAACAGTAATCCTTACGGTCTACAAATTTGGACAAGTGGCTTTTTTCAAACCTACCGCGTAAATTCCATTTAAATGCGTTGATATAAAAACGTTGTCGATGATCAAGACACTTTTTTTCAAGTTGCAAAAATCGTACAAAACTCAGATCTGGTATTCCGGTTTTGGTTTCGTCATAGAAAATTAACTCCTTGGTCTTAAAAAGAGAGCTGGTAAGAATTTTTAAAAATTTAGCTTGGGTGAAAAACGAATAATCTTGCAAAAAAAGTACATCCAGGTTTAAAGGGCTGTCTCCCTCCTGTGTTTTAACGTTTACAGAATTCAAATACAGTTTCTTAACGGTTTTAGGAATTGAGGCAAAATTAATTTCCCGTGAAAGGTACTCACTGCCACTTAAATCTAGTTCAACTAAAGGACTGTTAGAAAAATGGGGAATGATATTGGAGAGATGCTCTTTAACATCTAAATGCAAATACTTCAAGTTAGGTAGATAAGAAGAATGACTACAAAAACAATAATTTTCTTTAACAGTACCGACCGTTAGTTTTTCTACTGATTCAGGAAGAACAGAAATATCAATTTTAGAAATTACGAAATCCAATTTCTTGAGTTGCATGTCTGTTGCTTCTATAAATGGCACATTGACTAATATAACCCTTTCTGCTTTACATTTAAAGCTCCTCCAATTCATTACATGGATATTAATGAGGGCAAGATAATCAAGGGCTTTGACATTGGTCAAACTAAGATCTAGAGACAGTAACGTCTGGTCAATGCCTATTTCATTTTCTAAATGGAGTTTTCTACACCTTGAAAAGTCAAAAGCCTCGTTCACACGAACATATCCCAATTGACTTACATTTTTAACGAAAATGACATTCTTTAACGTTAATTCAGTTGAACTATTTTTAATTCCCTTTTGAAGAACTACTGTACACCTTTCTAGCCATAACTGCTTTACATAAGCAAGAACAGACATAAACACTAAAATTGGAGAACTGACCGTATATTGTGCTATAGATACTTTTGTCCACCGTTTGGTACTAGCATTTGTAATCGGTGAGTTTGATAAGCATCTTGTGAAATCAAAGTAAAAACGCTTACCATCACCATCACCCATAAAAAACCTGCGTCTACTATAATCATCAATTATATCCACATTTTTCAAATCAATCTCGTATAGATTATTCTTCTGACTTTCGAAAAAATTGTTCAACTCCATTCCCGTCCATGGTGATGAATACCTACATTCAAATTTGAATGCCGTGAAGGGAGTAGATAAAGAAGTGTTCGAAAACGTGTTGTAAAAACGGGCAGGAGTCCATTGGAGGTTATAAGTGTCTTTGCCAAATTTGCGGAATACGATTTTTGAACGAATCTTTAACTCTGCAAATGCCATTGAACTCCACAGTTTTGAAATAAGTCTGCAGTTTTTGAGATCCTTTACATTCATATGTTCCAGCACACATTTTATGACCTATATCACAATCAAACCAATTATTAAAATATCAAAAAATGATAAACATTAACCATATCGTCCTTTAACGTTGCAAAAGACCTCAATCCACTTTTCGTTTGGCAGTGAAAAGGTAATAATAGTACTAAGCCACCTTAATCCAACGTACGTACATTGGATTGAGGACATTTTCACTGCCAAACGAAAAATGGAGAGAGGCTCTTTTCCAAGGTATCGAAAAACCCGGGTTTTTAGAAAAAAACCTCGACCCAGGGTTGTTTGGGTTTTTTATATAGCAAAAGGCATAAAAACAAACCTATACTAAAACAAAATAAATCTACCACATCACTGACAGTAAAAATATTCGTGTAATCTTGCAACAGTTGCAGCTACTATTATTTACGCTTATAAGCCCTTATAAGGGGTTCAAAAAATCCCTAAAATAAAAAGCGAAAAAATCTGCCCGTTTTCCAAATTTCTGGATTTTTCCTGGCCACAAAACTTTATATTTCTAAATGGGGCTTTCACAACCTTTCTTTGAATCGCAATAGTGAATTTTCTACCAATTATCTTTAAAATCGGGGAATTTTTGACAAAATGGTTTTAGAAATTTTGACAAAACCTGTGAAACAGTTAAAAAATTGAACACCTCCGATTTTGATGAAAATGGTTGAAAAAATCAAATATGCGATTCTAAGAAATGCGGTGAAATTCCATTTAGAAATTAAAAGTTTTGTGGCCAGGAAAATTCCAGAAACTTTGTTTTAATTTTTTACCTTTTATTTTTAGCAATTTTTTTGAACCCCGTAAGGGTAAATTACAAATATCAAAGTACCCTCATTAATGGTATTGACCATTTTTTTGTATTACTTCCAGCTATTTCGGTACAGGGGGCCTGATTACACATTTTACACTCTATATATTATTATTACTGTTTGATAACAACAATAATTATAATTAATGTGGAGGTTTTATTAGAAGCAGTACAGTAATGAATTGAAAATGTAAGGAGCTAATTAAAATTGACCATAATTATGTATACAACAATATCAAAGAATCTTTACAAAGATAGCAATTTACATAAAACGAACAGTAATCTATAGGATATATTTATTGCAAATAAAATTGCAAAAGCTGTTTTTTCCACCTGATTGTATATTTGTTTACATTTTTAATTATAATTTTGAGAAAATTAATATGCTTGCTTATCAAGGTGGAGCTTTAGTGCACATAATTTTATGTTTTGAGAGAAAACCCAATAA
Source organism: Tomocerus qinae (assembly GCA_020055645.1). Taxonomy (NCBI): domain Eukaryota; kingdom Metazoa; phylum Arthropoda; class Collembola; order Entomobryomorpha; family Tomoceridae; genus Tomocerus; species Tomocerus qinae. Next base: position 46,274,109 of record CM034546.1, on the reverse strand, counting down.
AACCAGGGTTTTTAAGTTAAGTGGGTCTGGATTTTTGCCAAAAAACCCAAAATACACCAGCCCATAAAAAACTAAAAAAAAATTTCACTGCCAAATGAAAAGTAGATTGAGGTCTTTTGCATCCTTAAGGACAGATATAATTAAATATTTATATGTTGCCATGTCATAAATTTAAAATTTTTACAGGAGGCATCTCGAAAGGATTTCTTTGACTTTGTATTACAGTAGCTTCGTTTTCTTCACCTTTCCTGGTTCTTCTATTCCTCTTAATTGGGATCATATCTCCCATTTTTCCGGGGCGTTTCCTTCCTTTATTCATTTTTCTGAAACAAAGCGAATGAAATTAATTACTTAATCATACTAAGCAAAAATAAATACTGAAACTATGTAACATAATAACATAGTCCCTATTTTTAAATTTCAGGTGTCAGGAATCGGAACATCCAAAGTTAAGTTCATTGTTGTGTCGGAAAAGGAAAGTCATTAACAAATTGGGTTCTGATGTTTAATTTAAAACCAATTACTGTTTTTTATAATGTACCCCAAAGTAGTTTACCCAACGTCCACCACACACAACGTGTTTTTGTCGGGTGCCTTCCGAAGCTACCCAACAGGCATTTTGATTATAGTGGACTTCGGGTAAACTGCTTTGGGGTACATTCAAGCACGTATACAGACCTGAGTTTTGGAGGGGCCAATTATTTCATAGACATATTTTAAGTTTAATATTCACGTTATTCGGTATTTTTTACCGAATATGAATCTAAAATAGTCTAAAAATGGCAAATATTCAGAAAATAAATTCTTTTTTCTTGGATTTCGGGAGGGAGGGCTTTATTCCCCAAAGCCTCCTCTCAATACATCATTAGGTACATTATTAAAAACATGAATAAAAAGGTTTCCCACAATTGGTGACGACCGGATGTACTAAATGGCTCCAATAAATTTCTGTGTTATCATGAAATTGTGGGAAACGTCTATTTCCAAATTGAAAATAAACCAAATACAACATTTAAAGACAACTCACATGACTCATCAAAGACTGACATGCAATATTTTGTATATCATTAGGTCGAATAATAATATTATGTCAATCAGACATTGCAGTAGAGGTGTTCAGTCAGTGTTTAGGGAACTTAGATCTACCTTACCTTAAATGAAACTTTTCACGATAAATTAAGTCAAATGTATTTCACTTAAAATTGGTCAATCGCTTAACTTAAGTTATTAATGCTATTAATATCAGGTTCAAATTATTCTCAAAAATTTCCAAATTACATTCGTGAGAGATTGTCAATTGTGTGGGTTGAAAAAATGATGGAGTCATAACTTAAGTATTTTTAGCGCGGAATATTGATTTTTGCTGTCAGCTTAAGATAGTCTCTCTAAAGTAAAGATACTGAACAGAACAGGTAAAAGACAAATACATAGTCATCTTCATGGTAGAAATCTTAATCACATAAGGTGTACCTTTGTTAGAAAATTTGCAATACACAATTTATGTGTATAGCAAGACTAAATGGGAATTCACACTAGGCTTTATTCGCTTATTGACAGAAAAACCTGACAAAATCCTGGTAATGCTCAAAATGTCCCATGTAATCATCTAATATGAGGCAATGTAAATACCTTAAGGAGTTCCCATCTAAGAGACCTTCTGGCCTGGGAAGGTGTTCTCACGTTGAAATATGAAACTTTAGGAAGTCAATCAACTCCATAATAGATGATTTTAAAAAATAATATTTTTAAAAAATGACCCGCCGTTCGGAAGTTATGGCGGGTTTTCTGCCGAGGGGGGTTTGCAAAAGTTATCCCCGATTTTCTCGAAAAGTATTCATCCGATTTCAATGGGATTTTTTTTGTTGTGTTCCCAAACACATTCCTGAGAAGGGGTAAAAATCAATTTTTGGTCAATGTTTCAAAATTTTGAAAAAAAATTAATCGAAATTTCGAAAATCACAATTTTTTGAAATTTGGCATAATCTTGCTTTTGGTATGGCTGTTATGTTATCTATAATGCATATCAGCAAAGCAAATATCCATATCACTATATTTCTATACTTAGCCTGCCTATTCCATGACCTTTTGCCTGAATTTGCTGTTTTTTCTAAGTCTTCTTATCTTCTCTTATGTCAACGAATGCAGTCATTCAACATTCACAGAAAAGAGCGACAAAAGTCACTCTTGGAAATATTGTGCTATTATACTATGTACAGCAGATGCATGGGTCATATATGTAGTCATCATCGGTTCATGACTAATGTCATAATCGCCACTGCCCCTTCTTCTCAGCTCCTGATAATGCTGTACAATTAAATAGAACTTCGCCCATGTTTGCGAGAGGGACAAAAGTCATTATTCTGTAATGCAACCTGAGTTTCATTCTGTATTTGGAGTCAGTCACTTAACAGATTTGGGAAACGAGGTTCAACTGCAATTTCATTCACGGAAATTGTACTGCCCTTCACGGCAATAGAACCGGTGAGAACACATTATTTAAACATTTCAATGTTCGACAATTCAAAATCACTGCTGAAGACTCAAATAAAGTAGACGACTGTGAGTTAAATGATTAAACTGAGCGATTTTAAACCTATTTATGCCAGGTGGAAAAGCAATGCAGAAATGCGTTGGCTAACAAGCGGGCGAATTATGACTTTTGAACCTATAACAATGTGTCCCTTTTCATGGAAATATATAATCAGGTTAGTTTTAGGTACCTAAATTGCAAAGTTCTACATCAATATACTAAGGCACTAAACCATCTAAGTAGCAGGTTTCAAGAAAATAATTATTCATGCTTAGGTTTCTTTGAGTTCCTTTTCTTTTGAATAATGAGTTTTGTCCCTCTCACAAACATGGGCGAAGTTCTATTTAATTGTACAGCATTATCAGGAGCTGAGAAGAAGGGGCAGTGGCGATTATGACATTAGTCATGAACCGATGATGACTACATATATGACCCATGCATCTGCTGTACATAGTATAATAGCACAATATTTCCAAGAGTGACTTTGTCGCTCTTTTCTGTGAATGTTGAATGACTGCATTCGTTGACATAAGAGAAGATAAGAAGACTTAGAAAAACAGCAAATTCTGGCAAAAGGTCATGGAATAGGCAGTATAAGTATAAGAAATATATTGATATGGATATTTGCTTTGCTGATATGCATTAAAGATAACATAAAAACCAAACCAAAAGCAAGATTATGCCAAATTTCAAAAAATTGTGATTTTCGAAATTTCGATTAATTTTTTTTCAAAATTTTGAAACATTGACCAAAAATTGATTTTTACCCCTTCTCAGGAATGTGTTTGGGAACACAACAAAAAAAATCCCATTGAAATCGGATGAATACTTTTCGAGAAAATCGGGGATAACTTTTGCAAACCCCCCTCGGCAGAAAACCCGCCATAACTTCCGAACGACGGGTCATTTTTTAAAAATATTATTTTTTAAAATCATCTATTATGGAGTTGATTGACTTCCTAAAGTTTCATATTTCAACGTGAGAACACCTTCCCAGGCCAGAAGGTCTCTTAGATGGGAACTCTAAGAGGAAACTGCCTGACTGAATACAAATAAATAAATATATAATTTCAATGTACTATTTTAGTTTTTATTAATATCAGAGTACATACATTAATTTTAAATCGTATAATTGATTTTGAGTACAATCGTCTAGAAATTATATGACTACAAAGAATTTAATTATTTCTCAGTTTATTTTTATTGTCGACAACGGAAATTATCATCATCCAGTCGATTAAAAATTCCTACAGCATCTTGCTTTCCTTTGCGACAGATTTACTCCACAGCGACGGAAACCGGCAACTCTGTGGTTTTTAGGGCACCATCTGTTTCCATTGAACGTTCTAGCTCCACATGGACGCCAGAAACAACGACCGCGGTCCTCGTCGTTGGCTAACTCCGTCTCCACATCCTCAACGTCAACATTGCCTTCGGCTTCCGCAGCAACAAATGCTACGGCAACCACCAAAAGAAGAATTCCAGCCACCTTCAAAGACATCTTTCGCTTGCGCTAACAATGAAAATAAAAAGAACCAATTGGAGTTATAAACATAAGTAATAGATGTAGAAACCAATCAGCGCAAGTTTTTAACGACAGATATATAGAGTAATACAAAATTGTTAGCGTACCTTTGGGTTTAACAGTAATTTCTAGCAATTTATTGTTGAACTGAATAGCTTCGGTCTGAATGTGCATTTTCGAAACAAAACTAACGTATTTATACCGTTTTTAACATGTAATCTAGCTAGTTATTTGTTTATCTCGACACACTAATGATTTGTTTGACATTTGTTGAATTATACTAGTGATTATAGGATTTAATAAAAATGAATATTTGCATTTCTTTATATAATTCCTATTATTTCGATTTACTTTTAACATATCTAAATCTTTCTACATAATATATTAATTGTCATAATTCCATAGATTCGTGCATTAGTTTTAAATATGGTGATATTTATTGGTTGCCTGTGAAAATAATTAACTAAACATTTCCTTATGTAATAAATATCTGGATTTATGAAATGATTCGTTGTAATACTAGGTAATCTATTTTGGAATACTTGTTTGCCTTGGCGGTTGCGACTTTAATTAAGTAAATAAATTTATTTATTCCATTCGTTTAATTTGTAGTTTTATATTGCAACTTAATAATTTCAGTATAATGTAAATATTAGATCTGTGATAAAATATCGTGGATTTAACTGAATAAATTTCTGGATCAACTAGTAAACACCGATTGAGGAAAGAAAATGTGTAAAATGCTAATTCTATCTTTAAACATCGTGTCGATCAACATATCCAACATTAATAAAATATGACCTAAAGGCAGTTGAGTATGTCAATGATGTATGTAAAATATAATACCACCGTTAATAGATAAAACTTAATGTAATTACTCTATAATGCATTATTTTTTATTACTAGCATAAATCTAACAATAAAATGGAATTAAGGATGAATTAATATTAGCTTATTCTTTAAAATAACAAAAATAATATTTTAACGCCGTTATTATATTATCATCACACCAATTGCATTTATATTTGTCATATTATTCTATCGGTTACTTGTCCGAAAATTATATTAATGAGAAATAATGAACGGATGAATATCATACCGAACTGTTACTATGATGTTCCATCATGTATTTTTTTCCAACTTTAATTGTGCTATAGACTAATTTTTACTTGGAAATACCAGAGGCTCTAATATGCATAAATACTTTAAAAATTTACAGGAATAAATATTTATTGTAAATTTATATAGGTTGATTATTAGTAGATATTTGGCAAATAGTCCCTCTTTTCTATTCCATGAATAAATGGTGAAAATGTATTTATTTTTCCTTTATTTTTGGCAGACGGAACTATTGGTTGTCTATTGGAAAACATCAGTTGACCATTTCTGTGTGGAATATTATAATATCTGGTAATGTAAAGTAGGGTAAATGAGTAAATACATGAACATTCCAATTTATCGAAACAATTGGAATTATACACAGAAATATAAATATTAAGTTTAAGTTTAATAAATTTGTTAATCTGTAGGATTTAATTCAGCAATGAATATTTAATCATTCTGATGTCTATACGATTCTGATTCTGATGAAATACAAATAATGAGATTACATGTGGAAGATGGTATAAATACGTTAGTTCTGTCTCCAAAATTCACATTCAGTACAGAGCCATTCAGTTCAACTACAACTGTTAAAAGTAAACTCTAAAATCTAAAGGTACAAATCACTAACTTTTTTTGTATTACTCTGTATCTCTGTAATTCACAAAATTCAATTGCAGATCCGATTCTACATTTATCTAAATTGCATTCATTGGATTGGATGTAATTGCATTGTTTTTATTTATTTCCATAGCACGAGTGAAAGATGTCTGTGAAGGTGGCTGGAATTTTTCTTTTGGTGGTTGCTGTAGCATTTGTTGCAGCGGAAGCCGAGGACAATGTTGACGTTGAGGATGTAGAGTCTGAGCTTGCCAACGACGAAGATCGCAGTAGATGTTTCTTTCGTTCATGTGGTGCTATATCATTCAATGGCAGATGGTGCCCTGTCAGCCACAGATTTGCAGGCTTCCGTCGCTGTGGAGCAAATCTGTCACAAAGGCAAGCTGTGTGCTGCAGAAGATTCTAAACCCCTTATTTCTGATGATTTCCGTTTCCGACATTCTAAATAGTGACGAATTTAATTATACTTTTTCGTTATAATTTCTAAATGATTGTAGTCAAAATTACTATTCAAGCGAATTAAAACTAACGCTTACTCTCTGACAATAATAAATAATGCATTGAAATTATATGTCAATAAGCTTTATCTTTGTTGCATATACCCCCAATAGATGCGCATTAATTAGTTGTTGTTTGGTGGCTATTAGGTACTTTGCGTTTCTAGGTAAATTACCTTAAAATTGAACATTAACCTTAAATTTTAAGGTCCAAATCTGCTTAAGACCACGTGATATAATTTTGCGAATTTTAAAATTTAAGGTAAAAAATTAGACACTAAATGTGACACTAAATTTTGATTTTAGTGTCCGAATTAGCGTCCGACACTATTTTGAAACTCACGGTTTTAAGGTTTTTTTCTCTTGACACTAAAACGCAAAGTACCTATTGTCTCGACTTCCATAAATTGCCGTTATTGCCATCGTTAACTTAAAGTCACCATATCAAGGCACTCTAGTTTAAGGTGCAAATGTAAAGGTTTGAAAATATAGCATTAGTTCTTAAAAAGTAGATTTCCAAAAGTCGAACTGCTCCTTGGAAGCATTAAAGCCAATGTTGCCATGAAAGTTTTTGAAAATCTTCAGATACATGATACCTCACGCGAATGGTATATAGCAATAGTTTGTAATATTTTAAGTAAACTGTTGGCATATAGAGAAACGAACGTTTATCAAAAACCACGGTAAAATAAAAACATTGTCACCATTTATTTATAGAACAGAAAACAGGGTCAATTTTCCAAATATCTACTAATGATCAGCCTATCGTATGAAATTACAATAAATGTATTTAGTCCTGCAAATTTGTAAAGCATGTTAAATGCATATATTATAACCTCTTTCCAAGTAAAAATTAGTATAGCATTAAAGCTGAAAACAAATATATGATGGAACATGTATAAAAACAGTTCGGTTTGATATTCATTCATTCATTACATTTCTCATTAATTTATTTTTCGTCCTATATAATAAAGGCGGTACAATATTATAATTGTTATTATAAACCATATTAAACTCATTTAAATTCCATGTAAATTGTTATGATATTAACAAATATTGCACCATAGAGTAAATACATAACCTTTATCTATGGACGATTGTATTAAATTTTACACACATCATTGACATATTACTCAATTGGCATTAGGCCATATTGCATTATTTTTCGACAATGTTTAGATAATATTAGCAATTTACACATTTTTTCCCTCAATCGGTGTTTACTAGTTGATCCAGAAAGTCATTCCGTTAAATCCACTTACAATTAATTAAAAATCAAATAGTTGCATTATAAAACTACAAATTAAATGAATGAATGAATTTATTTACAATATCAAAGTCTGAACCGCCAAAACAAACAAGTATGACAAATTAGATTACCTAGTATCATAAAGGATCATTTCATAAAATCCAGATTTTTGATTACATGAGGAAATGTAGTTAATTTATTATTTATAGGTTCACTGAATAGTATCTCCATATTTATAACCAATGCACGAATCTATGTCATTATGACAATTAATAATATTTTCCTGTTAGGATAGGTACAATGAGGATACACAAATGGTAATTGATTCGATCATTTTAACATAAAATATGCGGGTTTGTCTGCCATCTCCCTGTCATTATATTATTCAAACATAATGCTTTAGATTTACACCGAATGTTCTTCCAGGGTTGTAATGAAATATTCGGACTTGTTGAGATTTGCCACACTTAGATAACGTTTGAGATTGGGTTCCACTTTGCTGCATTATCAGAGCGGCAAATTAACACACGATGATATATACATACCAACCTATGGAATTCACTATATATGCTATTCGAAAAACACGATTACAACTATAGTAGTGATGAAACGATTCATTTTGGTGGGTTAGAAGAAGTTGAACTGTTGAACTGAGTTGAAGAACTTGCGTTGCACATAGAGGAAGGGATTTTGCGTTACGTTATACAGGTTTCCTAAGCCCTCCTACCAGACAAATATTGATAGACTGGTGAATTTTTTGAAGTCTACAATTATATTATAGAAAATTCCTGTTTGAATTTCACATCAAATTTATTTTGCTCAGTGCCAGTGCCGAAAATAGGTAAATATAGAGAAAGTTATAATAAAATATTCAGAGCATTATATTATTTACTGTAATTGGAATAGATTGACACATTACACAATACTTTGACACATTACAAATGTTTTGGTGAAGAAGCGGAGTAAGTATTAGAAATCTATCTGAATTAAATCCAGTAAAAATTGCAATCGATAAATATTTGTTTTCTTCTGATCCCCGATATAATTTGTGAATTGGTTTCTCTCCTCCGCTGTGAGGATTCCAGTGGGAGTCATTGAGAAGTCGATGGAGTCTAGAGCTGGAAAGAATTAGCACATAATTATTACATTTTGCTAGCCATTGCTGAGGAGTGTTCGTGTAAGGAGTTCCGGAAGGATATTAAATGATGTTCTTGATCTTTTCCATTATTTTATAATTTTTAAAAGTATCTTTAGTGTGTTCTAGTATTGAGTATAATAATTTACGAAATGTAAATGTCTTATCAAGTTAATATCCTTCAAAGCCCGGTTTATTGAGTGTATTGTAGTACTGAACTGCATCTTCGATTATTGACTTTTTTCGTTTGCAAATACAAAATAAGTTTGGTCCCATTTCTCTAGGAAATAAGATCCCGAGCAGCACACAAGTCGCTACGTAGCTTCGATTTTGATAGCAACCTACTCTGCAGTTTTACGTAGCTACTTAAGTGAAGCTTCTTCGTCATCACGCCACTATGGGACGAGAAGCTGGCTGAAACGGGCGTACTAGGAAAAGGGTTGAAAGGAAAGAGGTAGGTGTGCAATGCAAGCCGACCTGACGTAGCCCACGAGCCGACGTATGAACTTTTGACTTGATGTTGTTGTGTGTGTGTGTGTGTGTTGTGCGGCTGATGTTGCAAATGAAGGTTTCGGGTCTCATTAGCGTCAAATGTGTAAATTTCAAACTTCTATAACTATAGCTTCGAACACCATCGGGCCTTGTAACTTACAGATATGATTATTTTGAATGTGGTGATTCCAATGATGTATGCATATATGATGGGCGAACTCGACCGCGACCCATATTTAAACTAAGTTGGAAGAATTTGAGTAGGAATTTACGTGGTTAAGCTGTGAGCTGGAGTGGAAAAGTACTGGGGTAAAAAACGCCCGTTTCAGCCAGCTTCTCGTCCCATAGTGCACGCCTTAGAAGCTACCCAAGGGCTACGTGACAGTAGCAATTAAGTAGTTTCAAAGGGTCCATGTGAACATTAAGGGCCATAAATAATACCCCAGTTATCAGCTATGCAAGGTATCGAGTGTGCCGTAAATGCCGCATGCCGTAAATGCCGTAAATACGGCACAAAAATAATTTACGGCATGCCGTAATGCCGCAAATGCCGTATACTCATTAAACACTGTTTTAGCTTATGCGTTATGCTTATATCTATAATTCAATAAGCAAAAGCATTCTCAACAATCAACAGCTGACATCTTATTTCTCCATTATCATTTGAATATCCAATTTTGGAATTCGAATTCTGGTTTACGTCATTTTTTTGTCAAATTTCTAACGTAAGACAGTTTAAATTTTGAAAAAATTGTCGTCATTGTTGTGGTTCAACAATTGACACCACATGGATAGCACCCGCAAATACAACCGGTCGATTGTGCAGTGAGAGCCAAATTCGATTAATTTTGGGTAAGTAAAATCTATTTCTGTCCATGTCAATTAATGACATCGGTTCAAAATTTGTTGAACTTGAAATTTTGATGTAATACTGGTGAATAATGACAACTAATCATTATAAATTATAAAAATACCTTTTATATTTTTATAGATATTTTACATTTCAAATAAACATAAACGTATTATAAATTCAATCTTAATTTCTTTTCCTCGTGATGAATTGAATCACAGATGCCTCCCAATCCCAATCACAACTTTACGAAGAATGGGTGTTAGACGAAAACGATTCGGAACCAGAAGGGGAGAACATTTCTACACCAGGGGATAATTCACAACAAATAATAGTGACTTCTGTTGATGAAGAAGGAGGTTTTTCTTTGCCAGATGTCTTTCATGAGGGGCAAATAGTCAGACATGGCACTTGAAATATTTCGCTTGAAATAAATAGGTGAAATTTTTGAAATATTTCGCGAAATATTTCACTTGTGCTTTTCTTGAAACATGAAATATTTGAAATAAATGAAATAAATAGGGTACATGGCATTTATTTCAATTTATTTCAATTTATTTCAAGTGAAATAAATTAACTGCGCATGTCTATACACATGCGCGTTTAATTTATTTCATTTATTTCAAAAATTTCATTTATTTCATTTTTCGCGAAATATTTCAAATATTTCACTTTTCAAGAAATATTTCCTGAAAAATGAAATAAATGCCATGTCTGCAAATAGTCGAATTAGACTTACAAAATTTCAACAAACAAAATTCGACTCGAGGCGATGAAGATGTCGACTACGATCATCTCCCAGACTTGGATAATATTTCCAGCTACGAAGATTCGAATGGCACCCCAGAACCTACCGAAATTCTTAGCAACATTTGTAAGAAATCTAGCGAAATAGTAGGCTGCGGATTAGCTACTAAGCAGACTACGCAGTAAGTCGCCAGCTTGGACATGGGATGATCAGGTAGCCTCCCGGAGGATAAACAGAGGCGATTGGATCTACCCTGCAGCAACCTACGCGAAGGTTGCTTACTTCTAAGTAGCTACTTAAAAACTTTTTGCTGCTCGGGATGAGTTATTGCGGTACGGAGAGAAAGCATTAAAATGGTAGTAGCAAGTTAGTATTTGCCTTGTTCTGTTTTACAATTCACCAGGATTCATTTCGCCAGCATCTCTGATTTCTCCTAAAGCAGTAATATCTGAAAGATTTGCCAATTGTTCAATGGATTCGATTTGTTTGACTGGACGGGGTTGCAATACATCTGTGATGGCAATTCCCTTGTACTCGTTGGTTAACACAATCAACATGAGTAGCAGTGGACCGATGACCAACTTGATCTATATGGTATTAGGGTGTTAGGCGAGGTGGGCACATGGAAACTGGCCCCCCGGACACCTGGCCCCATGGCAAGTGGTCCTATGGATAGCTGGCACCAAGTCCAATGCTAAGCCCCATGCTAATTCCCCATGCTAAGTCCAATGCTAAAATCTTTATTTTTTAAAATTTAATAACTGTGTGTGAATATACCTCTGTGTCTGTAATCACCTTCCTCTGTTTCGCTACTTATATTGTGAGAAGTGGTCATTGAGTATTAACACAGTGGGAGAGAGATTAGGTTTTACCTGTTCATTAGACCAGTTAGACCAAGTCACACAAATTACACGTTCATTATGTAGTATGTACTATATGGAATAAAACTAGGGTAGGAAATTGGTCTATTGTCTATTGGTCCCAGCGTATTAGTCTGCACTATAAATCGCAGTTTAATACGATAATAAGATTAGTATCACAAGGCAATTAAGTAGAAATCAAATAGTAGTTTACGAATCATAGAAAGTCATATTGGTTAGTTATAAAATTACAGAATAAGCATCTCACAGACTCTTATGAAACTAGTTATACTAAGGTAAACCCTATATATATTATTTATGTACCGTTATTTTTTATTATGCCGTACGCTATTCATCTACACGCCTCAACCAAACTCCAACCCATATATTATATTAGTAGCCTTTTAAGCAATATTTTGCTGTTGACTGCATAGGACGTAAAGACCAAAGGTCACATCGTCTTAAAGGAAACCTATAATTAATAATAATAAAAAATACCCCCACCCTTTCACCTGTACAACGCAGCCCAATAACACCCTCAACGACGGAGGATACACCGCCTCGCTAGAGCTCCTTGAGCAGAGTCGTGAGCTGAGTCACTGGTTGTAGTTCACATAACTGATCTAGATACCTTTTTTAAGTTTTTATATAATCCGTCCGCTCGAAGGTTCCGCCTCCTTCGTGTTTCGTCTCTGCGTAGTTGCTCTATTTCAAGGAAAACCAATCTTTGTTCTGAATTTAATCCATACACAAACACAATTCTACGCCTTGACGTGTATTGGAAGAGGAGATATACCTGCTGCATAATTTTAACATTATCCCTATAATGTTATATCACACTAACCTCTTAATCCTCAAAGATGATGAAGTCAAGTGTAACAGCTTCTCTTTCCTTGCTTCGTCCTTGGTATGTTGGTTCAATCTAGAAATTAAAGCTTTTCTCACGCAATTTTTGCATTATATAACCATGTCGTATAAGCATGTGAGATTTTTTAAATATTTATACCGGATATGTGTCCGCAAACGTGTTATGGTAAGGATACAGGCCTTTCGTGTATTTCGCTTGCGTTGTAGGTACTGTTAAATTGAGTCTTTTCGTAACCGCACCCTAGAACGCCTTGGCATAGACGGGTGACGGAAGGTTGTCCGGAAGAAAGGAATGGATCGAATGGCTGGCCTTGTCGTGTACCTGTTATGATAATGTGCAAAAAAATACAGACAGGGCAAAATCGGAAGCTACTTTTCCCGTTCTTTTATGCTTTACCATTATTAATTTAGGTATATCCCACCTTGGAAGGGTGGCCGGGAAGAACATCCTTCAATGAGTATGGCCGCAAGGTGTAAAGCCGTCATTTTGGCGAGTGTGATTATAACCCCCTAGTATTTGTGTTATTTTCGATCACTTTGTGGAAACTGATTGAGAACCTATAGGTAAGCGTGCTATTCTCAATATAAGGCGATCTCCAGGCACTGCCACTTTGAAACCAGAATTTCCAAAATGACATAGCAAATGTGATTGCTATAGACTTGGTTTTACGATTGACTTCATGTCGATTTCCGTTTTGCTGACCTGGTATTGGAAGCTGCTCTTATCATCACAGGTGATAACAGTTTGTCGCAAAGATGCAGTAGAGATGTAGGGCGAATGATGACCCATTTCTTTTATATAAATGAAACTTTTATTGTGTTAGGCCCATCTTTACTTTGCCTGATTCTATATTTTAAACGTGATGTGATGCTGTTCATGTCATTTACGCTGTGCTGCTGTACTACGAAGTATGTCAGTTACGTATGCATCGTAATCATATCTTCGCTCTTTTTTATATATATGCGTGAATTTTCTTGATGTTTAGTGTATATCTTGTCATCGCTCAGATGATTGTTTCGTTGTCTACCAGTTCGATAATTTCGGCCTAGCATGACCTGGACTGGGTCAATTCTCTAATAGAATGTTACCTAGTCGTTACTAATGTTTCCCTAACTACTACTGGTGATAAATGCAGTAGGTCATATTGATCACCATTGGATGCGATTGAAGGCATGCCCACCTTTTCTATATTTAGGTGCGGAGATTCCGGTTCTTCAAAAAAGGATACATGGACAGTTCTTCATGTGTATCTTTGACTATGTCTTCGCCGCTTCCCAAGTTCAAAGTCGGCGTAGATCCTAATGATATGTTGCACATGTTGCAGCAGGAGTTGCAACATGTCCATCATATCAGTCTCCGGAGATCGACTTGGTTCACGATGTATGCTTTGTCCAACATATCTAAATAGGCCTTAGTAGTAATGTGTATTCTACCAAATGAAACAACCCCCAAATAACACCTTTTGCCCACTCGGGCTTGGCAGATTGTATTGTTTTAAATGTTGTTTTACAACAAAAAACAAAAAGTAGTGACAAAAACAAAAAAAAACACAGTTGTGTCTAAAGTGCGTTCGTTTAGAAAATAAACCGTATAAATGTATTCAAAGAATAAACTCTATTAGAAGTAAGCAATGGAAAATTTGCCCATTTTTTGTTAGTTTAACAAATGTATTGCAGAAATATTAGTGAAAAGAAATTTGAAAAACGGGCGGCTACAAAAGAACAAAATTAATTTACTGGTAAATGGATGGAAAAATTTGATGTGATAACCGATTAAAAACAGAAAAATAAATGATTGATTTAATTGAATAAATGACAATGCTTGTTTAGTCGATTGTACATTTGTTAGAATTTCATCCATCCCCCACTAGCTCTATGGTTGTATATTCCGATTCGCTCTAGCGTTGAGGTTTTGCCACTTGTTCCGCTTGAAAGTCTGATTCCTGGGCACTCCACGTCTCCGTCTCCCCAAATTGTGACAAGTTGTACATTCCTCCTGATCTGAGAGTCATGATGAGAGAGTCAAGATTGTGATTATTATAACAAGGTGTGATAAAGTATTCATACAAAAATAAAATTTTGATGCTTGTCTTTGTCTCACTGATTTGCGTAGACAGTGCACTGTTTTATAACAATTCCAAGGAAAATAAAATCAAGCAGGCAAGTGGCGTCACAATGGGAGAATACCAGTAGTAGAAGTAGCCACCACATTTCCCTAATACCCGTATGGATTATTTCCGTTAAGACGTAATCCATCGATCGCACCTAGGGTGCTCTGCTACTACTGAGTGAGCAGAGACCCGCGAATATAGAATAGTTCATGTGATTAGTATGATATAGTTAAAGCAGTACGCTTTGTGAAATGTATTACATGCATTACATGATGTAAGAATGTTTATATACAAGCTCCCAATAATGCTTGATTTACGCTGACCACCATAAACCTGATGTTTTGACAACTTATCATCAAATAGGGTGATAATCAGTATAACAAAAGCTGTTTATCAGCTGAACAAACTTGAAATTATATTCACAATTATTTTCATTGCCGGAAGACTTACGCAGGCTCACTTATTTGAGTGAGTATATATAGGAGAGAATTACATGTACATACAAGTACATACATCCATTACATATTGTTCATACTATAGTTCATACCTTCATCGACGGGAATGAACCATAAAAAATTTGTGAAACATTTGTGATGTAGAATTGCTTTTGTACAGATTATTTTCAACTCCTGTAGAATCTAATTTACTATTCAGCAAAAAAGGCTCAGGTATGTAATTTGTCATTTTTTTTGAAATTTATCAAAACAAAATAATAAACCGAACAGGGGCAGCTTAATTCCAAGAAGATCATTAAATTTTTTCGTACATACTCATACTATTTAACATAATGTTATTATCCCTCTCGACCCTGGAAGATAAACATTCTCCGTTCACTGATACATAATATCATTCGGAGGCCAACTAAAGTCATCGGAAGTTAATAGTGTAGTGTCCGGGAGCATCCTAAAATCGTTAAAAATTAGTTTGAAAAGGTACGGACTTGAATTAGGGAATAGGTAGTTGTTTGGTATATAGATAAATTATATCGGACCTAGTGAAATAGTAGAAATATTAACAACATTATATTTTGGTATGGTTTATTATACAGCCTATTTATCCAATCTAGCATATCTATCTTACCGAGTGCATTTATCCATACTTTAAGCATATTTTTTGACAAAATTTCGAAGAAAAAATCCCTGAAGAATTTTGTACTTAGATTTAGGTATAGAAGGTCTGAAAATCAAAAAATACAAGTAAATTATTGCCATTTTATAGGTACAGTGACAAATAATAAGGGGTGCTACCTCTAAATCGGCGATTTCCACCTCTCCATTTTTGATCAAAATGAGACTAAATTTACCCCAAAATGACTGTACTGCATGCAAATCCATGAAACTAGTCTATTTTAGTCGTAATGGCTGTATATTTTCATCATCTATAGTTATTTCAATTATTATAAGCATATAGCTTGTTTATCTGTATACATAGCCTGCTACTGCACATTGACTATTTCTACCTCTGCCTTTTTTGTCGAAATTGGGCCAAATATTTCCTAAAATGACTATCCTTTAGCTAAATATATGTATGGTATTTATGTATTATATCATGATATCACGATTTTTAAACTAAAGAACTAATTTTCAATGGAAAAAGTCGTGAAATGGATTATGTGACACATATCAGGATGCCGAAATAATTAAGTGCATTAACAATTTGTCTTATAAGTGTTGTCTTATAAAAATCAATTTATTTAAGAAAGAAACGATTAACATATTAGTGATAGTGTTTGTTTGTGTTAGAAACGTTTGTGTTTGTGTTGTTTGTGTTAGAAACGATAGTGTTTGCCAAATTTAAATCGATCAAATTCGTTCCTACATTTCTTGCAGATGTGTTTCGTTCGTTCTATCCTGTGATGGACGTCGAAATGCATCCTGAGTGTTACAAATAGTCAATTACAAATTTTAATATGTAATAAAATTAACTGCCTCATCTCATGATCCAACTGTGATCTCAAATCAGTATATGAAATGGATTGATACAGTTTGGCATCTGTTTCCGGTAGGAGTAGTCCAAGGGGGTACCAGGCAGTACTTCTGTTGTAGGTGTACCGGAACTTAACCACTGCAAACCCGTGGTATACCCTTTTGACGGTGATAGGTCGATTTGGCAAAAGACATTTTGGCAAAAGTTGTTTTGCCACGATTTTGACCCCTCGGGATAATTTGGCAAATCGCCTTTTTGCCATGTCGGAGAGTTTGGCAAAATGTGCAAACGCACAATCTGGTAAAAACCATAACCGTAGTATAGAGTGGATATAGGGACGCTGACCTTACATTCTCTTTTTACTTGCATGCTCTTACATTTTTTTGAGCGGAGCTGACAGTTTCTTCTTTGGAATGGCTGAGTCAAAATTAAAATTCGTGTCCCAAACATAAAATAACCCATAAGCTAGCCCGGATTGGATACTCTTATGGCTTAAAAAGTACAAGGAAAGGCAAAGGAAGAAGTACTGGGTTGATGTACACAAAGATATACCTTAGACTACGCAAAGTCACTAGTAAATATCGGGAAAAAAGATGTCCCTTCCAAAAATTAATAAAAATTGTAGCAATGAATTTGAAATAACTTTTGTTACGGTCCTTCATTACATAATGGATGTACTTGACTGCTTGCATAATGGATCTTTTTAACTTTAACTAGCTTAATAAATTAAAACTTGACTATGTAATAAATAAAACATCATAAAAAAGTGCGACAATGATGAATAAAAATTCAACCCGCACATTGTCAACACGTTTTGCCAAACTATCCTCATCGATTTGCCATTCTATCCACAGCCCTTTTGCCAAGTTATCCCCAAAGAAAAAAAACAGTTTTGCCAAAATGTCTTTTGCCAAATTGACCTACAATCCCTTTTGACGGCGGCATATCCTTTTCGGGTCTTCTCCCAAAGATATACGGCAAATACACTCGTTTATTTTCGGCAAAAGGCATCACGATCTGAAACAAAAAAAAGCGTAAATAAATGGTTATGTTTCAACATTTTAAACCTTACAGAGTGGAGGCCTTATTATATGAAGCGAAGGGTCCACAACTATGCACATAAAGTCCTTAACGCCCCTTCATTCCATAATTAGACTGGAAAAGGACTGATAGAGAAACTGGGCCGTGATACGGGCAAAAGTAAAGGGAAAGGACTAGGCTAATCACCTGCCGCTGATAATCACCAAAGAAAAACTCCCCCTTCATATGGATTGAAATGGAAACTCACGAGTTTAGAAAACATTTATAGTAAATTATTCCTAATCCCTCTTCAAAAA
The DNA here is from genome assembly GCA_020055645.1 of Tomocerus qinae. Taxonomy (NCBI): domain Eukaryota; kingdom Metazoa; phylum Arthropoda; class Collembola; order Entomobryomorpha; family Tomoceridae; genus Tomocerus; species Tomocerus qinae. The sequence goes on along the minus strand of CM034546.1, from coordinate 46,256,260 downwards.
GTACTGTAGAAAACGCCTTGACTAGACTCCTTGGTTTTATTCGAGTTGTAATTTGTAATTGTAATTCGTAATATTTTAATCACGACAAAGTACAGTAAGTGGGATCGAGATTTTATTATAGTGCAGGCTATTGACATGTTATTACAACCTACCTCATCATCAATATCATTTCATTGAGTTATAATTTGGATTCTTTAAAGGTAAAGCTAATTTTCTCTCTCTCTTTCTCTATTTGATCTGTTAAAATAGCAACAAGCACTTTTACATCTGTGATTGAATCGGTTGTGCAGGAATATGCAGCAATTACCAACTTGCTAGAATGCTAGAATAATACTCGACACAGAAACCAATCCGTTATATTTTGGATGCATACCCTTTTCCCTAGAAATTGTGACCACTTTGACAATTAACGCGAAATACATAGTTATTAGATTTTCTTTAACGAATTTAAGTATCCTGGCCAACAATAGTCATTAAACAGCCCGCGCCCTTGCGGCGCGGATCTTGAATTAATCATAATCGAAATCACTAACCTTACACTATATATTTTTATATATATATTTGACTTTTATAGGTAGTTCTTATAGTTCTATTATAGTTCTTTAACAGTGTATTTTTGAAAATGACAAAGGATTACGAAATATAAAAATAGTATAACAATCAATTGACATTATTGCAATACCTGAGGAATTACCAGTTGGCTACATTTTTAAACTGGACCAATAACTAGGAAAACTACGTTTGAAGAGCTGTCAGAAAAGAAAAAACATCATATAATAAAGTTTAAACGTGATGTTAAAAATGTTTTAACTGCAAAAAATTTATTAATAACGATTGAATAAAAAACTGAATATGTGTGTTATTACCGTCTTTTAAATTTCTTTCTACACCATGGAATAGAAATAGCACGACGAGTTGGGGTAATAAAATTTAAATAAGATCCATTTATGGCTGATAACATTAATCCACACGTCGCATCGCAACATCTGAAATTATTAAAACACTCTTTCAGGAGAGCACTGCAAAGCAACAATCGAAATCTCGGAAAAATTATCGGTATCAGCCTTTTCAATTCCAAACTGACATTGTATAACCAAATTTCTGGTTCCACAGATATGACGCAAAACATTAAAATTCTATACACAGACACCGATTTTATTATCTATTCTGTAATTGATAGGGATGAAAGTGACATGAGAAAGCTATAGTTACGCTAAAGTTATATAAATACAGATGTAAATCTCATTTACTAAATCAGATCACTCTTGAAATCAACATGGACATCAGCAGTAGCAAACGAAAACTTTGAACGGAGAAATCGATCCAACAAAGTCAAGTAAATGTTAGACCCTCAGCTCTATAAGGAAGTTGTGGAACTAGCTCGAACTCTAAAAAACCCGACCAATAACGAGCCAATACCTCCTCCTCTCAACAATCTCCCAAAGTTTATCAAGTGAGTTTAAGCCTTAATCACGTTTCAGAATCCAGTGAGTCTTCTGCGCTATCATCCATTGAATCTGATCAATCATCATCGATCCCGGTAGATGTTCCTTTAAATTTCGAAGTTGATCTGGGTACATACTGCGTCATCTTCTAAAGGTCTAAGATCTTCCTCCGACGTGGATACTATGTATAGGTTGATTATGCTCACCCCTAGGGTGCAAGAATCCCAACCCTTGAAGAACAAAACGCTCAGGAAAGAAAGTGATGATGAGATGAGCAGTGATTTTGCAATGCAGATTGATACAGATCCCCCTGTAAATGCACCTCATCTCGACGATTATTTCAACCTGTTGTCTCTTGGTCCATTTGGAACACGGACTCTAACTGTGACAAAACAAACAACCCATTATTTTTCAAAACTAACTTCATTCAAGTGGATAGCATTAGGTTTAAACATTGAATATTGACGTTTTGAAGAGAGTGACAGTTTTTACATTCACGTTTTGAAAGAACGAGGGACACAAAAACCTAACCGTTTAGCATTTTCAGCCTTTGAGGGGGTGGAAATTTCAAGATATATACACAGTATATATAAGTTCTTAAACAGATTGCCAGTATACAGATGAGGTTATTCCAATATTGAAAAAACCTTGAGGTAAAAAGAGTGAAAGTGAAATCTAAATTTTTTGGGATCCATTAGTTCCCTTTACCTCTTCAGACAACTAGATTTCTCTCAGAGTACATCGTCTTCCCATCGTCGTCTATCATTTTCACATTTTAAAGCGGGTTAATTCACGATGGCGTAGTGTTGGGTCGTCCTTTAGTCAGTTAATGACTTTTAGGAACTGGAAGGAAAAGATTTTATCGGTTTTTACTAGTTGCCAGATCCGAGCTTGATTCATTTAATTTACCTGTAAAAGATGTCCGTTTTATCGGAAGATTATCACCCATATTTCCCCTTTTCAAGTGTTGAAAACGAGTTAAATCCAATCCAGTATAATATACTTAGAGATTGAATACATTATCTCGACTTGAGAAACAATGCTTTACAAATTGCAATTCAAGTTGTTAACTCCGATGGTAACGTTGTGCCTAATAGGAAAGACATATCTGATGCTACGTCAATAAATCCTTATCGTGCGTACATTGAAACCATATTGAAAACTTCGAGGGATGAAAACAGAGAAGGGCTTAGACAGGCAGTATCAATGTATAAGCCAAATTCGACCTCTGCCAATTGACTGCATGTTGGACCCGATCGCCATAAGACTATCAACTGCCAGCAACATATGCCAGCTGTCGGTTGTGTTCACTTGGTCAGCTGATTGGTAGCATTAATAGGTCGGCGGTCTTTAGTCTTACAGCGATCGGATCTATAAGTACTACTACTTTAAGGACAACTTTCGTCTATTAACGATTCTATTTTCTCAAGGTATATTCCTCAGTATATGATAATTCGGTTCGAGGACTCATTAGCAGGATTCATCATCATTTTTCAGGACATTTAAAAAAAGTCCATTTAAACTTTCCTAACCATACCCTCCTGATATGGAAAAGGGATAGGATATAGAACCAGCGTCGTCGGCCAAGAGAGGTTGCCTTATTTACCAACTTTACTTGTTGCGACCTACCTTACCCATATCCTGGATACATGCCTGAACTCGGCCGATATTTAGGCAGGTAAATATATTGCAGGTAAATATATCTACAATGGTGATTATAATATAGAGATGGAATTGGGAAGTTAACGTAGTTTTTGAGTCGCAACCTATCCACTAGCAAGTTGGGGCCATCAGCTATCAATAGCAATTAACTTTCCTATTGCTGTGGATGTTCGGGGTACTTTTCCTAAATTGTCTCGACGTTTTATGACAACCATAGTAATGTGATACATCACCAAAAAGCTGACATATCAAGCTATTTGGTGGTGCTAATTTCACTTCTCTACGTTTAATAGTTGCCGAGTTGTCGGCACATGTCAATTTACTGTGTGACCGGATGATGTAGGTGATGTTGAGTGAGTGAGAGACAGTTTGCAAGTGCTGTTGGGTACAAAGCGTTCAAATTCGCGGTTCTCTGCTCACTCTGTATAGTAGCAAAGCCACCACAGGAGTGATCGATGGATTTTGACTCATCCCCGAAAATCAATATAGGCTGTCCACAGCCTCTACCACTAATGATAATTCTGGATTGACTATAGTTATTAAGTATATAACAATTTCTGTAAGTATCCTCCCTTTAACTATTTTATACTCCTACAATAAACTATTTAATTAATTTATAATATTTAATTTATGCAATTACTACAAAGTTGATCATGATGATGATGATAATCATGACTTACAAGGTATGAATGGATTGCCCATTCTTTAGTTTCTTAATAACCGGCCAACAATAAGGCCGGATATTAGGTCTCTCAAATGAGCTATAATGGTAGCTGTATTTTTTATGTGATGTAATTTTCACCTCATCAATCTGGTGAGCCATACAAATGTTTTTAGCGTTATCACATTTAATTCCAAGGTAAACGTTTCTTCAAATCTATATAGTGCAGTAAGTGATAGCATCTAATATTTTTATTTACCGAGAAATGTTGACTAGTTGACAAACATCTAAATCTTAAAACAAAGTACTTGTCATTTTTGCAATATCGGCGAAGCTAAAATAATTTAATGGTGACACATTTGCCTTCTTTCGATTTCTTCTTTTCTTCTTCTTTTGAAGATTCTTTTGATTTGGGTCTGTAGTCTAGCAAAGAAACTATTTAAATTACTGACACTTTCAGCCAAAATAGAATTTAGTGATGAATAATTTCTCTTATTTGGTCCAGCACAACTCTTTAAAGATTTAAAACTGCCTCCCACGTTGTTTTCTGCCTTTGATATTACACTAAAATGATTGACTAGGTATATTGTTTTAAATAGCCAGGGGTATCATATGCATCCTTCACAGACTCACAGACATTTGAACACACCAGTGAGAAGATATAGAGAATGGCAAAAAAAGAGTTTTTTTGAAGAGATAGAGAATCTAAGAATATAGAAACCAAAGGAGGGCACCGGCCCATCCAATATTATTACATTTAAACACAAATTAACTGCATAAACTTGTGGAATTAATCCATAATACATCATTTAGACCTACAAAAAAATAATTTAACTCACAAAAAGACGAAATTAAATAAAATTTATCAAATACAAATCAAATGATGGGTACCCGCCCGAACACATATATGCAAATTTCTCTCAAAATAAGCCGAGGCCACAACATTTGAACCATAGGCTAGGTACCTGCATATGTCCTAAGCAGGATCTATATGAGAAACATATACCTTGCTCGTCCAATAAGAGAATTAACCCTTACCTACGCTACATGATGGGTACCGGCCCGAACGCATATATGCAAATTTCTCTCAAAATAAGGCGAGGCCACAACATTTGAACCAAAGGCTAGGTGCCTACATATGTCCTAAGCATGATCCATATGAGAAACATATACCTTTCTCGTCCAATAAGAGAATTAACACTTACCTACGCTACATGATGGGTACCGGCCCGAACGCATATATGCAAATTTCTCTCAAAATAAGGCGAGGCCACAACATTTGAACCATAGGCTAGGTGCCTGCATATGTCCTGAGCATGATCCATATGAGAAACATATACCTTGCTCGTCCAATAAGAGAATTAACCCTTACCTACGCTACATGATGGGTACCCGCCAGAACACATATATGCAAATTTCTCTCAAAATAAGCCGAGGCCACAACATTTAAACCATAGGCTAGGTGCCTGCATATGTCTTAAGCATGATCCATATGAGAAACATATACCTTGCTCGTCCGATAAGAGAATTAACCCTTACCTACGCTACGTGATGGGTACCGGTCCGAAAGCTTATATGCAAATTTCTCTCAAAATAAGCCGAGGCCACAACATTTGAACCATAGGCTAGGTACCTGCATATGTCCTAAGCAGGATCTATATGAGAAACATATACCTTGCTCGTCCAATAAGAGAATTAACCCTTACCTACGCTACATGATGGGTACCGGCCCGAACGCATATATGCAAATTTCTCTCAAAATAAGGCGAGGCCACAACATTTGAACCAAAGGCTAGGTGCCTACATATGTCCTAAGCATGATCCATATGAGAAACATATACCTTTCTCGTCCAATAAGAGAATTAACACTTACCTACGCTACATGATGGGTACCGGCCCGAACGCATATATGCAAATTTCTCTCAAAATAAGGCGAGGCCACAACATTTGAACCATAGGCTAGGTGCCTGCATATGTCCTGAGCATGATCCATATGAGAAACATATACCTTGCTCGTCCAATAAGAGAATTAACCCTTACCTACGCTACATGATGGGTACCCGCCAGAACACATATATGCAAATTTCTCTCAAAATAAGCCGAGGCCACAACATTTAAACCATAGGCTAGGTGCCTGCATATGTCTTAAGCATGATCCATATGAGAAACATATACCTTGCTCGTCCGATAAGAGAATTAACCCTTACCTACGCTACGTGATGGGTACCGGTCCGAAAGCTTATATGCAAATTTCTCTCAAAATAAGCCGAGGCCACAACATTTGAACCTTAGGCTAGGTGCCTGCATATGTCCTGAGCATGATCCATATGAGAAACTTATACCTTGCTCGTCCGATAAGAGAATTATCCCTTATCCCTATATAGATTTCCCTTAATATTGTTAATATTGTTCCGTAACCAATATTAATGTAAAAAATGGTTTTTTTCTAATGGCATTTTGTTACCGGCGGCGAGGCATTGTGGCGTCTAGGATTTGTATGGACTAAAAATTTTGGATTTAAACCTCGCAGACGGCCGGTGGTAATCGCGGCTGGGGGCTTTGAACGCTTATAGATAATTACTACTTGTGGGTCTAAAGTATGTACAATGAGAAGTGTCAATTTAGTGGTAATTTCAATTAGATATGATATTTATAAAAACTACTATGAAATTAACAGGTGTTAAGTGAAACCTATCTTCTGTCACAATTACGCTTTGGGGCGCCGGTTAAGGTAATCAATGTTCAATTAAATTAAAAGTAATTATTTTTCATAGGGAGACATGCGGGGCAGGCTAACTGCTCTCAGGATTTACAACCCTTAAGGGTCGTGTTCTTGAATTAATTCGATATTCGAAAGTTGTAACAAAGTAACAAAATGTTTACACCCAAGCTAATTTCCTAATTTTGAATGGGATGTGTAGCTGTTTAACAATGGGAGCCAATAGCAACATCAATCGCAAAGAATTTTCATAAATGTTGGCTTCCACCACTTTTGGTGAAGTCAACTGAATCTGTTTTGTTATAGGATAAAACCGAGGGGATCGGTGCATGGCTATATCCATGACCACGGGCTTAACTGAATACGCCCAGACTTCAAACAGGCTGCACACAAAGGTTGAATTGGCCATGATATCACCTTGGTGCACATTTGTACGAATTCGCCGAAAAGGGAGACAAGTCGATTATGATATTTTTAATTACGTAACTAGGGTATGTTTTATCCATAGACTTGGTTTGACAGTATTCATACATTTAACAAGCATTTTCTAATTTAGAATCATTTAACCATGATTAACCCATTAGATATACAGGTGCTAACTGGTTAACACCACTAATTTAGAGGGTTAATTGAACAGTTAATAAGTGCTGTAATTTATATTTTTATTTTCAAAATTATTTAGAGATAAAAAGTAAAATGAACGCAAGTGAGCAATCTACGTCAACAGGCCGAACTTTGCGTAAGATATGTCATAATATTTTTACTATTGCGTAAATGTTACTTATTAATAGATGCTTATTCATGAATTACTCGCCAACCAAAGTCTTCTATGACGTCGCCACTCGGTTACTTTTTGGGGTAACATTTAGAAACTAATCCAACTTAATATTATATTTTGCAGCATTAACATAAATGCCAGAAGTTAACTCATCTACGAAATTATATCTAGATTTTACCGTAATATTTATAGGCTAGTGGAACGGGAAAAACTTCCGCTGTATGCGCCGCTGCCAATGAAAGCAATTGGAATTATATAGTAGTTGTTCCAGCAGATTTAGTCTTTATTGGGATTCATTTATGGGATTTAAGTGCTTTGTTGCGCTACCAGCTGTCAAGGAAAGAAAAGAATTGTTTAAAAAATATCTTGGAGTTCATAAGCATGATTTAAAAGAAAAGGACTTTGATGTCCTTGTTGAGGAATCTCGTAAATTTAGCGGTGACGACATAAAATGTTTAACAAAATGTATTTTTTTGGAAGAAGCTGAAAATTATGTCAACGCCTTGCAGAAGAAGAGGTATTCCATCAGAAAACATCCGCAATCAACCAAACACAATGGCTCTAAAAAAGGTAATTACTCAAAACATCTACGACCCTACTTAATTGAAATTACGTTTGACAACTTGATAATGATAAATCGCGGAAAAATATTCTGCTATTTGTCAGGAAATGGAAGGCATCGTTATCCGAAGAGCAGGATGATCAGCACTTTACAGACTTGCGCAGGCAGTACGATACAAGTGACTTTGGAAATTGTGACAATTCGAAAACAAGATGGACATCAGATTTAAATAAGCTACAATAAGGTCAGGTATGCAATTTCATTCTAGCAATCTATCATCTTTTATTATTATTATTGTGTTGTCCTTGACACTAAATTTTCAATGTTATTTAACTAAATAATATTGTCATTTTACTTATAAAAGCTTTAGCTGTGTAATTTTTTTAATTAAACTACAGAACAGACATGATTAAAGTGTTGACATTTATTGAACTTTTGTACACCGTTGTAGCTAATGATTTTAGTCGAAAAGACTGTCCAGTTTCCTAAAAAATGACCTACACAGTGTAGTGCTGATATTCCGTTTTATCTGCATAAGCATCTGTGAAATAAAATATGTTAATATATGTTTCGAAATGTTATAATGCCAAAATAATGAAATACAATTATATACGAAATACATGAAAATCGCCGATTCTTCCCTTTCTGCACAATTTGTAGACCAATTTCCATTCTGTTATTTTGCTCTTAAGAAGTAGGAGTCGAATGACGCAAAAGTTTGTAAACACTAGAGTGTAATATCCAAGGTTCAAGAGGCTTATTTTGAGAGAAATTTGCATATATGTGTTCGGGCCGGTACCCATCATGTAGCGTAGGTAAGGGTTAATTCTCTTATTGGACGAGAAAGGTATATGTTTCTCATATGTATCATGCTCATGACATATGCAGGCACCTAGCCTATGGTTCAAATGTTGTGGCCTCGCCTTATTTTGAGAGAAATTTGCATATATGCGTTCGGGCCGGTACCCATCATGTAGCGTAGGTAAGTGTTAATTCTCTTATTGGACGAGTAAGCTATGTGTTTCTCATATGGATCATGCTTAGGACATAAACAGGCACTTAGCCTAAGGTTCAAATGTTGTGGCCTCGGCTTATTTTGAGAGAAATTTGCATATATGTGTTCGGGCCGGTACCCATCATGTGATTTGTATTTGATAAATTTTATTTAATTTCGTCATTTTGTGAGTTAAATTAGTTTTTTGTAGGTCTAAATGATGCATTATGGATTAATTCCACAAGTTTATGCAGTTAATTTGTGTTATGTAATGGAGACAGAAAAGCTGAGCGGTGGTCGCATGACCATACGTGCAGTACTTTATGAAATATTTAAATCCTAATCTTGAACCTTAGGGGCATCCCCTCAATAGGGTCAAGTGACAATTTTTGTCACGGCCGTGATAAAGACATGAAACAATTTATAATCTTGGTTATTGCTAAATCGATTGGCGCTGGTCTAATAATTGTAGGTGTAGTAATTTTTGAAATACTTGAAGCCCAATATTGGGCGTCAAAATAACTGATAATTGAGGTTGACCACAGTGACTTGCCAAATTTTTTAGACATTGGAATTTAAATGCATGCCATTATAATGCTTTTAGTTTGTTTTTTATGTCAGTACTTTATGAAATCTTTCTGACATTTTTGGTTTCGATGCCTCATTTAGGTGTAAAAGTTTTGAATAATAACCAAAACTCTTCGAGCCTCTATCTATTTATCTATCCTATTTATGGCGAAAACTAAAACTTTCGGAAATTCGGATACAACAGACGCCCCAAGCAAAAGTGCTTCCCTTGACCCCCACGTTCCCTTTCGAATTTACACCCAGGCTCCGCAATTTTGGTTGTAATCTAAAAATGAAAAATGTCGATGTAAGTATGTAGATTATGTAAGTAGCTACTCATTATCTCTTTGGCGTCTTCACCAGATTTGCATGAAAACGTTCGACGAAGATCCGATTTTAACGCTAAAGAAGATATTGAAGGACTAGGGTGGATGTATGTATTATAAGGGGTTGTCAGCAGCCTATTGAGTAGAACTGACGACAAGGGCGCAGGCCGCCTGTACGGGCCTATTGCCAACTCCCCTGGCGACAACTTTGATTCCCGGCAGGCTCTGCCACACCATACCAGTGCTTGGATATGTCGTTTTAGCAGCAGCACCTGCCACCACAAAATAAAATAAGAACGAAATTGGGCACCCCGCCCCACCTACCTCATCTTGCGGTCCAGGGGGATTGGGATTCTAGGGTTCCTTGGAGCCCCCTATTCTCCGGTTCTGGCAGTTCTTGCTGCCACGTCGGCAGTATACCTGCTGCTTTGGGAAGTGGTTACTCATAATGATCCCCACTTACGCACGTAAATGGAGTACGTTGAGACAGGTTGGCTCTGCAGCTCCCCATCTCTTTCATGCAGTCCTCATTTCTGAGTACTGATTCCTGGACACGGTTGACTTGTGTCCTAGGATTTCAATGGGAGCCATCAAATAGCCCCACCCGAAACCAAGAGAGAGGCCAGGCGGCGGCTATACACGGCGGTATGGTAAGGCACCCCGAGGAAAGAGCCAATGTGAGACCCCCGGTACAGACTCCCCAATCCGCGGCAGTCCCCCCCGCATGACCACGCCCACAATCCCGAGTAGCACCACCCGACACCCCCATTAAAATCCACCCGCATCAATTAAAAACGAATAAAATTTTTACCGTGCATGAGGTTGGGTGTATGAATTATGGGCAGAGTGCAGTGGCGCAATGCATCATCGTCTCATGCCCAACATCACACACACAACACAGTCTCGAGTTCATGATGTTGATACATGAACAACTTGAGAAAAATTGGTTATGTTTCATTCCAGAAAGGCGGCCCTGCGACATCTTGTGGTCACTGTCAACAAGTAGCACATTACTCTGAGTGCCCCCGAGATGGGTCAGTGCCGAAGTTCCCAGCAATGACCATGAACCTAATAAAACGAAAAATTTTGTTTTCTTCACTGCACAATTAATGGTAAATTAAATACGATAAAGTAAAACCACAAGTTGGACCACTTACCTGAGGTACAGCCTTACAGTTTTACACTTTTGAAAATGCCTGGAAAATCCTAAAAATAGGAATTTCCAGGCATTTTCTTCAATCGACGGACACGGTAAAAACCCAGATGTGCCTGGTTCAAACGCCCACGCCAAACTAGGGTGGAACATTCAAATGAAAATTTTTAATCAATATTTTAGTTACATATAAAGTAATTTTGTAAATTTTTTGGGGGTAATATGAAACTCTTTACGTAACATTTGGCCTAGAAATGTTTATTGCCAACCAACAGAATCGGTAAGTTGCCAATTAATTTCCATAAAAGAACAATCTGGGTACTTTACTGCTAACCATTATTTTTAATATAAATGTGTTTTTACATACTGTTTGTGTACAATTAATAGTTAACATTTTGTCTAAAGACAATTGTGGTCAGAAAATTTGGTTTATTTTAAATAAAACAATAATCACTAATGCGGAGAATCTAGACTACATTTATCATCTTCCGCAATTTAAATCAAATTTTGATGCCTAAGCGTTTTGAAATTCAATAGCAATATTTACTGTAACCTAGAGTTAATAATTAATATTTAGTAAATTCTCATTTTCTGTGTATTGGTATTGGCATGAAAATTAACTGATATATACATACAAAACGACATACGGAATTAATTACACGCACTATTTTGCGTTGGGTTATGGGTATTGATATTTTGATGCAACTTGACAATAAAGCATTGATTTGATTTGATTTCGGTTTACTAGTAAAATTATAAACTCAATTCGTCCCAAATCGCCAATCTTAAGTTTATGTAAATCTTACATAGATAGACACCTTAACCTTGTAAGTTGTAATATGGTATTTATCATATTACGTTAACGAGGATTACGATAAGAAAAGTTTATGATTTCTTGCCAAAATTATTAAAAAATAGTCTAACATGTAATATAATTATGAAAATTATGTTTATCTTTATAAAGCGTTTTGACGGGCAATTCTTTTCCCCTAAGTTTAGAGAATGGCTTCAATCTCTAAGTGTACAGGACTTTGTACAGGCCAGATAGTTTAAATTGAATGTAAAATGTCCATTTACCCAAATAATTAGTTAGGTTGCAAATCCCTATTGTTAAGTAGTGAAAATGGAAGCACCTTTTTAAATCGAAAAACAAAACCTTGAAAGCATTTATGGAGTAAGATTTTGGATATATTATATTTTTTAACTACTTAGTTTCAGCTCTGAAGCAAAGACAAAGTCCGAAAGGATATTATTGCAATTGTCATTTATTATTTTGATATTAGATTAGTTATTTTTACATCGATTGGACAGCTAATTTAAAGTAAAATCATTTCATGAAGGATATCAATGAACATTAAACAATTTTCTAGTACAATTATCTAGATTGAAACAGTAGTCACCAACGTAAATCATTAAATTCTGCAACACAATCTCCTGTTAGGTCGTAAAACGCCACAATTGGCTGTACGAACAACCCGGTAGCCCAAGGGACACCAGCGTCGCCCACTAAACGGGATTGAACCACATTTACTCCAAAAACAACGACCCCCATCTTCGTCGTTGGCTTCCACTAATTCCACATCATCGACGTCAACATTGTCTTCGGCTTCCGCTGCAACAAATGCTACAGTGACCACCAAAAGAAGAATTCCAGCCACCTTCAAAGACATTTTTCGTTCGGGCTAATAGAATGAAATAAAACCGTAAAGTTATATTTGTAGATAAACAATAGGTATAGAAACCAATCAGAAAATTGAATTTTCTGGAACAACAGAGATATAGAGTAATACAAAATAAGTTGTAATTTTTACCTTTTGATTTTAGAATTGTTTGTTGAAAGTTGTGTTGTTGAACTGAATAGCTCCGGAGTGAATGTGAGTTTTGGAAACAGAACTAGTGTATTTATACCATTTTCCACATGCAATCTCATTATTATTTGTTTATCGCAACATGCTAATGATTTGTTGACATTTATTGTTGAATTACTTAGGGATCATAGTATTAATCAAAACGAATATTTGTATTTCTTTATAATTCCAATTGTTTTGATTCACGTATTAAATTATTTAAATCTCTATCATATCTATGATAAAGACAAATAGACACGTATGTAATTAATTAACTCTACTATTATTACTATTAACTCTTTATGCAATCAAAAGTATTGATTTTGTAAAATGGTTAGGTAATCTAATTTGTCATGCTTGTTTGTCTTTTGACTGTGACTGGCAGTTGTGACTTTAATGTGTAAATAAATTCATTCATTCATTTAATTTGTATTTTTATAATGCAACTATTTGATTTATGATTAATTTATATTGTAAGTGGATTTAACGGAATGAATTTCTGGACTAACTAATGAATACGGATTGAGGAAACAAAATGTGTAAATTGCTATTACTATCTAAACATGGTCGAAAAATAATGCAATATGACCTAATGCCTATTGAGTATGTCAATGATGTATGTGAAATTTAATATAACCGTCCATAGATAAAAGTTGTGCATTTACTCCATGATGCAATATTTGTTAGTATCATAACAATTTACATGGAATTTAAATGAGTTTAATATTGTTTATAATAACAATTATAATATTATTGTAACCACCTTTATTTGGTAATTGTATTTATTATCTCACCAATTTCACATGTTTATATTGGTAATATTCTATCGGCTACTTGGAAGAAAAATAAATTAATGAGAAATATAATGAATGAATGAATATCATACCTAACTGTTACTATGATGTTCCATCATACATTTGTTTTCAGCTTTAATTTAGAGATACTAATTTTACTTCGAAAGAGGCTATAATATGCATACATGTTTTACTAATTTTCAAGACTAAATATTTATTGTAATTTAATAGGATAGCTTGATCATTAGGAGATATTTCGAAAATCTGGCCCTGTTTTCTGTTCTATAAATAAATGGTGGCAATGTTTATGTTGTTATTTTACCGTAGTTTATGATAAACGTTCGTTTCTCTATATGCCAACGGTCTACTTAAACTACAACAAATTATGGCTACCAGTCGCGGGACGTATCAAAGATTTTCAAAAATTTTCATGACATCATTGGTTTTAATGTTTCCATGGAGCAGTTTGACTTTTAGAAATCTAAATTTGAAGAAGTAACGCTATATTTTTAAACATTTACATGGCGCCTTAAAACTAGAGTGGCTTGATTAAGGGCAAATGTGTGCAGTGACTTCAAGCGAATATCATTCCATTCCGGGAAGTTCGCTGAACATACAGTAATAGAATGTCTCCAACTGGCGAATATATCTATGTTTTATAATTTATAACATAAGCATAATACGAGAATTAATGTCCGTTTTGAAAAAAACATTTTTAAAGCATTAAAAATTTAATTAAAAAATTTTGGTTTTGGGTATAAACATTCATGAAAGACATTATTATTATAGTTATTTTATGTTTGCAATTAATAGAAGCGGTTTATAATTGCTCTCATTTTCTTTCTATTTTATGACTTTTTTGTTGTTTCACAAAAATCCTGAAATAACATTTATCTGATTTTGAATGGTGACTTTAAGTTAACGCTGCGATGTTAACAACACAATAGCCACCATCCACCAAAATAAAACTCAGTGATATGCTTGTATATCTGTAACAATTTTGTAAAAATGAAACAAAGATAAAGCTTATTGAAATTGAGATATATTTATTATTTATTATATATAATTTGAATGCATTATTTATTATTTTCAGAGAATATGCGTTAGTTTTAATTCGCTTAAATGGTAATTTTGAGTACAATCATTCAGAAATTATTAGGGACCTTGCAAAGTGCGTACAGATTCCAAAAAACTGTCCGGAAAACCACGTGAGAATACAATTTACTGAATTCTCCAAAAATGAGGTTGAAAACTGAGTCCTACTGCCTATCTGATTCAAGGTTAAAAGAAGGTAGATAATCATTAATCGTAGTCATAGAAACCATACTTTAGCCTCAGAAAACCAAATTCTGGTCTCATGCCTTCCGATTTATTGGGTAAGTAGTCATAGGAACCGTCGGAGCTCTCTCGCCTCAGTCAGTACAATCCAATGCACTCAACTAGGTCCCCATGAGTACAAAAACATTCTACTTTTGTATTCTGGATTCCGGCCGTCGGGTGAAAAGTTGAGTATTTTGAATGAGTACAATACAAAATACTGAGAATGCAAGGTCCCTATTACGACAAAGTATTTAATTAAATTCGACACTGAAACGAAAATCGTCAACAATCAAGGGTTTAGAATCTCCTGCAGCACAAAGCTTGCCTTTGTGACAGATTCACTCCACAGCGACGGAAGCCGGCAAATCTGTAGTTTACAGAGCACCATTTACCATTGAATGGTCTAGCACCACATGAACGAAAGAAACATCTACTGCGATCTTCGTCGTTGGCAAGCTCAGACTCTACATCCTCAACGTCAACATTGTCCTCGGCTTCCGCTGCAACAAATGCTACAGCAACCACCAAAAGAAAAATTCCAGCCACCTTCACAGACATCTTTCACTCGTGCTATGGAAATAAATAAAAACAATGCAATTACATCCAATCCAATGAATGCAATTTAGATAAATGTAGAATCGGATCTGCAATTGAATTTTGTGAATTACAGAGACACGGAGTAATATAGATCTGTACCTTTTGGTTTTAGAGTTTACTTCTAACAGTTGTATAGTTGAACTGAATAGCTCTAGACTGATTGTGAATTTTGTAAACAGAACTAACGTATTTATACCTTTTTCTACATGTAATCTCATTATTTGTATTTTACGAAATGAGAATGATTAAATATTTATTGTTGAATTAAACCAGAGATTAAAAGATTTATTAAAATGAGTATTTACATTTCTTGGTAATATTTATTGTTTCGATTCATTGGAACGTTCATTTATTTATTTAACATTGTATATCCTAAGCTTAATTAGTGATTTTCCAAATTCATAAATAGGCATAAATGGGCAGCTGGCAAACATTATAATATGATGACTAACCCGAATTCTGAATTCAAAAATAATGCTTTGGAATATGCCCATCACTCATTGAAAAAGTCAACCAACAGCCTCTGGATGGGCTTGTACTTTAATGCTAAAAATAATTTACCTAGATCAAGGCTGTATTGAGGGGGGGCATTGGGGGCAAATGCCCCCCCCCCGAAATCCAAGAAAAAGGGAAATTTTTTCTCTAAATACCAAAAAATTTCGCGCTTCGCGCGATTTTATGTGATTTTTAGGCTACTTTTGACTTATTTTAGACAAAATAAGCCAAAATTTTTCGCGCTTCGCGCGATTATGCCTAATATATATTGTCCTATGCTAACATTGCCCCCTCCGAAATCGACTTCTAAATACGGTACTGACCTAGATACATCAATGCGTTAGTCATGTAGTAATTCAGTGATTCACGACTTACATAATAGCATTTAAAACAAGAACTGGATTTGTAGTTCATTTGTGGTTGGAGTCAGTGAGTAAGGTCCTAATCTATATTCTAATAATATTTTAGAGCTAAGTTGGATTCGGAAATAGAAACTTGAAGACGCTCTTAATGTAGTACAAAATCCGGATAGCCTATTCCGAAGATACGGACGAAAGTCTCAAGTTGGCAAAACAAAATCGGAACTTGGCGAGTATTGATATGACAAGAATTTCTGTCTGCTAATTTATATCAATCTGTGAATATGTTATTGAGCATTTTTAATCTTTTATTTTAATGAAATTTTAGGCGTTGAATTTAAATTTTCACCATAGGAAAATTCTTATTTTTAATAGGTCTTATCTGAAGACAAAATAGACAATGCCCCAGCCAGAAAATAGTTTCGGGAGTGGCCCGACAAATTATAAGTGAAAATAAATTGGATTTTTGCGTGAAAACCTTTTGGTTTTTAAAGCAAAAGGGGATGGCACCAGTCTTATGGAGTTCATGGACCGACAGATCTGAATAGGATTAATATATGTTGTAGCCCTATTTTTTCTGACCAAAAGTCATTATTGTCAAAATTCAATATTGCCTACCGTTTTCGAGATATCTGTGGTCAAAAACTGCCTTTTTAACGTTAGGGGAGCAATCCGGCAGCCGAAACCCGCAGATTATTGTTATAATAACTATGGTTGGCAGGTAATAAATCTGCGGGTTTAGGCTGCCGGATTGCTCCCCTAACGTTAAAATGGCAGTTTTTGACCACAGATATCTCGAAAACGGTAGCCCATATTGAATTTTGACAATAATGACTTTTGGTCAGAAAAAATAGTGCTACAACATATATTAATCCTATTCAGATCTGTCGGTCCATGAACTCCATAAGACTGGTGCCATCCCCTTTCCTTTATTTTCTTCGACTTTTCCGGCCCCCCCCTGGCCCCCTGCCCTGCACCCCTTTGCTGACACTAATAATGGTAAATGTTGAAAAATGTCCATATCAGTAATTCGAAAGTATTCAATAGACAATATTCCTGTAGTGCCTGCAGTCTGTATCCACTAATATATAGATTATGGTTAATAACCGGCAGACTTGAAATGGAAACAGCAATAAATAAAGCTAAGGCAGATAATGACAAAAGGTTTGAGAATATAAGTTTAAATAACATGCAATTTTAAATACAGATACAAAATTAATTAAATTGTTTGTTCCCAACTATTAAAAATATTCATGTTAATGTGGTGTAACTGAAACTAATAAATTGACACGTTTATTTCTGTACGTTACATGATTTTACCTAAATGAAATTATTATTACGCGGAGAAAATCTGAAACCGTCATCAAATCAGTAAATCTCTAATTTAGTAGTTTACAATCTACTGTGTTATGTTTTCTTGAAGGCATGGTATTTCAACAAGCAAACATTTAATACAAAAAGCTGTACACTTGGGGCAATGTTTGACTTGATTTCCATTGAGTCCGTGATTTATAGTATACCTATCTATATGTAAAAGTCATCGATTATTCAGTCCGTGATGAAATGCCACACAACTACGACATCTTGATACATACTATAGCGCAACAAGTCTGATGCTTGCCTAATAATGGGAACAGGTAGTTTCTTAGTTCTACCGGATGAGTTATTAATTGAATTATTTGTATCGTTCACAACTCACCGCACCCTTCCTGTCTCGTTTAAAGTAAATAAAAAAATGTCTTTGTTTAGTTTCTTAAAAGATAAGTCTACAATTAAGAACACTTCAGATTTACAAGAAAAAGAATCAATTGGACTAAATGACCTGGTAAGTCTTACTGATACAATTTATTTTCGTAGAGCCAAATGTATGTCATTTTATTACCTACCTGACACAACTTAAAAATGCAAAAGAAATTAATTGAAGAAATTATTGATCTAAACAACTTGTATTTTGTAATTGTAGTGTACTAGCTTTATTTTTCTCGGCTACAAGTTATAATTTCAAATATTTGAATTATTGCATTTATTTAATTAGGTCCTGAGCAATATATTTCAATATGTACATGGCGAAGATTTGAAATCGTGTCGGCTTGTGTGCCGAAAATGGCGTGACATCTCCCAATCTCAATTCAATAGGGAAATGAATATTGTCTTCAAAGAAAAATCAGTCGTTCAAAAATGGCTCTTCAAAGGTCGTAATCGAAGTTTCAAAGGATTTTTCCACGACTTTGATAACTATGACAAGAGGATGTCTCTAGATTCCTTCAAATTGTCTATCCCGATGAAAAACGAAATGTGGTATTGGAAATGGCTTTTGCTATTCGGTCGTAAAATAAAACATTTAACAGTCGTAGTCCACCTAGTTCGGCCAAGGATTTTGTACGAATTTCGCAATATGATTCTCTATCACTTTCAAAATTTAGAGAGCCTATCGCTCGTATTTGTTGTGTCATCAAACCAGATTCCATTTTTCCGAAATTACAACATCAACGATTATCCAAGAATTCCAGGAGAAAAGGAAAGGGAACTGGCCCATTTGAAAAAGATAAAATACACGGTTGAGCATCCTTGTTTCCAATGGGAGAGAACTATAAAAGAAGCACTTTACGATATTATTTATGCGGCAAAAAATTTGGAAAAGCTGGAGATTAATTCATTCCTTTGCAATACGGCCACACTATTGAGAATTCCCGAAGAGTCACTTGCAAACCTGAGAGAATTAATATTGACCGATAAGAAATGGAAATATTTTCAAATTTGCGAAGCTATTGAAAAACTTGCAGAAGTTAGCAGAAATGGAAAGCTGAAATTGCACGTGTTTACTCTACAATGTGATTATATCCACTCTGATTACGTTGACATTAGAGGTGTTATGGATCCGAAATTTCTACTAACGTTCCTCAGCAGTCAAAAGGATTGTCTTAAAAGTCTGACCATTCACCATCAACCTTACCGTTGGGCCGTGGTTAATGTTGAAAATGAAGGTCTTTTGGCAGGAATTTTAGAAGGTAGATTTTCAAAATATTTATTTGCTTACTTTTCGTGACCACAATTAATTATTAATTCTCCTTATTGCAAACTTTGTGTGAGAATTCTGTGAAATGATTATTTTACCATCCTAAATTTCAGACCGTGAAGACTTACATTTTCCAAAAATGGAGAAACTGGAAAAGTTATCCCTTTGTAATTCGTTCAGGAGCGTTGCTTGGATATTGGCAAGAAGTCCTAACTGGACTCAATTTTTCCCTAATCTGAAGACATTGGAGTTTCATTATATAATTGAATCACTTAATGATTTAAGTCCCAAATTACTCATGAATCTTGAAGTCACATCTCCAAGTGTCACAAAGGTAGTTTTTGCTGTCGACAAATTTGTAGAATCTGTTTTCTCCTATCTTTATTGGGATTGTTCTGACGAGAGAACGGATATTTATCATTTGTTACGATTGACTAAGGAAAGGTTTCCAAACTTAAAACATTTGGAAGTCGTAGGTGAAGAGGCAAAAAAGTACTGGACGCACAGTCAGCATAATAGAGAAGATGTAGTCTCCCATTTTCAGGATACTATAATTCTCTCATCAATTCATAGCAGTGGTTACGAACAATATTTGGCAACCGAATACAAACACATAAGCGACGTAGTAGATGAAAATAAAAAATATTGGCAAGGTAAAGCAACTTTTTTGTAAGACGAAAATTTGTAGTCTATAGAACCACAACTTGTGACCATTTTAATACTAAAAGGAAGTATTTTCAATGTTAACAGAGGAAAATGGGTAAGCAACTACTTACAGATATTAATCTTTCAGATAGAGGTTTGTTTTAAAATTCATACTGTTATATAGTCACTTAAATATAAAGAAAATGAGATTCAGTAAAATATAGGATAAACTTATTGCTACATAATGTAGTTATGTCATATTAAAACTTCTTTTTTAAATCAGGTTTGATGATTCTCTCACTAAAAATCACAATATTTAAAATGATATTATATTACTTTAATTATATTGTAGACAGTATAATAACTTCATTAACAGTCATTCATTACATTATGTAACATGTTATTTCAAGTTAAGGTTTGCTTACTTTTAAGTTTTGAATCGATAACCACCTCCAATAATACTTACACCTTGTCATTGGTAATTTTAGGACAATAAAATAAGATATATTAAAATACAAGTTGTAAGAAATATATATGGTAAAACATAAAGTAATAAATATTAAATATCTCAATGGGGCAGAAAAATAAAATGTAGTAAATTGTAATTGTAAAACAAGAAAAATACGATTATAATAGACAATAACTCGTAGTTATAACTGTCAGCTAAGAAATGACTGACATTTGTCAAATAAAACAAATTATAAAATAATGGAACTACAGTTGTTGGGCAATAAATTGAAATATTATAATATGTCAACAGTATAGCATCAGTTTAAAATATGAATTGTGTGGATGAAAAGTAGTTTAAAGTTAACGTAATGATTTATGTTTTTGTGACTTTGGGTGTTTTTGTGATATTTTAATTAAAATTTGTCTAAAATAAATATTAAACCATGTTAACTTTGTTTTTTTACTTTTGTCATTTTTAAAGGCTGTAGCTAGGTACTGTTAGTATTCATAACATTAACATCTAAGTAGAATTTTAATATCTCTTAATTTATATTTTTGGTTACCCATTATTCCGTTTCAATTGATTAAAAGTACTCGTACACCAATTTCTTTCTTTCTTTATGTTTTTTTATAAAATTTATTTAAACATAGATTGCATGTGTATTACAAATTGTAGTTAAATATGACTACATACATCATAAACATGAATGTTTTAATTTAAATGCCGTAAACAAAATAAAATGTCATACAAAAAGAAACATTAAAAGTATCGACATTATTTTAAAGCAGATAATACGCATATATAGAAACTGTGCACTGCACACCATAAGAAGCAGTGAAATGGAGAAAGGTGAATTTCTCCAGAATGACGTCTACTTGAAGATATAGGTAGGCTATGCTTCTAACTCAACTCAACACTTCTAGGCACATAGAAGCCACTAGCAGAAAAGCCAACTCACTACTTCCTTCCTATATTTTGTATAGAGAAATGATGATCTCGACCCTTGTTGATTCTTGACTTTGACTTCTGTCAGAATTTCACTCTGTCAACTTACGGACGTATTTGCCTGACAGCTCTACACGTAAGTTATACAATACACCAAGCTTCCTTTTCTACTCCAAACTATATTCCTGCTTCCAGCACCTACAACAAGCCTATACGATATAATAATCATGTCGCTTATAGCATTATTACATGGATGGTTAGGTATTGACACTTATGATTTTATGATTAAAAGGTACATAATATAGTTAGAGCATTTGTCTTTTACTTAGAAATTCTTATGCAGACACGAAAAATCGAAGAAAAAGAGGACTTATATTTACAAAAAAGGCAAAATTTCGTAAAATACTATTCGTTAAGAGCTTTTTCTTCATCAAAATTTGCATTTACATAATAATTTATGCTCTAATAATGTAGTAAATTATAATAATGAATGTAATATAATTTTAGCCTACTATAATTATAGATATATACTGCTAAGCTGACAAAATATCTGAATGAATTTTACCTGAATCAATAAAACACATTCAATGCCAACAATAGTACATAAACAAACTCCTTATGCAGGGCATGATAAAGTTTGCCTTTAATGCCTACTATCCAATGTTAAATAAATAAATAAATAAACGGCCATAAAATGTTATAGTTATACTACCTTTGACAAGTAATATTCATTTTAGCCACGTCAGTTTTTAAATTAGATTAAAAATAAATGATAATAATGATTGATAATGGTACAATATCATGTAAGTTCAAATTTAATTGATTTTATCAACTAATATAATTTATACGTGCACATAATCAGCTAATAGGTTGCTCACAGGCAGTGACCAAGTTTGAGTGAGGTAGCTAAAAGAATTCCGAAACAATTGGGATAATTTCCGCTTTGTGTGTCTAAACAATTATATAATTATTATTAATCTCACAACCTAAACTTTTTATTTTAAGAAATACGATCACATAATGCGAAACAGAATTCTAAAACGAAGAAAACCGTACTAAAAGCAATTGAAATAACATAAAATAGCATAACTGGAGCAATTGTGTCGAAAGTCAAGTTTCTTGGAGTTTCATTTGGTTCCACTTTGTTAGATGAGGATTCTAAATTTTCATTTTCTGCAAAATTATTAATTACCGCTTCATTGGATTTAGTCAAATCCTTTTCAAAATTTAAGTCATCCTTTTGAATTTGTTTTGGATGTAGCTCTACAAAGTTTGTTTTTCTGGATTCATAGAAATCAGTCCATAAGTTGTAAATACCGGATTCGTACAATCGCATAACAACATCAGCTATAGCAGGTTGAAAAACATTTCTTTGTATTAGCCAAACAAATTCGATTTCTAGTCTATTGGCATTTGGTAATGGTCCAATAAAAAAGTTTGTTGCCGAATCTCTATTAAATTTCATTTTAGAGGTAAACTTATTCAGTTTTTTAATAGTATTCAAAACGACAAATTCGTCTTTAATAGTTATTACTTCATCTGTACACCCGTTACCACTCATAGATGTTAAATATTCACATTCTATCTTTAACGGTCTCTTTAATCTTGATTTTAAATAAAGATCCTCTTCAGTATACCGAAGTGGCTTCATTTTTGGTATTAAATTTTTAGTTAGTTGAGCATTTTGTTTAGAATTCCTGAAGCCTCTATCCAAAAGTATACCTAAAGCAGAGTAATACATTGGAGTTGCGTTTTCGTGCGTATCTCTTTGTTGTACTAGATCATTGTAAATAATTTGTAGATTTGACTGAACTACGTCATTTAAATTTTGAGGTAAACCACTTGGAGGGAAAGGTTTTGTTAGAAACGAAAAGAATTTTCCTTTGTAAGCACTACTAATTATCATTGCAAACAATATCCAAGTTCCAATAAGAAACCGACGTGATGAGGAAATTTTAAATGGAGACACAGTTGATTCTTTTCGTATTTGTTTTATTAACAAAAATTGACTCTGCTCTACGAGTGCAGCTATGATTAAAAACAGGACATTTCCTCCGATGCATAGAAATTTGAGAATTTTTGAAGTAATAAACAAATTATTATAATGTCGCTTGTTATTAAACGATGGTATTAAGACAATCAAAATAGAAATTGCAAAAATTGACAAGGAGCACAAAAGCCAACACAAAATGTCAAACGGTTTCCAAAGTAGTGACCAATTGTAACCTTGCTTCTTCGTTACAACTAAATAGGAATATATATCAATTTTAAATGCAACTGGAACTCTATTGTGCATTTCAGGCCCATAAACATAATCTTGTGTCTCCAATGTCGTATACTGAACAGTTGTAAAATATACAAGTCCAAAAAATCTAGTCATGTTCATTGACATTGATACAGCCGTCAAATTCAGCCGATGCTCCAAAGTTTCAATCAGACAAAATTGTTCTGAAAAGTTGTCTGTGTCCGTTTGAGACTGGGTTAAATAACACTGTCCATTTTGGAGCATGTCGAAAATCTGGCCGTATACATAAAAGGTTATTCGAAAATTATTTAAATGTTTATACAATGGTATCCACAATATGTCTAAATCCTTTAGTGTTAATTGATTCATATTCGTTGTTGGAATTGACAACTCTTTATCAGTATCACAGTGAACACAATACATATGTAGATGTGAAAAATGAACATCTACAGAATAGTTTAACATTTTTACAAAAAATATCTTTGTCAAAGTATCTGATTGTAAAAAATAGGATTTCCACTGATTTGCTGATTTATCTGCAGTCTGATACAACACAACAGCATAATCCGGATTTTCAAGTTTGTGTTTAAAAGACCACTGGGTCATTTTCCAGAAGCTTCTTTCCAAAGAAGCAAAACTTACAAAAATTACAAAATATTTTGCGTAACACTGAATAAATTTTCGCTGAGGGAATGCAATATCTTCACTTCGAAATATTTTTGAAGGAAATCTAGGAGTTAATTCACTTCCATATTGGATAATGATCCCAGATTCGAAATGTTCTTTGTAATTCTTACCCACAAACATTTTTATTACTTCTTTTTGTTCAGTTGCGTTGGTGGACTCAAAGTTTGTGGATTGATCTGGGAATATTATAATAACATGCAGCATGCATTTTGAAAACAATTTAAAAATGGCAGACATTTTAACTTGAAAAAAATTGTATAAAGTTTTTATTATAATCTGTATCAATACTTTTAGTGGTGAAATTGTAAATGCCTGCAGTTAAAGAATAGACATTTACTTTACTTCAACTTTTTGTCTGTTATTTCATGCTTGTTGCGTAGGTATAACGTACAACTTCACTCAACGTCCATTCATTGCTTTATCTTTCAAAAACCAATCATTTAAAGTGCCTCTTTACTTTTATTACAAATATTTCTTTATTTACAATCTATTACAATCGCCCAACGAGTGAATTTTTATTTATTTCTTTTAAGTCGCGCGTTGTACGTGGGTAAGCAATTCTTCAGTGTGTTAAATACTTCGCCTTCAATAAATGCCTTGTATAATATGGCATTGGCCACGAATACCATCCATGTGAATTGATATAAATTTGTAATACTATTTATTACATAAGTGACACTCTCGCAAAAATGATTTGCAAAAAGGATATACAATATAAAAATATAAGTAGCATCGTTAATTTATAATAATGGATATTATGTAATTAAATTTGTAATGATTTATAATAAATAATGTATATTGTGTATATGTTACGGAAAATAACGCAAATAATATACATTATGGAAAAAAGTTAATTGTATGCTCTTGTTTAGGTTTCTCCGAACATGAATAGATTGGCCCAGAATTCCAAGAAAAGGATATGAGCCATGCTATTCCCCCTACATTTTTTCATTTTTATTTTCTACTTCCCAACTTCCAAATCCCTGACAAAATTATAAATCATAATTCCATTTATTGACAAAATGTCGGTGTAAACCTTAGTTTATATAACATAATACGTCCTAGGGACCCGAAAAGAAATATATTGGCACTTGATGACATTGGATCGTTTTAATGCGCTGGAAGACTCAAATCCTTTCTAATAAAAACTAATTAAGCTTTGCCTTAGCTCTGGTACAATACAACATGTACTTTAATTTATTCTTTGTATTTGTCTGGTAATTTGATTACTCAAGTTTCAAACCCTTGCATTCCATAATGCCCTCCTGAATTGACCGCAGACAACCGCAGAGTAATCTTTTCAATTTTGAGTGCTTTCAATTATTTTTCAAATAAGGTAATAGGCAAGTGTTGTTAAATGGTGTGAACATAGAAGCACTTTTTCAAATTGAATGAAAACAAAACCTGCAAACCTATATTTATGAGGTAAAATTTTGGATATTAAATTTTCACGATTGGATTTCAGATTTTATGTAAATATAAAGCCAAAAAGGGTTCGATATTATTACAATTGTATTATAACATAAATACTATGCATTGTTCTTACATCGATCGAACAACTAATTTTAAGTATAAAATAACTTGTTGACGAGTATTAAATAATTTTCTAGCACAGTTATTTAGACGGAAACTATAAACAACCGATGCCAATAATTAATTTCTGCAACACAATCTTTTGTTAGGTTGCAAAAAGCCACTACAACTGACTGTACGGACAACTTTGTAGCCCGCAGGACACCAGCCTCGCCATTTGAATGGAAATAATTCACATGGGCTCCAGAAACAGCGACCGCGATCCTGATCATTAGCTTCTTCTAATTCCACATCCTCCACGTCAACATTGTCTTCGGCTTCCACTACAACAAATGCTACAGCTACCACCAAAAGAAGAACTCCATTGACTTTTAAAGACATCGTAAACTAGTGACTGTAATCTGAAATAGAGTAAAAAATTAAGGTTAAAAACTATAATCGCCAAAAAATTATGGACGTTTTTTGTACCTAAAATTTTTTTTTTCACAGTGGCTATTCAAACGTGTTTATTAAACGCTGTGCTCGACAAATTGTCACTTCCAGCTTTTGAATGGATGTGTTAGTTTTAAAGATTTTTCAACTATTTATATCATTCGTCATATTAATTAATTGTCATAATGACATATTTGATATTGACATAGATTCGTGCATTATTGGTTGTAAATCTGGTGATACTATTTCGTGTAGCCTGTGGGCTGTGAATAAATAAAACTAATTTCCTCAAATGTAAAAAAAATATTGATTTTGTGAAATGATTAATTATATCAGTTGGTTGTTTAATTTGTCATTGTTTGCTGTGGTGGTTGATATACTGAAAATAAATTCATTCATTCTGTTCATTTATTTGTAATCGACATTTTTAATTTAACCATAATTTGCATGTTTGACATTTGCTAACTTTATATATTTAATCTATTTGAATTAAATAATGAATTTCTGGATTTAACTAGTATAAACACCAATCGAGGAAAGAAAATCGGCGAATGTCTAAGTCTGTCTAAACGTGGTCGAAAAATGTTACATTCCAATATAACCTATTTCCAATATCTATAATGTATTTTTTGAAACAATACAATCCATAGATAAAAGTTAATGCATGATGCATTATGTTATTATTTATAACAATCAAAATCATAACAATAAACAAGGTATTATACACATGACGTACATGTCTGTGTAGTGATCTAAACAGTTGCTTTTCAGGCTGAGGTCAAGAGTTCAATTCTCTGGAGCGGCTCAGGTCAAAAAGGTAGTTAGTCTGAAGCTGGGAGAAGCTGTCATTGTCATTGCTATATATTCGTTATTGGAATAGCTTGGTCGCAATGTTGTATTATCTATCAATGCCCTCTCCATAGGTTGGCCTTGCCGGCCGTATGTAGCTTATTATGTAGTATTGACCGTTAAGTATTTTTTCCCTACAAGTGTATCGTGTATCTAACAAGACTTAACTGTACCTATAATGGATACAGAGTTCATAAGTTTAGCTCAACATATGATATAATTATATTTCTGCCAATGAATAAGGAAATAAATGATGTGGTGTAGTATTGATATAAATGTGCAAAATCGATAAATTGTGTGCCAACTCCAATTAACAGGTAAAATGATGTTTGTCTTCACACCTTTATGGTATAATTGTGGACTTAGCTAAACAGTTGTCTTTGTGTATGGCCACTCATTATCAATTACTGTGTACGCAGTAACTGGGGTTTTTATCTAACGTTACATAAAAATACAGATAAAGGCAAATGAACAACTGTTGTAAAAATTGAATGATATCGCAAATTTTGCGTTTGTTATTTTGTGATTCTGTCATAAGAGCCAAAATGCAGAAACGGCGAGAGTCAAAATATCGAAACGGTAATGAGCAAATCTCAAACGTCAATATCATTAATTCAATTTCTCTATAAGGAACTTATGATTATTTTTTATATGTGTGCCGTCCAATACAATGCATTACTGTGATGTAGTAAGAGCGCAGAAAAAGTAACACTATTCCGTACACTAATTTTACTACTTTTCTGGACTCTTACTACTACTAGATCATGGTATAGGCTTCTGTAGAAAGTTGTGTGAAACATGCTTTTAAAGCAGCTAAAAGTTTATTCGATAATAACAATTTAAAGGTTATTTTAAAGTAACTGATGGGAATGCGAGTTGAGCTAATCAATACCTACACATATTTTATGTTATTTATATCAGCTTATGAATTGTTGGCACCTTATATCCGCAAGTTATGCCATAATTATGAAGCACTATTAATGAGTCCTTTCGCATTTTTTCGGATCTGTAATAAAAATACTCTCAAGTGTATGTACTTTAATAGTACATTGTAATTGAAATCAATTTTACTGTTAACAATCTGTATTTTAGTATCAATACGGCCCGAAAAGGGGTAATTAAAGCTATTTGCTATTATGTTGCAACAAGGTGAGGAAAAAAGCGATTCGGCAAAAAGCTGCCCTCTCATACCTTGCTACAGCAGAAGCAGAACAATTCAAGATAGTAGTGCTATGCAATGCGGTGCTGCATAATAAACATTTAGACGACATTGCCATTGTGACATATTTACTCTACATAAACATAATCTTTTAAACATAAAGTGTGACATGCGCATGGAATTCTTTCATGAATGTATTAAGGTTGGTGTATTTGTCCGTAATATTTTGTAACTAATGTGTAAGGGTAATATTTTGTAATTAATGACCAAGGACTAGACTATCAGTACTGAGTCTAATCAACGGTCCATGAAATTGCGCATTAGCTAGAAATTTACTGATTGCATCATTTTCTAGCACACTTTGTGTGCTAGGATTCAACTAGTAGTACATGTACGCAAAGAATATTATGTATGTATAATAGACTATATCGTCCCTTAAGGAACCATTTAGCCTAATTCCATTTTTCGTTTTGTGAACAAAATAGCCTATCTCCATAGCCTAAACTCCAACTATGTATATGGCGCAGCATTTAGGCTATATGGCGCTTAGGTTATCCCATACAGAACACGAAAAATGGATTTAGGCAGGGTATTTTGTAAACAAAACGAAAAATGGATTTAGGGAATTTTGTAAACAAAACAAAAAATGGATTTAGGGTATTTTGTAAACAAAACAAAAAATGGATTTAGGGTATTCTGTAAACAAAACGAAAAATGGATTTAGGGTATTCTGTAAACAAAACGAAAAATGGATTTAGGGTATTTTGTACACTGAACAAAAAATGGATTTAGGCTAAATGGTTCCTTAAGGGACGATATGTAAATCTAATTCACAATTGAAACTTTATTATATTACAGTTTGTTCCGGATGTGAAATTACGACAGTTTTGTGTTCAAGATAATAACCACAATCAAAGTGCTGCACAGTAGTATTCAATGAATATGGACTGATACCACAATTCTTGTTCCCCTCTGATAAAACGTTACATAAAGTCACAGGATTATGATAATGATAATTGGCGACGGGGTAACCATGCAGATAAATTTATTAATTTTTAATTTAAAGTCGATAGATAACCAAGTAATAATCACACTGACGTAATTTGATTGACAAAGTATGAATTTCGGGTACAATTGCGCACTTATCCGGTTTGCACTGATAAAAACTTTGCAATCAATCTGATACATTATAATACCAATCAAATCTTCAGTGTGCTCTCTCTGGATGCAACAAATTTAAAGCAAACTCGATTTTGAAATAATTCTTCCAAATATCCCTCTTCTTAGATTGGTTCAGTAGTTTCAAAAGCTTTTGTGCAAACTTAAGGTAATTTTTTCAGCAGTTCAAATGGAGTGGAATGAGTCAAAACTGCTCCGAGAATTCGAGTTTGAAAAAGTTTTGGGTACCGGAGCGTTTGGTATGGTTGTTAAGGCCAAAAATAAATTTGACACCACTTCTTATGCAATAAAAATACAAAAATCAAATGAAACCACTTCCAATAGAGAGGTTCAAGTATTTTCTAAAATTTCTTCACATCAAAACGTTGTGGCTTATAAAGCTTCCTGGATTGATAAATTGACAGAGGAAGCCATTCTAAAAGCAGCACAAGATTCTTCACCTGATAAAAATCGCAGGCCCAAGTAAGTGTATAACTGTATAATGTAATGATGACCCAGTAAAGTATTTTGGTTTTCGGCTAAAATATGTCATTTATCTAAACCTAATTTTTTTGTACTACCCTACATTACAGTTTCAATGTTCCTCAATCGAATACCAAATTACTGTGTATTCAAATGGAACTTTGTGGTCAAGATTTGAGAAAATGGCTACAAATCTCAGCTATAAAAGAGGCACCATTGGATGACCGGCTGCATTGGAATTTTTTTGGCCAACTTTTAAAGGGCTTACGCCACATTCATCGCCACCACATAATCCATAGAGATTTGAAGCCGGAAAACATTTTTATCTGTTCCAATCAAACAATAAAAATTGGCGACTTGGGAATATCCAAAGCTCTACAGCATAATAATGTATTAGAAAATATGCACACAAAGTGTGGCACTTTATCTTACATGGCACCGGAGCAGTTTTCGGGGAATTACGAAAAATCTGTTGATATATTCTCTCTGGGTTTGATTTTGGCAGAGTTGTTCTGTCCTTTAAAGCAGGTCTGTAAATTTGCTATGATTTACATAATTTTCTATTTAGAACTAGACTTTTAAAATATTTAATTTGATTATAAAATTACTTTTATCCACGCCTCATCGAGATTTATTTTTTAGGTTCAAGAATCAATGCAGTTACTTTTGAATGCTAGAGGGGGGATACTTCCTGAAAGCATTTCAAAAAATTGGCCAGACATTTTCAGATTGATATTGCAAATGATCAAAACTGATCCGAAACAACGAATCACCATTGATGATGGCTTGGTGTCCTACAAGAAAGTAAAATTGATCTTGGCAAAAGATCGCCACATTGGGGTTGAATGCGACGGATGTAAAATAAATCCAATCCGTGGACTTCGATACAAATGCAAAGTTTGCAAAGATTTTGACTTTTGTGAAACGTGCAAAAGGAGCGTTAGTCATTCTCCCTTTCATACTTTTGATGTAATGACCGAGAAACAAAGTGTCGAAAAATTTTTGCTCCTTTACAAAGCGTTTAGGTGTTACAGATGCGGAAAGAGTCCGCTGGTAGGAAATGTCTTTAAGTGTAGTATCTGTGCACTAATGTATTATTGCAGGGAATGCTTTAAAAATTCAGCAGGTCACACAAAGAATCACATGTTTACCGAGGTAGATATTTCCACTGAGAAAAATACTGCGGATGATTCATGCATCAATGCTTTACAAGAGAGGTTGCTCTTAGCAATGGTTTTAAATGCTGTCAAAAAAGAAGCGAACAAGCAATAAACCCCAATATAATAATGGTTGTCGAAAATGTCTTTTATCGTTCTTCGATATTAATTGCAGAAAGAATGTATCAGTCAAATTTCATCATCTTATACGATTTGAAATAATTAGTTTGCCTTGGCCAGTAGTTATTACAGCTAACGATCATATAATTTAAAGTAAATCTGATATAACTTATCTCACGTGTATAGAACAAAGTGAATAAACAGTTCCACTATTAAATAAATAGTTGTAATTAAATTGTTTGTTATTTTATTCATGAAAAAAATATGGGTGTTAAGTATACAAAATGGGATGTTACAAAATTGCATTTAACCGGAGTAAACTGTTTTAACTAATATCGTACTATGGTTATTAGGTAGCACTTTTTAAAGTACCACTGCATGCAGAAAAAGTAGCTAAGTGTTAAGTAATGATGTGTATACATCTGAACACTTTACTGATAAAACAATTATATTATATATATATAACGCAACATAAAATTATCAAGTACGTCATACAATTAATCAAGAGATAACTATCTTGCTGAAAAACTCAGAGCCAACAACGGTATAGTATAACAGTTTTCCATTCCATTTAAACCTAGTCGTGCTGCTATTCGATGGTGCTTAATTGTAAAACCCATTATTGCAGAGAAAAATTTACAACGACAATTATAAAAAACTGCCCTGATCAATACATTTTTTAAATTACATAGCAATGAATGTGTTTCAAAGTTTCATTATGAATGTTTCAAATTATTGGACACAAATTATTATTATCATCAATTTATATTTACTTAATAACGGAAACCTAATTCATCAAAAACCTAAATCTTTACATGCAGCAGTACTTCTTCTTTTTGTTAGGAAATCCACATTTTACTTGAGCAACTTCCCGAAAGCCACCTTTACATTTTCCTCCATTAAATGGAGCACATGGGAGCCAGAAACAATGAGAGACATCATCGGAAACTTTGGCGACAGCAGCTTCTACCTCGGCCACATAATCGTCTTCTTCGGCATGTACGACAACAAATACTGCTGCGACGACGAATAAAATAACAATGGTGACGCCCTTCGATGTCATGTTTAGCGAAGTGTTGTAGCAAATGATCTGCGTGCTAAAAATTAATTAAAAATATGAAATTGATGCTTGCAAATGAAAAAATAAAATAAAAATATCAAAAGTGAAATAAAGAATACTATAAAAATAATACCTTTCGTCGATAGTTTTGTCGGGAATTTTAGTTTAATTATGTTGTAACACTTTGATACTCGATACTTAGAATCGTTTGAAACGTTGTTGCACAAATCACCTTATTTATATGCTTGAATAATTTTTGCGAATAATGCACATCTAATTAGGATATTTGCCATTTGATTATTAATTATTTTCCCCAGTTTACCTTATTACATTTACATATATTTACCATTAAAAACAATAATTAATTGTAAATTGTTGGTGTGTGATGAAGCATTTTTCTTGGAACCATAATTCACCATCAAATAAATAAATCCATATGATAATTGTTGATTAAACCATAATATTGTTTGACTTCCTTCCACAACAGTTATAATTATTTTATTTTTGACCCACCGCGACAATGGCTACACTGTTCTGCGCATCATATACCGTCATAATTATAGTTTATTTTTAGATTTTGGAGCCGATATCATTGCTTCACAAAATGGTATGCAGGAAATAAACGAAAATTACAATTAGTTATCGTTATCAATCATAGAGTCAACATACAAATTACGTAGGATTGAAAAAGTCATATATAACATTGCGTCAGCTTAATATTACAAGGTAACAAGCCATTTTATCATGACTGCTACAAAGTAACAAGCCATTTTATCATGGCTGAGACAAAGTAACAAACCATTTTATCATGACTGCTACAAAGTAACAAACCATTTTATCATGGCTGCGACAATGTAACAAACCTAACTCCTGATACAGTGGTTTGTTACATTGTCGCGGTCATGATAAAATGGTTTGTTACTTTGTCTCAGCCATGATAAAATGGTTTGTTACTTTGTCTCAGCCATGATAAAATGGCTTGTTACTTTGTAGCAGTCATGATAAAATGGCTTGTTACCTTGTAATATTAAGCTGACGATTGTATTAATATACATTTATTTTCAACTAATGAACCCAGCTAAGGAGCGAATCTAGCACTCAAGAAAAAATTCAGCCGGCCACCAATCACAGTAATAAAAACAATTCAGAAAAAATCATTGGCATTTCCCTTAGGTTACTAAATTTGTTAATACAAATAAATATACTTATATTTTCTACAGCGGTTAGAAAAATTAGCTGCAGTTTGAACTTGCTGATAAAAAGGAATTTACTAAACTACAACAATAACTGTAGATCGTAGCATCAAATACAGGGGACAATGAAAGACTCCATTTTTAAAAATCAGCTCCAAAAGTTACCAAAAAGCTCCCATTTAAAATCAGAAAATTAAGATTCCCCCTGGGATTTTGGAAAAACGTATAAATCCCATGAGTATAACTTACGGATGAATATTTTTAAAGGATAAATAGTGGCCCCCAGCACTGTTATTTAATTGTGCAATAAGGTGTGGAACCTACAAAGGAGTCAAGGGGGTCTAGGGGTAATAAAAAGTAAAACCAGTCTACTAAAAATACTAAATTTGTTTGTCAATTTAACAGAACCAATTTGGATTAGGAGTTTTGAAATGCTAATTAATACGCACATTACGATCATTACGAAATGTTCCCTTTCGCCAATCATTTCCATCCCTCTATAATATAAACGTCATCGAAATGTATGTTGTATGTTTGTGTGTACGGATGTTATGAAATTATGAATGTTATTTCTCGGCCACCGTAACGTTATTTCAAAATGTATTAACAACACAATTTGGTTTATTTGCTGAAGATGCTAAATTCCATCCAGATAGAACTTGATTTTATGCATACACGCTTGCGCGGTGGTAAAATTATGAAAGTCACTGTTGTGAGACGTGGTAGTTGATACTCTTTCTTTCAATTTAATACACCGTGCCGTGACCTTATTTTATACGCAGGAAAGTTTAAAAATTGGCTATTCATAATAAAACTGTATTTTTTTCAATTCGCAAATGGTTTTAAGCTAATATCAGGTTAAATTAAAAATGTTTTACGTCTTAAATAGAAAAACTAAGTCCATTCTTAAATAGAAAATATTCAGAGCGGGATGAAGTGGTAAACTATTTTTTATTTCAAATGTGTACGTTTTGAATCTGCCACTTATGTGTTATAGAGATTTATTATCATAAAATTATGACTTCTAATATGACGTCACAAATCGTGATGAAGATAGGATTAGGAAGAGTATAAGTAGCTCTTAAAAAGTTTAGGTGGGTGAATATTTATGAATGTAGAATATTTCTTTAATGTGATTCCATTTTCGTTGGTCATGGTCATATTCATAAATGTCATGGAAGTTGACATTTTCCTTGCCATCCTTGACACTATACAACGGTGGTATATGTAATTAGTTATTCCAAATCAAAAAAACAAAATTTTCTAAAACTTCAGCTTATTACGACCAAGGGCCAATATTTTTGTGTTGGAATTTTATTGTGACTATCGGTACTTATTCTGGTCACCCATTATGGTCACATTTTTGACTTGGGGTATAATGTTACGCCTACGTTACTCTGACTCATCATTATGCATACTGCCAAGCTTAGATGTAAGCATCCCATCCATTATACCCAACATCCCCATCCAGGTGTATGAATTGGCTGAAAGGGATGTGTTGGTGATGGCTGTAATGGTACTTTATTTGGAAACTGGCGATGGGCTGTATTAGATAGATTACTTTATTTGAATATTGGTGGTGGGCTGGATAAGATGTTGATCTTTTCTTGGGTGTTTGGTAGTGATGGGATGGATTGGATATTCCACCTTTTGCATTGGATGGGGTGTTTACCTACAACTTACGTCTATGCTGCCAAGTGTTAATCTGTTTTATCCGACCAAGCAAATAAACTGCTTCCCCTCACGCACCAGGTGGGTGACGGAAATAAGTTTCTGAAATACATTCTATCCATCTTGCAATATTGCCCTGAAATACACACTAGCTTAATTTATAACAGGGCCTGGGCCCTGTGACCGGCTAGTCACAAAATAATCATCTTATGTAAATTTCTATTTTTGCTTTGATGTTATAATAATATGTGCACCCATAGTACCATTGCTGAATTTCAAAATGATTATGCAGATTATCATTGTCTAATTTCGAAATAAGCTAATGTTAACCCATATTGGACTTCCTTGTTTTATGAAACATGTATTGTATACGCGCATATGCATTGCAACAAAATGCCGCATTGTCCATGGCATAGATAGATACATAGATACCTGCGACATAGGAATAAATAATTTTATTATATAGAGATTCCATATAGAACGGCTTGTCAATTTGGAGCCTTTGACTCTGGGAAACTGAGAATTACATTATTTGTACGAATTGAATTATAATGAATAAAAATAATTGGTTGATGATTCATCTTCCAGTTAAATTTTTAATATTCGATTGCCCATAGTTAAAAAGGAAATTTTTAATTATCCTCTGGTTGCAAAAATAAATCGGCAAAAACAAAGTAGTATAAATACGTTGGCTGCTACTTAAAAATTTCATATTCAACAAAAGTGACAGTAAGGGAAACTGTAAATTGTTCTAACTTATGAGCTTTAACGACAAGGTGTAAAACTATGGTTTACAATTTTCTAAATACCATATTAAGTTTGCTATTAAAATTATAACTGGAATTGTGTTAGCCTTTTCTAAACCAAATCAACTAAAAATGTTTTTGAAAGTCTCTGGAGTTTTTTTCGTGGTGGTTACTGCAGCTTTTGTTTTAGCGGCAGCCAAAGAAGACGTTGATGTTGAAGATGTTGACTTAGAGGTTGCCAACGATGATGGTCCACGTCGCTGTTTCTGGAGGCCATGCGGTGCTGTCATGTTAAGTGGAGGACGCTGGTGTCCTTTGGGCTACAGGGATGTCCGCACAGCCCGTTGCGGAAGAAATTTACGACTACAAAAAAGATTGTGCTGCGGATTTAGAAGACCTTAATTCTCAGAATTATTGCAACTGTTTCTTGAAAAATAATTTTTCACTTAATTTTTCTTAAATTCTTTCTATGCTCTGTTATAAAAATAAAAAAAATGCTTCCATTCAAGACTCGTACCTCTTTTTCATGAGCTTTCACATAAAAGGCCGAGTTAAAATTCATATTTATGAATATTCTGTTAAGACTTTCGAGGAAAGGGCGACTTCCGCTTCCGAGGAATATACAATGAATAAACCAGTATTATTATATTAGTGAATGAATAATGATAATAATATGGAGATCATCTCAAGTTAGCTCGTCGTCTTAAGCTTTATGAATTCCCGATTAGAGAGTGAAGTTAGAAAGGTAGAACAGCCTAATATAATAATATATTGTGCTCTTGATTGTATCTGGTATCGACTTGTTCTAACACGATCGAGGTACAATTAATTAAATCATGGAACTTCCTTATTCTGCATTAATAATAAGTATAGTCCATTTAATCAATATTTATCCTTGAGACAATTGCCTGTGGTTCAGTTATATATTAATATAATCCCCTTAAAATATAAATTATGGCTTTGGCTATCGATGGACCTGACAATTGGAGTTACGGTCCGATGAATAATAAAAAACATTTGGACATATTTAATGTCTAGTTCTTTACATTACATTAGCAGTATCTAAAGTTTCAGTTTTCTGTTTATGTGTTAGAGAGATTCACACCAAAATGATGTACTTAATATAAAAATTTTAATTAACAAACAAAAATGAAAAGTACGATTGAACTCAGATTACTCTAAACGCAGAACAGGTAAACTATTCATAGTACAATGAATTAAATAATGGTTGCTATTTAATGGGTCCCTGAAAAAATTTAAAAGTCCCTGAAAAATAATTGAAAAGGTCAATTGGTGACTATATGTCCTTTCGTTGAATTAATGGGTCCCTATGGCATTATTTAAAAAGTCCCTACAAATACTGAAATGGTACATAGACCAATTAGTGAGGTGTTGTCAACGTCATTTCTAGTATAAGACTACAAGAAAATGAAGATTGAGAACTTGGAGGTACAACAGACGTTGAATTAATTTCTAATTACCCTTGCTTTATGCTTTTAGACAATTAGAGGTGCACAATCTGATAAGTTGCAGTAAATGATACAGTTCACTATGCATAGCATAGCAGCACCTCTCATTTGTCTCCAACCATCTACACAATTAAGATATTGACGTGTCTTCAGTTATATTACTTCTCAAATAACATAATATTTAGCTCCGAGACGAAGGAAGCAGATCCAGCAATATTTCGAAATTATGCTGCCAAATGGTTAGATTAGACTTTGTTGAAAAAATACAAGACCTCATAAGAAGCAAATAGAGACCTCCTTACTGTATGGGCTCAAAGATCTGTGAATTTAACCAGCAGTGTGAAAGTGTGCTACTTTTAATGCAAACAAAGTAAAATGTCCGTGGAAGGAAAATTTGGTCTCTAAGTTAGGCAGAGGTTGCAAATCTTCGATTCGGTTTCGAACGATGATATCTTAAGTGGAAGACAAAAATGTGGAATTTTCAATATAACTACTATAGAATAAGTTTCGAAGAATTTTTTAAAATTACTGCTTGTGTGTAGGACCAGCGGTCTCAGATCCTTAGGGAATTTCCAAAAAAGTACGAATTTTTCCGATTCCCACTTACCCTCCATGATAATTTTTGCTGGTTACCCTGCAACATCCCCATTTGTTGCAAAAACAATCTGAGTCTTTTGAAACATCCACTATTCTCTTAAGATCTTACGCCAACTTCCAGAATGTGTATTTCTGTTCCAAATACGGTGCAACTAAGGGCTACGAAGGCCCTCATTCGTAAATGACTGAATGAGGGTCATTTTTTTGGATACTTATGGTTTAATTATTTACTTACTATATAAGTAACACAATTATTTGTCCATGTACCATTTCAGCATTTACAGGGACTTTTTAAATAATTCCATAATGACCCATTAATTAAACGAAGGGACAAAGTCAGCAATGGACGTTTCAATTATTTTTCAGGGACTTTTAAATTTTTTCAGGGACCCATCAAAATATATCCCTTAAATAATATCGTCTGCCTAATATTACAAGGTAACAAGCCATTTCATCATGACTGCTACAAAGTAACAAACCATTTTATCATGGCTGAGACAAAGTAACAAACCATTTTATCATGACCGCGACAATGTAACAAACCAATGTATCAGGAGTTAGGTTTGTTACATTGTCGCAGCCATGATAAAATGGTTTGTTACTTTGTCTCAGCCATGATAAAATGGTTTGTTACTTTGTAGCAGTCATGATGAAATGGCTTGTTACGTTGTAATATTAGGCAGACGATATGATGTATTGAAATGAGTTTTTCGGCAATTAAAATGGATCTTTTTTATTTAATCATTTAAAGGTATTGTATTATATTATTATGAACCCAAAGTAATATATTATTCGGTAGTATTTTATTACTCGGCGGAAAAAGGTTTTATCTGCAACAGTACCATCTTTTACTGTTAAATAGTACATTACAGGTGACCTGAGCCACTGCCCGATAGCCTCCTGTACATTTTCCTCCTCCAAATGGCGCACATGAGAGCCAGAAACAGTGCGAGCTCTCTTCTGCAGCTTTACCAACGGCCGCTTCTACCTCCATGTCATCCTCAGCATTGACCACGACAAACAGTGCTGCAACGACGACCAAAATAGCGATAATAATGACCTTCGATGTCATTTTTGTTTCGGTACTATAAGTTGAATGCTACAAATTTAAAAATTTTTGTAATTAAAATTGAGAAGTAATGAAAGAGCTTGGAAATGTAGTAATCTTTCAATAAAAAACCTTTTGAGAATGATTTCAGTAGTTGTGATGGTTGTAATGAACAGAATGAATTGATAACATTGATGAGAAAAATGGCATATTTATATACAAAATTTAATCAGTTATTTTTATCATTTAATATCTACTTTGTATCAGATTTCTTCATTTCAATTCGTTATGTATAATAAAGCAAAACACATTAGATTATCAAAGTATAATATGTAAATCGCGTAATAAAACAACTTTCTCGTAATAAAAATAAATGTAGCAACACAATAATGCAAAAATGTTAATTGAGTTGATTTTGCTAATGCTAAAATAAAATAAATATTCCATTTATACCGTCTAAATCTAATTACAAATTTACAAACGTCATATTTTCACCTATCTATATAATAATAATTACCAATTCTGGATTTAGAGGACTTTCTATCAAATAAATATATTTAGCCCTTTAGTTTTGATAATATAAGTACTATTTATGAGCATGACATTATGAAGTACATTGTGCAATCGACAAGGTTCTAATTGATCGAGGAAATAAACTATTTTAAATAGTGTTCTTTCATGGAGCAAACATGCAAATTATGAAGAATTGAAATGGTTTTACATAAAATTATATTTGCATATATTAGTTTCATATTAAAAGGACTCTAGTCAATTTAGAGCTGTCAGCCCTGGGTATTAGCTGTGTCAATTAAATTATAAATAACAAACAAATAATTGGTAATTCATTGT
This sequence comes from Tomocerus qinae, assembly GCA_020055645.1. Lineage (NCBI taxonomy): Eukaryota > Metazoa > Arthropoda > Collembola > Entomobryomorpha > Tomoceridae > Tomocerus > Tomocerus qinae. Next base: position 46,216,468 of record CM034546.1, on the reverse strand, counting down.
TAAATTAATCCAAATTATGTGAAAATGTAAACATTCAATTTACAATATTCGATAACTCATGGTTAAATAAGGAAATAATTCCCCTCTGATTACAAAAGTACGTCAACATTACGAATCAAAGTAGTATAAATACGCTGGCTGGTACTGCAAAAATTCATATTCAACAAAAGCGACAGTAAGGAAAACTGTAAATTGTCCGAACTGACCATAAACTACAAGGTATAAAATTACAGTTTACAATTTTCTAAATACGATATTAAGTTTGTTACAAAAATTATAACTTGAATTGTTTTCCATTTTCTAGACCCAAGCGAGTAAACATGTCTTTGAAAGTGTCTGGGATTTTATTTTTGGTGGTTGCTGCAGCTTTTGTTTTAGCGGCAGCCGAAGAAGAGGTTGATGTTGAGAATGTGGACTTAGAGCTTGCCGATGATTTTCGCCCGCGTCAATGTTTCTGGACTTCATGTACTAATGCTGTTATTTCAAGTGGAGGACGCTGGTGTCCTTTGGGTTACAGCCATGTTCGTACCGTCCGTTGCGGAAGAACTTTAAGTCTACAACAAAGACAGTGCTGCCCACTTAGAAGACCATAATTCGCGGAATTATTGCAACTGTTTCTGGAAGAATAATTAAATCTAAAATTAATTTAATAACTCAGGCACTGTTTAGGCATGGAATGATTTTAGTACTATAAAACTCTTTATGGTTGATTTTGTTAAATTTCTTCTAATTATACACAAATTTATTGCATTCAAATTTTCTTGTTGTTATTTGGTTCAAATTTCGTAAGAATATTAAATCAAGAATGTACGCATCTGCGAAATATACTAACTCCTTATTTTCCTTCGGAGCTAATATATGGCCATAACACACCGAATTGTCCCAAATTCTCAAAAGTTCTAAATAGGTTATACAATGTAATATTATAAATAAGTCAAAATTGTTTTCATAATTCTATTTATCAAAAAAGAATAAATTCATCATAAAAACAGTTTTTTGTTAATGTTTACCGATTTTCTCATCACACCAATAATATTAGTAAAGATTGATAGTATAGTTCGAAGTTTAAAGGCAATTGATCTAGATAAATTTGAAAAACTTTTTTAAAGTGGCATATAAAAACTTTGGGTCTTAGCAATAAAAGAACATTTCGTTTTCTTATGATGGCATTTCCGACTGAGGTGGTTCCATTAATACTGCATAGATGCACAGTGCTGCAGTTTCATGGATCGGCGGTAATTTGAGACTTTTTAACTCAAAACGTTGGATCAAATTTTGAACATTTTGAAGCTGCATGATAATGTAGTCAACACGAAGGATTAGATTCATCTTCTAAAAAATTTTTGCGAAAAGTATAATGGAAGATAAAAATGTATCACTGCGCGATTCCAATACTTCACATATAAAATGTTACATAACTTTAGTTCTCACCACTTTTCACCCTTACATACAGCTGCTACTACCTGCTACTTTGGAAGATATTGGTGGCCCCAACAACCGAGCTTATAGAAACGCAAAGTTTTTGGGGCGCCCGTGTTGTTAAGGCACCATGTGTTGTTAAGGCACCATGTGTTGTTAAGGCACCATGTGTTGTTAAGGCACCATGTGTTGTTAAGGCACCATGTGTTGTTAAGGCACCATGTGTTGTTAAGGCACCATGTGTTGTTAAGGCACCATATGTTGTTAAGGCACCATGTGTTGTTAAGGCACCATATGTTGTTAAGGCACCATGTGTTGTTAAGGTACATAAAAGTTACCATTTTTATTTTTAAAATTTTCTATTAAAATGGAATTTTAAGTTTGCTGGTACAATTATTGAAATATTATTTAAATACTTGAATTATTTAACCCTCTTCTAGACCAAAGGGAGTAAACATGTCTTTGAAAGTCTCTGGACTTCTTTTCTTGGTTGTTGCTGCAACTTTTGTTTTAGCGGCAGCCGAAGAAGATGTTGATGTTGAGGATGTTGACTTAGAGCTTTCTGACGATGATGTTCCGCCGCGTAAATGTATCTGGACTTCATGTCGTCCTCCTGGTCATGGTCCTGTCACTTCTGTGGACAAAATTTACTACAAGTACTGTGCTGCAGATATTAAGGACCATGACTTAGCTGTTTATAAAAAATTATTAAATCGGAAAAAGTTTAATAGCATATAATTAGATACGCCATAAAAATCTTTCTAGCTTAATTTTTGTATTTATGGACTGTTATAAAAAATAAATAAATTATTATATGCAAATTGTATTCCATTGGTTCCAATATTTTACGATAACGTAATTAAGTAAGAAATGCACGTTGCTATACCTTCTTCTGCACTATTTTACGCCCATAGGTTAGGTTGAGTTGTCCCAAATTCTCAAGATTATCGATACAGTAAAATTTAGACATTTCAAAATTTTTTCACGTCACATGTAGCAAAAATGAAAATATAGTTTGGCCACCAAAAATTTTAATTTAAATTACCTATTTCGTTTTGCCCCTGAGGGGTTATTATATGTTTAATAGCATATAATTACGCCATAAAAATCTTTCTAGCTTTATTTTTTTAATTTTTGTTATTTATTGACTGTTATAAAAAATAAATTAATTAATACAAGCAAATTGTATTATTGCATTGGTTCCAATATTTTACGATAACGCAATTAAGTAAGAAATGCACGTTGCTGTTGTTATGGAATAATCCACCTTCTTCTGCACTATGTTACGCCCATTGGTTGAATTATCTCAAATTCTGAATATTATCGATACAGGATTTAGACATTTCAAAATTTTTTCACAATACATGTATTGAAAATGAAAATACAGTTTGGCCACCAAAAATGTTAATTTAAATTACCTGCTTATTTGGTTTTGCCCTTGAGGACAATAGTGTAGCACAAGTAGTTACGGAATTGATTAAAGTCATAATTTGGGATGCCTACAAGACTGAATGGTACTAAAGCGGTAAATAAAAACTTCAGGCTGAGCATCAAATCAAAACTTCAATTTAATTTTTGGTGACATTATGCTTAAATGTCATCATTCTTTTCGCTGCATACGATCAAATTTGTACGTGCAAGCTAGTTTCCTTACTGACAGTTTATCTATATAAATATACATGAATTATTTTAAAATTAAAATAATGTAAAAAGCGGGGCTGAAAATACACTAAAATTTAAGGAAATTTTTAAATGTTCGGTATACTTTTCATCTATTTGCCCGGTAAGTGGCTAAAGCCAGAAGTAGTTTTATATACTTGGCATAACTGAACTCTGGTTTCAAATATATATAGTGTCCCCGTAAAAATGCCTCATCCTGACTATTGAAAATGCGATGCTGGCGATAGATAAGATACTTAGCGGCATTAGTTCTTAATGGGATGTTGGCTTTAATAACATTACAATGACAGTATCTGAAGGAGAATAAGTTTTTTAGTTAGGGAGATTCTCGTCGTAATATATTCTCAATCAGGCATTTTAACTAACAAAGCAATAATGACGACAATGACGATAGCTTTACTGAACTGAAATTACCTACTCTGAGTTAGTACAATTAAATTATTCTAAGTTAACAATTAACTAATATACTTGTTATATTTATGATGTATAATGGAATAAGTGTTTCAACGATTAAAACTGAAGGGTTTCATTTTTTATTTGCCGCCTTATTTGGTTGTCATTTGTGTACATTGACAGAACAATGTATAAATTTAGTTCATTTGTTTATCTATGTTATTTTAAACAGGATTTAATTAATACTAGGTTAGGTTGTAATTGTGATTAGCTGAAATATCAGTAAGTGGAAAATCAACATACGTAAATACAAACAAAACGATGGAATTGATCAACGTTCGTAACTAAAAATAACTTTGGAGTTATGTAATAGTAATGATAGATTTAAATATTAATTTCACTAAGTCACCAAATCTGAAAGTTTCGTTGTTTACCAAATTTAATAATAATGCTGCCTAGGGGAACATTCGAGGGAAATAATTGTAATTCTATAGAAATGTAGCATTAATTACAATTATGTGGCTAATCTCTTTTTGAATTTTGCAAATGTTTAATCATTAACATGTCATACAAATCATGAGATGGTGGAAAACGGTATAAATACGCTAGTTCTGTTTCCAAAATTCACATTCAGTCCAGAGCTATTCAGTTCAACTACAAATTTTGACAATAAATAACTGTAAACCAAAAGGTAAAAAATCACAAATTATTTTGCCTTTCTCTGTTAACAACTTGTGCTGATTAACTTGTCTGTAAATCCCATTGGTTCTTTTTATTTTCAGTACCACGAACGAAAGATGTCTTTGAAGGTGGCTGGAATTCTTCTATTGGTGGTTGCCGTTGCCATAGCATTTGTTGCAGCGGAAGCCGAAGACAATTTTGACGTTGAGGATGTAGAGTCGGAGCTTGCCAACGACGAGGCCCGCAGTCGCTGTTTCTGGCGTCGATGTGGTGCTAGACCAATTAGACAATTCAATGGAACCACAAGATGGTGTCCTGGCAACCACAAACTTGTAGTTTTACGCCGCTGTGGAGTAAATCGGTCTCAAAGGAAAGCAAGATGCTGCAGAAATTTTTAATCAACTTGATGCTGAAGAATTTCTGCTACGGACAATCTGAACACTAAATATGGTTTTGTTAAAAATTAGCAATGAATTGATTTGTAGTTAATACAGTGTACTGTAATAAAATATAAATAATACAATAAATAGTATTTTATGACAATGAAATTGCGTTGTTTGAATTAGCTTCCATTTTGTTTCCTATGTAAATATCATATATATCACAAATAATTTCTTCTTAAGTGTTTCCATGTCAAAGAGTAATTTATTACTACTGGAATCATCTATACCTTTACTAAGTAGGTATTGTCTCAAATTCCATAATAATGTCACATTCCATTGCAGATGTTACCATCCTTTTAAAAAAATTCGGTTGAAGTAATGTAGATGATGTACAAATGCTTAACAATGTTATTGTTTTATTTAATAAGGTTAGGTGTATATTATATCTTTGTGCCTTATAGGGAGACCAATACGCACGATTGTGTTTGAATCTTTCTTTAGAAGTCACTCATCATGTTAGAGCCTATTATTATTGTTACAATATTTTATGAGGATAAATATCTGTAATAGGAAGTTACTTGAGTTGTAGTAATGTATTGCTAATAATATAAGTATGTCAATGTTTTTTCGTGTGTAATTGTATTGCAGTGTTGGAATGCAATGACAAGATGCAAGAGTGAAGTATGGGGATATGAATGGAATCTAAGTTTTATTAGATGCTATTTCCTACCGATACGGAAAGGAATATTTTGTAAGCGACAAAACATTCTAGTTGTAGGTCAAGTCTTTGTTATTCTTTGGTATAAAAAGGCTGACACAAATGTTAATAAATCAGTGATCTAGAAAATGCAATTGAGCGTTCAATTCATTTCTAGCACTCATCAGCACGCTGAGCAGACGGGGACACGAAATATCGGGAATTTTGTATGACAATTATAAATTCAAAATTAACAAACTTATGACTTTGATTGCAAGAAATACCATTTTACCAATGGGTTCAGCGTTTACAATAATGAGGTTTCACAGTCATTGCTGAAGACGACCTTTCGAATGGTGATTAAAGTAAAAATATTTGTGTATAATATGTTGCAAAATATCAAGCTGTAAAACAGGAGTTTGTATGACCACTAACACAACCAGAAAATTTCATTTTCATGGTTTTTGCTCGGCCTGCAAGGTTATCCCCATTTTCTTATTCAAACCTAGTTCTATTGTTACAGACGGAGCAAGATGAACTCAGAATACTCGAAGTACAAAACAGGTAAATTGTTCATAGTCAATAGCAGTCATAATATTATGCTGTATTGGAATAATAAAGGTTTCAGCAATTAAAATGGAATTTTATTTTATTCTTGTCACTTAATTTTAAAATTATATTCTATAATATGACCACTGCAATATATATATCCAGTAATTAATGTTTTATTATTCGTCGGAAAAGAAGGTTTTATTTGCAGCAGAGCCAACGTTTTCTGTTAAATATTCCACTACATCTGACCTGGGCAACTGCACGGTAGCCGCCGGTACATTTTCCTCCACCAAGTGACTTGCAAGGGATCCAGAAACAGTGCGGGCTTTCTTCGACAGCTTTAGCAACAGCCGCTTCTACCTCCACGTCGCCTTCAGCATGTACTACAACAAACACTGCTGCAACCACGACCAAAGTAGCGATAATGACAACCTTCGATGTCATTTTTGTCTCGGTTTAATAAAATGAATTCTATACAGATTTAAAACCATTTTAAAACATAAAAAGTGAAATTTATTTAAGGGGTTTGTATTAATCAATGAAAAAATAATTTACCTTTTAAGTATGGTTTTAGTAGTTATGATGGTTAGAATGGACAGAATGAATTGATTACAATAATGACCGCATATTTATACAAACTTTTATCTATTAGTTTCATCATTTACTATCGATTTTTTATCATGTTGTTTCCTTATTTCAATTCATTCGAAAAGTGTAAATAAATCGTTAAACGAGCAATGAGACAATTTTGTCGTAATCCAAATAAATGTAGCAACAGAATTTTGCTAAATTGCTATCGAGTTGATTTTGCTAATGCTAATGCTAACCTTAAATAAATATGCCAATTAAACATTAGTCTAAATCTGAACATGAAATTATGGTAAATTTTCAGTAAAATAAAACGTTTAAATAAAAAATAACGATTATTTATGAATATTTATCGTTTGTTTACAGTTATGAGTACCTTGTAGTTATATTATGATGTAGAATGCTCCTGAAACATGGATAAGACAGATAAGATAACATAATATTATGAATGTATAGAATTTGTTTATTTTGGTGATAATGGTAAAACACATGTAATCAATTATTTGCATGATTTACATTTATTATCGTTATGCAATTTACCTAATTTCATTCGAATATTTGATTTAGAGTTAAGTAAAAATGGATTACTAAACCATTTGTAAATCATTTGGTCTAGAATGAAACATTTTTCTTGGAATCCTTATGAATCACCAATAAAACTTGTATAAATAAATGAAGCAATATGATAATTTCAAAACGTTGTTTTGTTGACAAAAAATACAATGATCCATACACACCTGCATTTAAAATCATGGAATGCAAAGCAAAACAAACAAAATGCATCTGATTTAGTTTACTTGTAACATTTTATGTCGCGTAAACAATAGTAGAATAAATCCGAAAATAATAATTTGAGAAATGTCATCTACATATTATTACTTTTAATAATTGAAAAAACATTTCTCCGATAATGGCGAAATAGATCCATAAAATTGTAGTACAGAATCCGGAAATGAACTCTACTATTTTTACTGCGTAAAGGAATCAGAAAAAAAGGTAAAAAGGACTGCTTTTTTAGAGAAAAGTAGTACTTTACCTGTTTTTAAAAAAGGAGTAACGTTTTTGTTTCCTGAGTGGAATCAATCCTAAGTAATCGAGAAAATAAATTACCACAAATAATTATTACATGCAAATTATTCAAAATTGAAAATACTACATTTAATTATATTAACAATGGCTAATTCTGTGTCTTGGAAATCAGACAATATTAAGTTGTTGTTCTTATTATCTGGATATTATTTTATGTGCGCATTAAGTTGAAATGAATAAAGAAATAGTCACTTTTTGACAAGATATCGGAAATGCTATACACCACACATTTTTGACAAAGATATGGTCAATTAAAAAAAACATATCGTCCCTTAAGGAACCAAATAGCCTATCTCCACTTTTCGTTTTGTGGACGAAATAGCCTATCTCCATTTTTCGTTTTGTGGACGAAATAGCCTATCTCCATTTTTCGTTTTGTGGACGAAATAGCCTAAACGCCATGGAGCCTAAATGCTGCGCCATGTATAGGTGCTATGTAGAGAGTGTCTAGGCTATGGAGATAGGCTATTTCGTCCACAAAACGAAAAATGGAGATAGGCTATTTCGTCCACAAAACGAAAAATGGAGATAGGCTATTTCGTCCACAAAACGAAAAGTGGAGATAGGCTATTTGGTTCCTTAAAGGACGATATACGGTTTTAGTACGTCCAATGAGTACAATCCTTAATTTTGAGAAAATCGTTTAAAAATTAGTGTTAAAAACGCGTTTTTAATTATTTTCCAATTTGTTAAGATTGTCCGAAGCAAAAATAATTAACACTAAGTAGATTTACATCTTTTGCAGCATAGATTTTGTCATAGGAATATTCCACAACGGCGTGAATCTACAACTCTATATTTGATGGTGCAAGGTCTGTCCATTATAATACCGCACGAATTCCAGAAACAGCGACCGCGATCCTCATCATTTGCAAGCTCCGACTCCACATCCTCTACATCTACATTGTCTTCGCATTCCGCTGTAAAAAATGCTACAGCAGCCACCAAAAGAAAAACTTCCAGCCACCTTCAAAGACATCTTTTGCTTGTGCTAGTCTACGTTATAAACAAATCCAGCCAATTATGAGTCACGAAACATAACTTCAAAAAGTTAATCAATATCGTAAAAATCAAACACATATTATATAGACTTGGATATTTTGTGAAATTTATCTTGAGATAATACGATTTATTAATCAATATTTTCATTTCTATATTTACATTTATTTCGTTTCACTTGCCTTTCGTCCATTTATTCAACAGGGAAGTAACATATTATTTTATATATTTTTATAAATCGATTGTAACAAAAATTTACATGAGCGACATTTCCTTATTATTCATATGCAGTAATAAATTTTGAACCTTTTGCTACTTTTGGTTATCACATTAAATAAGCAATAATGTTTAAAACAAATAAATGGTTAACGATTCACCGTTACAATATATCCCAACTGTGTGGAAATGTAAAGTTTCAATTTACAATATTTTACATTTTAAGTTTTAACCTTTTAACAATGCCTATAGTTAAATAAGGAAAATTTTATTCATCGTGTGGTTAGAAATGCAGTATTACGTACATAATAAAGTGGTATAAATACGTTTGTTACTTCATAAATCATTACATTAACGAAAAAAGCCAGTAAAGGAAACTGCAAATTGTCCCAACTGAGAATAAGCTACAAGGTACATAAAAGTTTACAATTTTTAGTTTTAAAATTTTCTAATAATATTGAATTTTAAGTTTGTTGTACAATTATTGAAATATTATTTAAATACTTGAATTATTTAACCCTCTTCTAGACCAAAGCGAGTAAACATGTCTTTGAAAGTCTCTGGATTTCTTTTCTTGGTTGTTGCTGCAGCTTTTATTTTAATAGCGGCAGCCGAAGAAGACGTTGATGTTGATGATGTGGACTTAGACGTCTCCGAGGATGATGGTCCGCGTCAATGTTTCTGGACTTCATGTCTTCCTGGTCCTGTCTTGTTTCCTGGGCATCGCTGGTGTCCTTTGGGCTACAATAATATTCGAACAACCAAATGTGGACCAAATTTACGACAAATACAGTGCTGCAGATTTTGAGCACCACAACTTTCGTGATATATGACAGCTGTTTATAAAATATAATTAAATCGGAAATGTTTAATAGCATATAATTACGCCATAAAAATCTTTCTAGCTTAATTTTTTTAATTTTTGTTATTTATGGACTGTTATAAAAAATAAATTAATTAATACCAGCAAAATTGTATTGCATTGGTTCCAATATTTTACGATAACGTAATTGAGTAAGAAATGCACGTTGCTATTGCTATGGAATAATCCACCTTCTTCTGCACTATGTTACGCCCATTGGTTGAGTTATCCCAAATTCTCAAGATTATCGATAGAGTATTTAGACATTTCAAATTTTTTTCACAATACATATAGCAAAAATGAAAATATAGTTTGGCCACCAAAAATTATAATTTAAATTACCTATTTCGTTTTGCCTCTGAGGGTAATAGTTTAGCACAAATAGTTACAGAATTGGTCAAAGTCATAATTTGTAATTTTTTCATGCCTACTAGACTGAATGGTACTAAAGCGGTAAATAAAAACTTCAGGCTGAGCATCAATTCAAAATTTTACTTTCATTTTTTGGTGATATTATGCCTAAACCGTTGAAATTAGTTCGCTGCATACGATCAAATTGGTACGTGCAAGCTTGTTTCCTTACTGACAGTTTATCTATATAAATATACATGAATTATTTTTAAATTAAAATAATGTAAAAAGCGGGGCTGAAGATACACTAAACTTTTCATTTATTTGCCTGGTAAGTGGCTAAAGTCAAATGTAGTTTTATATACGTAAAAATGCCTCATCCTGCCTATTGACAATGCGATGCTGGCGATAGATAAAATACTTAGCGGCATTAGTTCTTAATGGGATGTTGGCTTTAATAACATTACAATGACAGTATCTCAAGTACAATAAGATTTTTAGTTAGGTAGATTCTCGTCGAAAGATATTCTCAAGCAGGCATTTTAACTAACAAAGTAATAATGACGACAATGACGATAGCTTTACTGAACTCAAATTTCCTATACTGTGAATTAGTACAGGTAAATTATTCAAAGTAAACAAAACTATCATACTTATTATATTTATGATGTAATGGAATCAGTGTTTCAATTTAATATATTGGAAACTGAAGCGTTTTATTTTTTATTTGTTGACTTATTTGGTTGTCATTTGCGTACATTGACAGAACAATGTATAAATTTAGTTCATTTATTTATCTATGGTATTTTAAACAGGATTTAATTACTAGATTATGTTGTAATTGTGATTAGCTGAAATATCAGTAAGCAGAAAATCAACATACGTAAATACAAACAAAACGGCGGAAATGATCAACGTTCGTAACTAAAAATAACTTTTATGTATTAGTAATGATATAAATAAATATTAATTTCACTAAGTCACCAAATCTGAAAATTTCGTTGTTTACCAATATAATAATGCAGCCTAGGGGAACATTCGAGGGAAATAATTGTAATTCTAAAGAAATGTAGCATTATATGGCTAATCTCTTTTTGAATTTTGCAAATGTTTAATCATTAATATGTCATACAAATCATGTGATGGTGGAAAACAGTATAAATACGCTAGTTCTGTTTCCAAAATTTACATTCAGTCCAGAGCTATTCAGTTCAACTACAAATTTTGACAATAAATAACTGTAAACCAAAAGGTAAAAAATCACAAATTATTTTGCCTTTCTCTGTTAACAACTTGTGCTGACTAACTTGTCTGTAACTCCCATTGGTTCTTTTTATTTTCAGTACCACGAACGAAAGATGTCTTTGAAGGTGGCTGGAATTCTTCTATTGGTGGTTGCCGTTGCCATAGCATTTGTTGCAGCGGAAGCCGAAGACAATTTTGACGTTGAGGATGTAGAGTCGGAGCTTGCCAACGACGAGGCCCGCAGTCGCTGTTTCTGGCGTCGATGTGGTGCTGGACGAATTAGACAATTCAATGGAACCAGAAGATGGTGTCCTGGCAACCACAAACTTGTAGTTTTACGCCACTGTGGAGTAAATCGATCTCAAAGGAAAGCAAGATGCTGCAGAAATTTTTAATCAACTTGATGCTCAAGAATTTATGATGCCGACAATCTGAAACTGCAAAACAATTGAAAACTTAATATATATGCACTAAATATGATTTTATTAAAAATTAGCAATGAATTGATTTGTAATTAATACATTGTACTGTAATAAAATATAAATAATACAATAAATAGTATTTTATGACAATGAAATTGCGTTTTTTGAATTAGCTTCAATTTTGTTTCGTACCTAAATATCATATCGTCTGCCTAATATTACAACGTAACAAGCCATTTCATCATGACTGCTACAAAGTAACAAACCATTTTATCATGGCTGGGACAAAGTAACAAACCATTTTATCATGGCTGCGACAATGTATCAACCTAACTCCTGATACATTGGTTTGTTACATTGTCGCGCTCATGATAAAATGGTTTGTTACTTTGTCTCAGCCATGATAAAATGGTTTGTTACTTTGTAGCAGTCATGATGAAATGGTTTGTTACATTGTAATATTAGGCAGACGATATATCGCAAAACATTTCTTCTTGAGTGTTGGGACGAGTTTCCATGTCAAAGAGTAATTTACGACTATTATCATCTCAATACACTCACCTTTACTAAGTAGGTATTGTCTCACATTCCATAATAAAATTGCCGATGTTACCATCCTTATAACAAAAAGGCAGGCAGATGATGTACAAATACTTATCAATGTTATTGTTTTATTTAATAAGGTTAGGTGTATGTATCTTAGTATCTTTGTGTCGTGTGTTAGGGAGACCAATGTGCATGATTGTGTAAGAATCTTTCCTTAGAAGTCACTCATCATGCTAGGGTCTATTATTGTAAATTCAAAACTAACAAACTTATGGCTTAGGTTGCAAGAAATACCATTTTACCAATGGGTTCAGCGTTTACAATATTGAGGTTAGGTTTCACAGTCATTGAGACGATCTTTCGTATGGTGATTGATGCTAAATTTTTTTTGTACCTAATATGTTGCAAAAAAGCAAGCTGTAAAAAAGTAGTTTGTATGACTACTAACTAACACAAAACCAGAAATTTCCATTTTCAAGGTTTTTCCTCGGCCTGCAATATTATCCCCATCTTCTTTTTCAAACCTATAGTTCCTTCTAAAGACGGAGCAAGATGACATTTTCAGTACAACCTTATTGCCGGGTTTTCGAAAATTCTTGTAAGATAGGACAACATGCGAATGTATATTTTATTTTAATAAATATACTAAATAACTAAACTCAGTGATCGTAAACGCTTTTCTGAAGTTAACCGTGATTATATAAGACTATTGCTGCATTTATTTTGAGGCAAAAGGTGAAAAGGCTCCAGAAGGAACCGAAGTCCGAATTTCTGTCGGATACACCATCATTCTTGTCTTCTCTAATCTATGATTCTCCAGTTGTGTAGCTGTTTTATTTACCATCATCGGCTTTCTGACAGTTGTTTATTTTATTATTTATCATTTGTGTTCCACAACTTTATCTGTATGATTTCTTTTAGATAACGATATTAGGTACTGTTAAACAATATAATAGATCCAATTTGTATTAGCGTTTCCAGAAGGCTGTCGCCCAACACACAAAAATGTTATTAGGTAGATAGCAAATAATAAATACATGTTCAATCCGAATTAAATTGCCAAATTAATCATTAAACTTTGAAAGAAAATTAATATAAACGAAATTGTCAATAACCTATAGTCTTCTCCATTCATATCATCATTCTCTCTCCCAATTTCTTAGAACGTATTTACAACACTATGGACTCTTACTGTCTAGACAGTAAGAGTCCATAGTCGAAATGAAATATACCAATTTTGTAATACATATACTACCAACTCAATATTATATATACGGGTGCGGTGAACTGAATAAATTCCCAGCAAATGATAATAGCTCTCAATTTCTTTTCTTAGAATTTGTCATTGATAAAAGTAGAACTACTCTATGCTATAGGATTAAGAGAGAGATAGGCAAACCCATTTATTGATTGTTAACTGTGACTTACTAAATCAGTACAATTATATTTTCACTCATTTCTTTTCCTTGAGCCTAATCAGTTTTACAAAATGAGGCTTAACGAATCTCCTCTTGTGTTTTCGTTAGCAGTAATTTTTGAAATTTTTCGTATTGTGAACTGCATTCCAAATTTGTCTTTTTACCAAAATTGCGCTTTCAACTTGATAAGATTTCCGCTTTCTGTCTGGGAAACCAAATTCTTGTTGGCCAACCAAAACTTACAACCGTGGACAGTAGTTAACCATGACTATAACAAAAAAACCTTCGGACGAGATGAAGAACACCCTCGAGACTTGTCAAAAAATTTGTGCATCGTAAATATTTTGATGGAACCTGGTCAATTTTATGGCCTAAGGAAGTATTTTGGTCAAGAATTGAATCGTCTTGCTTCTGTCTTCATAATAGTCTACAGAAACAAAAAGGTGAGACGGATGAGAGAGAAATGGCAATATAGCGTTGGTTATGAACTCGTTTGTCCGCTGTTTGTACTAGTCATCCGCAGTTCAACTCATCACTCTGTCTATACAGGAACCCCGTACAAGTATGGAATGTTGTATTTGAACACAGAAATCTTTGACGAGAATTGGGAACGAGTTTGGAACTCTTTAAACGGAAATCTGCATGGAAGTATTATACCAAGCATAGCTATTGATTTTCCGAACGATTTTCCTACTGTCTTACCAGACAGAAAAATGTCAATATATTCTGCAATGAAAGAAGGCTTGAAGTTGAATAATTGGGACTACAGAGCTGTTGGAACTATGTCTGAACGACTGAATTTTACAGCTGTGTTTTTAAAGCACATTGGGTTTTTAGACCGGAGAGTACCAACCTGTGGAAGTATTATCATGTCGTCTGCTAAAACATTTGATAATTCCTATTTTTGGTCTGAAGTTGTATCTATCGAGCCCTTGGAAGAGATGGTTGCGGTCTACTGCCACGAAAAAAATGAAATTCTTGCTGTCCCGTTGTCCGTCTTAGTTCAGAATACATTTGATGAATATTGCTGGATCCTCATTCTTATTCTGTTTCCACTTTCATTACTAATTTTGACATTCGGAACAACGAACTCATCCTTTAGACAAAGATTTGATTGGATTTCAATATCCTTGGTTTCTATTCTCCTGGATCAGTCCGTCACCATAAACAAGAGAAAGAGTCTCTACTTGATATTAGTGACCATGGGATTTGTAATCACCATTCTGTATGGGACGTGGATAACAAGCGAAATTATTGCTCCGCCTGATATAAAGCTATTTGAAGATTTCAACGAACTTTTAGAAAATAATTATAGAGTATTGGTGCAAAAAGACGATCAATATGGTTTAAATGAAATAAATAGCGAATTTTTTCAAAAGTATAATATGTTAGGTAAAATTAACTCAAGTGTTATGCTTTATGATTGGGAAATAGAAGATTCAGCTAGAGCCTTTAGAAAAAATAATATTGGTTTTGATGAGGTATTATTTAAATTACTGACTAATTGTACTTTAAAAATATTTAAATTTGCATATAAAATTGATGCTAAATATTTTGTACCTATGTTACCAAAATGGCAATCTGTAAAAGCAATTTGTATGGCCACCAAAAAATCCATAACCATACAACCAAAAACTACAGAATTTAAATATTGTTATCGTTACAATTTTGAAGCTTACTTCCGGCAGATGCAAGAAGATGGATTGTTTCAAAATTGGAAAGATAATTATGAATATAATTATAAATTGTCATATATGCCCTCCTATTACAAAATGAAGTTTGAAGAAACTTTAAATCCTCCAATTACACTCAACATGAAAATTCAAACAATTTTTGCGCTGTGTGGCTATCTCATTCTTGGCTCTGCTTTTATATTGAGCTTAGAAGTCGTATGGAATAAATTATGTCATTTGCTTTCTTTGAAAATTAACATGAAAATATTAAAACATTCAATTAAATGTTGCTATTGTTTTCAGAAACCAGTAAAAACATTAAACTATATGCAACTTTTATGCCAAACATATTTAGCGAGAATTTTAGATAGGTATGCTTAAAATTTACTAAAATTAAAACTTTAAAAATAAAAAAGGAGCATAATCTGTGTAGCTGCAGACATTTCTTATTATTAAAGGTAATCAAGTGTGTATGTCATTAAGGCTTATTACGCAAAAACGTTCTTGAATAATTATTTCTTTATAACGCTAACATAAATAATTCTACAAAACCATTATATTATCATAGTTAATGATTTGTGAAATGTTATATAAACATTGCAATAAATTATGAAAGCTTTATCAAATTACCTATACCTGTGCTAAATATTTTGAGGACCCTAATTTTCCGGATATATGAAAGCTGTTTATGGAAAAATAATGAAAGAAAAAAAATTAAAACCAATATCGCATATTGTCCCTTAAGTATGGAGAAAGCTTATACATTTTTTGTTTGTTAGAGGAAATAGGCTATATCCATTTTTGGTTTGGTTCAGTAAATAGCCTTGAATATCCGTAACATCTGTGCCACAGTGGGGAAAAAGGAATGTGTATTTTGGTAGCTCATAATACTAAAGGAAAACAACTTTCAGGAAAAAAATTTTACCCCCTGTCAGGGGTGCCACAAAGACCAAAATCCGAATAATTTCTTGCTAGAGAACCAATCAACCGATTTGGGTGAAGCTTTAAAAAAATTATGTACCTTCTACTCTAGAGAACGTTTTAACAAAAATTTGCAAACTTCGAATTTTAAAATATAAATAAAATTTTGAAAAAATAAATTTTGCATCAAAATTGTTTTTTCGAAAATTCTACAGGAATCAAAAGAAAGAGCTTATAAAATAACCAAAGACTAAAATGCAATATTTTTCATTTTTGATGACTTGCAACTTACATCTTGGTGTACCCTGTGATGAAGTTTATTTGTTCGTTTGTTACATATTGCTAGGATTTTTCCGAATTGAGCGAGTTGTTTTAGCATTTATTAATTATTAGACTATGTCGTGATTAACTTAGTTATCAGTTAGCGGAAAATCAACATACGTAAATAAAAACATAACGACGGAATTGATCAATGTGCATGTCTAACTTTGCAGTTTTACTAATAGTAGGGAGGGATGTGAATATTATCCATTTCAGTAAATGATCTAATTTCAAAATGTCAATGTTGAACAATATAATAATAAAGTTACAATAGTAGGGGAAAATTCGAGTGAAGTAATTGTAACTTGATAGAAATGTAAACATTAATTATAATTATTCAGCTAATCTCTTAATGAATTTTGCAAATATTTGACCATGTCATATAAATATTGAGATTACATCTGAAAAACGGTATAAATACGCTAGTAGTTTTTCATAAACTCACATTCAGTCCGAAATTATTCAGTTCAACTAAAAATTGTTAGAAATAACTGTATAAAAACCAAAAGTAAAAAATCGCAATTTATTTTGTATTACTCTGTACCTCTGTAGTCCAAAAATTTTAATTTACTGAACCGATTCTATGTTTAAATTACTTGTCTGTAATTGCATTGTTTTTATTTATTTCCATAGCACGATCAAAAGATGTCTTTGAAGGTGGCTGGAATTCTTCTTTTGGTGGTTGCCGTAGCATTTGTTGCAGCGGAAGCCGAAGACAATGTTGACGTTGAGGATGTTGAGTCGGAACTTGCCAACGATGAGGATAGCAGTCGCTGTATCTTGCGTCCATGTGGTGCTGGACTATTTAAAGGAAACAGATGGTGCCCTGGCAACCTCAGACTTGTCCGCTTCAGTCGCTGTGGGGTAAATTGGTCACAAAGGAGAGCTTTGTGCTGCAGGAGATTCTAATCTATACTTGTTGCTGACGATTTCCGTGTCTGACAATCGAAATAGTGCCAAAATTAATTAAATCCTTTGTCGTTATAATTTCTGAATGAATGTACTCTAAATTACTATTTAAACGAATTAACGTTTACTCTGTCAATAATAAATAATGCATATATAAATTATATGTTTCATTAAGTTTTGTTTTTGTTTCATGTACATAAAAAGGTTGCATATACTGAGTTGTAGTTTCGAGGGTGGTGGGTATTTTCTCACATTCCATAATAAAATTGCCATTGTTACCATCATTAACAACATGTCCACAGTTAAAATCAAATAAATATAATTCCGAGACTTTTGCGAAAAAAATGCCATAAAGTATAAGTAATAAAAATAAGTGCAAGTATGAACCCCCTTTATTAAATTTATTTTTGCAAATTTGAAATAGCAATGTTTCTCATGTATTTCCATACTCATAAGTTGCTGGCTTTGTCCCTGTGGAGTTAATCTGTCACAAAGGCAAGCTTTGTGCTGCAGGATATTCTAATCTACGTGCTACTTGTTGCTGATGATTTCCGTTTCCGACAGTTAAAATAAACTGAAACATAATTGTATACTTCTTAGTCATAATTTCTGAATGACTGTATTCAAAATTTACTATTTAAACGATGTAAAACGTACTTTTGTTCTCTGAAAGTAATAAATGAATACTGTACTAAAAATTATATGTTTTGATATGCTTTATCTTTGTTTCATGCACATAAAATTGTTGCAAATGCCCCATTCCTTGCACATTATTGAGTTGTAGTAAATTTGGGATTGTGATGGAAATTGCATCACATTTCATAATAAAATTGCTGTTGTCACCATCGTTATCAAAAAGTCCCCATTTAAAATCAGATAAATAATATTCCGGGATTTTTGGAAAACAACAAAAATGCCATAAAATAGAAAATGAGGGCGAGCATGAGACCCCTTTATTAACTAGGGACTTGTCCTGGGTTAATGATTTTGTGGCTGTAAAAGAAGTAACTTTGGCAGTAAAATAAAGTCTTTGGGGCAAGGGTACTATAGGCAGTACGTCTAAGTTTTCGGGGCAGTAAAATAAAGTACAAAAGGCAGTAATACGAGTACTAGTGGCTGTAACAAAAATGATTTTTATTTAGTCAAAATTAAATCACAATTAGTTCAAAATTAAATCAAAATTAGTTCAAAATTAAATCAAAATTAGTTCAAAATTAAATCAAAATTAGTTCAAAATTAAATCAAAATTTTCAAAATTAAATCAAAATTAGTTCAAAATTAAATCAAAATTAGTTCAAAATTAAATCAAAATTAAGTCATCTGGCAAATCAGTGTCATATTTCAGAATTTATGGTCTTACTAGGGCTTTAGATACACCTCGAGGTCTTCCCGCTTTGCTTTTTATAGCGATTGGTACCTGTTTAGCGCTGGGGAGAATTGTTGGCAATTTATTCATGCTGGCTATACCTATGATATATATGCTTACACATGTAGTTTTTTTGGTAAATTGGGCAAGTACATGATGAGGTTTTATAGTTTTCTTGGGAGTAGATGACGTGGCACATTGTGGTCTCTGAGGTCAAAAAATCGCTTACATGGACACTTTTTATTGTCTTTGGAAAAATAATATATCACTTAGCTATCTTGATTGTGGTTTTTGTATTGAATATACCAGTCACTTTTAATGTCATCAGAGGCTTCTTCTTGAGTATTATATTTTTTACAAGTTTCCAGTTGATTTTAGTATTTTTCGTGGTATTATTGGTACTATTTTCAATTTCTGAATCTGTTTCAGAATTGGAAGAATAAAGTTGGGAAGCCATTTTTTACTAAAACCGAGTCTTCTAAATAAAAGAATCGAGTCCACGTCTGTGTCTATTCTGACCTTCTGACCACAACTTCAACGAAACAATTACCTTAAATTTCTTATCTGATGTAAAGTAGATAGCAAGTTATCGCTGCATCGCACTACATCATGTTGAATTGTATTCATTTGTATGCTCAAGGAGTATGCAAAGCCTTAGGTCTTCTAATCAATGCTTTTCAATGAGACATACAATAATTTTTGTGCTACAGCCACTTATACCCGTTTTACTGCCTTTCGTACTTTATATTACTGCCGTCAGTACTCAGTTTTAATGCCTATAGTACCCTTGCCCCAAAGACTTTATTTTACTGCCAAAGTTACTTCTTTTACAGCCCCAATCCCTACCCACTTGTCCTCCCGTTGAATTTGTATTTTCAATCATGAAGGAACAATGTCTACCATATATGTCCATACTCAAAATCAAAATGTTTTAACTGAATTCTAATGCTTTAAAAATGTTTTTAACTGGACTTTTATGCTCGTCTCTCATTAATATTTATATATAGATTCTTAAGTTGAATGTATCCTATTACTGCACGTTAAGCGGACTACCTGGAATCATATTCACTTGAAGCCTTTATATATGTAGGTATATACCCTCAATTAAGACTGCATTTAATCAAGGCACTCTATTATAAGGTCCCCAAGTAAAAAATTTAAAATATAGCATCTCGAAATGTAGATTTCTCAAAGTCGATCTCCTGTAAATAAATATTTAGTCTTGAAAATTTTATAGTCATGTATCATAATGTTCGAAATAGTAGCCGGGCTCAAACAGTGACTGGGTTCAATTATTGGCCAGCACGGGTAGCGACAAATTTTGAATATATAGTGCAGCAGTGGGCGGGTCTCAGATAGTGGGCAGGCTCAATTAGTGACGGGGGATGAATGAAACAGTCAAACAGTAGCTGTGCCCCAATTACGGTATGTAATGTAGTTAATGTACTGTATAAACGGAAATTATAAATACTCTGACGTCATAATAACTCCGCCTGATGTTATAATATACTATTGTGTAGTGAAGTATAGTAACGCAAGCAACTGGTAACAGTAACACTCAAAAATTTGCGCGAAATTCATAATCAGTCCCGATATTAAACGAGCGGATAGTACATAGCCGCTGCTCATTTCAGTGCTTTCCGGTTGTATTAAATGAAAAAATACATCGTTGATACACACTAAATTGGCATTAGCTCATTTCTGCATAAGTTTTTAACCATATTTAGAGAGTATTAACGATTTATAAATTTTCTTTCCTCAATGGGTGTTTACCAGTTGATCCAGAAATTCATTCATTCAGGTAAAAAAAAGAAACATACAATGTAAAATTATCGTATATCAAACATTTAAACGGGAGCACCCCTAATTAGCATACACTTTTTGGCATAAAATATTTTTTCAAAAACCCTTTTTGGCATGCTTTATTGGCATAAATTTATTGAACAAACAAATAATTGGTCATAATACTCAGTCAAAAAATGTGTAATGTATAGCCTGCAGTGTCAATGAAAATACCGAATCAAGAGAAATTATACAAATCAAAGTTTATCCGCCAAAGTATAAATCTAGTTTTAGCAAAGTAGCTCATATTAGAACGATTTTTAACAATTTTCAGCAGCATTTTGTCATATAGTTGCAATAAGTTATATCAATGAGCAAACATATCTTTGATATTATACGTTGGGGAGGTCGAAAATACAATCAGGATTCCAAAAATGCGCCACACAAGAAAATCGGCTAAAAACTTTAGGCAAAATTCCAAGAGTTGTAAAGTAAGATTCCTAAAAATGTCAAAATACAAATCTTTACTATTAGATAAACGTACAGTGGTACATGTAAATGTCAAATGTCAAACAAGTATAAGTTAACCTAGTACTAGTGGCAGAGTTTGTTATCACGTTAGTATAGTTACCACCTATAGTTTATGCCAATTAGTGAAACACATTTTTATGCCAATAAGGAGAAAAAAATTATGCCAAAAAGTGTGTTTTTATGCCAAGAAGTGATTTTTTTATTTTATGCCAAAAAGTGTATGCCAATTATGGGGTGAATCCATTTAAACTATGTTGAAATAAATCTATAGTAATTGCATTACTAAATTAAAAATTAAATGAATGGAATGATCAACTTCATTTACATCATTGTAGACACAACAAACAAACATGACGAAATAGATTACTTAGTATTACAAAGAATCATTTCATAAAGTCAATATTTTTGATTATATAAGGAAAATGTTGTTAATTTACAACTCACAGGTTTAACACTAAACTGTATCACCAGATTTATTACCAAATTTCAAATTACCAATGCACAAATCGAAGTAATTAGAATTATATAGAAACACCAATATTTATCTTATTAATAATAATGCAAATACTCCTATAATCTATAATATAATTCAACAAGTCAACAATTGCCAAACAAATCCTTAGCATGACGCGATAAATAAATAATGGGATTGAATGTGAAAAACGGTATAAATACGTAGGTTCTGTTTCCAAAATTCACAATCAGTCCAGAGCTATTCAGTTCAACTACAAATTGTTAAAAATACCTGTAAAACGAAAAAGTACAAATTATCACAGTTTTTTCCCACTACTCTATATTTCTGTTGACAAAAGTTTCTATAATAATATCTAAATTATACTTGGATGTATTGTGTAGCCATTAAATATTTAGACGAAAAAAAAATGCTGTGTCTCATTTTAGCCTAGTTTAACATGGAGCCTGGGGCGTAGCCTTTTTTTCGTCCAGTTTTAAAAAACGCGATATTAATTGAATCGGTTCTTTTTATTTTCCTTAGCACGAGCCAAAAAAGATGTCTTTGAAGGTGGCTGGAATTCTTCTTTTGGTGGTTGCCGTAGCATTTGTTGCTGCGGAAGCCGAAGACAATGTTGACGTTGAGGATGTAGAGTCTGAGCTTGCCAACGAAGATGATCGTGGTCGTTGTTTCTGGCGTCCTTGTGGTGCTGGACTGTTCAATGGCAGATGGTGCCCGGTGAATCACAGACTTTCAAGCTTACGTCGCTGTGGAGTAAATCTGTCACAAAGGAAAGCACGGTGCTGCAGAAACTTTTAATGCATTAGCTGCTGATAAATTTCTGTTACCGACAATTAAAATGCAGACTAATTAATACCTTTAAGAATGATCGTACGCAAAATTAAATATTTGACAATTCCAAATTAACGAATGAGTTCATAAAATAATAAATAAAACAATACCGCAATAAAGTTATATTTTTTTTCTATTAATCATAGCTCTATTCCATGTCATAAATTTAATACAGCAAAAATTTCACTTTTTATTTACAAACCAATTTCAATAAGGTACACAACATTGACCGCAATTTATATATCCATGGTTTCAACTTACGCATATGCAATTCTTTGAAATGAAAAATTTTATATTGCAGCAATGGCATGTGTTTCTAAGATTTCACTACGTTTGACCTCAGTAAATAAACGATATATTTCATAGCAGATTTTAATGTTTAGGATATCATTCCTTTTTGTCTGCAGTCAAAATTGCTCCAAATTACTACATAATCGTAAGACGGACAAAGGATTTGGGTTTTTTTGAAGAACCTAACATTTCTCGGTTTTTTGGAGGGGTACGGTACAGATTGGCTATTATGGGTGAATATATTATATTTTCACAGAAATTCTGAGGCAAAAAAGCGATATTTAAAAGTTTGTCATAGCCTCATCAATATTTTCAAACTTAAAGTAAGGTTTGGTAAATTGTGATTGTGATTATCCCAGTATATATATTTGTGCTATAAATGACTATTTTATTTTACTATACAGAAAATCATTAGTCGCATTGCTTCCACTCACGTTTCACATATAATATTGGCAATCTGCTATCTGCCATGCGAGTTATGGGTGAATTAAAGATTTCATTTACCCATAAAAATTACCAAATATAAAGATGTCCAATACCACATGTCCTATAAGACAAAATTACATTAACAAATATCCAGTTAAAAATTATAACATTAAAAGAGGTGAAATTGTGCTGAATTGTAAATATAACTATGAATTATGCTCATAACTCCAGCAAGACTAGGCTATATTAAATCTTTACATTCGAATCATTGTTCAATAGGACGGACGAGGGTTAATATAAATCCCCTAATCTGATTAAGCCTAAGCTAACCTAATAAAACCTAAGCTAACCTAACAAAAATAATTCTACACATGTAAATATATACTCCCAGCGTCGTTCAATAAGGAAATGCTTTATTATTCCATGGAACACTACAAAATGACAATACATGACTGTGTATACGTGTGTCGGTGTCAGTATTACAATCATAGAATAAAGAACCATATAAATACGTTAACTAGTTGTTTTTATAAAATATCCACATTCACTCGGTACGGTTATGCGGAATAAACCATTTTATATCACTCCAAGGTAGACTTTAATTATTACTATTACATCTGTCTTATAAAACATTTCTTTGCGTATTTAAAAAAAGTTGATTCCTTCACAGTTTATGCAAAAATTATTTAAATTTGATAATTATTTTCTTTGTAGCCTCGAAGTTTTCAATCATATATAGACTGCAGCCAGATAAATGTCGTTTAAGACCCGTGGAATTCTTTTCTTGGTAATTGCTACAGCTTTTGTTGTAGCAAAAGCCAGAGGAGATAATGATAAAGTAGCTGATGGAAATTCAGTCAGTATTCTCGAACAGTGAAAATCGAGGTCGATGTTTCTGGCGTCCGTGCGGTGCTCCAAAATTAAATGGAAGACGCTGGTGTCCCTTGGCCTACAGAACTGTTATTTTAACCAGTTGTGGAACGAATCAACAACATCAGCAAAGACTCTGCTGTACAAGTTCTTAATTTTGGGGGCTACTATTGAGTTCTATTCAGTACTATTGAGTTCAGAAAATATTTATTTTAAAAAATTTATAAAATATTATTTCTGACAACATTATCACAACTGAATGTTTTTTTCGACTAAAAATCTCTTGAACGGTTACAAAACAAACTACCTAACTAAATAACATAATATTTATTATGATAATAAATAAAAATTTATTTGATGATTGACTCGTTTTCATTTTATTTATTCTATTTTTAAGTACAACCTCTTCAGTCTTAAAAGAGGAAGTATAATAATACTAAGGATTTGTTCAACCATTAGAACAACGTCACGGGACACATGAAAATTTTGGACTTGAACTGTTTCGTACAATTTGTTAACTAGCAGCTTTTGACTTCAAATAGCGGATTGGCCTCATATTATTAGCTAATTTTAATTTGAAATAGGTTTAAAATCGAAATTTAAGAATACATGGCGTAACTATTTATTAGAAATATGAAGGGAATAATTTTTAAATAATTGAATTGTATGTAGTAGTGGTGTAGCTAATATTTATTACATATTTTTTCAATTTCTTTAAAGACTTTGTAACCATCGTCGTTACAATCATTCGTGGAAGAAAGCTAATTTGTAAAAATTAATCATTCAAAAGTCTTTATTGGCAGCAGTACTTCTTCTTTTTGTTAGGGAATCCACATTTTACTTGAGCAACCTCACGGTACCCACCTCTACATCTTCCTCCATTAAATTTAGAACATGGGAGCCAGAAACAATGAGGATTAGCCTTTGCAACAACAGCGTCTACTTTGGCGCCAGCTTCTTCTTCGCCGTTTACAACAATAAATATAACGGCAACAATGGCCAAAACAGCCACAACGGAGACCTTGGATGCCATGTTTAGGTTATTGGTTTAATTTTTGACCCTCGCAAGTGAAAAATGGTCAAACCTAGTTAAACCTAGTAAAAATCAAAAATTCCTAATTACACGATCATTAGAAGGTTGTGTCAATAACAAAAAATTATGCAATGATAATTGTAACATCTAAACAAGGAAATGTAGAAAACAAGAAATATGTTTACGATTTGATAAGGAAATATCTAATGCTGAACCCTTAGAAAGCCAAAATGATCACTAATTTCCACTTCCACCTATGGAAACAATTGTTGAGATAAGTATTATCAAAAATTAAAGCAAAAACATAAATTAATAAGTATTAGCAAAAGATATACCAAAAATACAACTTAATAAGTTAATATTACCTTTTAGCTTGGAATGGTTTGAAGATTCAAGTTAGAATGATAAATCGTTTTCAGGTAGAATGTGTATAAAATATCGAAGAAAATGCCGACCTATTTATACACAACTGCACTCAATTTTTTTTACTGATAGAACGTAATCATTTGTGACATTTATTTCGGGTAATTTATTTTATTAAGCCCTTTATTATTAAAGTATTGAATGCAGTTATTTAAAAAACAAAGGCAATTGTATGTGTCCAATTACCAATTTTTTTCTTAGAAAATAGTAATTTAGGTGAAAAAGTTGATGTCATCTTTTCCGAGTGAAGTTTAATTTAATCCATTTACACATTATACGAGTGCTTTATTTATGAAACAGAGGAAAATGACAGAACTGCAGATATTCGTATCAGCATGTTGATTACTTTGTCGCAAATTTAAAGCGCCGTCATGAAAAAGTGAAACCCGGAACAGATAATAGAATAATATTATGTTGTTAGGTTATATTAAATTACATCTCAATCACTATTAAACAATTGATAACACTGGATACAGGATTATAATAATATTATGTGGATTATGCATAATTTCTTTACACCGTAAACAAGTTGGAATACTTGGATTGGAATTTAGAATCTATTTGTGTCAAATTAATAGACATAGTAAACAAATTAAAAGTAAGCAGCGTCTATGCTTCAATATTAACATTCCCAGTTTACTTTAGATAATATCTTTTTGCATATCCATTACATTTTATATTTTTATGACTCTTTAAATTATAAATAATACGTCAAATACGTGCCAATCTTTAGGAAACACTTTATTTTATAACTTTATATAAACAACTGATTAAGTGAATAATAGTAATAAAGAAATGCATAAGTGTATAGATAATTCTACATTATAATATGACTTGCAAACCGACATGTAGTAATTCCCTTTCATTTTGAGCGGATTACTGTACAAAACATGTTTTTCATGACTGCTTCACTTCATTGAATATCAGTCCAAGTCTATTATACATTAGTATGGAACTGATTAACTACTTTGAAACTCATCTTCTGTAGATATGTTATCTCAAATCTCCTGTGCAGTGAATTATTTACTGCGTATTCAGTAATACAGTTAATATTTAGCCTGAATAGTTTAACACCTCAAAGGTAAATAACTTTAATGAATAACAAAACAATAATATGAAGTTACCTGATTCAATACGTGTCATACATAACGTGTGTGTATATGGATTTTTGGGATTATAAAATAAAATTTAATTAATACATTTAATTGAAGCATTAGTAATTTATATTAATATAATTATTTTAAAACTTTATTATATAATATTTGACGTCAGTAGTTTGTAAGAATGCAAGTAAGAAAGTAAGCTTATACATATAATAAGCTTTAAAATTCAATTTATTCAAACTTGATATCAATTTAAGCCATAAGTTAAGTATGAACATTTAAACAGTAAACCTATCGCCTATAGTATAAATATAATTTCTTGGACTAGACTCTAGACTTCGGTTGGGTTCTTGGTTGTGCTCAGTGTACAAAATTCCATGTGTTTTTAATAAAATTTATCGTTAAAAATCTGTACCTAAAACTTTGTGGTAATTGGAATAATTAGTAAAAAATAATTTTATTACAATTTCGTGTAGTATTTCGATTGAAATGTAACACTTAAATATGAAATAACTATAACAGGTTTGTTTTCATCGGTACTGTTTTCTTCTGATGTATAATAATGTCAATTACTAAAGCTAGACTCAACTAAATGGGACATTTTTGACATCATTAAATAATTAATTTCGACTAAATTGCCGCAATTAAAACTAATGAAGTTAGCTATACTAAGTGAATAAATGTCAAAATGGAATTTCTTCAATATGCTTTCACAAATAAATATAATAATATATTAAATCAATGACTTTTATAGAAAATGAAACATACGTTTTTTACCAAATACATTTTTATCACTGTAATGGTAATGTTCGGGCGGGTTTTCAGAGTTATATGGGAAAAAGTTGATTTGTAATGTAGTTTTAAGTTGTAGATAGGAAAACTGCCATTCCTGTGTCTAAATGTTGTGTGTTGTATTCTCTTATATGTCAACTGACTAACTTTACTTGTAAAATGTACTATGTAAGGCGACTATTAATAACATGTAAGGCGACTACTATGTAAGGCGACTATTAATAACATGTAAGGCGACAACACTATTTGATATCGTATGACTTATTGTATTATTTAACGTAATGTGTATGTTGAAAATGAAACATACTTTTTTTACCATTAAATACATTTTTATCACTGTAATGGTAAAATACCCTAAAAATAGTTGTTCCCTTTTTTATTTTGAAGGGACAGCAGACAAGCATTCACTTTCCTGGAATAACTAGACAGTAGAAAGACCTAAAGTAACACCTTTCAAGGTGACTGATTAAAGTAAAGTCGATCTCTGATCCAAGAGAACTATTTTTGCACAGCGGCACACAGATTCGAGACATACTTATTGAACCAGTCGCCCGCCTTCTTACTTGATTAACATAATAATATACATTTACTTTATGTATATATTAAATTATATAAGGTATATATCGTCTTCTTAATATTACAAAGTAACAAGCCATTTTATCATGACTGAGACAATGTAACAAACAACTGTATAAGGAGATGTAGGTTGTTACATTGTCGCAGCCATGATAAAATGGCTTGTTACATTGTAATATTAAGCAGACGATATGACATAAGGTATATTAAATTTTGCAGCCTACACATTTAAAATACTGTTGAGCTTATACAGAAGACTGCATGAACTGGTTCTAAATTCTTCGTAGTTCAATTACATTTCATCAAGAGCACTTTCGTAAACTAGGTAAGTGAGGCAATCGTAAATAATGTGTTTGCATCGGACATTGACATATTGTGAAGTTTTATGTGCAGACAAAATAATTTGAGATCGAAATTAGTTACTTCTGTCTTATATTGTATTGAGTTGAGCTAGTATCAATTGTCTAAAGAATAATTTTTTAGTTAAAAAGATTTTCAGTATTTTTGAACTGGAATTTAACATACTCATTCAAAATAAAATGATTGGTGACCTTAAGATTTTTTTCGACACTAATAACGGATGCTAAAAATGTTATAGTTTTTTGATGAATTTTCCCGGTATCTTTGAAATTCAATTTATTTCGTAATGACATAAACTTAAACTGCAACTATAACTATACTTATACTACGTATGTAAAGCAGAAAAAAATTCTGGGAATCATCTCTAACGTTCACATTCCTGCCACGAATTCTCGGGTTTGTGTTTTTTAATTTCTAATGCTAAAGCGGTCAAGTATAGCTATTGTAGAGGTTCAGCTCTTTTCAGCTGAACTTTCGGTTTTCTCTACAATTCTGTAGTGATGACATTATTAAACTCAGATTACTCTATCTCTAAATGTTAATAGCCAATTTAGTCTTATTAATATGATGTATTGGAATGAAGTGAATGAAAATGAATTAAAGAATTAAAGCTAAATTGTAATTTACTGTAATTATATCATTTCCTTTCAAAATTACATTATATTATGATCACAAATAATTGATATCCAGCAATTGATACCTCATTGGAAAAAGAAGGCTCTATTTGCAGCAGTACCACCGTTTTCTGTTAAATATTCCACTGCATCTGACCTGAGCAACAGCGCGGTAGCCGCCTGTACATCTTCCTCCACCAAATGACTGACATGGGAGCCAGAAACAATGCGGGCTCCCTTCGGCAGCTTTAGCAACAGCCGCTTCTACATCCACTTCGCCCTCAGCATGTACCACAACAAACATTGTTGCAACGACGACCAAAGTAGCGATGATGACGACCTTCGATATCATTTTTGTCTCGGTTTTATAAAACTAAATCTATATATATAAAGAAAATTTTTAAATTATTAATTAAAAATATGAATGAAATAAATTTAAAATTTTTAAATGAGGTAACTAACAAACAAGTAATACCTTTCAGTTTAGAATGGTTTGGAGTCTGCAGTAATATTATGATACGTCGTCTTCAGGTAAAATGTGTATGAAATATAATGAAAAAACCGACGTATTTATACTACACAATTGCAATTACATTTTTTACTGATACCACGCAATCATTTATTTGTATCATCTATTTATTTCGAATAATTTATTTCACCAGACAAATTATTATTATTTAATTAAGATTTAAATACTAAATGCAATAATTTAAAAACAAATTCAAGTGCGAAAGTTTTACTAGGAAAGTGGTAATTTGGGCAAAAAATTTGAAGTAATCTTTTCCGACTGAAGTTAAATTTAATCCATTTAAACTTTACACCAATAGAGGAAGATGAGAGAAGTATAGATAACGAATATTATGTTGATTACTTACTTTTTAAATGCTATCAAACAAAAGTGGAACCCGGAACAAATAATGTATGTTATTACGCTATAATTAAATTTCATCTCAATTACTGCATCCCATTGATAGTTAACACTTGGTAAACAACAATCATAATATTATACAGATTGATTATCCATTATCTCTTAGAACCGCAAACAAGTTGATATACCTGTGGAATAGATAATCTATTTGTGTCAAATTAATTTAGTGAACAAATTAGCAGTAAACGGCGTCACGTCACAGCATTTTATTTTTGTGGCCATAAATTACAAACATTACGTGGCAATTATTAGTATAGTATAAATAATGTAAACTGAAATGCAATAATTGCCTTCCATTTTGGTATTGCTACAAAACATGTTTTTCATGACCACTTCATTTTATTCCATGGCAGTTCAAGTTTTATCTATCAGTGTAACTGATTAACCGCTTTGAAACGCCGCAGTGTAAGGCATAGATTGTTGAAGAACATTGGAGTTAGCCTAGCCATTCAAAGATGCCAAAAGAGTACACTCTACAGCGATAGTCGAATTTATGGGCCTGTGTGCTCGACGAAGTAAAACTCTAATCCACCCCTTCCCCTTTTAAAAAAATGACACTTTCAACTGTAAAGTAAAAATGCACAGTGAGTTTTTTACCACTTCAGAGTCAATTATACTTTATTTAATAACAAAACAGGATATGGATTTTTTGGAATTTAAACTTAATGGAATTAAATTACGGTGTTTAATTACAATAATTAAAACTTATAATCTTTGGCTTTTCAGTTATTGTAAGAGTGATTATTTAATTAAAAATTACAGCAGGAATTATACCGTATTTAATTAATACTCCGATTCCAACTATCAATTTAGAATAGGTTATCTATGTAACATACAATTGCAGGCATGATTAATATTTAATGAGCTGACATTAGCAGAAGTAGAATGAACACAATTGAGGCAACAACTGACAGTTAAAGTATCAAGCTTATTAAGTATCAAGAATCCGGAAGTAGCTATTAGCTCAACCAAAAAACATTCATTATTTGCAAGACTATTTGTAGAGGTACAATTACCTAGCTGATAATATTGCTTAAAATATTAAGGGTTGGGTTTCTGCCACCAAATTTTGGCTTTTGCCAGCCAGCTGGCAGAAACATGTTTAAACCAGATTATAAATTTATACCAATAAAGTATGCCAAAAAGGGTATCTGAAAATCCTATTTGTGTATACCAATTAGGGGCATTACCGATTATAAACAGGCGAAAGCTATACTTTATTTTATGATGAAAAACTATGTAATTAAAGTTCCCAAAACCGTCCGTTTTAATTTTGATTGCTTTGATACACGACGTTGAACATTAATGAACATAAAATCGGACGTCTGTGAAAAGAAGTTGGAAGTCGAAAAATAATGTGGTAGCCTGGAAAAATAACTTTGAACTTTTCCAAATAATGGGGAAATGTGTTTTGCCACATTTGCAAGTTTCAGCCAGTTTTTGTCACTAGGTTTTTGTCTGTCGGTTATAACCAAAGTACGAAGTAGCCTAAAGCATTTGAGCATAAAACAATCAAATACACTCTGAGTTAATGTTATGACAAGTTTAATAAGTAATCCAAGCGTTGGAAAATGAGGTCAAGGGAGAAGCAAAGAATAAATAAGGAGAAAAGTTAACCTATTTGCGAATTTTTGAGATGTTTGGCCTTTTTTGAGGAAAAGCTTCTCTTTTTTCAGATTTGGGTGGGCGTCCCTCCTGCCGCTTCTACTGGATAAGAGCTCTAGCATTATATAAGCATATGTTGAAAAACTTGAGGAACAGCACAACAGGAAGTTTCCTCCTACTTCTTTTATTTCTGCATGTGCATGTATGGATTTTTTTGAAGTCATACCTATATAATAATAAATATCTAATACAATAAAACTGCATCATTAAATTACATTCATTAAAACTCTTAATAATTCTATTATTTTGCTGATGCAATTACCTCCCCACTCATTGTTCTCATGTAGTTGTGCTCCACGGTGCAGAATAAAAAATAAATGTTTTGGAAAGAGACAAAACGAGTCCATTTGACATTGAATAAAGATAGAAGTCATATTTCAACAGCCATGCAACGAGTATAAGAAAAGAAGAGTACCTTTAGAATTTAATGTGGAAATAGTCCAGATTTAGTGTAGCCTAAAGCTTTTTATTGCGGTTTCAATGCTAGCTATGCATCCAGCAATGTATCAAGTACATCGCACTTCCTTTGAAGCACTAGCCTTGTTGGTTTAAACAGAAAATATGCAATTCCAAGGCCAATGTACCCAATGCAAACTTTTTTATCTGTATTGCACCCATTGGATTGCACCAACAATTTTTTAGATCTTGGATTGCTTTATACTTATAGGAGATGAAAACCTTTTTGTAAATTATGTATAAACATTTAATATTGCAGTCCTTTTATTAGCATTTAATTCACCACATTTATTTTTACTTGGTTAATTTACAACAATAAGGCGTAACATTTACACTACAATAAAAATAAAAATAGTGTATTGGGATTTTTATGCAATATAATACACCTAGTCAAAAGAACTACATGTTACAGTAGGTTATTATCACACTTAGCATCGTTACAGATAATAAATGCACTAAGGTGCTGCCTGTTGTCTTTCTATAAATTTTAATAGGTACATATAAAATAATATTATCCATGTAAATCACAAAAATGACTTGTAACTATTAAAACGATAATCGGTAGGAATTTAAAACCAATGGATCAGTATTTCTATTGCAAATGATTGCTGTTATATAATATTAGCTATTGATGTAATATTAAATGTTTGTCTTATAAAGCAAGAAAGCATTTTGGTAAAATTGTCTCTCGATGTAGAAGTGTACGAAATAAAACGAAATACGCTACGACAACGTCGACCAATGATGTCATCGATGCCATGTCTGAAATGTTCTATTTATTTTACTACATGTTATGTGGAACGGAATTTTTTGTTTTTCTAACGAAAAGAATGATATTATGTTAAAATGGTTACATGGAAGTATACGCATAGTATCGAATATTCCCATTTCCCAACAAATTTTGTTGAACACCCGGAAATACCGTGAATTTGGCAAATGGGAGATAGTGGGAATTTCTCACTTGAGTAGAAATGAGTGTTGTCGTCTGGCTGACTTAAGGTCTATTCCACACTTAAAAATAATGGTTTTACTTGTACGATATGGCCTTTACATCTAATTACAAAGAGTTTTTTAAATGTGTTAGTGTTCTTATATCGTCTGCTTAATATTACAATGTAACATACCAAATTATCATGATTGCGACAAAGTGACAAAAAATTTTATCATGATCACGATAATGTAACAAACCTATCTCCTGATACAATGGTTTGTTTCACTATCGCGGTCATATGGTTTGTTACACTATCGCGGTCATATGGTTTGTTTCACTATCGCGGTCATATGGTTTGTTACACTATCGCGGTCATATGGTTTGTTACACTATCGCGGTCATATGGTTTGTTACACTATCGCGGTCATATGGTTTGTTACACTATCGCGGTCATATGGTTTGTTACACTATCGCGGTCATATGGTTTGTTACACTATCGCGGTCATATGGTTTGTTACACTATCGCGGTCATATGGTTTGTTACACTATCGCGGTCATATGGTTTGTTTCACTATCGCGGTCATATGGTTTGTTACACTATCGCGGTCATATGGTTTGTTACACTATCGCGGTCATATGGTTTATTACACTATCGCGGTCATATGGTTTGTTACACTATCGCGGTCATATGGTTTGTTACACTATGGCGGTCATATGGTTTGTTCCACTATCGCTCGCAGATGGTTTGTTCCACTATCGCAGTCATATGGTTTGTTACACTATCGCGGTCATATGGTTTGTTACACTATCGCGGTCATATTGTTTGTTACACTATCGCGGTCATATGGTTTGTTACACTATCGCGGTCATATGGTTTGTTACACTATCGCAGTCATATGGTTTGTTTCACTATCGCGGTCATATGGTTTATTACACTATCGCGGTCATATGGTTTGTTACACTATCGCGGTCATATGGTTTGTTACACTATCGCGGTCATATGGTTTGTTACACTATCGCGGTCATATGGTTTGTTACACTATCGCGGTCATATGGTTTGTTTCACTATCGCGGTCATATGGTTTGTTTCACTATCGCGGTCATATGGTTTGGTTTGTTACACTATCGTGGTCATATGGTTTGTTACACTATCGCGGTCATATGGTTTGTTACACTATCGCGGTCATATGGTTTGTTACACTATCGCGGTCATATGGTTTGTTACACTATCGCGGTCATATGGTTTGTTACACTATCGCGGTCATATGGTTTGTTACACTATCGCGGTCATATGGTTTGTTACACTATCGCGGTCATATGGTTTGTTACACTATCGCGGTCATATGGTTTGTTACACTATCGCGGTCATATGGTTTGTTACACTATCGCGGTCATATGGTTTGTTACACTATCGCGGTCATATGGTTTGTTACACTATCGCGGTCATATGGTTTGTTACACTATCGCGGTCATATGGTTTGTTACACTATCGCGGTCATATGGTTTGTTACACTATCGCGGTCATATGGTTTGTTACACTATCGCGGTCATATGGTTTGTTACACTATCGTGGTCATATGGTTTGTTACACTATCGCGGTCATATGGTTTGATACACTATCGCGGTCATATGGTTTGTTACACTATCGCGGTCATATGGTTTGTTACACTATCGCGGTCATATGGTTTGTTACACTATCGCGGTCATATGGTTTGTTACACTATTGCGGTCATATGGTTTGTTACACTATCGCGGTCATATGGTTTGTTACACTATCGCGGTCATATGGTTTGTTACACTATCGCGGTCATATGGTTTGTTACACTATCGCGGTCATATGGTTTGTTACACTATCGCGGTCATATGGTTTGTTACACTATCGCGGTCATATGGTTTGTTACACTATCGCGGTCATATGGTTTGTTACACTATCGCGGTCATATGGTTTGTTACACTATCGCGGTCATATGGTTTGTTACACTATCGCGGTCATATGGTTTGTTACACTATCGCGGTCATATGGTTTGTTCCACTATCGCTCGCAGATGGTTTGTTCCACTATCGCAGTCATATGGTTTGTTACACTATCGCGGTCATATGGTTTGTTACACTATCGCGGTCATATTGTTTGTTACACTATCGCGGTCATATGGTTTGTTACACTATCGCGGTCATATGGTTTGTTACACTATCGCGGTCATATGGTTTGTTCCACTATCGCTCGCAGATGGTTTGTTCCACTATCGCAGTCATATGGTTTGTTACACTATCGCGGTCATATGGTTTGTTACACTATCGCGGTCATATTGTTTGTTACACTATCGCGGTGATATGGTTTGTTACACTATCGCGGTGATATGGTTTGTTACACTATCGCGGTCATATGGTTTGTTACACTATCGCGGTCATATGGTTTGTTACACTATCGCGGTCATATGGTTTGTTTCACTATCGCAGTAATATGGTTTGTTACACTATCGCGGTCATATGGTTTGTTACACTATCGCGGTCATATGGTTTGTTTCACTATCGCAGTAATATGGTTTGTTACACTATCGCGGTCATATGGTTTGTTACACTATCGCGGTCATATGGTTTGTTACACTATCGCGGTCAAATGGTTTGTACTTCGTACTTCGATCGTACTACGTACTAAATGTTACTTCGTAGTCTCCATGATAATAATTTGGTATGTTACTACATTGTAATATTAAGCAGACAATAAAATAAACCTTATTATACTACTTACTTGGCAGTAAAGATTTTTTTCTATAAACTTATAACATACATAAAGTATTGCAATAGTTACTCTTATTGAATTTAATTACTTTACTTACACATTAAATGTGACCAAAAGTTTGAATCCCTAAGATATCGTCGCGCTAACACTACAATGGGACAAGTCATTTCATCAAGAAGTCCACAATAGGATAAGCCATTCTATCAAAAAGTATTTAATGGAACAAGACGTTTCATCAAGGAGTCTACAATGTGTCATAACCAGACGTCGGAATTTAATTTAAGTAAAATTTTTACAGCCTTCTCATAGAGTTCTGAGACTTCGTATCTACACGAATCATGCACTAAGGATTTCAAAAATATAAAAGTGTTAGTAAACTTTTTTACACTTTTGAGTTATAAAAAAATGTAAAGTTTTAGTAAATTTTTTTATATAAAAAAAAGTTTACATAAAATTTTCGACATAAAAAAATCTTAAGAAAATATTTTGGCAATTTCCAGGATATTGTATAGGTATTCAAAATTTTTTGCCAAAATTCTCAAAATGAAACTGTTACAATAAAATAAATGCATTTGCATAAATTATCTTTTCAATAAGCCTACAGTGATCAAGACTATCAAAGTTAAGCGGGGCTTTCAAACATTACATTTTAGTGTCGCTGTAATTGGAGTTGAATTACAAGAAAAATTGCAAAATGCAGAAAGTAAAACTGACAATTTTCGTCTTTATTTCTTGTTGATTGAATTTATTCTATTATACCAATTATTCTTATAATATTTTAGAATGCACAAGACATTTTTGAGTCCACAGCGACAAAAAAATGTAATATGGAAAATATTGAAATGCCAATGGTTTCCCCTTATTATTTATCCACATGATTTTGCCATGGATGTCATTTTGCTCGTTTTTTTGACTTTATTTAATTTCAATTTTAAAAATTTAATTTAAGATTTAAGATAATAAGCACGATATTACGTTTAGATTAAATTTTATGGTATTAATATTCGATTTTAAATTGGTCTGGAATTTAAAAAGTTAATATTCGGTATTACGTTTGGGTTAAATTTTAATATTACAATTTATATGATTTTAAGATGGCAAGTTTGGATTAAATTTTAATACCGCAATATATATGTTTTAAGATGGTAAGTTTGGATTAAATTTTCATATTATTGAAATGTGTATGATTTTAAGATGGTAAGTTTGGAATTTAAAATTGAAGATTAAATGTACAATTCTTATTTATCTCTTGATTATTTAGGTAGAGTTTCTGGCTTTTGATTTTTCAATATGTTATATTATTATAGACAATATTTTTACTGAAATCAAAAAAAAATTGTTTACTAGAGCAAATTCTTGCCATTTTTGGTAAATTTTTATAAAAAATTTTTTGCCATTTTTGGTAAAATTTTATGAAAAATTTTTGCTATTTTTTGATAAATTTTCGTGTAAATTTTTTGCGATTTTAAATAAATAAAATTCCGACGTATGGTCATAACATACCAATTAGGTAGTATAGTGGGATGTCACAATGTAGACTTCTTTTGGAATGGTTGGTCCCATTGTAGTGAGTGCTAGTGAGACGATATGCTGATCTTACTGAATCCACTATTTCCAGAACAAATATAAAGACTTAGCATCCTCAGCATTTTGTACATGGTAAATGTTAATGTAATGATCAGTTGTATATGGACTACGGAGTATATGCTTTACATGTCTATAATATGGACAATATAATATGATAGATAATGTGAAGTACATATATAATATGTTTCGTTTAGGTTACATAATTTGCATGTTCCTTCGCTTTCTATTTTAAACTTAATTTTTGCATTTCCCATTTTCCAGCCACTTTGTCCTTTTGCTTTCCTGTCTTCCCCCTGGGAAATGAGAAATTTCTTACTTCTTTCATGTCCCGCTCGAAACCATGTGTGTATACGGAAGTGTCAGATTATCACAGTAGTTATAATGTTCCTGTGGAATACAATTAGTAAAATATCTACCTTTTCCACCTTACTTACTAATGCAGTGAATTGAAACTTCGAAACTGGTTAGGGATCAGAGGTTTAGCTACCGGAGATAAGAAAGGGAATTATCCATATGTAGTACATATTATCATGGGTAGAAAAAATTTTCACGATCTCTGAGATTTTCGTAGGTAGTCACGTTTACCTTCACACGTTCGGTAGCATAGATGTTTACGACAAAGAAACAAAAAAATTCACAGCACGTGCACATCACGAAAATTTTACAATTGGATGAGTTTCTATAAATACAACTTGCAAGGTTCCTTTCTATATTGACTCTATAATCTTTCTGGCTGTTCACTAACCACTAATCTTTGAAGGGTTAACAATGTAAGTTTTTATATCAATACCTGTTAAAAATAATATTGTTGCTACTTTACTTGGTCATTTTAATTTTGTTTTAGTACAATATATTTCCTTTACAATTCACAGTATAAATTACAAAAAGGCAGTATAAATTCATAGTATAATTATAAATTATTTATAATTCGTTATTTATTTAATTGTGTGTAATTTGGATACAAAATATACGATAGTGAAAAAAAGTGTAATGGGCTGAATAAATATGTATTATATCTGAGGAGCGGGCAGTACTATATTTAGTTAGCTTTTAGAATCAAAGTCATGAATAAGAACACTTTTCTCAGGATGCGTTCTAAATCAGAATGGAGGGGTAACGAATCGTTGTCAGAAGATGACCCAGAAGTATGGCAATTGCTGAAAGATGAAAAAGAGCGACAAACTAAAGGGCTGGAACTTATTGCATCGGAGGTTAGTAGTCAATAGCACAATTTATCTATTGTTCATAACCAATTTAATTCAAGTTTGAATCGAAATAACATTTCAAATTTTATTAATAGAACTTTTGCAGTCGATCAGCACTCGAAGCATTAGGATCTTGTTTAACTAACAAATACTCATCAGGATACCCGGGATCTAGAAGCTACGGAGGAACGGAAGTCGTTGATAAAATCGAACTTCTGTGCCAAGAAAGAGCGTTGAAAGCATTTAGGTTAGAGAAGGGCAAATGGGGAGTCAATGTTCAGCCGTATTCAGGAACTGTCGCCAACATCGCCGTTTATACCGCACTGTTAAATCCAAAAGACAAAATCATGGGATTGCATCTTCACGATGGAGGACAGTAAGCTTACTAATTTTTTCAAGTAGAATGGTTAAAAATGGTTAAAATCAAAATAATTTTACTGCTGACTATATTTTCCAGATTTCACATTTTAAATTTCAAATCTAAAAAAGGTTGGTATAGTATGGATCTGTTTCTAAATTTTTCAGTTTCTCGCATGGATTTAAAGGCAAAGATTGTAAGGGTTCGGCTGCTGCCAGATATTTTGATTCGATATCCTACTCACTGGATCCGAAAACAGGTAAGGGTGACATTCTGCTCTATAGGTGTATTAATGGCTGATTTCTCAGGGTTATTTGATAATGATGTTCATGGCCTATAACATAAAATATTTAGTTATAATAATCTAGTAGATATGTTAAAATTTATATACCTATACAAATTTTTAGGGTACATCGACTACGAAAACCTATCAAAACTTGCAGAAACTCACAAACCAAAATTGATTATTGCTGGGACGTCTGCACATTCAAGATTGCTGGATTATAAAAGGTTCCGAGAAATTTGCGATGCAGTTGGTGCTATTTTAATGACAGACATGGCCCATGTAAGTGGAATGGTTGCTGCTGGATTAATCCCGTCCCCATTTGAGTATGCCGACATCGTGACCACTACGACCCACAAAAGTCTGCGGGGAGTAAAAGGGGCTCTCATTTTCTATCGCGAAGGAGAAATAACATGTCCCCGTTCTGGAAAATTAATTCGACTGGATTTTGCAGAAAAGATTAATATGGCAGTATTTCCTGGACATCAAGGTGGGCCTCATAATGGTACAATTGGAGGAATGGCTGTGGCTCTTCGTCAGGTAACATTTAAATTAATAAAAATACTAAAATTTACACATTTAATGAACTATTTGAAATTTTTAACACAGAAAATCTGAACATATTATATTTCTATCAGGCAACAGAACCTCATTTCCGAGATTATCAAGAACAAGTTTTAAAAAATTGCAAGGCAATGTCAAATAAATTGAAAAAATTGGGATACGCTTTGGAGTCCGGAGGCACTGACACGCATTTGGTCGTCGTGGATGTGAGAAATAAAGTAAGTTTCGTTTAAAAATATTTAATCAGTAAAGTCGTCTAAATATAATTTACAATTTTATAAAACCCTGTCATTTTATAACAAAACATAAATAATAATTAATAATTAAAATGTTTATACTGTATGTTTCTTAGAATGTCGATGGCAACATAGTGGAATTAGTTTGCAACAAAGTTCGATTGGTATTAACGTATGTTCCCAATGGAATCAGACTTGGTAATTGTATTTTAAAAAATACCAAATAGTTATACCATTACACTTGCTAGGTTTACTTTTTATTCATGATGTTAATCATATGAGATACAAAATCAAACAAATAAAATAAAAAAAATTATATTAACAGTAATTGTAACTATTTTATATTCATTAGGAACACCTGCATTAACATCAAGGGGATTGAAAGAGAGGGACTTTGAAAGGATAGTTGATTTTTTGGATCAAGCCGTCAATATTGCTTATGAGCTAAAAGAATCACGGCTAAACAATAATATTTCAAATATTTCAGACTTTTCAAAAGGAAACAAAGAAGCTGGGACAGAAGTTAAAATGCAAGTTTTGCGAAAAGAAATTGAATCATTTGCTTTAAAGTTTCACATTCCTGGGTTCATTGAGCACTGATAATTTTTGTATATATTTGGCTACATTAAAATATTGACAAAACCTGCACTTTTTTAAAATCTGGAAAGTTTAAAATGCATAATTACAAGAAATAAAAGCTAGCATATTATATTTAAAATGAGGACTTCTGAGTGTTACCTACCTTCCTACCTAACGATAAGGATATTAGACGTTCGTATAACAAAACTGGCGCATGTAATTTTTAGGAAATTAATCGACTGACAGGATATTATTAAAATATCCAGGAAGAATGTCAAGAAGTCAGACAATAATGTGCATATTATCATTTATATCTTCTGAATGTTTTTTTACATATCTTATTTTTGATGTGCCGTTTATAAGTAGATTATGATATTCATAAGACGTCTTTCTGTACACTACAAAGTAGACTATTAAATGGTTCGTGATGAGTGAATGCTTCCTTGCTGACATTTCAAATATTTCAATGCACAAAATTGTTGAAAACTAAATTCGTTTCAACGTTTTCATTTAAATATAATGGTATTGTATAGTATTGTTACTTGCCTCTTTAAACTCTTCATAATAAGGTCATTAGTCTAGATCATGTAATGACATATTGAAATAATACAGGCATAGTGTAGCTATAAACATTATAACCCGGATGCACAAATTTTTAAGCTATAAATTCGTTTTAAACAATTTGGAATAATCATTCAACACTTTCAATCGTCTTAGCATTCGTCTCAAATGATTTAAACTTATCAACTCACACCACATTTTGTAAATGCTGTAACTGTAACAGAGACGATAAAGTCCCAGCCAAAGTAAGACACTTTTTTAAATGTCATAATATACACCAAGTCATTTGAGAAACTTTGATTCTTCCTCACCTGGAAAAATTAGGATTAAAATAAGTCACAACGTTGAATTTTTACCGGACAAACACAGCAGTTACCTCTAAACTTACCTCTAATAGTACCAATGGGTAAAGTCATTTTTCTACTCGTAATATCCATTTGTGCAGCAATTAACACCGCTGAAGCTAACCAATGCGAAGACAAAGGACGGCGAAGAGGTAAATTTTCATATTATATCTGTACATTGTTAAGTTCTAATTTAATATCACTTAAGTGCGTCTAATTACTAATTGCCATTAAATTGTTTGAAATTTTTATTGCATGTGCATCTTGTAGTCAGAAACTCAAATAATCATTTTGATAAAGCTCGGTTTCATAGAAGCCGTTTTATGATTTTTTGAAAGTCAGATTTTTACATGTAAAGAGTGGGAGATTTTGGAAATTATATACACT
This sequence comes from Tomocerus qinae, assembly GCA_020055645.1. Classification (NCBI taxonomy): domain Eukaryota; kingdom Metazoa; phylum Arthropoda; class Collembola; order Entomobryomorpha; family Tomoceridae; genus Tomocerus; species Tomocerus qinae. Next base: position 46,174,809 of record CM034546.1, on the reverse strand, counting down.
ATCTCCTCCTACAGTTTTCAACCGATCATTATGAAACTTTTTGAGGAGCTGCTAATGACCCAAACTTAGAGCCTCTCGGGCTTTGATTTTCGATTTTTTGTTTTCAAAAATTTTGAAAATTATTTGAAAATTTCACATGTATAAGGAGCCCAAGAGCAGTGTGTCTCATTGCTCGCATAGGTGTCGCGGACTGTAGTGCTCCGTTGGTGTTGCGAAGAGCATAAAAATGGACACTGTCAATAACCATGAAGTGAAACTAAAATAGATTTTTTGGTACTATGCAGCTTTCATGTCTGAGTCTTTGTCAAATCATTCATGATTTAAAATAATTCGGTTAATTAAAATATATGGGGTTATTTAAAACATCAAGATTGATTAAAACCCAAGGGGACTAATGACTAAACAACGCAGTTATTTAAAATGACGAGGTTATTTAAATTACTGAGGTTATTTATAGTGATCGGGATAATTTTAATTAACGATGAGGTTATTAATGATTATTACAAACGATTGCTGATGGGTTGGATTGGACGAAACTGATGGAGTGATTTATAATTACGAAGTTATTTAAAATAACGGGGTCATATTTAATCTAAAATATTTGACATCCTTGTAAAAAGTAACTTTATATTATGGGTGTAAATGAAAGACAAAAATATTGAACTTGATTTTGTTTCAGCACTCGTTCGTAATTTTCATTTGCATAATATGATCATCTATTATATTTATTATAATAAAGATGGTATTAGATATTTTAATCTTATTTTTTCTTAAACTTTTTGAAGGAAATTGTTGCCCTAGTTATTGTCAGGATCCATTTATGTCCAGTCCAAGATATAATTCAAACGGAAAAGTGTTCCTCATTCCATATGACAAGCAAAGCAGGAAAAGTTTGACTTGGTTCGAAAACTATGGATTTTGTAAACAACACTGTGCAGAAATGGTGACCATTCATTCTGACCATGAAAATAAATACTTCCTGGACTGGGCTGTCAGCGTTGGAGTTGGTTTTGATGACAATGGATTGTGGCTTGGGGCGCAATTCAATAAAAACCCCGACTGGTCCTGGATAAATGGCGAAAAGCGTAATTATACTGCGGCTTACATGAGCGGGGAATTCTCAGAAGGAGGAAATACTGGTGTTCATGCCCTTTATGACTGGCCATCGGATGGATACAAATGGCGAACGATATCTGTTAATTATCAAGATTTGATTACAGCTTGTCAAAGATATCAAAAAATTTAAAAAGATAACTTTAGCTTTCTTAACATTAAAACGCAAATAATTGGATAAAATATTAGTAAAAACATAATTATCAAAATTCTATATTAACATTCTCTGAAGCCTGAAGCATAGCAAACAATTGTGTAAAATTACTAAATAGACGCGATTTAACTATTACTACGATCAGGCCAACCGACAACATCTGTATATTGGTTGAATAAAGTAAGGACATAAAAGTTTGGAATCATTACTAAGCCAAGTAGTCAAACAGCATTGAAGTAGATCTTGTAAATTGACAAAATAATTGTGATACCGATTGATTTGATATATAAATTTCATGTCAATCAATAACTATTGTTAGAAAACTATGATTTTTGTATTATTACCAATAAGTTATATTGCGAGCAGTTTGATAAAAATGGAGTTAGTTGTGCATGATACGAGCTAATGGTAGAATACTTGCAGAAAAAGACGTATCCAAAAATTTTCACATCTAAAGTTTTACATCTTTGGGTACTGCAGTTTTACAACCAGGCACTGCAGTTTTACAACCCGGCACTGCAGTTTTACAACTGGGCCTGTTGTAAAACTGTTGTTGGCTAAACCCAGGGCTGTTGTTGCAGTGCCTGTTTTACAACCAGGCACTGCAGTTTCACAACCACGTACTGCAGTTTAACAACTACGAACTGCAGTTTTAGTGTTTTACAACCAGGCACTGCTGTTTTGCAACCAGGCACTGCTGTTTTACAACCAGGCACTGAAGTTTTACAACCAGGCACTGGAGTTTTACAACCAGACACTGCAGTTTTACAACCAGACACTGCAGTTTTACAACCAGACACTGCAGTTTTACAACCAGACACTGAAGTTTTACAACCAGGCACCGCAGTTTTACAACCAGGCACTGCAGTTTTACAACCAGGCACCGCAGTTTTACAACCAGGCACTGCAGTTTTACAACCAGACACTTCAGTTTTACAACCAGACACTGCCGTTTTACAACCAGACACTGCAGTTTTACAACCACGTACTGCAGTTTAACAACTACGAACTGCAGTTACTGTTTTACAACCAGGTACTGCAGTTTTACAACCGTACAAATGTTATGAACGCGAAGTTTGGTAAAATCTAGCTTTATATATATAGTTACCAATAATATTAAGATAAACTGATGTGCTTGTATTGCTGATAACTTAATTAATGCATTTAAAGTAAAGGAAGCGGACAAAGCGAAACTACTATAAACACCGAGTACTGACAAAATTTAAAAAAACAGGAATCAGTTCTTTATCTGAGAAAAGTGACGTTAGTTAGTACGCGGTAGTGCCTAACATAAATTATAACTATAATAAGTTGTTTATCAGGAAAAATGTTATTCAGTATCAAAACCGTTAAACTGTACTAGAAGTGGATATTAACATGCAAAGAGGATTTATCATTAAAATTGTTCTTACTGTTGTAAGTTTGGGCCTGGATCAGCGAAAGAAAATCTTGTAACTGTTGGTCCGTTGAACAAAATCATTCATTCATTAAAAGTCGTTTCTGGCCATTTCGTTGTGTTAATTTCATTTAGATAACGTTGATCTGTGCAAACAGATAATCTTTATTCCTCTTCACTGCACTAACGCGGATATGAAACCTATCTTAACAATTATTTGACGAACAGCAAACAAATGCTGATATTAAACTGTTGGTAAATCTAATCAGTTCAGCTTCAATATGATATATCTAAAATTATAACTGTAGGCATTGACATTGATACAAACTAGTGACTTTGTGTCTTTGACTGCTATCAAATTAATCACAGCATTTATTTATTCTTATGTATCTGTAGCTATTTGTACAGTATGATTCCGTAAGTCCTCACTACGTTGCCTGGATGTTGTACTTTTGCAAAGGCTTCCACTTGCATTAATTGACCGCGGGTGACTTTTCCGTTTGGCATAGTTTTAGTATCGAGCTTCGCCTTTACTTGCTACAGCGGGGCAGCCCAATATCCTGCATGTCGATTTTTCGTGATTCTAACAAATACCTTTTTACTTATTATGTGTATGCAATTAATAGTTGATATTCAGGCAAATGACAATTGTAGAAAGAAAATGTTATCTCGTATGTTTCCTAATTTAAAAAAGGATTTGAGCAGTGTGTGATAGCTAAGAAAGAAGAAAATCAATAAACGAAGATTGGAAAATTGTGTCTCTAAATGAAAGATCAGTACTATTTCATTGATGGCGTTCACCTCAGAATTGGATGAAACCTTTTGACTAAGCTCAGGTTTTCACGCTAAAGAAGATGTAGAAGAATTTTGTGTGGAACATTCAAATGAAATTTCTTAATTAACATTTTAGTACAAAAGAAGGAATTTAGAGCAATTTGGGGGCAAAATGAGATTCGAAACGTAAACTTTGGCTTAGAGATATCTATTGCCAACCAACAGAATCCGTAAGTTGCCAATTAATTTCCATAACGGTACAAACTCGATACTTTAATGCTAACCAATTTTTTTAATTACAAATTTGTTATTTGTTGTGTTATACACTATTTGTATACAATTAAAAGTTATCATTTTGTCCAAAGACAATTCTGATGAGAAAATTTTGGCTCATACGTTCTCTAATTTTTCAAAACGATTTGAACAATTTGTAGTGGCTAGGAAAAAAGACATCAATACAAAATATTTATAAAATTTGGGGGTACTCTGAAACTTAAACTGTACCGATGTTTAGGATCACAAAATTTATGTTCTTATTTGATTTATAGTTGTGTATGTATTTTTTAAAAATTCAGTACTCTGGAATAGAGGCTTACAGTAGAATTAATGTGCAGTAATAGATTTGCTGTGTCAATATATAACAAAATACATCACCAGAACTTTTTTGTATTTATCATTTTCACCCATGACATGACTTAAACTTTAATTCCAACTAAATCGATTAGACTTGCTTAATGCATGTGATTGTCATATTTCCAAGTAATGCTGTCAAGAAACTAAGCAATACTTAGTAATCTCTTCCATACCTGCTACGAAATAATCTGGTAGTTTTTTACCCCCTTTCTTACTGATATTGATATTGAAACTACGACATCTACATGACTGTCTACACGGAGTTAATAATAATATTTAATAAACAACGCAATTTAAATTATGTTTGCATACTTGTAATTTTCTAAATGTAGACAATGCAATTTGGTGAAAATACACTCCATATAGATTTGTGCAATGGAAAAGGAATATCATATATCTTTGAACTTACTATTTAAGCAAAAACCTAATCTGGGAAGAAGCATAAGCGTTCATTTTATTTCATCTTGACCGCATTAATATGTATGTACATTTTCCATAACAAAATATAAATTTTCAGTTTAATTGAAAATTGCACGCACCAGACTCAGTTAGAACGTGGCATAAATTGTACCATTTAAGCACCACCAAATACATAAACCAAAAACGCTATAAAGTTTACAGTTTTTTTTCAATTTATCATTTCTCAGTATTATAATGGTGGCAAACAGCTTTCAGGATTTTTCCATTACTTGAATATTAAGAAACGTCGCAATTAATCCACTTCTTATACTTATCACTTGAACTTGCGACATTTCCATTTTTATTTGTTTTGTATAATTGATGGTTGGGCTGTGATTAAACATCAACACAGTTAGATGTAGATTTTGCTATAAAAGCAAACTTCTGCTTCAGTTTGGCAACTAAATTGTCAACGTTGTGCAAGAATTACCAACATTTGTTTGTGGCTTGACAAATTTCAAAACTACAAGTAAGAAAATATTAATTTTTATTATTATTAAACTTTTTAATTATTAGTAAAATTAAAGCGATGAAAACAAACCAAGCATTCATTCATAATTATGCTGTTTTACAAAACTATTTTATTTTTATTATTTACATTATTAACTTTCGAAGAAGACTTTTCTGCAAGTTTAAAAAATACTTGCTGACATTTTTGCCATTATTAAGTTTACTAGAAATAAGCCCGTCCTACGGACGGGAAATTATCAACACTACACTACACACTCATAATAACACCCTATCCAATCATTTCATTTCCATGTCCTTTGATCACCCGCGCAGCATTTGGTTTAATTTCGAAATATTGTAATTATTCTTGCGCCTGCGTAGTTACACCAAGTTCATCTTTTACATTTATACATTATCAGGGAAATTTTTCATTGTGCAACTCCACTTCACGATTATCCTAGGGGTATGATTTGTTACAGTGTAATATGATTACTATTTAAATTAAAAAAACACTGTCACTTAAATCTATTATTTCAGCAATTGTAGAGAAATATTGTTTATCAGTTGTATTTTATTTTTACAACCTGTCTATTACTAGAAAACAGTAAATATCTTGTTTGGATATATTGATGCAGTTTGATGTTAGAGCTATTGATTTATTGATTAAGAATAGACTGTATCATTTGCATTGCTACCTATAGTAATACTTTTGAATGCCAAAAATAATTATATGAATATTGACACATTTACTCTCATTTATAGATATGGGGAGTTTGGGGAGGCGTATAAAGATCTTCCTGTTTATCTTTGGTGCATTGTGTGGTACAAATGGACAAATTGATAAAACACTTGAACCGCGATCACATGGCTACGCAGTTGTGGAGGCCGTCAATTCTAAGCTTTTGCACTCAAAGGTGTTCCAAGACGATAATAGCTTTCTAAAACGAATGGCATACGTAGCCACGGAATTTGGTACCAATTTAAAACAAGGAGGTATTTGGGGTGTACCTGAAGGGAAATTCGAAGATTTATTAAAAGACGAAAAAATTGAACCTTTTAAAGAAAATATCAAAAGATATTTTGGAATAAACTGGGAAAGCCTTATTTACGCCGATTTAGATAAACCGTTGTATTCGGCTATTGCAATTAAATTGTACTTATCAACTCTCGATGCAAAAAATTTAATTAGCATCGATTCACAAGCCCAAGAATTTAAAACATTTTTGGGAATGCAGGATTCTGTACCGAATATCATAGACAAAATCAAGGAATTTGAGAGAAAATACCAGTCCCAGGTCCACGTCGGGATGGACTTGGTAGTTGTTCTAGATGGATCTGCAAGCGTGGAAAAGCATAACTATATTCTTGCCAAAAATTTTGTTGCCAATTTTGTCAAATCGTCATTTGATTTATCTTCAGGGAAATTTGGATTCATTATTTATGGTGACAAAGCAGACACTGTAATCCCATTGAATAATTCATTAAGCCAAGAAGAATTAATTGATACAATTAAGAATGCGACATATCCCGATAGCGTCACAGCAACAAATTTAGGAATTGACAAAGCCGTTGAAATGCTGAACTCTCCCGATAACGTCCCTCGGGTGCTAATTGTAATGACTGATGGAATATCCGATGAACCTCAACTGACAATAGAATCTTCGAGAAAAGCCAAAGCGAATAACATCACGACTTTTTCAATCGGGATCGGGACATACGATTATGAAGAATTAGTTTCCATTGCTGGAAATGACCCAAGTAAAGTAATAAGAGTTGATACTTTTGAACTTCTTAAAGAAATAGATCATAAACTAGACGATTTGGTTCGATTTACATCTCATACAATTACGACTAATAATCAAATGCCACTGACCATAAAGAAGAAAGAGATCAAGTACTACACTTACAATCGAAACTGCTCGGAAACTGACTTGGAAATAAATCTCGAATCAGGAAACTTTGCTGGTTATTATTCTTATTCGTTTCCCAATCCATCCTCTGCTCTTTATGATGGAACTTTTAAAGGAAACACTATTATTCCTATTCGTAATAATGCAACCTGCTCTAATGGAAATACAACACCTCTTCATATAAGTCTAGAGGGAATCGAAGAAGTAAATAAACTCAACATGAGTAAGTATCAATACCTTGCAGTATTAATACTGTTGATTAGGTTTTCCTTATACACTTTAATATTTACACTATTATATCATACAGTATAATAAATAATATACAAACAGTCCAAAAGTCCAAAATATTTATAGATTTGCAAGGATGGGACGAAAATTACTTGATAAAAGCGATTGATGACCAAATAATGGAAATTACTAAAGAAAACAACCGATTAACTCTGGCTGTAAGTACTACATACAACACATTAACTCTCAGGATTTCAAATGGGATAAAATAAATATGTTTATGGGTAAAATACATGAATAGATAACGTAAACTAGAACTTATAAAAGGCTTTCTGTCTGTTTTAACACACAGATTCGACTAATATGCATTGATGTATGTATTAGTCTATCAATGGGGCATTTACTATTTTATAATATAATATGCATCTCTATAACGTCAGTGGGACAGTCAAAACAATAGATATTTCATTGAAATTAGAAATTGGCACATTTATAATAGTAGTTTTTGTATACCACATTAGAGGATTAAATAGTTTGTGTTTGAAAAATTTAACAATAATTTTACCCAATAGTGCTCTGAAACGGAAAACGGAAGAATGGCACCTTCCAGCAAAATTTCTTCTTCCTCCTGCCTGAAAATGGTGGAAGCAACAAGTGGGATAGCTAGCGACATTCAATCTCTGACATCACCAAAATGTTCAAATTCAAATGAAAAACATCTGATGAATGTCGCTCTGGGTTTGTCGAAGAAATTGCAATTACTACAGGTGAATCTTGTAAAAGTGTTAAAATCAGAATTATTTTAATATGAAAGCACATTATTATTGTATCACAACATATAGCATCCATGTTACCTTTTTGAAATTTCAGACTGAAATCAAGGCAGCTGTACAGATATTGCCCGTCGTCTTTAAGTGTAAGTAAAAAATTCTTTGTTGAATTCTTGCTTGGTTGAAATTGGTTTCAATTTCTACCTATTTTAATAGAGAAAAAACACTTTAAATACTAAATTTTCACTTCAGTAACAGTATATTATTTTTATAATGAAAAATTTTTACCATTTGGAGAAAATTGTTATTACTTTTATATCTTGAAATGAAGTGGATGTAATAAAATATAGCCTGGAAAGGCAAGCAGGTAAAATTAAAAAAGGGACAGGTATTATTGCACTAAAATTGCCAAATAGTCACTAAAATCAAACAAAAAAGTGAATGAAGTATTAAGTTTCGTAGTGATTGAATCTTTTATGTTCCCATATATTATTTTAGGAATCCCCAAATTCTGTTTTGTAATAAAAAATAAATATATTTCAAGCACGTTGCGCATTTAGGAAATGTGATATTTAACAAGTATTTGTTTCTTTCCCACATTAAAGCTATTCTGGAACCAGTGGTAACATGTGACTCTCTGTACCAAGATGACATCCGGTATAGTGGATCATATTTCATTTCCTTTATTGGCCGTAACGAGCCTGAAAATCAAAAATCACTGTTTGTGTATTGTGAGTTGGAGACTAACGGTGGTGGATGGACTGTTTTTCAACGACGAGGAGAACCTAATGACGTCTCATTCAACAGAAATTGGACTGAATACAAAAATGGATTTGGTGAACCACGATATGCTCATTGGCTAGGTACGTTAAACATTTATATAAATTTTAATGTCAATAACTTATTTGGTATTTCTACTATGAGGTCATGCAAATAATAATCTAAGCTAACAAAAAATCGGAATTGCAATAAACTTGCTGTAATTGAAGTTTAAAGTGACATCATTTTCCATTTCGAAGGTCTCGAGACACTTTATTTGTTAACCAGAAATTGTAATCACCAACTGATTGTTAATGTCACCGCCATGAACGGTTCAACTTACGACGCCCACTATTCGATATTCAGCGTCGGTTCTGAAAATGATGATTTTCAGCTAACTGTAGGCGGATACATCGCCGAAAACTCGAGTAACTACTAACTATGTTTATTGTTTGAAATAGATTTAAGGGAATAATCATAAAATTATCCTACCTACCTAATACTTATATTGTTTTCAGCACTCTCAGACAGATTCACAGATATCAATGGTGCCCGTTTTTCTGCTAATGACCGAGACAACGATGGTGGTATAAACTGCTCCAACGATAGGCATTCAAATGGGTTTTGGTTTGGCGATTCATGTGAACAAGTAAGAAATTATTATCGTAATCAGCCATCTTCTTGTTTTCTTCAATAATAATTTTGTGGTTGTTTCAATTCGACTAGAATATTTTCTAATGGATGTATATCCGTTGAAACTTAAATGGGAATTTTTGAACTAGTTCATAGAATATTCTTATTTATCTACCTTTTATTGACAATGTGTGTTTGCCAATCGGTTGGTGGTTTTATCTTGACATCGCTGTATGGGCATAAACATTTAAATAGATTAAATGGCCATTGAAATTAATCATTTCTGTCCAGCATAAATGTAATTGTCTTTTACTTTGACGAAAAGTTTTACTTTATAATTTTATGATTGTTATTTTTCCTTAGGTTGATCTTAACGCACCATACTCTGCATTATCTGCATGGTGGGATGAAATACCTCAAATAAAGAAAACTGAGATGATGATTCGTCGGAATTGCAAAATTTGAAATACTCTTCTAGTAGAGATTGTAACGCTTTTGCTTCAGTTTTAGTTATCAGACCATTTAAAAAATAAAATTTTTTCCGCAACTTTATATACTGAGCACTGAGAATTTTTCTGTTGCTTCAATTTTCTCATAATATGGCATAACAACTTTTAGATGGAGTCCGACTGATCTATGTCCAATTGCTAATTACTCCTATTGCATTGATCGTTCTGAATGAAAAAGGCAAGCCAAAAACATGTCCTAAAATTGGTTTGCATTTGAGCAGTTCAGATCAGATTACAGAAATTTATACATAATATACTAAAATAACAATCAGAAGAAAATTTAAAATGGAGTCATGGTTTTAGTTTAACCGAAATCATACCTCTTATTAAAAATGAAAGGTTATAATTTTCAGAGCAGAGAGTATAGTGGAGTTCAAAAATAAAATTATACATTGCCTTATTGCCTAGTCTAATCTTTCCAATTATCACCAACCGCTAACATGAATTTAGTCGTCTAAGTATTCCTTTATTCGGGCATTTTTTGATTTGCCGTTCAAAATGTTGAAATATCAAAGCATATTATTCAAAAGTACAAAATATTTTCTTAGATCCGAAGATGAAGACCACAGTGTATACTGAAAATATTGGCAAGTCTTTTCATAAAAATAATTTTATAGTATCATCAAAATCATCATTATGGGATGTAGTTGGCTGAATTAAGATTCTAACCAGTAATTTGCTATTAGGTATTGTTGATACTTCTATTGCATGAGAGTCAGACTAACTTACTTAATTGAAATGCGAGAATAGCCAAAAAAATACAGAGATCATACGTAAATAGAAAGTAATTTTCCAAAGGAATGTTTTATTCAGCGCAAATGGAGGAGTGAATATAAAAAGAATATGAGATAGACAATCGCACGAAGTCTGAGAAGCACCCGATATTTATACATAGGGACATACTTACTCTTTGACCAAATATAATATGACCGTATATCGTATTACTTAGCTGTGTGGCTTGTTTTTGTACTGGTTTAACAGTAGACAATGTACTAAGCGTTCTAAAGTACGGAAATCTGCTTGTAAGTTAGGTTCTACATACTATATCCAAATATTAAGCTTGTGTAAGTATATATTGATGGGTAAACAATGAATATGAGGCATAGACCAAATTGAGATATAGATTAATCAAACAGATTTCCTGTAGTCCTCATGAAAGTAAGATATTCAGGTTTGAAAGGTTTAAACAATATATCATGGTAAGAAATTGCAATGCGTCAGAAGGGAGATATAACTGCATTATAAAATGTGAGAACTGATAATTCTATCCAAAATAAGAAATCAAAAATAGCATTCCCAAAAAAGTATAGTTTATGATTGCCTGAATACCTAGGTAAGTTAACATCATGCCCTATGTCGTGCTGCATGAGAGAATCAGATGAGATCAGATGCGATATGGCTTCTGTTCAGTCATGAATTCCTAGCAAATGATAAATGACACAAATAGAGAGGAGTTAAATTACAGGGACTGATTGTTACATTGATCGATACAAGTCGTACACGTTTTATCCGGCTTTATGATTTACATGTTATTTGTTAATATTATTTAGATTTCTCTTGTGCAGACACTTAAGGCGTCTTAGCTTGGTGAACAGAATTGGTAAGCCAGGATCCATGAAAGATGTTCAGATCAAACTGTAACAGAGATAAATAGAAAATAGGTGGGAGTTGTTTAGAGTCCTACATACTAGTTTAGAATCCAAGTCCAACTAGTGCTGTATTCTGTCCTGTACTATAATATGAACTGAAGGAAAGTCGAGAGTCGTTTTTAGACAGTTTTGCCAATTCATAAATAGGTATATTTAAAAGTAGGTTCTAAAATCAAATCGGTAATGCATACAGTTATTGATCGAGTTTTTTTGGGGGTAATATTGTCATGTTTCATGTCCTCAAGTTAAAATGTTTTATTATTGGCAGAAAAGCTTTAAATGTCAGCACTCCGACAATTTAAACCAGTGTCTCAATTTGAGATTGATAGCAATGGTGGAAGTGAATGTTTATTTCGTCGAAACAACTTACTGCCGCCAATGCAAAGCCAGGAGGTAAATTTACTGGAACTGAACTGATGTTCATAACTGAAAATTGCACTTCGTCTTTGTGTTCGTGAGTTATTACATCCGAGAAAACTTTGAGAGAAGGGAAAAGTTTTAAGTCACGGTGCCCAGCAATGTATAAGATACATTTTTCAGGGATTTTAACTTTCATCCCTGCATAAAAAATGCGACATGAAAAATCTGGAACTATTTCTTCATTTTTGAGGATGATTGGAAAACCTTTGACATTAAAGCTAAAGTGTACTTCTGTGTTAGTCGGAGCTCTGTATAAATACACGTCCACTTCATGTGGAATCACCGGCTGTGGTCGCTGAGCACTTTTCCGTCCCTTTCCCTTTAGGCAATTCATTTTCTTATTCGTACTGCGAAAAATATTTCCAGTATGGCAGGGTGATAAATAATAATATATTATTCACTTTGATAGCACAAACACTTTTAATCTCCCCTAAATGTACTTTTAATGACTTTCAATCACAAGGTATTGTACCACAGTGTACACTATGATTGGTGCTAATTAACGAAAGTTAAGTGTAATATTTTGTCTCTGGTTTTATCTTATATGTGCATGTGTACTTACATTTATTTCTTCAGCTGTAGGATTCAGTTTTGAGTAAGAGTAGTCTGTGCTACTTGCGTCGATTGTTTTCTTATAAATCGTAGGGATTACGTTTAACAATCACGCCTCTTTTAAGTTTCTCATTATAATGGCATACTCGCAGTACTATGCTAATCTTGTAAGTGTAAGTAATATGGATGTCATTAGTTTGCAATATTAATAGATATTATTACACGCAGGTGTATAGTTGTGATTCCAGATTTTTGCGTAATGTCTGCAATTAGTATATACTTGCTGCTTCAACTGTAAATATAATTTTCCTATTGTTTTTAGATAATCGGCCAGTAATTTGTACCAAAATCAATTTTATCCGAAGAATATTAATTAGTTGCAATAATATTATATACTGGGTCAAATGCTCATAGCAAAATTTAATGTTGTTTAATGTACCATAGCTAGCTATATAATGTACGCCTGTATCTTCTGATGCTATCTGAGCATTGAAAAATCCTGCACGACAAATTACTTAAGAATTATTAATATTTCTATTGTGTATTGAAAACTGAAAGTACATGGAGATAAGCAAGTCGTTTAAACAGTAACTGTTTCCTGAGGATTGTAGTAGTAGTGGATATTCATCCGATGACCGTGAATGCAGGATAGCAGTGCCACGCCGAAACCAATGGGCAAAGTTAATGAGTTGGTGCAGGTGTTGATAACATGTATTTTGAGTTCATTTCGGGACCATTGGGTTATATTAGCTGTGATTAGATTAAGCGACGGGCATCTTTGCATATCTTGACAAGGACTTGTTTTGAAAATGACATTACCCGGAACTTTAATACGGATTCCAGGGTAGAAAGTGTACATGGAATTGGCTGGGATTGTTGTTGGATCTGTTATCGTGAACTTTAGACCTTTGGTGTGGTAACTATAAACAATGCTATCATCTTGTATTTCACTATCCACATACACGTCCACACTATGAATTATTGGAGCCATTCTTAATGAGTCCATGTTATTATAAATTACTTTATATTTATCCAACGTTTAGAAAAGCTGTTTTAATTGTCTATCTTGGAATTGCATGCTAAATGTAAATTACCCTATCTAGCATGACAAATCCATTTAAGATTATTTTTTTACACAGAAAGCAACTTTTTATAGCAGCCAATTATGTCAATGGTAGAGTGACCAAATAAATGCTACTAAATTGACTCAACACTTAAATGTAGACTGATTCTCAACTAACCTCCACTATGCAGTACAGTTTGTTCACTCCATCACATCACATCCTGATCAATTATATATTGCTGATCAGACTAATCGATTGCATTCTGTGGCAGAGAGCAGAATACATACATGTATTAGTGAGGCGCATAGTGGTTCTGAAATTCAACAGGTCGTTTTCTAGATCTTCCTTTTCCACCTAAACACAATAGTTTGCCTACATTACATTATACTTTATAGCATTTTTAAGAAGTGTAGGCAGATATTCCACCCAACCAACCCGTCTCTATCTTGGCTATACGCACACTATGTATGCGGCGATAGGACAATCGTTGATTTCTTGTGGCAGTGGCCACTGTTGTGACTTTTTGACAGCAATTTGATGTATAAACTTGTACACAACTACATATCGTCCCTTAAAGAGAGATTTAGACTCAATGAACTTTTCGTTTTGTGGCGTAAATGGCGTTTCACTGCATTTTTCGTTTGGTGCAGTAAATAGCTATTATTGCACTGCTTGCTTGATGCATTAAGGCCATTTCGTACACAAAACAAAAGTGCATTGATTCTATTTTGTGCACAAAACGAAAAGTTCATTGAGACGAAATCGTTCTTTAAGGGATAAGGGATGATATTTGCTATCATGAATCTATCCAAATATTTACGAACCTGTCACCTGTTAAGTTATTTGATCGTATTTCGTAGCCAATATTTGATCGCCTTTATAAGGGTTTAGAATAAGAATTTGTGTGACAGACACCTGACTTTTTATGACATTTGCTTTATTATGACGTGCCAAGCTTTCGACAACCTACCGTTGTCTTCTTCAGGACAAAATTGAACTTGGAAATACGAAGTTACTTATGATATACGTTTATAAGTACTAAGTACCAAACACCAAAGCATAGTTGCAATAATGTTTTAATTACTCATTTGCGTTTATACCTATGGTTGAATTCAAGAGCATGACAATATAATTATTAGTGAGAATGTTATTTTAGGCTTTCTATCTTTGATTCTGCCTCCCTACAAATTAATTTGTATTTTTCCAATTTTTAGTAAAGCAAGTAAATATGAATCGCAGCTCTTCTGCTTTACTGTCATTCCATAGGCAATTGAAATGTACTTACCGAATGAGATTGAAATGCTGAAATTGAATGATTTTAATGCTACGCAAGGGTTAAAGATGTGAAACATTTTGCGCTTCCTTCAGAAATAACGCATTTTAATTAATTAGCACAATTGTTTCTATTATCAACGACTACGAATCAGCGATATTCGTAAAACAAAATGATTTCGTGTTTTTGGAATTGCAAATTTATTAGCTATTTTATTAACTATTTGCATGCATCCAGTACAAGCACAAAATTGTAGTGGAAAACGGAAAATTTTTGTTCTAATCAGGAAACAAGTTTGGGTTATGGTTGTGTCGGAGTGTGGATAAAATTGTTTAAGAGCCAAATGACAATCAAGGCAAACAGCAATTACTTTGTAACTGATTGTGAGTTGAAGAAAGGGTTAGTCAAGGCGGAAGGGTTGAGACAGATTTTGGTTGTCGTCTTTGGGCTCTCTTATCAAATATAAGCTTGAATGAGTAAGAGCTTAGAGATTTGTAAGTATAGAGAGAGATTCCAAGTTTTTGAGCGAGGGTGGGCGCATGAGTATTTAATAGCAAACCGTGCTTAGAAAAATGTAGATGTATTTGTGTGCTGTGTGGGTTAAGAAGACTCAGGACGTACAGAATGCATGCATGAATCTCATAGTGCAGAAAACATGTCATTCAGGTATCGGTACATAGAGTCCTTTATGTAAGAGCGTTGTGTACACTTTTGTGTGTATCTAACTATCTGACCTCATATAACTTTGGGATGTAGTTTAAAGTTTTAGATTCAGTCTTCCGATTATGAAAACAGAAATCATAGAAAGAAACAAGGATTTAAAATTTTAGTAAATTTTATAATTGGAATCACCCATTCTCTGAAAACGACGGCTTTCTACAAAGTATAGAACCACAATTACCGTAAATATAGTTACGTAGTAGAAATCCATGTATTAGCTCATTCGAAATCGCATTGGATCTTCTAGATGCTTTTGTTTAGGACACTTATACATCGGTCATGTTTTAATTTCTAACTGTAAGTTCTTATATAAATCGTAATTAGTAATTATTGAAAAGTAAGACGCAAAAATTGCTTGCCATAACAGAGATCTTTTTATATGATTTGTTCGAGCAGGTTGTAAAAGACTGCAGGTATTCACGAGTTGGGTTATTTAGGTTTTAATCAAAAATGAGTTTCAAATCAATTTCAATTTACAGTTTACATAGACATCAATTTCATGTCGAGATATTTATATTTATTAGATTTTAGTAAAATTTTTATTTAAGGTCTTAGGGAAAGTAATCTTTAACTTTTTAATGCAGATGACGTGTTATTATCTTTTTCCAATAAGATTTCTACATGAAATATGGCGTATGAGTAGCTACATACTAATACAGGTGTGCGTACCAGAACTTGTTTTAAGCAGTAGTGTAGTGTGTGGATAGAGTAGGTGATAAATTTTACGGCAGAGCAAGCACTGCACTTAAACTTTCCAAATTTAGATGTTAATGCTTTATTGCACTAACAAAAATTATTCGGAGCTAGCTTGGCTTAGACTAATACAATTCAAAAAGGTATAAACTAAATGTATTTGTTGAATTCCTCGGAGCTGGTTTAATGCGACAAAGATTCGATTGAAAATAAAATGTCGGAATTTTCTAGGACAAAGCTCGGCAGAGAATTTCCATTGTAGAATAAAAGGTAAAATATTATTAATTAAAGAATTTGAGAAACTTTTACTTTCAAATATAGGTTTTACCAGTTTTTAGGTTTAAGTGTATAAAAATGATTATTTTACAAGCCTATTCATTAACTATGGTTGCTTTGTCTTGACAAGTTCACAAAGGTGCAGGAGTTGTATATTTGTATATATCCGTGGTCCTTGATTTAATTATTACCGATACTGCATAATATCATTCTTACGTAAATGAGCCATACCTAATCCTTGTAATATTATTAATGCATTGCAATTGTCTTTGCTCCAGTACTAAATGGTAAATAATAATATGACATCTTTACTTATTATTACATGTCAAATAATCCGTGTAATACAAATGTGTATTATAATTCTACATAGCTATTCGGTACATAACCGAGGTACCATGTTATTGTGTGTTACATTTAGTATCCTCACAAATGATAGATAAGCACGAATGGAAACGTTATCTTTAATTTAAAAACAGAAATCTAACAAACTGGGAACCTGTAAAGGGATTTGATAATATTATGTTTACATTTAGGAAATGTGAATGTAACGTAGCTACTATTTACTATATTGTATCTAAAATTTGGGTGAACTTGAATTCCCAATATTAATGGATACATAAACAATGAATAATAGAGGAGGTATATAAATTTAGATATAGGTCAATAAACCAATTGTCGAAAGCCTTCATGAAAGTAAGATAATATTCAGGTTAGAAAGTTTCAAATTATATATAATGGAAAAAAGTTGTATTGCGTGGGAACGAGATATAGATATAACTGCATGCACTATAAAATGACAGAACTGATAACTGTATCGAAAGTACGACACCGAAACTATCATTCTTAAAAAGTAATATTTGTTATTGCCTCAATACCTAAGTCAAGACCATGTTCTCAGTCTTAGCCGTGCTGCAAGAGAAAATATCAGATGCGATATGGCTTCTGTTCAGTCATTCATTCCTAGCAACTGACAAATCACGCAAATAGAGAGGAGTTAAATTACAGGAACTGATTGTTACATTGATTGATACAAGTCGAGCATGTCTTATCCGGCTTCAGTATTTACTTGTCATATTTTGTTAATTTAGATTTCTCTTGTGCAGAAAATTAGGCGTCTCAGCTTATGGTGAACAGAATTGAGAATACAGAATCCAGGAAAGATGTTCAGATCAGACTGAAACATATAAATAGAAAAACCCACAGCAAGCCGTAACAGAAGCTCGCCTGAGTAAAGGGGACCGTGTGCACATTTCATTTCATTTTGACTATGAAAATCAATAGAAAATCAAAATTAATTAATTTTGATTTTCTGTTGATTATGATAACCGATATCAATCAAAATTGATCAATATTGAGTATTAAAATCAGCAGATAATCAATATTGATTGATATCGGTTATCATAATCAACAGAAAATCAAAATTAATTAATTTTGACTATGAAAATCAATAGAAAATCAAAATTAATTAATTTGGACTATGAAAATCAATAGAAAATCAAAATTGATTAATGTTGACTATGAAAATCAACAGAAAATCAAAATTGATTAATTTATCGTCTAATAGTTATTTTCCAGTTTTATTTGATTTGTTATAAAATCTCAAATTTGGTAGAAGCGGATTGAAATATTTTATACTATCGTGCTAACAATTTATAGGAAACGCCATTGAACTTTTTAATGTCCATTTAATGCCAAATTTTCACTTTGGCTATCAAAATGAAGACAAAGTGAGCGCGCGGTTTCTCAGCAACCAATGGACCGATTTCCCCCGAAATCAATAGGGATCGTCAGTAGTCCATAGGCATTGTTTTTGTCAAGTTTGGTCAACTTCCGTCTTTGTGTTCGAAAGTTATCGTGGGGACGGACGGACGTACGGACGTACGGACAGACTGTGCGGTTCTATAAGCTGCCTTATTCAGGCGAGCTAAAAAGGTGGGAGTTGTTTAGAGTCCTACTTAGACGAGATCAGCCCTAATAAGTGCCACTATCATTTCAAGGAGTATACTTCTTCGGCCCCATTGTTTTGCTATAGGCTTCCAATTTCCATGAATTTTAGCACTGTACTTAGCTCTGTTTCAGTTAAGTTGACATTGACATGGCCATGTAAATGTACTCCATTATAAGGATACTGGGTAGACAGGGAAAGATACAGAATTTATTTGATATGGCCATCTCGATGGCTTCCAAAATGCAATTTTTTTCCTCTGAAAGCAAGAAAGGCCAACAGGAACAAACAACGTTTGGGTGTTCATACTCTTTATGACTAGCCATCGGATAGATACAAAAGATTTGAATATTACAGCCTGTCAAAGATACCAACAAATTTAAACTTAAGTTTTTTTAACTTTAAAAAGTAAATAATTGGTTAAAATGTCAGTAAAAATATACCAAGTGTCTATATTATATCACATTCTCTGAAGCATAGCAGTTATACCCAATTATTAAATTGATGCGATTTTACTATTACTACGATTAGGGAAACCGACAGCTTCTGTATACTGGTTGAAATGTATCATAATGTGTGAATTAGGTCGCAAATTTCGGAATATTTGACCATAACTGCTAAATTATAAATTCCGATATATTTTTCATTGTAAACGAGCCTTATCGTACGTTTTCCTCTACACTTAAAATGGTTTTCCAATATCTGAGTACTAATAAGCTCCCATGAGTCCTGTATTTAAGTTAGCCTAAGCTTATTTATTGTCTCAAAGAACCTATAATAAAAGTTTCGAAATACCTAACAAGTCAATTAGTCATACAGCAATGAAGAAAATCTTAGTATGATACCGATGTCAAAGGTATGGCTCATATCATTCACCAAACATTCGATTTAATTTTAAGTACAAATATTATAGGCATATTAACAATAACGTTGAGAGAAGCATTTGAGACAGCAAAGGAGAAGCACGGTGACCTTCGACGCTCTTCAAAGAGCGAAAGTACAGTTATTATAAGACGACATTAGCTCCTGCCTAGTTGCAAAGGAGCACTGGTATAGTTAAAAAGAGTAGACAAGCACAAAACAATCATGAGCCAGAACGTAATTAAAGTGATAGCGAAAAAAGACACACAGGAGGAAATATTTAAAAAAGCTATCAACTGACGAGAAATTAGTGTTACTGTTTAACAAACTAATAGAAATAAGTGAGATTGGGAAAGTGTGGAAAGAGGAAGTACAAGAATCGGGGAATGAAAAAATACAGACTTCAGACGAACAAGATATCTCAAATGAGAAAATACTTGGAGAACATGACCTAAGGAATAGCCAAAATTGGAGAATGAGTCTCCAAAAAGAAGAAAAAGAAACGATAACTAAGGATAAGATATGTAGACAAGAGAAAACTGGACAGAAACTTAAAACCACGAGGGACATGAGGCGAGGAAGAAGAAAGAGGAGGAGAAGACTAAATTTTGAGAGGAGGACGAAAAGAAGGGAGAAAATGAAACCCCGAGGTACAGGCAAGATTTGGAGAACCGAAAACCGATGGCAGGCGTATTGAAACAACCAACTGACGATTATTGTACACAAATGAAAAGATAAGCAATTACGTATTTTTTTAGTTAAATTTATATCTTTAAATCATTGCAAAGCATTCGATTATTGATTTAAGACATTTTGGTGCGTTGTTAAAATGTCTAATGTTTTAAATTCTAGATTTTAACAATCAAAATTTAAAAGAAAAGTATTATAATTAAGAATATAGAAATATACGGGACACAGTGTCTGATGACGTGTAACAGGATGAGTTGGCCGTGAAGGGGAAAAAATAATTCCAGCATAATTACAGCGTAGGAGGATATGTGTCAGCAACATATATACATATATATAAATATATATATATATATAATGGACTTTCTGATATAATAAAGAATGTCAAGAAAAAGAATCAGGGGAAATTAAGTTGTCTAAATTCCAAAAGGAAACAGCCGCAAATACATAGACAGTTTGTGAAATGTGTAAGTATATATAGCAACTAAGCACACAATAGTTAAGTAGGTAGATCGTAATTAAAAGTCGTAATTAAACAATCAAAAATGTAGTCATATACGTAAATAGCACAGTGTATCTTATGTGAACTGCAGAGTAAGTAAAAATATGTAACAAGCCTTGTTTCGATTTAAAGTGTCAGTAAATCTAATAATTTTTAAGTAGTGATAATTAAGTGCAAGTGATAAAGCTAAATTCTGTAGACTTTCAGTATAATGTGCTGTGCATGTAAGCAATGAACAGCTGAAAGAAGCTGATGTGTCATAATATAATGTGTCAGTAATAATATAGGTATATAGTCATAGCTTATAATTGAGCTTGGTATATAGCATACATACATAATAGTGCAACAAGTAATAGTTTATTACAATGCGAGAAGAATTCTTTCTTGTGTTGGTTTATGGTGTCAGCGAATTCGATAATTTTCTTTTAAATAGTGGTAATAAAGTTTAAGTGTTCTACTGAAGAACTAAAAGGACCAGATATGTCATAATATAATGTGTTATTTATAATATATGTATATTATAATTATAGTGTATAATATAGCGTAGTACATAGCATACATACATAATAGTGTAATATGTAATAGATTATTCCATTGTAATAATAGAATACCATAATGCAAATTATAAAGCTGTATGATAAACATGTAACCAAATTATGGGTCCATGGGCGAAAGCCCGTAAGGACCGTCAGTTATTAATAAAATAAATAAAATAAAATAACAATAACGTTGGGGTTATTATACACATTAATAAATTGTCACTTTCATTTCAAAGAAGAAGTTTGTAGACATTTTTGACCCTTAATAATATCGACTATCGTAAGGAATAATAAATAAAGTGAAGCTGTAAATATCTCACTTTAATCTAATTGAACTCCAAAACGTTTTAAATTAATAAGCCAAACACAAAATATATAGCTATACGTATCATTTTTCCATTCAAGTTACATTTACACCATAGAATAATATAGTCCATGGCATTATCGGTTATTGAACTTGCCTATTTTCAAAGTTCAATAACTATTTATCTTTTACTTGCCCTTACTCGATATAGATTGGGTTTTGCATGTACAATAACGTCGGGTATATTTTTTAAATGTATGTGATTATCATATTTCCAAGTAATGCTTTTAATTCTTCCAAAGAAGCAATACTTGGTAATTTGTCCCCTGCCTGCTACGAAATAATCTGGTATTATATCCTGTCTATATGGAGTTGATAATAATATTCAGTAAACAATGCAATTAAAATTAATAATTATGTTTGCATACTTGTAATTGTGACTGTCAACAATGTCATTTTTAGCAGAGGTAAAGCAAGTGACAAATGTTTATGACAAATAAAGTCACATTCCCTGCTTGAATACTAAATTACGTTAAAAGTCGATTAATTATAGAGGAATAGGTTGCATACCTTTTACAGAGTGATGGCAGTATTGTCAAAACATTCGTCCAGCCTGCGATAAAATCAGCTTAGCCGTGGATTTGATTTTGTGTGGATGGCTAAGGCATCGTTAAGAGTTAATATTAGATGTAGACACATGCTACTTGGTGAAAAACACTTCCTATATATTAATCTCTGCAATGGAAATGGAATATCATAATATAATATTATATCCTTATCTAAACAAATGTTTTTAATTTAATCTTTCAAGAAGAATATAGGCAATTATATTCATTTGATTCAACCTTGACCGTACACATATTGCAATAACTTAAGGTGCGTCGTACACAGGTGCTTTTGTATGTGTTTTCCCACTCTCTTTCAGTCTGAATAACTCGACTAATATTGGGTCAATCTGGACGTATGATGCCTTAAAATAAAGATAAATTATCCTGCTCGGACCTAAGTTCGAGAAAACTTTACAATTTTGACCTCTAAAGGTCACCCGACTAGGTTAAAATAAAAAAATGTAATATATTTCGGCGGCAAATGTTTATAAATGAATAACATAGCAAATAATAGAAATGTTAGAAAAGTGAGCGTCATAGGTCCGAGATAAATATGAAACAAACTTATGTTCAAAATGTGAAAATTTTCAGTTGACCCGTTTTTGAATTATACGAACTGAAACACAAACGAAAAATTTGAATTTCAAGTATAATACTCTACACGGAAGAACGACAGAGCGGAAAAGTCATGTGCCCCTTGCAGCCATAACAATACTATTGCTATTCATTCTACATTCATTCAATGCATACATTCAATGCAAAATTGTGTACAGAAACCGAACATCTGGCTCTTTACTTGTAAATTGACATTACTAATTGTGCTATGCTATTGATTGCAATTGACGGATTGACACCAATATTTCTTTTCATTTGATAAATCGGTGTAAGGTCGGTGTTTGTAAATACCAGGAATATCTACAAAAGCAAAAATATTATTTGGTAAACATTAAAGAACTTGGGTATTCAACATTTAATTTAGCTGTGTGATATTCGTGAGCCTTGAAAAACAATATGTGTACTTTATTAAAAATGGGCAAGTATGTTCAGAAATTACAATTGTTCAAAAATCGAGTGGAGTAGTCAGTAAAATACATCCGAGTGATTTTCGCACTAACTCCCAAAAGGTATTATATAACTGAATATTTTAAATCAAACATTAAAAAAATATTATTGAATAGACGAATTGATTCTTCTTAACCAGCTCTGTAATCATTCCAATTAATACGTATATTGCATTTGTTTTAGTTATCCAACAAGAGACCAATGCAGTACAACATTTAGTTTGAAAATCGAGAGGAGTAAAACGTAAAATACATCCGAGTGATTTTAGTTGTCACGAATTAAAGAAAGGTATTATTAACAGTTTTACAGCTATTAATTACATCTACTATAAATCCATATATATTATAGTTTCCCGGTAAGGTCTTGCATTACAATAATTTTATGTTTGTATTTTAGAATGCCAAAATACAGAGGCATCCATAGCGGTAAAAGAAAGAATCCCCATAAACTACTGCAGAGAACAAAAAATCAAAATGGTACAGAAAAACAATCC
The DNA here is from genome assembly GCA_020055645.1 of Tomocerus qinae. Taxonomy (NCBI): domain Eukaryota; kingdom Metazoa; phylum Arthropoda; class Collembola; order Entomobryomorpha; family Tomoceridae; genus Tomocerus; species Tomocerus qinae. The sequence goes on along the minus strand of CM034546.1, from coordinate 46,151,373 downwards.
ACCCCAGTTGACATTCCACAACAGCAAACAAATCCACCCATTACAACACCAGAACCAATAGATGTACGAATGAAGGGGAGACGGTTAATGTCAATTACATCGCTGGAATACTGTATGCAATTAGCAATGAACCATGGCAAAGTCTGTCCAAAAGGAGTGGGATATATTGCTGATGAAAAACTTTTGGGAATGCGTTCCATTTTCACCATTCAATGTGAATATTGTCGCTGGAAAGAAGAAGTTGACACCGATTTAAATTGTAATCTGACTGTTAACGAAGCCCTATCATGGGGAACCCTCGCCGGAGCATCAAGTTATGAAGGTAGTAAAAATTTGTTTCACGTTCTCGAGTGTCATTTCCCTAGTCATAGGACATATCAAAACTATAAAGCTGTAACAACGGAGAAATGGAGTCAAGCGTTAAAAGAAGAGATAGCCGAAAATGGGAGGTTGGAACAGAAATTAGCAAGAGAAAAAGGGCAATTTGTTGTCGTAAATGGAGTTCTATATCCATACATAATGGAAAAAAATGTACACTATATTTTTAAAGTTTTATGAAGAAGATGTAGCTCCAGAGATAATTAACTCGCGTTCTAATCGCAATATGCCAATCAGACAGCCACAGTATCGCAAAGATGCAATTAATAAAAAACTTTCAAAGCGGAACAAAGAAAACATTCCTCCTCGAAAAGTTTTAAAAAAGCAATGCACATCTTTGGATGGGCTGTCGAATATATAATGCTTTATACTATCATGCTTTGTACTCACCCATTACCAATATTTTGGTTTGCCTTTTCTACTTTATTAAAATCCATCCCAGTGATTCAATTTTTAAATGAATGATAAGTAACAGTTTTACGTAGTTATTATTTTTCTTGAACCATTTTAATTTTATTATTTCAAAATTTAACTTACATTTGTCCTTAATTAAATGTTAAAGAAGTTGTAAAAATATTAAAGACGATAGAACAAACCGTAACGGGTAACTGACAGCTTGGTTAATTTTATTATTAGCTAATTAAAAAATAAATGTAATAGATTATCAAAAATCTAAGAATTGTTAAGTTCACATTATTCCCAATTATCATCGTCATCATCAATTTCACCAGAAAACGTACCTCCAAACTCAAAGTTGTCAAAATTGATTTTTTGAATCCTCCCAGCATATTTCGGCATAGCTTTTGTTTTTTCTTACCACTGGCAAATGTTTCTTTCAATGCACAACCTTTAGAACACCCTTCCCACTTTATGGTTTTAGGATTAACTTTCTAGATGGCTTTATGTCGCGGTGTTTGTCTAAATCATCGCATTCGAAGCGAGCCTTGTTTGGATACTTGGTTAAAAAACTTCGCTTTTTTTGTGACATAAAGCTGCTAATCTTGCATCTCTGATGCAGCAATGATGAGGAAGTCCGGCGGGGTTTTCTTGAATATTTTTCCCTAGAAAATGTACACCTAAGTCTTCTGCAGATATTGCAGTATTTTTCTTGTCCCGAAAAAAGTCTTGAAGATCCTCGGTTTTTTGATGAGCAATTTTCAAAGTTTTTAAATCATTGGAAATGGCAAATCCTATAACTAATTTTCCTTCAATACAGGTTTGTAGCATTTGTCGTACCTGTAATAAAGATTGAAATTTAACTCTACTTTTAATTATTACAACGCTGTAAAATAAAGTGAGGATTCCATGTAAAATTCTTAAATTTTGACTAGCCATAATTCGCAATAATCAATAAATAACTTACTATATCATAACTTATTCCAGACCCCAGTTTTTCTTTGTCAATTCCAGTCAATGCAGTGTTGTACCGACAAATATTACCGTGTTTGACTATTGCCCAGAAAATTAATCGTCCGTGTTTGTCGACGACGGCAACTGACGCTGGCAGAGAATTGTGGGTGTTAGCTTCTGTCACATTTTCAATATCTAAGTACATGTTCTCACCAGATACGATTAAGTCCCCACGATAAATAAAATTTGTCTATAAATAAACGCAATTATTGAAATTTATGAAATTATGATATTTTATGATTAAATATATGAATTTTATAAAAAGCTTAAAAATTACCGAAGAAAATGCCGGAGACGGTTTTTTTAAAGAAGTGAGGTTTGGGGCACTCGAAAATACTGTACATGGTACTTCACTCACCCCAACACCCACAGTGGACGACTTTAACTTTTCGTCTGCTTTTTTCTTTCTCTTCAAAGTATTCTGAGCATGATTTTTCACTTTTAGCAGCTGGTCGTCATCGAAAGGGCTTTTATTAATTAGTTCCATTACAAGATTTAAGTAATCAGTAGAGTTCAGAGAGCTAGCTGCCTTGACCACCGACATCTGAAATCGACAAACATGATGTATTTAATTTATTATTGATCATTGAACTAATATAATACAATCTAAATAATGCATGATTTATAATATTATCATGTAAGAATGTATTAAAATACTGCTACCGTTGCAACCGACAAAGACGGGGTTTCTGGGTTTTTTCGGGTTCCATGTGGATTGCAAATTTCTTTTTCCATTGCTAATCGTACGCAAAGATAACTGTAGTTGAAAGCGTAAGAAAACTCGAAAACTGTCAGTTGTATGAGAATGGAATTGGTTCATCTGTTTGAATATGCCGGTGAAGCAAGTCAGACATTTCTACTCAATCTCTAGTTTCGTTCTAACTCCTGTACATTTTTACTACTTCAAACGAATTCCGCTAGTTGCTTAGTGGTAGCGTACGACAAGCCTTAATCAGATAAACTGAAAATTACATGCATCAGACTGTCAGTTAGAACGTGTAATTAATGGTATATAATACCATACAAACAACACTACACGCAAAATCCAAAGACGCTATAAATTTTCTAGTTTTTTTCATTGAGTATTTCCCTGTATTATTTGTCTTGAACTGTTGAATTAGTACTTGAACATTAAGAAACGTCGCAATTTTTAATCCACTTTTTATACTTATCACTTGAACTTGAAACATTTCAAAGTCGTGAACGTTGAACTTCACTTTTATTTGTTTTGTAAATTGCCTAAATGATAGTTGGTGGTGATTCAACATCAACAGATTTAGATTTTACTATAAAAGCAAGCTCATAATAATTTCTGGCCCAGTTAAGAATTTTGCATTGTCAGCGTTATGTCAGAATTACTAACATTTGTTTGGAGCCTTACAGCTGTCAATAATACAAGTAAGATCATCTTTACTTTTGTATCTCCAATTAGAATTTTAGTATAATAGGAATTTCGACTTTAAACCGGTTTTACATTCGAACAATATTTCTCCATAAGCTGTACACCAAAACTATTTTACTTATTTTTACATTATTAATTTTATATAATTAATTAATAATTTGAAACCTACCAGTTTAAACCAATACTTGTTAAAAATTTTGTTATTATTAAATTCAGATTTATTACAGTTTTAAAATTAATAACACTTACGTTATCAACTCTCTCCGACATTTTGCCTTGCCCCATTTTCGGTTCATTTTAATTTTATAACTTTTGTCTGTTACTAGAAAAAATATTTATCTTGTTTCGATATATCTGACGCAGTTTGAAAATAAAGCTACTACTTATTAATTTGAATTGTTTGTACGATTACAGTGCTACTTCATACCTACAATGATTCTTTAAACTCCAAAAACTATGATACCCTACAATTATCTATCCCATTTTTAGGTATGGGGAGACGTATGACGATAATCCTGTTTATCTTTGGTGTGTTGTCTGGTATAAATGGACAAATTGATAAAACACTTGAGCCGCTATCACAAGGGTACGAAGTTGTGGAGGCCGTCAACTGCAAGCTTTTGCAATCAAAAGTATTCCAAGACGATAATAGCTTTCTAAAACGAATGGCATACGTAGCCACGGAATTTGGTACAAATTTAAAACAAGGAGGCATTTGGGGTGTACCTAAAGGGAAATTCGAAGATTCATTACAAGACGAGAAAATGGTACCTTTGAAGGAAAACATCACACGATATTTTGGAATCAACTGGGACAGCCTTATTTACGCAGATTTAGACAAACCTATGTATTCGGCCATCGCAACTAAATTATGCTTGTCAAATATCCCAGCGAAAACATTACTGAGCATTAATTCACAAGCCGATTGGATAAAGAATTTCTTGAAGCTGAGGGATACGGTTGATAATATCAAAAACAAAATACGGGAATTTGAGAGGAAATACCAATCCCAAGTCCACGTCGGGATGGACTTGGTAGTTGTATTAGATGGATCTGCAAGCGTGGAAATTCAAAACTATATCCTTGCCAAAAACTTTATTGCCAATTTAGTCAAAACGTCATTAGATTTATCTTCAGGGAAATTTGGATTCATTATTTATGGTGACAAAACAGAAACTGTAATCCCATTGAACAATTCACTAAGCCAAGAAGATTTAATTAACACAATTAAGAATGCTCCGTATCCCGATAGCGTGACAGCAACAAATTTGGGAATCGACAAAGCCGTAGAAATGCTGAACTCTCCCGATAATGTTCCTCGGGTGCTAATTGTAATGACTGATGGAATATCCGACGAACCTCAACTGACAATAGAATCTTCGAGAAAAGCCAAAGAAAATAACATCACGACTTTTTCAATTGGGATTGGGGCATACGACTATGAAGAATTGGTTTCCATTGCTGGAAATGACCCAAGTAAAGTAATAACAGTTGAGACTTTTGATCTTCTTGAAGAAATATCTCACAAAGTAGACGATTTGGTTCGATTTACATCTCATACAATTACGACTAATGTCCAAATTCCGCTGACCATGAAGAAAAAAGAGACCAACTACTACACTTACAATCGAAACTGCTCGGAAACGGACTTGGAAATAAATCTCGAGTCAGGAAATTTTGTGGGTTATTATTCCTACTCTTTTCCCAATCCATCCTCTGCTCTTTATGATGGAACTTTCAGAGGAAGTACTATTATTCCTATTCGTAATAAAACAACCTGCTCTAATGGAAATAAAACACCTCTTTATATAAGCGTAGAAGGAATCGACGAAGTAAATATACTCAACATTGGTAAGTACGCACATTATTTTTTAATATTAATTAGTACTTTTGATTAGGTCTTCTTTCTACAATTTATTGTTTTTATACTATGGTACCATATATTATTTTGGTAAACAAACAGTTCAAAATTTTGATAGATTTGCAAGGATGGGACGAAAATTACTTGATAAAAGCGATAGATGCCCAACTAATGGAAATTGCTGAAGAAAATAATCGTTTAATTCTGGCTGTAAGTACTACTACAACAACAAAACAAATTACATCACAGTGTTAAACATAATCCCTGACAAGCACGTATCCAGGAATTTGACCCAGGGGGGGCCCACCAAAATATATTGATAAATTCAAGTCATATTCGCGCGAAGCGCAATAATTTTTTGGATTTTTCACCTTTTTTGACAAAAAAATTGCCTTTTTCTGGATACTTAGGAGGGGGGGGAGCCGGACCCCCCCGGCCCCCCCTCTGGATACGTGCTTGATCCCTGACATAAGTGTAAAGTGGAAGTTAGTCATTTGTGGGGTATTAATACATTTAGTATAATAATCATAATATAATATCATTATGCGTGACTATAATGTCAGTAAGACAAAAGAATGGGTATTTCAGTTTTTGCAAATAATATTAAGCATTATAAATGTGAAGAAAAATATAAATTATATATATAAAGGGGCGAATGTTTGAAAATATTGTACAATAATTTTATCCAATAGTGCTCTGAAACGGGAAGTGAGACAGTGACATCGTCTAGCAAAATTTCTCCTTCCTCCTGCATGAAAATTGTGGAAGTAACAAGTGGGATAACTAGCGACATTCAATCTCTGACATCACCAAAATCATCGAATTCAAATGAAAAACATATAATGAATGTCGCTCTCAGTTTGTCAAAGCAATTTCAATTATTGCAGGTGAATCTTTAAAACTTTCTTAAAGTTAGAAATATTTTAATATGAAAATTTCCATTGTATCAGTACGTAATCATCAGTGGTTACATTTTTGAAATTTCAGACTGAAATCAAGGCAGCTGTACATGTATCACCCCCAGACTTTGAGTGTAAGTAAAAAAGCCTCCTAAAAATGCTTGGTCTAAATTTTTACCTATAAGATTTTTGAAACAATTTACCTTCTAAATTTTCACTTCGGCATTTGCTATTTGGAGAAAATTAATATTAGCATTACATCTTTACATCACGAAAAAGGTGGATGTAATCAATTGTAGACTGGAAAGGCAAGTTGGCAAGTAGGTAAAAGTAAAACAGAGAAAAAAGGAAAAGGCGTTTTTGCACTAAAATTGGCAAATAGTCCCTTAGTTTCGAAGTCATTAAATCTTTTTGTCTCATATTTTTGTTTTGACACCTTTTTTGGAATAAAGATAAATAGGGAATGTAATGTAAATATAAAAATTTGTATCATTGTCACAATATAGCTATTCTGGAACCAATGGTAACATGTGACTCTCTCTACGAAGATAACTTCAGGAACAGTGGATCATATTTCATTTCCTTTATTGGCCGTAACGAGCCTGAGAATCAAAAATCACTATTTGCGTATTGCGATTTGGAGTCGTACGGCGGTGGATGGACTATTTTTCAACGACGAGGAGAACCAAATGACGTCTCATTCAACAGAAATTGGACTGAATACAAAAATGGATTTGGTGAACAGCGATATGCTCATTGGCTAGGTACGTTAAACATTTACATTGATTTGAATTTCAATAATTTATTTAGGATTTCTTATAAAATTATGAGGTCATGCAAATAATACAATCTTTAACAAAAAATCGGAATTGTAATAAACTCGCTGTACTTAAAATATAAAGTGAGATCGTTTTTTCTTTCAAAGGGCTCGAGACACTCCATTTGTTAACCAGAAATTGTAATCACGAACTGATTGTTAATGTGACCGCCATGAATGGCTCAACTTACAATGCACACTATTCGATATTCAGCGTTGATTCTGAAAATGATGATTTTCAGCTAACTGTAGGCGGATACATCGCCGATAACTCGAGTAACTATTTTTATTCATGTTTGGAATAGGTTACGGGAATAATTATTCTGCCTATCTAATTCTAATACCTATATATTGCTTTCAGCACTCTCAGACAGATTGACAGATATCAATGGTGCCCGTTTTTCTGCTAATGACCGAGACAACGATGGTGGTATAAACTGCTCCAACGATAGGCACTCAAATGGGTTTTGGTTTGGCAATTCATGTGAACAAGTAAGAAATTATTACCATAATCAGAGATAATTTTGAAGGTCATTTTCAATGAATTAGTATTTCATTTGTGGCTGGCAAAAGTATAAGCTGTGTAGGCATTGCGATTAAAAATCAATTGACCACACATCAAATTAGTTGGGTGGCTTAGTTGTCCAGTCACCACGATTCCTTCAAAAACAATGAGATAGTAACGGCGTGCTTTCTTAATCATAATTTTCAATTGATTTTACTACACATTTTCCTAATTGCATAGACTTGAGAAATGAAATTTCGGTACTTTATGTCGTAGTGTGTATAAAAATTCCATATTTTGAATTCATAGCTGCTGAAAAGCAAAATGGAATTTTCTAATTCAATTGAACTACATTTAGTTTCCAGTGTGTTCTATCATAACAGTTGATGAATTTATCTTGATCTTTCTGGATGGGCATAAACATTTAAATAGATAGATCAAATGGCTTCTTAATTGCAATTAGTCATTTCGTTTCAGTATAAATTTAATTGTCATGCTTCCTACTAAAAGTATTCATTTATAATTGTGTGGGTATTAGGTTGATCTTAACGGACCATACTCTGCATGGTGGGGGGAAATCATACAGTTGAAGAAAACTGAGATGAAGATTCGTCGGAATTGCAAAAATTGAAGAAATCCATTATTAGTATAAAGACAATTATGTTGAAACATTTTTGCTTCAGTTTGAGTTTTCTGACCATTTCAAATATAATAAAGTAATTTCTTCCGCAACTTTTAAACATAGATTTTTTTCTTTTAGCTTCAGTTTTCTCATATCACGACATAGGTATCTACATTGTGATGAACTGCAATTTAGCTCTGTCCAATTACCCTATTCCATATTGTGTTGTTCTTTCAAAACGAAAAAATACGGCAAGCAAAAAATATGCCCTAAAATTGTTTGAATTTGAGCAGAGCAAAGTAAATATTGCTGTAATTAATAAAATCATTTTATTATAATCAAAATAAGATAATTATAGGTAGGACTTTCTGCTGATATCTGCTTGAGAAACTTAAAATGAGAATGAAAAAAGTAATAATAAAAGAAAATTAAAAATGTTACAATGGTTTTAGATTAACGGCAGACATCATGGCATGCACTATTATCACTATCATATTATTATTATCATGACACCCTCATAATACTTCCTGTTAAAAATGAAATATTATTTTCAAAGAAGATAGTGGTGGGGTGGAGCCCAAAAATATAAAGTTACATTGGAGAGTCTAGTTTTTCCAACTACCATATTATTGGCTGCCAATCGAGCTGTAATTACCGTACGATGTTGGATATTTTACTTATCATGAATAGCAAAACATTGTTAAAATTTAATTATTTCGTTTAATACAGTTGAAAGTAATTGATAAAGCATTCAGCATTTATTTTATTGTTTATTACATTTCGTGAACCTATCTACCAATATGTTACTAATGATTTTGGTTTTGTAAAACTATTTCTGTTAGCATTATAAAGAAATAATTATTTAATCGACCAAACATAGTAAGATTAACTTAATACTAAGAATTGCGCCTTATTTTTGACCTTTTGATTTTAGTACATTTATATTTTTTTCAAAATTCCCGGCAAGTCACACAGAACCGTCTACCCGAGCGGGACGGCTCTGGGGGACATACCGTATTAATCGAATTAATTCTCCGTATTGAAATAGTGCTCCCCCCGGGTAACTATTTCGATTTTTATCGTTTTCAGGGGCAAAATAATAGCCTTTGAGAAATAATTCTCCGTATCGAAATAATTCACCATCCCAATCTAAGTTTCAGTAGGTCAGGTCAGGTTGTGGGTATATTTGAGTGCAAATGTACGTAACCCCAATCCCTATAATGGGGAATATGATAGTCGAGGAATAATTTACTTTTCTATGTACCAGGACTTCAATAAAAATTGGCTGCTTGTAAAATAATTCTCCGTATCGAAATAATTCACCACCTGGTTAACTATTTCGATTATCTTCGTTTTCAAGAGCTAAAAAAAGACCAATGAAACAATAAAAACCCGGAGAATTAATTCGATTAATACGGTATCTATCTAGATGTCCAATCGCGCCTAATGTGTAAGATAGAGATGTCCCCTAGAGCCGCCCGACCACCCGATTTGATCACCACTCACCATTTTTGACAGGCGGGTGGCCCTGGGGATATCCCCTAGGGCCGCCCACCCGTCCAAAAACTAAATGCACATTAAATAAATAAAGTAACCTCTAAATAAAATAGTACTACGGCTTTGGGTGACTTCTATTTCTAGATGTCCCCTAAGGCCGCCCTGCCAGATCTGATATATCGTCCTTTAAGGAACCAAATAGCCTATCTCCATTTTTCGTTTTGTGGACGAAATAGCCTAAACGCCATAGCCTAAATGCTGCGCCATGTACGTAGAGAGTGTGTCTAGGCTATGGAGATAGGCTATTTCCTGCACCAAACGATAAATGGAGATAGGCTATTTCATCCACAAAACGAAAAATGGAGATAGGCTATTTCGTCCACAAAACGAAAAGTGGAGATAGGCTATTTGGTTCCTTAAGGGACGATATATATATTTAACTGTTCTTACAGCCACCTGCCCAGGTGGGGCGGAGCTAGGGAACAACTAGATAGAGGAGTCCCCTAGCGCCGCCAAGGCGGCTGTAGATTCCCTCAGTGCCGCCCGCACGCCCGACATGGTCACCAAATATGACGGGCGGGCCGTTCTGGGGGACATCTAGATAGAGATTGGGACTTGCCCCAAGTTCTTGCTACATATGTATGATATAAGAGTTTCATATATTTTAATGTTTTTTCTAGTTTTTGAAAACAAAGAAAGCTACATTTCATTGAATGTTTTAATATTATAGAATTCATTTTCAAAGAAAGTGAGGGACATAACTTTTGCCATAAGACTTCTAGACTCAGTATACAAGCAGAGCCAAGAATGAGATAACCACACAACACAAAAATTGCTTGAATTTTCATGTTAAGTGTTATGGGAGGATCTAAAGTTTCTTCAAACTTCATTTTGTAATAGGATGGCATATATAGCAATTTATATCTGTACTCATCGTTGTCTTTCCAATTTTGAAACAATCCATCTTCCTGCATTTGCCGGAAATAAGTTTCAAAATTGTAACGATAACAATATTTAAATCCTGTTATTTCTGGTTGTGTGGTTATGGAATTTTTGGTGGCCTTGCAAACTGCTTTCACGGATTCCATTTTTGGCAACATAGGCACAAAAAATTGAGCATCAACTTTATGTGCAAATTTAAATATTCTTAAAGTGCAATTAGCCAATAATTTAAATAATACCTCTGCATAACCCATATGATTTTTACTATAGGCTTTAGCTGAATCTTCGACTTCCCAATCATAAATCATAACACTTGAATTAATTTTATCTAACATTTTATAATTTGCAAAAAAGTGGCTATTTAACTCATTTAAATCATATCGCTCGTCTTTCTGTACCAATAATTTGTAATTATTTTCTAAAAGTTCATTAAAATCTTCAAATATCTTTATATCGGGTGGAGCAATAATTTCGCTTGTTATCCACGTCCCATACAGAATCGTGATTACAAATCCCATGGTCACTACTACCAAGTATAGACTCCTTTTCCTGTTTATGGTGACGGACTGATCCAGGAGAACAGAAACCAAGGATATTGAAATCCAATCAAATCTTTGTCTGAAGGATGAATTCGTTGTTCCGAATGACAAAATTAGTAATGAAATCGGAAAAAGAGTAAGAATGAAGATCCAGCAAAGATCATCAAATGTATTCTGAACTAAAACGGACAACGGGACAGCAAGAATTTCATTGTTCTCCTCGCAATAGACCGCAACCTGCTCTTCCAATGGCTCCAAGGTTATAATTTCAGACCAATCGTAGGAATAATCAAGTGCACGAGTCGGTTGGGTAATACTTCCACAGATTGGAATTCTCCTGTCTAAAAACCTCCAGTGCTTTACATACAAAGCTGTAAAATTCAATCGTTCAGACATAGTTTCAATAGCCCTGTACGACCAACCGTTCAACTTCAAGCCTTCTTTCATTGCAGAATATACTGACATTTTTCTGTCAGGTAAGACACTGGGAGAATCGTAGGGAAAATCAATATCTATGCTTGCTATAAAACTACCATGCAGATTTCTGTTTAAAGAGTACCAAACCTGTTCCCAATTCTCGTCAAAGATTTCTGTGTTCAAATACAACATTCCATACTTATACGGGCTTCCTGTATAGACAGAATGATCAGTTGAACTGCGGATGACTAGTACAAACAGTGGACAAACCAGTTCCAACCAAATATTATATTGCCATTTTTGTCTCATCCGTTTCACCTCTTTGTTTCTGTAGACTATTATGAAGACAGAAGTACGACTATTCACTTCTTGACCAAAATAATCAGTTAGGCCATAAAATGGACCAGGTTCCATCAGAATATTTACAATGCACAAATTTTTTGACAAGTCTCGAGGATGTTCTTTATCTCGCCCAAAGGCATATTTGTTATAGTCATGGTTAGCCACTGTCCATGGTTGTAAGTTTTGGTTGGCCAATAAGAACTTTGTCTCCCAGACAGAAAAGGGAAATCTTATCAAGTTGAAAGTGCAATCTCGGTAATAAGACAAATTTGGAAGGCAGTTCACAATACGAAAAATTTCAGAAATTAATGTCAACGAAAAAATCAGGGGAAATTCTTTAAGCCTCATTTTTTTCAACTGATCAGGTTCAAGGAAAGGGACGGAGTGAAAATATAATTGTGCTGATTTAGTAAGTCTTAGGTGGTAATCAATAAAAGGGATTGCCTAACTCTAGCATTGAGCAGTTCTGCTTATACCTGACACAAATTCAAAGAATACAACCGTCATAATTACCATAAAGCGTTAATTCGCTTCCCATCTCCATTTAATGTCATAAGAATAATTTTCCTTTGTTGAGATATTATATAGTTAGCCCGTATCTAAATAAACGGCATCGACAGTATGTATTGCAAAATAAGTATTACATTTGTTTGAACTGTATTAGATGACCCCTTATGTGTATTTGTAGTTCAATTTCAACTTAAGGTTAAAATTGTAACTTGGTATTTTGTTTTTAACATCCTTAATTTCTTCGACAATTTTGAAGTATAAATAACTTAATACAATATCCACCTGAAATCTTAATTTCGGTTCTTTTATATGGTTAAAGGCATTTAAGAATAAAGCGAAATGGGACAGGGACTGGGCTTCGGCTTGTTTGATCTCTATTTTGTCGTGTGACCTCAGTATGACAAACTCATGTATATTAATATATGCACACGACTAACAATTTTGACACGGGTGAGAGACGAGTGACATGGTCACATTATGCTAATATTAGAAGAAGAACATACAGGCCAAAATACTATTTCTAAGTGCTCTTGGCTCCTCAGATTTTAATTCTTGATTTTTCATGGACGTACCATTCAAAAAGGTCTTTGTATTCCTGTTTTGTTCTGTCTTGGAATCAAAATAATTTAGCAATTATAATATTATTATTTGAGGTCATTTCGTTAATTGTTTATTGAGCTACACTTATTTCAAGCAAAAATGAACCCTCCCTGCAAAACAGTTTTAATCTTTACGGTTTAATGTTTTTTTAATTAAAGACGTTCCACAGACGTCATTATAATATTTCGCAGAAAATTTGGAGGTGTTTTCTTAATATAGTTCGGCAGTGGAAAAGACAGCAGCTCTTTTCTTGAGTAGTTATGTCTAATACCTCTAATAATAAAACTCTAATATCTAAGAATACATATATACCCACTACAAAATTCCTTCCAAGGCTTTCGGACTATAAAGCTTATTAGATGGCATGATAAGGCAAAGGCAGCTTATTTTATTATTTATCGTTTGTTTTCCAGCAATTTGTCTGCATAATGTATGTTGGAGAATCTTTACAAGAGGTGAGTTTTATTGTATTTACACATCGTAACTCAACACGCGAAGTAAAGAACTTTAAATTTAAAATGTACCGAATACCGAAAGCCTAGTCCCGTAAAGCTAGCAACTGTAGTATGCCTACCTACCACTATGCCTAACCCGTCAGATTATTCTATTGGTATGCAAAATGGAAATCTAAAACAAGACCATAATAATGCAGATATTTAGGATTGTAATTATACATAACAATAACAATTTTAATAAGGTATAACTATAATTACTTCACCCACGTTACCCACGGTCATGTGCCGGTTTTATTCACAAATAGTCAAAAATGTGGCCTGAAAGTGAGATTTTTAAATGATGAATCATAATAATAAGATAAAAAGATACGATATCTCCATTAATCAGAGTTACAGAAGAAAATATTACCACATTCGGTACTGTTAAATAATCTTCCTCTGAATTGACTGTATTAGAAAAATTTGAATTATCATATAGGTCATGTCATGATGATTAATGAATAGTAGTAGGTAAAACATAAACACGCGTTATGATAATTTAGTGTAATAATGAATAATTGTATTGAGTGGGGCTCTGTTGTATCCATTAGGTGCCATTATGGAAATGATTATGGTAAAAGATGAGTTGAGAAGAAATTAGAGTTGAGATTTGTATTCTGGAGCCTCCAGACTGGAGGTCTACTACTTTATTTACCATTCATTTTTCTTTATATAGGGAAGGATTACATGTCATAAAGAATTGTTCTGGATTGTTATCATTTCGTAAAGCCATATAGTCAAAAAATGACAAATATTAAAACAGATGACAAGAAACTTTTTCAACATTGCTAACCTAACAATTGTAACAGTAAAATACTATTACAAATAATGCAGACAACGTTGCATACCTAACTAACAAATGTGAAATTGCACTGCGCAATATAATGTATATTTTCGTGACTGTTGTCACATTAGAACGAAATGAATAAATGTATGATTTAGCATTTTACTTGTATAATAGATAGCAGTATAAATAAACGTTACTAATTCTATTAGATATGGTGATATGGATTAAGGATGAATGTCTAATGTCTGAAGAAAACAGGTAAAGTTATGGGACACAAATGATAAATAATAAAATAAACAATAGTCGGCAAGTCTTTTGGAATTAGTTTGTGGTGGGCATCTATAAATTAACCTTTAACTGTAACATCTAAGACAATAATACATTTATTCCTCATTCTGTTCTGCTCTTTCCGCAAAGAAACATTCGCTGAAAAGTAAAAAAGCAACACTCACTCAAATGGAATCCTGGGTCTGCAGTACGGACTTCGTTTCCTGTTAGGGACTTTTCACTGTTTGCCTCATAAAGAAATGCAGCAATAATATTTTATGGTAATCATGGTCAGCTTCAGAAAGCCTTTATTACTGTTTCTAACTTCCTCTATATGATAAAATAAAGCTTACATTCTCTTGCTGTCCGATCTAAAAATTTTCGTGGTTTAGTGTAAACACGCCTCAAACGAAAACCCAAATTTACATAAAATATGTAGATAATGCAAATGGTTGTTGTCAGAAAAGTAGACATTATAGAAAATGTCAAAAGTCATTAGAGAAAATGTCAAAAGTCATTAGAGAAAATGTCAAAAGTCATTAGAGAAAATGTCAAAAGTCATTAGAGAAAATGTCAAAAGTCATTAGAGAAAATGTCAAAAGTCATTAGAGAAAATGTCAAAAGTCATTAGAGAAAATGTCAAAAGTCATTAGAGAAAATGTCAAAAGTCATTAGAGAAAATGTCAAAAGTCATTAGAGAAAATGTCAAAAGTCATTAGAGAAAATGTCAAAAGTCATTAGAGAAAATGTCAAAAGTCATTAGAGAAAATGTCAAAAGTCATTAGAGAAAATGTCAAAAGTCATTAGAGAAAATGTCAAAAGTCATTAGAGAAAATGTCAAAAGTCATTAGAGAAAATGTCAAAAGTCATTAGAGAAAATGTCAAAAGTCATTAGAGAAAATGTCAAAAGTCATTAGAGAAAATGTCAAAAGTCATTAGAGAAAATGTCAAAAGTCATTAGAGAAAATGTCAAAAGTCATTAGAGAAAATGTCAAAAGTCATTAGAGAAAATGTCAAAAGTCATTAGAGAAAATGTCAAAAGTCATTAGAGAAAATGTCAAAAGTCATCTGAGGAAAGGCAAATACTACAGAGATTACGAATGTTTATCCCTGTTTCACATTATTTCATGTAAAGTTCTTAGGTAATGATTGAATGTCAAGTTATGATAATAGTATTAGATTAAATGACATTTTCTGAATGTTCTTTAGATGGTGTGCCTTTAGTTGTTGCTTGTTTGCTTTACTGGGGTACCATGTCCAAGTCCGATTAAGTGCAGGTTGTTAAGACTCAGAAATAGCCAGATAGGGGAAAAATAAGTTCCCATTGGTGCATATTTTGTGTCATTTAACCAATAAATCAGATTATTTCCACGACGGAAGTTTTTATGATTTTCACAGGTCATTTTTAAGGGCGATGTTGTAGGATCAGAGTGTTCTATTACACCATGAATGATTAAATAGCGAATAATAAGATTGAATGCACCTCTGCAGAATTCTAACTCTAATTTGCAATTACAGTTTGTAAGTTTATCCTAATACTATTGAATACTATCTATGATATAAATATAAAGTATATTGAAGAAGTTGAGAAAT
Source organism: Tomocerus qinae (assembly GCA_020055645.1). Taxonomy (NCBI): domain Eukaryota; kingdom Metazoa; phylum Arthropoda; class Collembola; order Entomobryomorpha; family Tomoceridae; genus Tomocerus; species Tomocerus qinae. The sequence goes on along the minus strand of CM034546.1, from coordinate 46,135,491 downwards.
TGTGATAAAATTGTTATTTGGTATGTAAAAATAACATGTTTGTTCCATTGGTTCGTAATTCTGTAGTATTTAATATTTTGTCCAATTAGCATTTGATATTTTCACCTATGGCATTTGATGTTATCCCCTTTTCTGATAATAGACATTTGACTGGTTCAATACGACAAGGGGGTTAGATTTTTTGTAAACAAATTGTAAACAAACACCAGCTACTCTAATACACATAACTTATTAGGGTTGCTAAGGTATTTATCCTATGAAAATATCTAACCCCCTTGTCGTATTCAAGCAGTCATTTGACATTTGCATTATCTGCATATTATGTAAATTTGGGTTTTGTTTTAGGCGGCTTTACCGAATACCATTTTAGGAAACTTTACAACAAGGTTATACTGAAAATGTCAACTTGCCACGTGTCAATCTTGCAAGCCGAGCAACAACCTAGAAATTGGGAAATAGGCTGTGATAGATAGGCTACATACAGCTAGCTTTACAAATAGTCGTAGTTTGGGCTAAATTTACATGAATATATTTACATAGTTAGGTTTTCAGTTCCCAGAGTTTATACAGTTATACAATGTACCTTAAATCTCTATTTCATTGTATTTAGCATATATACTAAAACCCTCTGGATTAAAAGCATGGACATAAATTGCTCTTTATTAACCTGCCCAAAGAATGTATTTCTTTAGATATTTTTACCTACTACACGTACAGGTACATGTACCTACTGCACTCTAAAATAATTATGTTTCTGTTTACCGCAAACTGGGAATGCATTATATGGCTACAAAACTAGCGTTTCCTATAGCTCCTATTTCCCAATTCTCTGAGGCCATAATAATTTTAAATTCAGAACTTATACAAGAGGAGTCCATAGGCTGGAAATGTAATAGCTTAAAAAGCTTAAAGTTATTTTGCACCGTTGACAATTCAGCAGAACATAAAAATAAAACACGTCAGGATTTTCGGTTCTATTTTTATGAACCATGCAAGTCTTTGAATTAGAGTTAATCACCGTTACTAAGTTGGTATTGAGGATCAGGAGTCGATCGAAATATTTCGCCAGCAATAAATAATGAACTAGCCATGACATTGTCATTTCGCGAAATAATGCTGTTTTACTATCGTTGAAATGTGAAATGAAAGATTAAATAAATACTAAATCTCTAAATAATTGGTTCACTTCGTTACTTTGGTCGTATTGATAAAAGAGCCAAAGTTTAAAGTTTCTTATATGCTTAAAAATTAATGTCAATGTCAATGTCAATGTCAACTTAATGTGTTAATGTCAATAATAATGTTAATAATTAGATGTTAGCATAAATTATATTAATGTCAGAAGACAATGAGAAAAATGCATTTCCAGCCTTTGATAATAACAATAACTAAAAAAACAGACACATTTCTCAACCAGCATATTAGGCAATTGTTTGTTATTGTAAAAGCCTACTGCAAGAAAAGTAGAACATCCTGGAATATTATTTTACTCTGTATAGTCGTATAAAACTTCTCCGCAGTATTGAAACTGGGGCCTAATTGCATCAACTTCCTTAAGTTAATCTACCAGTTTGAAGTGAAAGTAGAGTCAGTAAAAATGACTAAGCATTGGATCACCTTGTTGTAATTTTCATATTGCGGGAATGTTTTCGAAGCATATACAAAGAGCTGCTTTTTTATACTGGAAAATATATAATCCACTTCGACTACAGCTTTATTACCCAGTAATTAAAGGTGGAGCTCTTTCATTAAAATGGAAAGAAAATAAATTGATTCAGATGGGATGGTTGGGAATGATGGCGGTTATAAATGCCATTATTTGGGCCGCGACAATCAGATTCACTCTGATAGTATGGAACTCTTCTCTTGGCAATGGATTCGAGGCAATTGAAGTTGTTGCGCATTGTATTGGAGTTATCCTTATCATTGTGATGAATGTCTTCATCATCTCTATTTTCGGGGATCGATATTTTATGAGCGTTATATGTCGATTCATTTGATATCAATGGACCAAATATTAAAAGGTAATAATATAAAGCTTATAAATGCTGCATCAAAGTCAAAAATCAATATATAACATTTACACTATTATAATATTCAACGAATAGAAAATATAGTTTTTATCTGTAGCAATGTTACGTTTTTTAAATCTAATTTTGAATTAAAACGTAATTTTTTATTTGAATATGAATAACTGAAATATTTAATTTATATTATGTAGATGCTTTTGGAGAAATAGAAACAGTGGAAGAGCCGGAAGCAGGCATAGTGGAAAAGTCGTTGTATCTAATAATGCCGCTAGCTCTTGTGCCTGTCTTCATTGTTTCCGTTGGCTGTATCTTACATCCTTACAGTCCATTATATCCACTGATTGATTGGCTCCCTTTGGAAATCAGGTTGCTTTCCATTCCTATAGTTTTCTTTGGAGCTTACCAAATCGCTGGGATGTTTATTTTGATGATGATGTCGGTACTGATGTACATACAAACGTGCAAAGGATGGTACAACTATATCATCTACACGGCACCAGAAATGCTGAAGGAATTAGAGGCAGAAGTGAAGAATGAAAGTCCAAAGAAGAAACTGAATCGGCAGAAGAAGATCGGTCACTTACTTAGCTGGTGCCGACGGGCTCAAATGATGATGCAGATGAATGACACCCTCTTCAATCAATTCATAATCTTAGTAGCCCCAACGTGTTACGCGCTCGGGTTTGTCCTGGCTGTAATTGTCAATTATGCCATTGTTAGGACGTACGAGTCTGTTGGAATGCCTGTGTACTTGCTGTGGCCAGCAATTCTGTTAATAATTATAGTTTTGGGTGGCACGTTAGTTCCCCAAGCAGCCGATATGAATGAAAGGTCACTGGAATTTATTCATGTATGGCAGGAAATAGGCAACAAGGCAATGAGGAAATTCTGCAACGGATGCAGACCAATCAGAGTTGAAATCGGTCCTTTCTTCTATCTGGACAAATCCTCTGCTTTCACATTTCTGTCTCTAGTAGTCGACTACACCATAGATTTGTGTCAGAATCTAGCAAAATGAATGTACTCTACTAGATCTAGTAAGCGAGAAATAAGCCTATAAAGCCATCGCATACCATTTATCCTTTCAGAACTACTATTACAGGTAATCGCATACACTTACCCGAAGCCCAAGAAAATGACATCAGCTAACAACCATATTTGAAAATTCAAAAACATATGAAAAAAATAATGTCAGTTGACCCTAGCTAATTTCAAATATGGCCGCAGATATATCTTCAGAATGACCCCATCCGATATAGGGGGCATGCCCCCATATCGGAAAATGTAAAACAAATTGAATTAAATAAATTCCGTTGACCCTATGGGGTATTTAAATACGCTGATTTCAAATATGGCCGCAGATATATCTTCAGAATGACCCCATCCGATATAGGGGGTATGCCCCCATATCGGCAAATATAAAACAATTGATTTAAAGAAATTCCGTTGACCCTACGCGGTATTTAAATACGCTAATTTCAAATATGGCCACCGATATATCTTCAGAATGACCCCATCCGATATAGGGGGTATGCCCCCATATCGGCAAATATAAAACAATTGATTTAAACAAATTCTATTGACCCTACGGGGTATTTAAATACGCTGATTTCAAATATGGCCACCGATATATCTTCAGAATGACCCCATCCGATATTAGGGGTATGCCCCCATATCGTATAGGATTTAAATTTCACATAGAATATTTGAAATCAGCGTATTTAAGTGCACCGTAGGGTCAACTGAATTTATTTAATTCAATTGTTTTGTATTTGCCGATATGAGGGCATACCCCCTACATCGGATGGGGTCATTCTGAAGATATATCTGCGGCCATAATTGAAATTAGCGTACTTAATTACGTCGTAGGGTCAGTGAATTTAATTATTTCAATTGTTTTATATTTGCCGATATGGGGGCATACCCCCTATGTCGGATGGGGTCATTCTGATGATATATCGGTGGCCATATTCGAAATCAGGGTATTTAAGTACCTCGTATGTTCACCAGAATTTAATGATTTTAAATGTTTTATGTTTGCCGATATGGGGATATACCCCCTCTGAAGGGGCCCTCTGAATATATAGCGGCAGCCATATTTAAATAGCAATTCTTTTGTTTTCCCTTATTGAAAATATTTATTTATAAGTTTGGTATCGAATTCTCTCGGATGAAAAATGACAAGCTTTCGGCTTCTTACTCATATGGTGTATAATGAAATCATAAAAGACACAATGCAGACTAAAATTTTTGCCAAAATTCACAGGAATTTTTAAAAAATACCAGGTCACCGCTATGTTGTAGATTCGAAAATGCTCTATTTAATAGAACGATAAACCGGAATTTTGTTTTTCGGCGAGTACATTCATTTTGCAAAATTCTAACACATTTACTTTTGACCACACGCTAATCAATGATACCGATATTATGTCTATCTATCGCTAATAATCCCCTTATTTGCATAGGGGAAAATTAATTCGTATTGCAGATATCTTACTTTTGTATGCCATTTTAAAAATTAATTGTTTAGCTTTGGATACCACTTTATGAATAAGTATGGCATAGTTTTTGCACTGCAGTTAAATGTTATTAATTGAAAAGGTCAATGCTAGTAAGATTAATTGAGTAATTCTAATCAAGCAAGTAATATCCAAGTCTGTGAAATCCATGATTTCCAGTCTATGCTCTCCTCCTGTATAGTCATGAATTTAAAACCATTAATTAGAGGATTAGCTTCAGAGGATTAGGAAACGGAAACTATATAGGAAACGTGAAATTGGTATCCATATAATATATTATAGTACATCCGCTGCTTGCGTGGCAAACACAGCTAATAATTAATATAATGTAGTAGGTGCACTAAAGAAATACATTCATTGAGCAGTGCAATAAAGAGCAATTAATGCCAATGGGTTTAATTCAGAGGCCTTTTAGTACATTCTAAATACAATAAAATAGATTTAAGGTACTATGTGTAATTGCCTAACCTTTGTGAAAACCTAACTTTCTAAATAAATTTATGCACATTTAGGCCAAACTGAAACGAATGTATATTGTCCTTTAAGGAACGATTTAGCCTTAATGCACTTTTCGTTTTGTGTACGAAATATCCTGAATGCGGCTAAGAAAACGGGTGTGGCTATGGTTATTTGTTATTATCAAAGGCTGGAAATGAATTTTTTCTATGTCGTCTGATATTACTATAATGTATGCTAATAACACATAATTTTTTAAAGATTAATTTCAAGAGAAATGGTTCTTTTATTGAGAAGTCCAAAAAGACGAAGTCGAAATGGACCTAATATTTAGCATTTAATTTATTTATTTCACATTGCAGCAAAAGAAGAAAAGGGTTAAGTATTTCGTCGCCTGCGGCCTGAACTAATAACTTGAGACTCCCTGTTTTAGTTCATAGTTAGGAATAATCCGCACTCCTAACTTGGGAGTGCAGTGTGGATGATTAAATTTTTAACCTCTAATTCAAAGATTTGCATGGTGCATAAAAAAGGAACCGAAAATCCTGACACATTTTCTTTTTATGTTTTGTAATGTCAATACTATTATTATGTATTGGCTAAATTATCAACGGGGCAAAATAATTTTATGCTTTCCTAGGTGATACATTTCCAGCCTATATGCTCTCCTCTTCTATAAGTTCTCCATTTAATACTATATGTATGGCTTCAGAGAATTGGGAAATAGAAGCTAGGAAACGTGGGTTTAGTATCCATAGTATACATCCGCTGTTTGTGGCAAGCACAACTAATAATTATAATGTAAGTAGGTACATCCAAAGGAATACATTCTATGGACAGTGCAACCAAGAACAATATAATGCAATGCTTTTAGTTCAGAGGCTTTTAGTACTAAATACATTTAAATAGAGATTTAAGGTACTCTGTGTAATTGTCTAACCTACCTAAAAACCTTTTGTAAATAAATATATGCACATTGAACCCTAACTAAAACTATTTATTGTAGAGTTAGTGTACAATAAAAATGTAAACTGTATGTTGTATTTTCATGGCTGACACTTATCCAAATTTATTGTCATAGAAGTATAAAGTGATAGTAATGCGTAGGACTTATAAGTGCTAGTAGTCTAGTCAATTTACTATTTATTTCACTTGCCTTTCAAATTTGCTGTATAGTGGATGGAAAAATTCTAAAAATAAAATTATTATAATCTTTTTATAGGTACCATTTAAATATATTAATTTAATGTATAATAAAAAATGCAAATTATATTGACTAAGATCTACGTTGGATTGAGTTTCGATCCTGGGATGCTCAATATGTTATTAACGGATAGAAATAATGAGTACCTATTATACCGGATATGCGAATGAAAGGTGAGAAAATATTATCGACTAAATTGAATTATTATTATAGCGGAAAACTAAGTTTAGTTACCATGAATTGTCATTGGGAGAGCAAAAGGATATTTTAGCAATTACTAAAGGAAAGTTTATTAAAAAGGCCGTCTTAAAAGACTTGCCGGCTAATTTTCCTGGTACCGTGTCTGTAGATTAAAGGTGCAGATTGAAGTTTATATCAAGAAGTCCTCAAATCTGTCTGAAATGGCTTGAGGGTCAATGAGCTTACCTAAAATGAGAATCATAAACTTGTCCCGCTGTCCGTGTGTGAAGTGTAGACGGTGGTGTCTGGTCTACTGAGCAACGCGAGCTATGAAAACAGTAGTATAATCGTAGCAACTATGCTTTTTTGTTGAAGTCATAGAAAGCGAAGCCGTTTCACATAACCCTCATATAGCCCTTGCACTACTGAATTAAGGAGTCGAAAAAAAACTAAACAAGCAATCGAAGAAATATTTTTACCGACCCAATTTCTTTGTATTGGACAATATTTTAACCTGAGCTATCTAATGATGAATGTATTGTTTTTATCTAGTGATAAAGAAAACGTCGTAGACGTTAATATTATATATACCAGGCACGCCAGTGCTAATTATTTTGAAGTTCAAATATAGAGATTGATTGCTTAATTGGATTTTATTGAATGCACTCGACGAACAATAGATCATAGTATACATGACAATTTAGTACATTAAGTACCTTGACATACTAGGTATAATACTATAACCAATATCTACAAGCCAACTGACTTCAGAATAACTACAAAATAAACAGAAATAACACTTTCTTTCAAGTTATCGCGTGGACGGAGACTATTGTCCCCTCCCTATGCCACACGACTCGCTTTATTAACACAATGGAAATCAGTGTTGTACTGTTGACCACTTTTTTGCATTTTGACCGGGCCACTGGTCAAAATGGTCAAAATGGTCAAAATGGCTAAAATGGACAAAATATCAGTATACAGTTACTTAGGCTAGCAAATGAAATTTAAAATATTTAGAGAATGAAATATGGCCTAAAACCAATGAAACACTATTCTACTAACATCAGACTACAGAATGACACTCTCTAATCATTTTTAACTGCAATCTTTAGAAAGTTGTATTTGTTGTTTACTGTTGCAGTAAAAGCTACCTTGGGGTCTCAATTAACCCCAAACAGGCATTTTGTCCATTTTGACCATTTTGACCACTTTTTAATTTTTTTTGACCGGGCCATTTTGACCATTATGACCATTATGACCACTAGTGGTTTTAACCACTGCACAACACTGATGGAAATTAAATTCCTCACCTACAACACATTTGCTAAATTTTCCATACACTGACATTGTAGTTAACATCAATTATTCGGAGTAATTTTGACACAAGTGCAAACAGTCCGGTTTACAATTTCAGGGTTTTTATACAGCTAACAGCCACAGTATGATTCACGCTCTCATCTTAAAACACTCGTACATTGCTTAAAAGGTAAAACACAGATGCTACAATATTGATACTACTTTAGAATTAAACAGTTTTTGGGTTATTTTTGTATTTTTTAAAGTGAATTATTATTTCACCTACTCATTCTGTCTACTACAGTCTACAATTACAGTTTCAGTGCATGTTTGCAATTTTTGACTGATACTTTACTTCTACTTCAGGTTATAAATTCTGCCTGTTACTGTTACGAGACTAACCATACGAGACTTGAGTCAAAAAGAAATAGCTAGTGTATACAGTTATTTATTTTCTCTCTCTTCTCTTTCTATGTATTGTACACAGCTATTTGGTTACCTATCACGAAGTGAAGTATTGCTTAATCTACTAGTTCTACCTGAATCGCTCAAATACTCACTGCCATATATCCATACAGTACAATGTATCCCACCAAGACAGGCAATAATTAAGTATTGCTTGGGAATGGGGCAATTTCTGCTGGGCATCTAGATAGTATAGATGCCATGCGAATTACAAATCTGTGCTGTTTTTGCTTAACGATTAATTTCAAACGAGAATGCTACCATATAGCCACTTTATTGACTTCATCCCCACAATTCTTCTTTGTCTTATATTTCTTTATTTCATTCATTCTTCATCTCATGACAAAACTGGCAAACGTTTAGATGTATCAACCGTTAGATCAGCCATAAACACGCTGATGTTCAGAATATGTATTTGAATATTGTCCATAATGTTATCTTTTTCAAAAAAATATTAACGAACTAGTAAATTCGGCAGAAACAAATTTAGCAAAACCGAATGCCGGAATAACTAACTAATTCTTTCATATATGGGGTAAGAATAACATACAGATATTTTACATTTTCCATTTTGCCCAAAGATTTGTTGGATATAACTTTGCTCAGTAGATTTGTAAGAAAGATTTCATAACTATGTTTACTTTATCATTGGTGCCATATTAAGCGTTGAAAAACAGTTATCTCAACCATGCCTACTGATATCGGTGCTTAATTATATCAATTAGATACGTTCACAAACAGTTTTATAAATTACTATAAGGTAAAGACTAGTACAGTACAGTAACTAACGAAAAGAAGATAATATTATGTTTGCTAATGAATTGTAAGGAGTTCGTAATAGAGTCAATCTAGGTAGGATTTATTATTGAAGATTTGACCTACACAATATTGTTTAAATTTAGGCTAGGCATGCAGAAAACTAGGCGAAGTTAGTAGAGAAGTAAGATCGATGCAAACGATGGGACGATGAAGAAATGTATTAAGTTCAAATAAGAAGTCCAAGAAAATCACAAGTTGATGGAGCAACAGTAAGGAAACAGCCCGAGAAAGAATGCATAGGAGAAGCTGACGACGAAAAAGACATTCGCATCAGTGGTAGTTAGTATTTAACACCAGAGGATTTTCTTTCTTTTGAATGTATTTCTTGCAATAGGAGAGACGGGTCCAAATTAGTTTTACGTTTAAATAAAGAGATAAGTTTAGTATAATATTTAATTAGGTAAACAATGGTAACGAATAGAATTGACTGTTCTTTTCTATTACACTATGTTAAGTATTATATTACTTAATACTAGCTACGATGTTACTAACAGACTAATTACATAATTTTTATGTGACGGTAGTTATCGTTTGCATTATCTCGTCGACTATCGTCATCGATCAATTTCATTTTTATTCTATTAGTTGGTTTTTGTCGTTTCTGGCGTAGCAGTGAGCTGTAAATGAATTGTGATAGGAGAAAAGTAGGCCATCTGAATAGCTTGGTGAGTGGTCTATTAATTTTCATTTCCCATTTCTTTCATTCGTCATGACTTTTACGACATGGAAACAATTACTGACGGTGGTAATATCTACGCTAGTGTAGGGGACATTTTTTTCAGATAGCTTGTAACTATTTTAAGCTCAGGGCCTAATTTAATTTAACTATTAGAGTGATAGTGCAGATGACGAAATGTAATACGCGTAAATTACAGGGACTGATTGTTACATTGATCGATACTAGCCGTGCATGTTTTATCCGGCTTTAGTATTCACTTGTCAATCTTGTCATTTTGTTATCTCTCTGTCTCGCTATAGATTTCTCTTGTGCAGACAATTAAGGCGTGTTAGCTTGGTGAACAGAATTGAGAAGACGATTCAGATCAAACTGAGACAGAGATAAATAGAAAATAGGGGGGAGTTGTTTAGAGTTCTACTTAGAAGGAATCCAAGTCCAACTAGTGCTATATCCTGTACTATATGAACTGATGGAAAGTTGAGAGTAGTGTTTGGACAGTTTTGCCAATTCATAAATAGGTATATTTAAAAGTAGGCTCTAAAATCATATCGGTAATACCATTATTGATAGAGTTTGAGTGGGGTAATATTGTCATGAGTATATCGTCATTTTATTATTGGCAGATACAAGTTTTATATGTCAGCAGTCCGACAATTTAAACCGGTGTCTCAGCTTGAGGTTGATAGCAATGGTGGAAGTGAATGTTCATTTTGTCGAAACAACTTACTGCCGCCAATGCAAAGCCACGATGTATAGTTACTGGAACTGAACTGATGTTAATAACAGAGAATTGTACTTCGTCGTTGTATTCGTGAGTTATTACATCCGAGAAAACTTTGAGAGAAGGGAAACGTTTCGAGTCATGGTGCCCAGCAATGTATAAGAAACATTTTTCAGGGAGTTTAACTTGTATCCCCGCATAAAAAATGCGACATGAATTAGCTGGGAATGTTTCTGCTTTTTTGAGGATGATTGGGAAACCGTGGACATTAAAGCTGAAATGTACTTGTGTGTTAGTCGGAGCTCTGTATAAATACACGTCCACTTCATGCGGAGTCACCAGCTCTGGTCGTTGACCACTTTTCTGTCCTTTAAATGTTTGCTTTATGCAATTCATTTTCTTATTCGTATGCACTCAAAAAATTAATACCAATTCTGCATGTTAATTAATACGAATGTCATTATTGTGTTATATTAAAACATTTTATGATACACAGGTATATACTTGTGATTCCAGATTTAGATTTCCAGATAATGTGCAATTGGCATACTTGCTGCCTCAACTGTAGTATGTAATCACTTTCCTGTTATTTTTAGATGTTCGTTCAGTAGTTTGTACCAAAGTCAAGTTTATCCAAAGATTAATTGTTATAATATATTATAAAGGTTCAAATGCTCATAGCAAATGTTCATGTATGGTACCTACGTACTATATGTACGCCTGTATGTTGTTTAGCCATCCATACATTGCAAAATACTGCAGAACAATTCACTATATAGAATGCAGGTTTTAATTACCAATATTTTCTACAGTCAAATGTGTCACAAATGACAATATTAATGTTCGGAGATACTCGGCGAGTCGTCGTTTAAAAAATAAACGCTTCCGAAGAGTTGTAGTGATGTTGGATATTCATCCGATGACCGTGAATGCAGGATAGCGTTGCCACGCTAACACCAATGGGCAAAGTTATTTCCTGAAAGCTAGTGTTGGTAACATGTAGCTTCAATGCATTTCTGTACCTTGGAGTTACAAATTCTGAACGCAGATGAAGCGACGGATATCTTAGCAAATCTTGACAAGGACTTGTTTTGAAAGTAGCATTAACCGGCATTCTAATACTGACTCCAGGGTGGAAAGTGTATATGCAATTGGGTGGGATTACTGTTGGCTCTGTTATCGTGAACTTTAGTCCTTTAGTGAGGTAATAATAAACAACGCTGTTATTTTGTAATTCACTATTCACATACAAGTCCACATTATGCACTATTGGAGGCATTTGTAATGACGCCATGTTATAATTTACTTTATATTTATCCGTCGTTTAGGAAAGCTGTTTTAACTGTTAATAATCTTGGATATTTGCTTCTACATGCTAAATGTAAATTACCCTATCTTGTATAACAAATTCATTTAAAATTATTTTTGAACACAAAAAAGCAATTTTTAAGAGTAGCCAATTATGTCCATGGTTGTGTCAGCGTCAGCAAATAAATGCTACTAAACTCACTCAAAACTTGAATGTAGACTGATTCGATGTGGCAATCAAGTTACAATTCCATTATATTGCTGAGCAGAATAATTTGATCGTATTCTGCAGTATATAGAGAGCAGAATACATCCTTATTAAGGGTCATAGTGGTTCTAAAATTCAACAGGTCCTTTTCTTGATCTTCCTCTTCCACCTAAATATAATATTAATATACCTACATTACATTATGCAACCAAATTTTACACCTTAGTAAAGGCTAGGTGTGGTCTCAAAGTCTTAATCATGGATACACAAGTTATGTGGTGCCATTATCTTTGATTTATTGTGGCAGTGGCCACAGTTGTATAGAACTCAACTATATTTGCCATCATGAATCTCTAAATATTTATGAATATTTTATTTATTTATTTATTGGTTTCCTTCAAGACGATGTGACCTTTGGTCTTTACGTCCTATACAGTGTTTTTTTAACAATGCATGATGACAATTTATTTTAATATTTATGAATAGGAATGTGATAAAGTCATTTAATTGTAATTCGTAATCAATATTTGATTGCCTTCATAAAAGTTTAAAATATGAATTTGTGTAATAGACACCTGACTTTTGTATGACATGAGCTGTCTAAAATGGTTCTCGGGTACCAGCGCCAAAGGTAGTATGCTTTGACTATTACGAATGATCTTTTGTGCCAAGAACGTAATTAGTGCCAATAATGTTTTAATCTGTCATTGTTCAGTAGAATACTAGAGTGTGATGATCATATAAATATTAATGAGAATGTCAATTTAGGTTTTGAATCTTAGATTTTGTCTCCCTACAAGTATGAAAAACAAATAAACACAAATCGTGGCTCTGTTTTACTGTTATTCCATATAAGGCAATTGAAAGGTACTTACCGGATGAGACTTTGAGTTGAAAATGCTGATATTGATTGATTTTAACATGAAGAGACACTAGAAATTAAAGATGTACCTCATTTTGGGCCAATCAATACATTAATAATCACAATTGTTTCTATCATCGAAGGTTACTGCATAAGAACATCACTACATTAAAAAATTAATATCCCCACAAAATCACTCACAAAATTTGCGAAAACAAGAAAAGATTTTTTTCTAATCCAGGAAACAAGCTTGGGTTATTGTAGTGGTTGTGTTGTAGTGTGGATAAAGTTGTATGAGAGCCTAATAGCAATCAAACCGAAGAGCAATTAGGATACCAACTAACAGATTGTGAGTTGAAGAAGGGTTAGATAAAGACAGAAAGCTTGAGACAGATTTTGGTTGTCTTCTTTGGACTCTTGAATGAGTAATAACATGTCTGTAAGTAAAGATTCCAAGTTTTTGTGAGAAGATGGGCGCATGAGTATTTAATGGCAAACATTGCTTAGAAAAATGTAATAAGATGTATGTGTATTGTGCAGGTTAAGGCTCACAAATCTCATAGTGGAGAAAACAATGTTACTCAAGAATCGGTATAGATTCCGTGATGTGATCTAAGAGTGTTGTGACTGTGTATCTACTATCTATCCGACTGAAATGCTCATTATATCCATAACATATTACGCTTAAGTATAGGTAAACTATGGATATAAGGCATGAAAGTTAGATATTCGGGTTTCTAATATTTTACCATGCAAAGAAATTGCAATGCGTAGGAAGAGATAGATACAACTATGCATTATAAAACATAGGAACTGATAATTCTATCCACGATACAGAAACTATCATTTCCAAAAATGCAATATTTCTGATTGCTTCAATACCTTAGACAAGATCATGTTCCTCAGCTTTAGATTAGAGAACATCAGATACGGTACGGCTTCTCTTCAGTCGTACCGAGCCACTGTTAAAAGTTAAATCATGAAAACGTAGAGAGGATGAGAGGAGTAACATTACAGGGACTGATTGATCAAGAACAAGCCGTACACTTTATCCGGCTTCTGTGTCTAGTTGTTATTTTTTATTAATATTTAGATTTGGCAAACAGAACTGGAAAGGTAAAACTCAAGAAAAAATAGAAATTCAGATGAAACTGAAACAGAGATAAACAAAGGTGGGCGTTGTATAGAGTCCTACTTAGATGATATTATCAACTCCAACAATAAGTACCATTGGTCTTACCGGTCGTAACTAGATTTCAGTTAAAATGTATTGATTAATTTAGCATAGGTACTAATTGGCCGGATTTTTGGCAATGTAATAGGTAACAACTTATCTATATACAGCATGTAATCTAGCTATAATATAAGTATAGTTTGTATGAATACAATACATTAAGGCATAGGTAAAGGTAGTGTGGGAGAATAAAGAATTCCATGGATTAGCTTATTCTAGCTATCCGCGATAAACAAATAAAATTATTGTTAAGTTCATCCTTCCGGTTGTGCTTTACATGAAGTATGAGGACTATTGAGGGAAACATTACACAGAGCACAATGAATCTGAGAGCACGTTCAAAGACTCATTCCTAATCCTGAGTATCGTAAGGAACAATTTGTAGCGACAGGTGAGAGAAGCCGAAGCGTTGATTGTGTACAACACCCGTTCACTATTTTCAGAAAAAAGAAATCCACGAAGTAATATTATGTTTAAGAAGACAAACTTGTCCACATACAGAATTACATAGAACACGGGAGAACTCATTCGTGATTCCTTAGTGTCGTAAGTAACAATTCATATACCCTTAACGCAGCTAGGAGGAAGCTTTGACTGCATTACAGCATCCTGACACCATTTTCTGAAGTTTAAGGAGAAAAACAAACTAGGAGCTTGGTAAATGAGGATACGGCTCAAACTGCTAGTCAGAGCCCGTCACAAATCATAACAACAATGACACCATAAGTACTATTATGATATTGTATAGCATTTAACGGTATTTACGTGGTACTGTGATACATACATCCATACAAAATTATAAGGTCTAAAAATCACCGAAATGTGTATAATATTATAAAGAATTTATTACTACATACCCATTTGTAATGCTAACTTACGATTTTATGTTCCGCCCTTTTCAACTATAACCAAGCTCGATGTACAATGATTTTAAAAAATTACTTCAATTATGCGTATTTCAGTGCATATTATTTTCTTTTAATTTTGATTTGTTTTAAGCGTCTATATTTATATCTGCAACCCATGTCTCTGCAAACGAGCACTGGTTTGTAAATATTAATACGTATAACCATCTTTTACAACGCTTAAGCTTAAGAAACTATATATAACTTTAAGCTATCTTAGTTTTAGATATGATGTTAACAGATTGCAGTGTTCTTTTATATAGACTGAAATTAAAGTAAGAATGAATATTTTAAACCCATTGGGTTTTAAGATCATGGTGCTGGTTTACTTAAAACCGCAGTCTACTGCATTATTTACGCATATTATTTTAAAATATTAGAAAAAGTATACTAATGTTGGCTTAGCAAATGTAAATTATAAACCTTGAAAATAAATAGTCAATTTAAAACTTACAAACAAGCAATTATTGTATGACCTAATAAAAATACTGTAAAATATACACAGTCCCGAGGTTTTACATCAGGAAATGGGACAGTGATTGTAATCTATGGAATTTCGCACACTTTTGGCATATGGTGACTATTTATTTGTTTCCAGGTAGTAAAGAAGACTTGTACTAGAACTGCAATTAAACAATACGACATTATAAGATCTCAAGAATGACATTTGTTCAACAAATAAAGTAATCAACCAATCGTTGTTTGTTAAAATTTTTAAATTCTAAATTATTGCATTGTTTGGAAATAGAAAACTGAATAATCAGTGCCCAAATTCTAATGGTTTACTATAAAAACATACAAATTGTTATAAATGATAGCTACTATTATTCATGGAAATAAAAAAAGGAGGAAAAAGAAACTGAATAATGAACGTTAGTATCAAATTTTTAGGACTGATACGATCAACAACTACGTTTTGTCATAAGTGTCTAATTTTAAAAACGACTCAGAAATTTTATTTAACTCACTTCTCCATGTTTGTTTGTCACTCCAGAGTTCTAGGAATTTTCATGAATATTGCCTATAGATTGTGTAACGAATTGTAATCGCTTTTGAAATCCAAGATTTGCAGTGTATACTTTGTACTCATTTCACTTCCGCCATCGTTCTAATTTCCAAATTTTAAATTAGGAAAATAGCGTACGTGGAACGAATTAAAAGATATGGATACTATGGACCAAACAAAGAACATCCTAATTCTTATTCTATATTAATACCGTTCTCTGTCCCTTGCTGGACAGAGTTCATTTCCTTCCACACATTATTGGCCAGGTACTGCGAGTGCATGTGTTTCTATAATGCATGCACAAATACATTGACAATATGACACGGTTAATCATTATAGTAAGCATAAGAAAATCCTAATGATTTTCTTATGCGATAACAGGCAGACATTTTTCTGACCTGGACTCTCTCTTTGTCCTTCAGCCAGCGTTTTCTGCCCTAGTGGCTTCATTTTTCCCATCAAATCAAATATAATTCAAAATTCCATTAAATTGCTTTTGTCCCAGCCGCTACTTTAGGCAGTCGCTTAATCTTAAAATAAAATAAATTATACGGCTTGCTTATAGCCTTTACTATAGTGCCAAATTACAACGATCACTGTGTATTCATTTCGACACATCCTGAGTAAGAGAATACGTGGACGTACTCATTCCCACCGACTCATCATCTTTTACTCTGACAATACTAATTTTGGTTGTAGTTTTGACATTATGCCATGTAACGGAAACGTCCTTTTTATAAAGTTAAATTATTTCAACACTGATGTTGGAAACTAGGTATTTAGTTGAGGTTGAAATTGAAACTCAAAGTTAAGTTTGTTTTGTTAGGTGTATCCAGAAAGTCTTAATTATTTCTTCTCTGCTTTTACTTTGACCTGGGAATGATGAGAGAAAATCTAAATGCAAAATTATCAACCAGATTTATAAGCAAAAGTCTATATCTTCAAATTTCTTCATTTCCTTTCTATATTTTATTCCTATGTAGCGAAAATTGAAGACTACGCAAATAATGTATAAGATAATAAACATGGTACTGTAGTGAACTTTCTTTCAGGCTACTTCAAAAGTTTAGATTTCCATTTGGTTCTGTGCTTTCATTGAATACACGCCACACGCTGACATAATTTTGGAGATCATTTTTAGTAAGATTTAAGAGAATATGTGTACAGAAGTTTTGAGAACTGGTTTTAGATTGCTTTGTGTTCGATGTCATTTGAATTTAGATATTATTTTCGGTGGCCACACGTAATTACAGAAAAAACCTTAAAAAATTTGAAAATCAAGAAAAATTAAGCTACCAAAACTGTAGTAATCAAAAATCAAGTCTTCTGTAGCACAGTTTAGGCATCTCAGATTCTGTAGAGCTTCCGTTAATTTTTAAGAATCTTGGTAATGGCTTTCATTCAGTTCAATATGGAAAATGTAATTAAAGAATAAGTATTTGGGAAAAAATGTAGACTTATGGTCCACTAGGTTTGCTCCCGTGCACAGTGGATCTGATCTGGGACAATATAGTCATAGATAGTATACAGCTCTATAAGATCCCATCCATCCATACCCACAATGCTATACGACCCTCCCATAGCATTCGATTACCATTGTGGGTAGCGAGAAGGCAATGCGTTATTTCCTCGCTCATTCTGCGATGCAGTCTCAGGTTTTCTTCGCTACATAACTGCAACGACGGATATGAAACGAGTCAGTGTTTAGGATATTCTAGAGATAACCGCTAGGTTATGATAATCGAATCTCTGTTTTGGGTAAAAATCTGTACTGAATACTTTTTTATATCCGCAAGTGAGTTTTAGTGAATCCAATTCCGGGGAGCTATTAAAAAGATGTCTTCATGGAGTATCGAGTAGGCGTAGGTATTAGTGAACTTGAGCTGAAGGGAATAATTAAGTCGCATATGACTATGTCGCTTCCTTGTCAGTACTTTTGGTTTAATTGGCTATTAATTGCATGTTAGCATAGCTTATAACAGTTTAATAAACCTTTTTAATACGGGTATGAAAATACATTTTTGGTTCAGTACATCTTATGGGTGATATTTTAATATTATAGCTTTATGCCTTCTGTATACCCCCCTTTTATATAGGTACATTATACCTACCTATCTACCGTCTTTCCAAACAAGTATCGCATCTCCATGCTTCAAGGCCATTCTCACTCCCTTCCACTCTCTTCCACATAGAGCCAGAGCCTCTTCTCTCGTCTCGGCTCAGTCCCATCCTTCCTCATACTCTTTTACCTGTTCGGAGTTTTCCTCCGGCCTCGACCACCACCAACCTCCATTCACTTGTCTCATCACCATCCTTCAATTCATTTCCCTATCTGCTGCCTTATCTTCTACCTGCAAACCTGACTATTACTATGTCCTAGCCTAGCCTATACCTGTAAGTAGTAAGCAGGGTATGAAGTTACTCTCACTTATGGATAGGTATGGCACTACCTCTAATACATGAGTAGGTATGAGGTTATGTGTCTACCTAAACTAGTGGTTAAATGTATGGACTTTGTCTCAAATATGGATAGGTATGCGTACATCACTAAGTGGTAAACTATAAGGTATGTATGTTCCTAACTTGAATTGGTGAGGTATATGACTATCTATTGTATCTTCCAATAAAACAACTAAAATATGATATATAAAATTGTGCAAGTAAAAACAAGAGGTGGTTTGGTTTAAAAATATGAACAGATGTATTTTTATTTACAATAACAACAAACATTTATATTATACAAAATAATCAAACAATACAACAATTTTTAGAAGTTTAAAGACCTCGTAAACTCACTAAATTCGGACTCAGATTCTGAAGAAAAAGAAAGGCTACTACCACTATCATTAAGTTCACTGTATACAGTAATATGGCTGATGGTATCAAAATGGGTGACTCGAATTGGAGTGGACGAAGCACAAGGGGGGTAATCAGGGACATCGTCATCGATCACTGGAACAGGTGGCAAAGTGTCATCTGAGGCAAGGCGTGGTGTCGACGGCTGCTTCGGTCGAATGGGAACAGTTTGACTCAATTCATCTTCTCCTTCGTCACCATGCTCCTGGGAAGATTCAGTGACGTCATCTTCGGCAAAAGGATTGGCATACGGAGCATCGTCAACTACGTCTGGAACGAGTTGGTCAGGAATCGGAAGTCCATTTAGTGTGTATCGCAACCAGTCATCAACGTCCTTCAGTGGATTGAATCTGGACTCAGTTGTCACCTGGAAGGAAAAACAAATGTAAGATATTGAGACTCAAAAAATCTGAAAGAAAAATATTCATAGCAATACCTATAAAATAATCATAGAAACAATATGTGACACTTACACTAATACTTGAATCCATGGACACAGCATCTTCCAGACGACGTCGCTTTGGAGAAGGTTCGTCGTCGTCATTGGAATTATACAGACTGGTAATTGCTTCGTCTATCAATGCAGCCTCTGCGTCCCACATATCTGCTTGTGCGGAGTCATCGGTAAAGCTGACGTCGTCACTGGAGTAGTCATCATCTTCAGAAGTAGTATTGGAGACGTCATCTGTGGCAGTCGAGTCATCGATGAAGGAGTCGTCGTATTCATCTTTGTCATCTTCGGAAGTTTCAATAGAGATGTCATCACTGTCAGCAGAGTCATCAACGGTGTGCGAGTTATCCTCAGGAATGGTAGAGTTGTAGACGTCGGGTGAGTCATCCTTCCTGGAGTCATCAACGGACGGCAGGTATGTCTGGATGGAAATGGAGTCGTCAGCAGAAAAATCCGAAGACAGATTTTGTAAAAATTCGACAGCAGCAACAGCTTCCACCATCAGACGATCAGAATCCTAAAAACAGCAAAAACAAACAAACATTAAATTAGTAACAGTTCAAAAAGAATTTTCCCTGAAAACAATCAAATTACAACTTATAATAAACAAAATAATGATTAAAGAGAAAAAGAATAAAACTTACATTGGAAGTCGAAAAAGAATCCATCATCATGGAGTTGGAGAAAGAGTCCATGGTAGGTGAAGGGTTAAAGGGAGAGTAGGTGAAGGTTTAGGTGAAGATTGTAGTCTTGGAGAAGAGTAGTTGCTCAGGCTACTGATTTCTCGGACTGATTAACTAACCGAAGAAAGTATCCCCCTTTTATATCACCACGGAGTAGTAGGTAAACCATTGCAGGCTACTTCAGGAACGATGAGTCATGAGCTACGCACTTGTGAGTGGGAGGTAGAAGTACCCGACGCAGCACTCTTACCACAGGTATAGTGTGGCCGTGCGTAGACATGCTTCATGCAAAGTACCCGACGCAGCACTCTTACCACAGGTATAGTGTGGCCGTGCGTAGACATGCTTCATGCAAAGTACCCGAAACAGCATTCTTCCGTTTCTCACCACAGACAGTGTGTAGTTGTGTGTAGGCATACTCCATGTAAAGTTATTCAACCCACCACCCACTCAACTTACACAACAGGTACTGAGTACTCGAGTGTAGACATAGTCCACTCTAAGTATCCGACACAGCATCCTTCAAAATTTTACCTTATATACAAGTACCATGTTCGCAAACTTCTTAAATATTTTATACTTAGTGTGTCTCCAAATTATTGGAATCCAGATAATCTTCTTATTGAATCTTTGAATTCTAACAATGTTTATATCTATAAAAGGCAAAACCAAATTGTATTTAATTTTCTAAGAAAGATTGACCAAACTATTAGAGTTTAAACAGAAAATTGAGTTGACGATGAAGTGACGTTGTTACTTAGTTATAATACACATGGCAGGTAGATGGTGAGGAGAGTATATAAACATGTACAACGTAAATCACTCAATTCATTATAAATCGACTCAATGAACTTCCAGCATCAAGTTCCACAAACTTCGAAAATCGAAATTGTTACATTTACAAAGTTCTTTTAAGAAATTCAGAAATGGAGATATGTTGTCCATTTTGTCATCTTACATACGACTGTTTCCAAAAATTCGGTCAACATATTCACAAACAACACATGTGTCCTTCATGTAAGAAGTGTAATCTAAAATGTTTGTGTCCTAGTCTGGATTCTAAGACTGGTAAGTTATATAACACTTTGTAAACAAACTATAACGAAAACATACTAACTAAATTAACCTGACCTTATTACTTAACTAGCCTACCCTAACCTAACCTAATCTATTCCGTAAAACAATACCTATCCCAGATGAATTTTGATTGCATGATTGTTATGGTTTTATATACTTGTATGTAAAAGTGAAATGTAAGAGAATATACAGCTGATAATTACAATTTTGATTATTGTTGTAGTTTCGCTACTGGATATTGAGGAAAATTATCAACCTCCTGACGTAATACAACCTACGATGGAGAACAAAAATGAAAATGATAAAGTGACTGAGACGGACAACGTTGATGGAAGGGGTAAAGAAGAAAATGGGATATTGGTGCCAAATTGTGACTACGAATTTTCACCCGCAGAATTTAATTCTCAAGATGATGGATTTCTCGTAGATGAAATGGACAAAATACTCCGGCAGCAAGAACTAACACAGATGGATTTACTACCTGCGCCTGAAATCTTTCAAAATCAAGACGATGAACTTTTGGAACTGGCAATGTGTCAATTCGAAACTGATTTCCAACAAGAAGAGGTATGTTTTACTAATTCCAGCGACAATATTCAAATAGGTAGGGGTAAGAGAAGTATGGGTGAAGACATCCTAAATCCGCCAGATTCAAAGAGATTAAAATTGGTTGAAGAATCTCAAAGGAAAGGAATATATAACATAATAGATTCTGAATTTTTGAGGGAAAATTATTGTCCTGCATGTGATGTTTACTTTCAGTATACCACTGCACTACAACATCATTTGGTAACAATTCATCCCGAGTATTATGATGGAGTAGAAATATCTCAAATAGGAGAAGGTATTCAACCTTTCAGCATCGTATTAGAAAAACAGGCTTTTGATATGTATCACCTCTATAAAACCTCACTAGGCGATGTTGTGTGTAAGGACGTACAAGGTGTATTCCAGAGTTGTCAAAGACAAATTATGTCTATATTTCAGGAATATTTGAAATCATGGTCTACCTTCAAAGTAGACTTTAGAATACGTGCATTCATGTCTAAATCAGAAGGTGAAAATATTAGGTATGAGGAAAAAGCATTTCCTTCCTTTCTTTTTCCAGTTTTGAATATTAGCAACTGTAAAATGGCTTTAAATGTAGCGATTGAGGAAATCAAAACAATGATAGAGAACTTCATTCAACATGGATCTGGTTGGGTCCTTGAACATATTTCGTCATTCGAAATGATGTTAGTGAAATATGAGCCATTTAGTGGGGGAGGTATAACAGACTTACCCAAAGTTTTACAAAGCAAAAATAAAACATTAGTAGATGTTCCAGGTGTAGACGATTTATGTTTTAAACGTGCAGTATACGTCCATCCAAAAATAAATAATTTGGAAACGCATAAAAACCGAAATAAAAATAGGTATTATAAAAGTGTTGAATGGTATAATGAAATCATGAAGTCACCAAGTACATTAGATATAAACTGGGATAATATTAAATTCCCATTTTCTCTGCAACAAGCTACTTTGTTTGAACAGCAAAACCCTAGAATTGGGTTAACCATTATAGGTTTCTCTAAACAATTCAGAGAGAATAAACAAAAACAGAAACCGTTAGTAAAATCGGATGTTGATGATGTTATTGAAGATGTAGTAACAGATTATGTCGATTTGGATGAAGAGAGCGAAGAAGAGGATGATTTCAATTCATCTCCAGAACCGCCTAGATATATATATGATTTAGGACATAAACTTAGGAAGCAGTATAGAGAAACGCAAAAAGAAATCCGAAGCTATTGTGCTCCTTTACACGTATGTAAAGAAAATAGGGAAATCATGATCGATTTACTTCTTATTCTTGGGGATGATAATAGTCGTGATCATTATGTTTTTGTGAAAGATTTACATCTTCTATTAGCTACTCAAGTAAATAAGGGTACAAAACATATTTGTCGACATTGTTTACAATGTTTTAACGACAATTATGATACCCACATTCAATTCTGTTCCGCATTAGATTCACAAAAGACTATATTTCCGAAAGATAACTATCTATTTTTTAATAAATACTGTAGGACTCAAAAGGTACCTTATGTGGCATTTGGTGATTTTGAGGCTTTCTGTTTACTTCATAATGAAGTGTTAGTAATTGACGAAGATAACCCAAAACTTACTGCTAAGAAACAACTTCACAAACCTTCAGGATTTCATGTCCATATAGTAGATTGGAATGGTCAGGAAGTAGAAAGTCTGACATACAGAGTGGCTAGCGATGATAATGACGCAGCTGAGGTTCTCATGAAATACTTGATTGAGGTGAATGAAATGCTTCAAAAGAAAGTTAAAGAATTTGAAACTGAAGCAAGAAAAACAATGCATATTAGTGACGAAGACATGAAGAGATTTAAGGATAGCAATTATCTTTCCTCACAGTCATGTTACTTCTGTCATAAACCATTTACGGCAGACCAAATCAGGAATCATAAAGTTGTTAGGCATCACAGTCATTTGCCAGACAAAAATGGAAAATTTAATTTTGAAGGATTTGCGCATGATGCACCATGTAATATTTTGGCATCCGTAAAATATAAATTACCTGTTGTATTTCACAATTTAAGTGGCTATGATGGTCATTTTCTCGTACAAGCTGCTTCCAAAAATTACATAAAAAGTATGGATGTAATTCCTCAAACATCAGAAAAGTTTATGAGTATTATTGTTAACAACCAAGTTAAGTTTATAGACAGTTTTATGTTCATGAACAACTCCTTGCAGAACTGGTAGACAACATGAATATTGAAACAGATTTTCCGATAACACGAGATGCATTTAAAAACTTTTCAAAAAGTCAGGTAGATCTTATATTAAGAAAAGGTGCTTACCCTTATTCGTTTATGGACTCAATTGAAAAATTTGAAGTGGATAGTCTGCCACCAAAGGAAGCTTTTAAAAGTGATTTGACAGATATGGATATAGACGACAAGGTCTATGAAAATGCGCAAAAGGTATGGAAAGAATTTAATATTCAAAATATGGGTGAATGGCATGATTTGTATGTTAAATGCGATACAGTTCTTTTGGCAGACGTATGGTTTAAATTACGAAGTACCTTATATGATGCGTTCGGTTTGGACGTTAGCCATTACTTTTCTTTGCCAATGTTTAGTTTAGACGCAGCTCTTAAGAAAACCGGTGTGAAACTGGAATATATCAAAGATCCAACAATGCATGTGTGGTTGGAAGATGCCATTCGTGGAGGTTTAGTTAGTGCTGGCGATTTACGTGTTGGTAAAGCTAATAATCCATTCGTTCCGGGTTATGACAATAGCAGACCAAACTCATATTTAATGTATTGGGATGCCAATAATTTATATGGTCAAGCTTTAAGTCAATTTCTACCTCGAGAGGGATTTAAATGGTGTAATAAAAAATTTCTAGAAAAGATAAGGAAGGATCCACATGCATTTGTCAATGATATAGGCGATGAAGCAGAACTTGGTTACTTTTTTGAAGTAGATTTACGAATTCCTGATCATTTACATGATGAGTTAAATAGTTATCCACCAGCCCCAACAAGTAGAATAGTAGCTGATAATGAAATATCGTATATGCAAAATGAATTGAGACTTAACTTAAATCTTTCGTCTTGCTCCAAGCAAAAACGACTTATAGCTGATTTAAAACCAAAATTGAATTATGTATGTCATTACCGAGCGCTTAGGACATACATTGATTTGGGTGTGCAAATTACAAAAGTGCATAGGGTAGTTGAATTCAAGCAATCTGCTTGGATGAAACCCTACATCGATTATAATACTCTGCAGAGACAAAGTACAAAAAGTAAAATTGAAATTGCGTTTTGGAAATTGTTAAATAATTCTGGTTATGGTAAATTTATTGAACAAAAACGAAATAGGAGAAGAATACAAGTAGTGTTGGACGATAGTAAGGCCAATCGTTTAAACAAAAAGCCCACAGTAGACCGACCTATCATAATAAGAGAAGGTGACGACGGTTTAGTTTTATTAGTTATGAAACGTGTACAAGTAACTTTAGATAGACCTATTGCAGCTGGTGTTGCTGTTTTAGATATAAGTAAAACTACTATGTTTAATTTTCATTATAATTATATAGCCAAAATGTATCCACAATGCTATAATTTACTGTATACAGATACTGATAGTTTGGTTTATTTGATACATACCGAAAATGTGTATGACGATTGTAAAAAGAATGAAGACATGTATTTTGACATGGATAAGTATAATCCAAGTGATCCTGTATTTGGAAAATATCATAGCTCAAAACACAAAAAGGAATTAGGTTTCTTTGGGGATGAAATGGCGGAGCTAGGGGTAATAACTGAGGTAGTTGTAAATAAGCCTAAAATGTATTGTGTTAGATATATATTATTTAAAGATCTTTTAAAGGATAATTTTCAATATAAGTTAAAGATGAGAGCTAAAGGGATTACTCGCAGTACTGTGAAAAATACATTCACATTTGACCATTTTCAAAACGCTATATTACCCACTAACAAAAGTGAAATGCAAACGTATGCGAAGTGTAAATCTATTCAAAGCAAACAACATAATTTGTTTACAGTCGAATGTTATAAAAAAGCTATCAACGGGTATGACATTAAGAGATATAGTCCTGATGGTATTGTAACTTTTGCATACGGACATAAAGACATACCAATGTATCAAAATGCTGATGGTGTTGCTGAGGCTAGAAAAATAGCTTCAGATTTTGTAGAGTCTTTTTATCCATGATGTAATTATTTATATAAGTGATGTTTGTAAATTGTACATGTACTATTCACAATTGTATAAAATAAAATGTATAGTAAAAAATAAATCAGTTTAAATTAAACCATGGCACTGTGCAGTTCATTGCTTGTTAATCCAGATGATTGTCCATTATTTGATTTCACACTTAAAGCTCCATTCTGCATGACTATTGCGGGTCAAACACAATCAGGAAAGTCAACGTTGACAACAAAAATATTACAAAGAAAGGATGAAATTATTGAACCGCATATTGATCATGTAATATACTGTTACACTGCATTTCAACCCAAACTATTTGGACACCTAAAGGATACTGTACCTGGCATAAAATTTCATCAAGGTTTACCAACGGACTATGGGAGTTCTTTACATGGACATAAACTTGTAATTCTGGATGATTTAATGTGTGATGTTAGTGGATCAGCTGATGCCATTAAAGCATTTACCATAACATCTCATCACAATAATGTTTCAATCATATTATTGGTACAAAATCTATTTTTTAAACAATTGCGGGATTTAGTTTTGCAAAGTAAGTATATTTGTGCAATGAAAAATCCAAGAGACAGTGTGGCAATCAAAACCCTTGGGAGACAAATGAATGGTGGCAAGAAAAATGAAGTTGTTGATGAAGCTAGTAAAGACATTATGCAAAAACCGTATGGATACTTAGTTTTAGATTATGGACAAACTCAAAATGATAAATGTAGAGTTCGAGATAATATCTTTCCTGAAGAATGTACTGTTTATTTACAATAATAAATCATTTCTTAAAAATTACTTGTATAATAATTTCTTGAGTTATTTGTCTTAACTACGGCATCTAAATGTTGCAACGATTCATGTTGTATTGATGACATCTGCATGGTAAGGGAGTGTAGTAGAGTAGGACTCATGTAAATTGTATTAATACATCCATTCGAGTACTGTTGCATTTTGATGGCAGGTTCAAACGTGTTTGGTAGGACGTCATGGGTTATTGAGACAGGAGAGAGTTTAGATTCGATACAATTCATATTGTTCATAGTAGAATTCGCCCGACGCTATGCCGTAGGCATATATACGCGTAGCGTAACCTTATGCCGAAGGCATATATACGCGTAGCGTAGCCTTATGCCGAAGGCATATATATGCTTCGCATAGACCTATGCCAAAGGCATACATATGCTTCGCATAGACCTATGCCAAAGGCATACATATGCTTCGCATAGACCTATGCCAAAGGCCTCGCCGCCGCCGCCGCTGAGTGAGTGTTGATAGTCGAGAAGAAATCCTAAATGTTGGTAATGTTAGAACTTAAATCTTGCAGTGGTATGGTATAAATGGTGAAAGAATATGTAAAATAACTTAATAGTATCAGCAATGGAAGTAATAGTAATAAGTGAATGATAACTATTAATGTTAAACAACAAATGCACGTGGAAGTATTTTCATCCGTGGAAAAATACGATGAAATGTTCAAGTTAATAGCGACTACAGAGTTGTTGTCACTAGGACCGTCCATGATGAAATGAAATTGTGTACACACAAGTAAAGGTTAATAAACATTTATTAAGGATTATAGACATTCATCATTATCAACTTTCAGTTTTTTAGGCAGTACAATTCCTTCATACTCTTCACTACAAGAGTATCTCCTTTTTAGTACACGTCTGCATGCACAATATCGTGGACATTTCGAAATAATTGTTGCTGTTGAGTTCTCCGAATCATGAGGACACTTTTCCAAATTTCTTTCTAACTCGTAATCTTCATTCCATATATTTCCAAATCTTGGGTTATTCGCATCATTGTGGTAATTAAGAAATAGTTCCAATTTTCGAATAATAGCAGCAGACTCGTGAAAATGGAAATAGACATAAGCTGTTGTTTTAACAGGTATATACAGCTTGAATGTTAGTAATTGTCCAGTTCTAACATGTCTGATAACTCGTAGCCTCATAGGATACACATAAGGAAAATCAGATGATGGATCGTCTAGAGAAGGTATGTCATAATGGGAGATATGTCTAATTGATTTCATTTCATTGTCAATAGCATCCTTAATGGTATCAATAACATTATGAATGCGTAGGTAGTTACATGGGATAGTAATCATAGATTTTCTACCGTGTCTCTCCATGTCTAATTCGAAATATTGTGTAGACACATCGTAATAACTACTCCGACTATATAGGGAAGTAGAAAAGACTAATTTACCAAGATCCGGCGGTGTCGTAAAGAGAGGACTGCTGCGATACTTTTCAATAGATGGTGTGAGTAGGAATTGGTGATCATCGTCGTCAGAATCATATTTGTCCCCATTGAATCATTCCAATCGTCTTCAACGTTGTCACCTGGATCCACAACCCAATCACGTTGTAATTCTTCCCAGTCCTCGTCGTTCAAAGCAATTCGGTCATCGTCGTCCCCTGATTCCGATTCAGTGTTCGCAGCATTATTGTCATCCTCTAAGTTATGGTTGTCATCGTCAGCGTTGTCTGCAACTTCGTCATTAGCATTATCCTTGGTTAATGCTAGATCCATTACAATGATTTCCTCTACTTCAGAAATTGGAGAAACTACCTCTGATTCCTTGACACGAACGTTTTCCATTGTAAACAATGAAGTTTACTGTATGAAAGTTGAAGTGATTGTGATGCTCTAGTGGTTAAATATTACATGCTTTTATACCATTTTAATGCTATTTTGAGTGTACCATGCATACCCCAATGCAAACCTTCCAAGAAAAGGTAATCCTTTTAAATTCTAAGACTATGTAGTAATGAAATATGCTGGGAAAATACTAATCCGATTACAAAGGTCTAATTCTGTGAAATAGGAATATAAATGAATTACATAGAAAAATTGTTTTAGTCAGCAAGGAATACATTTTTTATTTGTACACATATAAATTAAACATAATAACCAAAAGGTTTTTCGTTTACATCAGAATATTGAATTTTAATTTGCTTAGGGCTATCCCTTTCCAAGTTGTGTGTTGCTTTACGTTTGCGTTTGCTTTCCAAACGATTTTTTCCTTCGGTTGTGGTACAATAGCAGTCATTCACACAAATAGCGTCATCCTGTCCTGCAAACTTCAGACAAGGTATAAACTTGGTTTTTTCCTGTAAATCCCTTTTGTATTCAAAGCGTTTGTAAAGTGGGGTGGTTGGTTTAGTAGACTGTGACAGTGTCATCCTTTGATACTGTTTCAACTTGAAAATGATGAATGGGATTTCATGTATACCTACATGAATAAAATGCTGTTTGCCGACAAAAGAAGTCCTGTGAAATTGATAGCCCACCATGTGACAATCTTTTTCATGGTTAATTCTTGTAACAGTTGCCCCATGATAAAGTTTTTTAGGACTCGTATCAGTTGGATAGATCTCAAATTCAGTAGACTGATGCATTTCTATAAGCATGCTAACAGCCAACAGTTGTATGATCTCTTCCAACTCAGCAAAAGTTAAAAAGAAGTATTCTTTCTGTTCATCTCCAATTTTTCTTTTCATGTGTATATAAATTAGACCCTCCTGCGATTGATTAAACGAAATAATCAATCTTCCAAGCGTAGATTCGCAATCAGCTGTGACGGATCGTCCTCCTCTGTAGATTTTTGTAAGGATTTCTCGATAATGTTGATAGTTAGCGACTTCCTCCGTCGCCGACGATTCCTCCGTTTTAGTCCGTTCCTGGTTTTCAACGGCTTTCCGATTGAAGTCTTCAATGTCCGAAATTTCCTCCTTTGATGATAGTAAAAAGGCCTCTTTCGATGTAGAAGTACTTGTCTCGGGAACCCAGGATGAAGTATTACCCTCATATTCGAGATAGTTTTGAGTGTTGGGGTAGTCATTCTTGTTGTCCATGATTTTGAAACTTAGCAGATGTTTGTTCAAAGAGAGTTGAAAAAGTTGTGATGATCTTGGTAAGAAATAATTTGCTTTATATACTAGAACCCCACTTATCCTCACTACATTTTGGAATATGTTAATCATTTTCGTTTGGTATTTTTAGTTATTCACAACCTAATTCTAGGAATTACTAATCCTTTGACGTCAATCTTTTCATAAGAATTGGTTCCACAACCCTCCCCACCTGCCTAATTCTTTCTTTGAATCGTAGTGAATCTATGTAAAAGAATTCCCAGTATTTTGTTCTTGTCTCATCGTGTTTGGGAATTACTCTTATATGAACACGTTCACAAAACCTAACCTGCTTTTTATCACTACCATCGTTTAAAGTCCATGATTCCATTGTGGCGGAAAAAATACAAAATGTGTTTAAAATTAGATGACTGAAATTTTCTTACAAAGTTGGTATCTATTTGTTGATATACGATAAAAACTTGTGTTTTAGTATTATAGTACACAATAATGTCGTTTGTTATATTGATTGGAAATTCATTTAATGATGGTTGGTATTGTTTTGTATAATTTATATATTGATTAAAATTTTCGTTTTTCACACAGCACTGACACTTACAATTTGTAAAAGAAAAATGACAGGATTGTTTCCTAATACTGCAGAGGGAACGAAGGTAGTGGAACAGAGCAGACATGATTAGTAACTAAAGTTTCAAACCTTAACATTATTTATTATACCTTCTGCAACTCTTGTTTGTAGTATCCTCTTTTAAGATCTCCCCCATTTTCATTTTTTAAATAGTACATTGGCGGATTGGTCATTTTAACATAACGTATGGAATACAATTCATTTTCAAAATACTGGGAATATCCTTTTTCAAAGATGGTTTTTTCCCTGGTCTTTAGCACAACGTCTCCAACTTGTAAATGAGTTTTAACACCTTTTATTTGCTTTATGTTACCATAAAGATTATTCCACACAATCATTTCGTTTTCTTTGTTGACTTCAATTGGCTTCATTTTTATACTTCTATGGTATGAATTGTTGTACAGATATTCAAAGTTTTTTATTTTATGTATAAATCTTTTGGTATTATTTTGTGTCATATATCTGGATATCTTTTGCCCGATAGACCGGAAGAACCGTTCAACAATACAACATTTCATTGGTGAATGTACAACAAAGTGATTAATTTCGTAAAACTTTGTTATTTTCTTCATTTTTGCATTAATAAACTCAGTACCCAAATCAGATTGGAGATTACGACAGATTCTTTTGGATCGTTTTAATATTTTGACAAAAGCTTTTGAAACTGTTTCGGCATTTTTATTTGGTAAAGCTTCCATCCAAGCCATTTTAGAGAAAACATCAACAACACTTATAATATAGTTTTTTCTATAATTAGATCTACTCCACTTTCTCATATCCAGTAGATCCATTGCCCATTGGTCGTCTATGCCACTAACTAATACCCGCCTTCTTTTAAATCTTTTTGGAGCTGGAAAGTGTAGTGCATAGCCTGAAAGACCTGACAAAGCCTTCTTAACAACATTTTTATTCTGACCTTTATTTTTACTACTTTGTAAGAAGCCTGAAAGACTTGAATAAGCTCCGGGGGCTTTTAGATTGGTATACTCTTTCTTAACCTTCTCCATTGGAGTTCAGTAATATACTACAACAAATTTCTACTGTTGGAATATATTTATTCATGTCTAGATTGTCTAGCCAGTCAGTATTATCCAGACAATGAAACAGCAAGCATCATGGTTAAGAGAATAAAAACAAATCACACTTTTTTAAAAAAATATCTTCACAGTAACAACAAACATAGAAAACGTATTATTGCAGACGCAACTCCCGAACAACTCTGTTCTATTTGTGAAGCTATACTCAACGTAATTAATAAAAACGTACCAATAAGTTCACAAAAAGTACAACGTCTTAGACCATTTCAACGGACGATAAAAAAGATTGCTTTTGATACAAGCATTCCACTCGACGCAAAAAAGAAAATATTAATTCAAAAAGGAGGGGCATTTTTACCTATCATTTTATCTTCCGTGCTTGGTCTGTTGGCAAATAAATTTCTTGGTTCATAATGGTTAAACGAATGAGATTAGTACCAGAATCAGTATTCCAACAAATTATGAATTTGACATCTTCCAATGTTCCCGAAGCTAATATTTTAGATAGTAATCTTCCTGACGATGCAAAGCTATTGTTATATCAGGAACATGCTCGAAATCAAAATCAGAAAAAATTAAATATACTTAATCGACCAATTTTAGTCAAAGATGTTAATAATACACCTGTAAAAGCTACACCTCCTCAGCCAGAACCAAAAGAATTAACTGATGAGTCTATTGAGCAGACAAATGAAGTTGAGGATGCTGAACCATTGGCAATGGATACCCAACAATCAGCAAATAATCGAAAAAGAAATGCTAACAACGATGAAGCTGATCCAAAAGCTAAAAAGAACAAAACTCACCGTGAAAAGAAACCAAAAAGAAGTATTTATGATTCAAGATTATATCCGGATAACACACCATTTTATGCAAAAAAGTTCACTCCAGTTGAACCTTGGTTGTTAAAAAGAAAACCTATTGTAATTCCAGGACTAAAGAGGGGTAAGAAAAATGGTGTTACGGATAATGGACCTGAGGATCAATGGGAAGACTATGTTGAAAGTCTTACAAAAACTCCAAAAAAGAAGATTAAAATGGCTCCAGCTAGGGAGAGGAATCATTTACAAGGAAGTAATAATGAATGGAAAAGAAGAAATACTGTCCAATTATTAATAGACAAAAAACAAAAAACCGGACCAGCCAGCTACAATATAATTCGTGGTCGTCGATATGATCAGATGAAAAATATGGAATCTACACCACCTCCAAGGACAGCAGATAATGCTACTACACGAAATAGTGTCAGAAAGAAAAATCAAATTGATCGCTGGACATATTATTAGTTTAATTTTATTTTATTTTTCAAGTGTTTATTACATTACTTTTTATTAAATAAAGAACGATTAAACAAAATTAACCGCTTTACAATTTTATCATTCTTAATAGTATTTTTAGAGAATCCATGATATATCGACATCAGATTATATCCATACAAACGCTTATACAAAAAATGTAAAACATATAATCCACACACATTTGAATTCATATCCTGGAGACAAACTTTATTTTCTTGTACACATAATTTTAATCTTTTTGCAAAGTTTTGAAAATTAGGTGCATAAAACTTTATTCCCATTCCGAAGGAGTCAAAGAAATTCAAAGGTCCTTTCAATGTTGGGATGAATATTCCAAGCCAATGTTCCCCTCCTTGATCTTGAGGTTGATTATTGACACATAGACAAACTGGATACGTTTTAATAACCAGAGTGTCCAATTCATCGCATGGCAAAACTTTATATGTACATTTTCTTTTTAACAATTTTTTCATTACTGCAAATATTTCATTGGAGTCCATCTTATTAGAAATCCTTGGAGTAATCTTTTTGTAGACTTGTTTGTCACTGTTGATGTACAATACTGATTGATATTCAGCGTAGCAAACAACTGTTATACTTTCTGGGAGAGGATTTTTGAAACATAATCTAATTGATATGTTTCCATGTCTTGGAGGTGAAAATGCATCACGAACATGTTTAAAATCGTAAGCGAACATCGTTTTTCCTTCTTTAAAGTCGTCTTTTGTTATATCAAGACAGCTGTCACAATTAGCAACACCCATAGCTTCAAATACGGACATATAAGCCTGAAGATAACGATTGTTAGCAAAGTCTACATCTATTGATTTCGTAATATGATTCTCTCCATTCATTGTCACGGTTATGTTGGACAAATCAAAGTGTTGAAACCAAAGTGGATTGCTATTGTAATCTCCATTAATTGCCTTGCTTGTAATCATTGCCAAAACAATCCTATCAGGTAACAACCCGGATAGAAGTGTTTCATTAGTATGTTGTAACTGTCCTTTAGGAATAGCATAAGTTTTCATTTCATTTTCCCGTTGTGGATATACAACACTATGTCCGGTATTCCAGGTACGTATGTGACTCAAGGCTAAAGATGGTAACAAGGCATGTTTGGTAACTATTAATTTTGATTCCAGGATAACCAATTGTGGTTTATAATTTGCTGCTTCAGTTCCGTTTGTACTAATACAAAATTCGTCAGAAGAACGATAAAAGTCCAAACGAATATCAATTCCAGGAATAAAAAATCTAGGCTGCATAAAAATTTCGGAGTGTGGCCTAATCAACACTTCAAATTCTTTTGATGACTCAGAAATCTTTGTACGTATTTCCCAACCAGAGCTATCTGTTTTTGTATAAAGAGCCGCTGAACCTTGAGTCTTTTTGTAGTCCTTTCCATAGGATAGAATTTTCTCAAAATAAGCACGGTAAGCATAGTATGGATTTTTGTGTGTAATTTCATTATCTTTATATTTAACTACAACTGAAGATATCATCGAATGTCCAAAATTGTTTACCAACCAATAGTGAAACTTATTTTTGTCAGTGATTGCAGGTAGATTTATAGGAGGAGATTTGGTCCCATCCACAAGTTTACAACGAGTCAACAACTTAGCTTCAGTAAAATCCGTATAGTGAATATCATTTCCAGGGATGTAAAACGAAATAGGTGCGCCTCTGTCACTAATATTGTTTTGAGGATGATATTCCACATCATAACTATGGGTAATAGACATATCATACCCATTTTCATTAAACAAGTCGGTTTCTGCTCTTAAAAAATTGACAGCAGGCTTTTGTGATTGTTTTGGCATTTTTTCAAAATATGGAAATTCGTTGATTTTTGTTAGAGTTTTTCTTTTTTGACTTTTTTATTAGTTTCAATTTTTTGATTTTTCTTGGTTTAGAGACCGATCGAACTGCCTTCCTCTTCCTTGAACGACCACTACCAGACTGATTCAAAACGTCTCTTTTAATGTCATAATAAGCAGCTTTTGCAGCTCCCTTACCATGTGTTTTCATACTCTCTCCGAGATTGTATCCATTGATTACATCCGTAGCTATATTTTTTAACGCATCGGTAGCGTGAGGTAATACATATTTTTTGGCTGCGGGTAATGCATAGTCCTTTGCAAATGGTATTAGTCGACGAATAAAAGAACCAAAAATACCTCCTAAACCAGAACCTCTTTGACGTATAATAGATGGTCGATAATACATCAATCCACTTCCAATTTGAGGATGAACATAATCAAAATAATAATTTGGATTGTCACTGTGGGAATACATCTTTAGTTGTGTACTAGTCAATGTCTAAAGATAGACTGAAATATATTCAAAATTGTTTCACTTAATATCTCTTTCGTCGAAAATGAAGTTGTGCGCAAAAGTTACCAAAAGTAAACGGTAGATCTTCTCCTGACTCAGATTTGATGTACATATGAATTTTGTCAATACTGGTACTTGCTACACTCATATATGTAGGATTTTCTACAGATTTTGTTGTTGAGCGTCTGTCTTCACCATCATAGTTTTCAATCAACATTAATGGGGCAAGTACATCACCAACGTATTGGGGTTTTACAATATTTGAGTATATGTGTATACGGGTTAAACCCGATTCGAAATATGGTGCAAATGTTGTCAATACTAATGTTTTCTCGTTCCTATATCCGTTTTCTATCAACGGTCCTCCAATTAATGTTTCTATTTTAGAATTTAATTTAATATCATTGTAATAAGCCCAATCCAATTCTAATTCCAGTATTTTTTCGTCCTTTTCAAAACATTTTATTACTTCAGATTTACCCAGTTCAGAAATTAAGTCACTTATGTTGTAGATACGTTTACTGGTATACACATTTATACGGGAATTTGTTTGCCTATGAATACAGGAATATAGCAAATAATCTTTTTCGATGAAGTGTTTGCTATACACATATGAATATTTCGTTATAGCAACTTCATATAAATCATCTTCCAATTCAATAGGTGTGTGTAGATGATTTTTAAAATTTGATATCGTATTATCAGGGAAAAATGTTCCAGATGCATCACTCATTACTGTGTGATAAAAGCTATCCATGTTGAACGTTCGGTGACTTGATTGATACTAAGATTAATGTTAAATAGGTAAATATATATATATATATATATATATTTTCAATGTCGTTATAAAATTCACCAAAACAATTGTCAGTTTAGGAAACCGACACATACACTGGACATACCGATAAGAACCTCATACGAACACTTCATATCGGCTTGATTTGAACCAAAGAACTTTTGGTTCATGGTTCAGTGCAAGTACCAGTTTATTAAACTGTCAATTGTTACAAACAGTCATCTTTAGGAGGAACATAAAGTATGTTTTAGGCATAGGACCATACCAATATTTGAGACTAAGTTCATACATTTAGCCACTAGTTTAGGTAGACACATAACCTCATACCTACTCATGTATTAGAGGTAGTGCCATACCTATCCATAAGTGAGAGTAACTTCATACCCTGCTTACTACTCCTGTACTATACATATACCATACCACTACAAACATTGTATAATGATATTGTTATAACAATTACTCACAATGACGTTTACATGCTGTAATACAAACAGAAATTCAGATAACACATTATGACATATGAATTATGCCAGTTTTAATATCTTAATTATTAACCTGGTGATGCGATGAGTAACTAATGCTGTCATTTCTGTCTTGTCAAAATTCCCAATGTAATACATAATGATTAGTGAATTAGTGGATTACCAGTTAACACGTAAAAAACCAAAGATATGCAAACTTACAAAATATTGCCATTAATTTGTAGTAGAGAAAGAAAGCTTAAACATCGTATTGCAACATTTACCAAATTGTAAAATTCTCAAAAGGGAGACTCCAAGAAGTCATTTATTCGTTTCATGCTTTATCATCGAAATAACTATTAGAATTGAGTGGAATGAGTTGAAATTGTAATTGTACCAAGAATGACATATAGATGCTTACCTTATATAAGAAACGAAGAAGGGGTGAATATTGGGAGACCTTTGAATTGAGCTTAGAAGATATTGGATACATCCATTACGAATTAGCCAGTTCTTCAATTTCAAAAAAAAATTAAGAAAATGGTTAACTCGTCAGTGGACGACCGTTTTGCAGTGGAGAGTTGGCGAGGAGAGGTAGCTCCCAAGATCCTCCATCACAATCCTCTACTCGGAGGATCACAATGCAACATCTTTGAGATGACTCAATAAAGTTGAGTTCCTGCCGTTTCTTCGCAGTTTTTGTACTTTCTTCAAGAATTTTCATTAATTTTTTCAATGGACTGTGTCACAAATTTTAAATAAATGAGCCTTTTCTGTGGAGCTTGATGTTTTGAAATCCAAGAACAACTGTAGAACGTACTACTTTCACTACCGGCCTCGTTACAATTGACAATATTTGCACATTATAGCGACACCGGATGTGAAACGAATAAAAGCTGGAAATGGTTGATCTGGAAATGGTAGAAAGATCCTGCTTGACCAATTGTTGCTGTACTCCTTCCACACCCGCTGCCGTTCTACACTGCAATATTTGACAATGTGCAGTTTAGAGCGACACCGGATGTGAAACGAATAAACACAGGAGATTGTAGACAAAACCGAAGAAAATCTTGCTTGACCAATTGTGCAATTGTACTCCTTGCACACCCAGTTTCGTTTTTGCTGTAAATAATAGACAATTTGCAAATAAAAAGGACCCTGGATGTGAAACGAATAAAAACAAGAGATTGTAGACCAAACAGAAGAAAAATATTGCTTGACCAATTGTAGAATGTATTCCTTGCACATCCGCTCTCGCTTTAATCTGCAATATTTGAAAATTTGCAAATTAAAGCGACAGTCGATGTAAAACGAATAAAAACAAGAGATTGTAGAGTAACCAGAAGAAAAGTCTTGCTTGATAATTATGTTAAGAATGTATTCCTTTCACTCCCAGTTTCGTTTTTACTGAAAATGTTATTTGACAATTTCCAAATAAAAGCGACACCGGATGTGGAACAAATAAAAAAGGAACTTCATTAATATTTTCAATATGTTGTGACACAAATTTTAAATAAATGTAATTGCAGTGCCTTTTCAGTGCAGCTTGAGTTTTTGAAATCCAAGACTTGAACAGTTGTAGAGTGCGAGTGTACTCCTTTCACTCCTGATATCGTTATATTTGGCAATTTTTGCAAATTATAGCGACAGGGGATGTAAAACGAATAAATGGGAGATTGTAGACCAATCCGAAGAAAAATCTTTTAAGGATATTATCACTGTTTTTTCCTCGGTGTCTTGATCTTCAATGGTTTCGTTTTGACTTACTCATAGGGTTTTTATACCTAACTCGAATCCAGGTAATAAGAAAGCTGTGATGGTTATGTGAGTATGGCGAACTTGGACAGGTGCTAAAGTAAGTCGCAGATGGCTCAGTTTCGTTTAACTCAAAATACCTAGTTGCTTTAATAAGCTATTAATTGCATCTTACCAATGTACTATATTACACTATGAGATAGACCTTTCTATGAGAGAAGTAGAAATTCAATTTTAATTCCATAACTCATTTTAATTACACATAACTGATATTACTTCCATTTCTTTTCCATAGTCAGTATGATAGAAAACTAGTTGAAATTGAAACTAAAATAAAAAGAAAGTTAGGTACCTGCATGTCGAAAAGAAAAAGTAATTCCAATTTCTATGCGTATTAGGCTAATTTTCCCATTACTTCTTTTAACCTGAGGATGATCAGATAGACTATGCGAAATTAACTAGTTTTTCAACTGTACTCTATACTTTTATTCTCAATGTGGCGAAGGGAACAGGCCTGAGATTATAAGTAGAAATGCAATGTTGATTAAATGTATCCCTGTATTCTGGCTTGTAGTTGCATTATTCATTTTTTGAAGACTGTGAGAAAAGTTCTACAATAAATAATATTTCTCTAAAATTATGCTTTTGATTTTATGAAATCATGAATAACAATATTTTCTGTATAACTTTATCATTTTACCTTATTTGCATATTTTATAATAGTGACAACAAGTATTAAATATTACATGCTAAAAACAGTACCAAATGGTTAACTCATGTAATGTAAATGGCATTTATGCTAGGGACAAGACTTCTGACCGTCATACTTGCCTTGCACATTGAAAAATATGAATCAGGAGTTATTAATGATGTTCTTATTTGAAGTGAAATTAATTTATAGGAAAATTATAATAATTTATATCATAAAACTAATGGAAATAGATATCTATGTTATCAGATGACAAATTAGACGTATCCTCGTGTTTACACAATGATTATTTATTTAATATCTGCATGTTGTGGGACACTATTAACAAAATTGTGTTTAACAAGGCTGCAAGTTTGTTTCAACTTGCATTTAGCCTCAATGCACTTTTTGTTTTGTGCACGAAATAGCTTTAATGCACTTTTCGTTTTGTGTAAGAAACAGCCTTAATGCATCAAGCAAGAAGTGCATTAAGGCTATTTCATGCTCAAGACGAAAAGTGCATATTGAGGCTATTTCGTTCACAAAATGAAAAGTGCATTGAGGGTTGACCTTTGGCCTTTGGAAAATAGAGATTAAACATAAATATAGGTATTTGAATAGAATTTTAAATCAATCCGGTTACATTACATAGTTCTCAACAATTGCATAGGAGCTTTGCAAAAGCTTTGCATAATGCTAACTTGCTGTTTTTTGCTATATGCCTTACTTTTTCTTGTATCTCATGCTTAGATTCTCCAGTATACCTCATTTGAATACATTAGTGCACTGGAATACATTGGCGAACTGTAATACGTTGCATTGCATTGGTGCGCCAGTTTCACGATCCGTGGTGCGATGGTGCGCTAGCTTCAAGCAGCCAGAGTTGTAAGTTTTATGTAAAAGGTGTAAGAAGTTGATGTCCCAGGTAAATTAAACTATTATACGTATGATAATGTAACAAACATTTATTGTATTACAACTCTAACTCTAATTATCAATTTATATAATTATTTATATAGTAATTAAGCAAAATTTGTGGCATTTGCATTTTCACAATTTTTATTCAACTTTCCCAAACAGTGGCAAAATATTAATTTAACAGCTGTGAACTTAGCTCCGATACTATTTTGATTTCCATGAGGGAATTATTAATCGTTAAATACCATTAAAAACCACTTCCTACTGGTTTATGATATTATGTACAATGTTATTAGCGTATAATCGCAAATTAGGTTCTAACATCAAATATTATTCCATGTTTTAATTAGGTGTTTTAAAATGAATATTATCTTTGGCAAGAGATGTTCATAAAATTAATAATATTACATGCAATGATGATATTCAATGCATGTTCTGTTCGTAAAGTTGTTTAAATTGCTTGATCCAGATCATTCAGCACTGGTACATGTACTCTGCTGTAGCTGAATATGGTCTTCTAAGCTATTCCCTGGGACGTCAATGCATTTGCCCGACTTTTTGTTTATTAAACGGGCATCTTCATAATGCCAATATGTATCCTCTCGGCCTTCACAACTCCATTGTATAAGTTTAACTTACATTTGTACATTAGGAGTTTTGCAGAGTTTTGCCATAATACTAACTTGCTATGTTTGGCTATATACCTTACTTTTTCTTGTATCTTAGGCTCTTAGATTCTCCAGTATACCTTTGCTTGTATAAGATTTTATATCTGGAGTAGACGGTGAATTTCCAGCCGTGTGGTACATTTATTAATACAGAAATAAGTCTCTCCAACAACTTTATGTCAATGTTTTACCTTCAGAAGAGACACGTTTCCGTAATCAAGTTATGTCGCATCCTTTCGCGCACTTCCTGTCTTCATTCATTGATGCGTAGTTAATGTTAGTTATCTACACGTATTCACGACTTTTGCTATTTACGTTTTAGATTTTAATCTCAAATGAGTAAAAATGGGAACCATCTACAGTACTCAATCCATTTCTAGTCAGAAGTTATTTATTTTTGCTACATTCTAGAAACAGTTGGATTAATGGTATTAAGGGAAAACGAATTTTTAACATTTTTATGCAGATGGCTTGCGATAACATTTTTTCCAATAAGATTGTTACATACAGTATGGTATATAGATAAGTATACATATAAGAATGGAAACTTAATCTTTCATTTGAAAAACAGAAATCAAACAAAATGGGAAACTGTAAATGTATTTTAATTATAAATGTTTATCTTAAGAAATTTTATTGTAAAGTAGGTACTATATTATCATATTCATATTATATCCATATATTAAGCTTGTGTAAATAAAGGTAAACTATGAATATAACTAATATAAGGCGTTATATAAACAAATGAAGATATATAAGTCAGTTAAACTGATTTCCATTAGCCCACATGAAAATTAGATATTCAAGTTAGGATATTTCTAAAATTATATAATGCACAGAAATTGCAATGCGTGGGATGGGAGATATAGATATAACTGTGTTATAAAATCTGGAAACTAATAATTCTATAAATAGGAAACCGAAACTGATATTCCCAAAAAAGTAATATTTATGATTGCCTCAATACCTAAGTCAACATCATTCAGCTTTAGCTGTGCTGCATTGCATGAGAGAATATCAGATGCGGTATGGATTTTGTTCATGTCTTTACGAGCAACTGTTAAATCGTACAAACAGAGAGGAGTTAAATTACAGTGACTGATTGATACAAGAACAAGCCGTGCATACTTTATCCGGCTTCCGTGTCTACTTGGCATTTGGTTGTTAATATTTAGATTTCTCTCATGCAGAAATTTCAGGCTTCTTAGCTTGGTAAACAGAATTGAGAAGGCAGAACCCAAGCAAAAAATAGCAATTTAGATTAAACTGAAACATATAAATAGAAAAAAGGTGGGCGTTGTTAAGAGTCCAGACGAGGGCAACTCTATTAAGTGCCACTAACATTTCAAATAAGTATTATATTTGTCCGACATCATTGCATGACTGTAGATTACCAATTCGCGTGAAATATTTAGCTATATTTCAGTATTTACGGCCATGCAATTGTACCAGAAGATAGGCAGGCAGAGGTAGAGAGATATTATGAGTGATACGACGAGATGAGAAGTGTAGGTGGTCGGAGGAAAACGATACCACCGCAAAATTCCGAAAAGGTTAGGGTTGCATAGTGTAGGTAAGGCTAATCTAAGTTTTATCAGTGACAGAGTGGAAGGAAATGGGACCAACCCAAATTGTCAAAACCTTTTTGTCAACAGAATTATTTATGGTTAGGTTAGGTTAGAGTAGGTTGTGTTGACAATTCGGGGGTGAATCTTCATACATGTCGGGTGAGCTAAGCCAGGGCACAAACAGAGAACCAAGTACATTGAAAGCCTAGCCATTTCAAATCAGAGTACTTCACACTCATCGCTGGAGCTTAACAATGTAACCTCGTAATTAAATTTTTCCAAACAACTTTAATTCAAGATTCCTCTACATTCTGCAATCATATAGTATTATAGTCGTTTAAGGAAGGAAAAAGCCAATATTCGTTTTTTGTTTGGTACAGGAAAATGTCAATAACCATTTTTTGTTTGGTACAGAAAAAAGCCAATATCCATGTTTTGTTTGGTACAGAAAAAAGCCAATATCCATTTTTCGTTTGGTACAGAAAAAAGCCAATATCCATTTTTCGTTTGGTGTAGGAAATCCAATGCAAGTAAGCTTATCTAAACAGAGCCATAGTGAACGTGTCCAATTTCCCGATAAATAAATCCACACATCTTACTTTATTGAACAACAATATTCCTTGTATCACACAAATGTATTTACTCAGGTTATGTTATACACATCTCCAACGAATTCCACAGCACAACGACTCGTATCTCCCAAATTCATTCATTTTGGCGTATGTCGAATACATATATACATAATTAAGTTAATCTGGCCTAATACATACTGTAACTGCATTGCGGGAATATAAATTTTAAACTTTAAGATTACTAAATAAATGTTTTTCGATTGTAAGGTGAATGTAAGCTCATGCAGCAATCTGAGTTGGTTATCTATCGGTCGAATTCCTTACTTAAAGGTCTTTCCCTATTTGTTCATCAATTCGATATACCTTTATTTTATTGATACTTTTACTGTTATATTGTAAAGAAATTAGAACTGCTCCTATGGACTAAAGTCGATATAGCTAAATATTGCTAAGCCACAAGAGCAGTACTTCTGTGGACTAGCCATTAGATCTACAATTACTGGCATCCCGACTCTTCCAGACTACCACAAATGCACAAGTTTTGAGAACTGTTTGTACATTGCGTTGTATTCGATGTCATTTGAACTTAGATAATATTTTCGGTAGCCACAAGTTATTACAGAAAGAACCTTAACCCTTCAGATCCTAGAGTGTCCATATGGACACGGCGCGCTTAGACATATTTATCTTAGGCAAACTAAATTAAATTTATGTTTGGCACCCACTACAAACTAGAGGGTATATTTTTGAATGTTTTTGGTAAAAAATTTTTTTTTCCATATTGCTTATTTTTGAAAAAAATTACTGTTGACTACAATGACTTGGACCAAAATGGATTTTGCAAAAAGATATTTTTTTGAATTGCTTTTTGAAATAGTTAGCCTCCGTATAATACATAAAAACTTTTCAAACTATTTCTTTGTTAGTCATAGAATATTTTAAGGTGAAATTTGGACATGTTGTGGATTGACATTGTGATCTGACATGACATAATACCCTTAGGTGTCCATATGGACACACTAGGCCTTTACGAAGTCTCATTACTGTTTTT
The DNA here is from genome assembly GCA_020055645.1 of Tomocerus qinae. Taxonomy (NCBI): domain Eukaryota; kingdom Metazoa; phylum Arthropoda; class Collembola; order Entomobryomorpha; family Tomoceridae; genus Tomocerus; species Tomocerus qinae. The sequence goes on along the minus strand of CM034546.1, from coordinate 46,092,096 downwards.
AGAACACCAAATGCGAGTAAAGCCATGTGAACAATTTAGACAACTATATATTAAGTTAGGGCGAATATACTTATATTTAAAGCATATATGCTTATATAAAGGGCGTATATGGTTATATATAGGGCGTATATGCTTATATATAGAGCGTATATGCTTACATATGGGGAATATATGCTTACATAAAGGGCGTATATGCTTACATATGGGGCGTATATGCTTATACATAGGGCGTATATGCTTATATATAGGGCGTATATGCTTATATATAGGGCGTATATGCTTATATAATGAGCGTATACGCTAATATAAACAGCGTATACGCTAATATAAGGGGTGTATATACTAATACATAGGGTTTATATGCTTATATATAGGGAGTATATGCTTATATATAGAGTGTATATGCTTATATATAGGGCTTATATGCTTATATATAGAGTGTATATGCTTATATATAGGGCTTATATGCTTATATATAGGGCTTATATGCTTATATATAGGGCTTATATGCTTATATATAGGGCTAATATGCTTATATATAGGGAATATATGCTTATATATAGGGAATATATGCTTATATATAGGGAATATATGCTTATATATAGGGCTTATATGCTTATGTATAGGGCTTATATGCTTATGTATAGGGCTTATATGCTTACATATAGGGCTGATATGCTTATATATAGGGTGTATAGGGCTTATATTTATATATATAGGGTTTATAGGCTTATATATAGGGTTTATATGCTCTTATATAGGGCTTATATGCTTATATATAGGGCTTATACGCTTATATATAGGGCTTATATGCTTACATATAGAGTTTATATGCTTATATATATGGCTTATATGCTTATATATAGGGCTTATACGCTTATATATAGGGCTTATATGCTTACATATAGAGTTTATATGCTTATATATATGGCTTATATGCTTTTATATATGGCTAATATGCTTTTATATAGGACTTATATGCTTTGATATAGGAGTTATATGCTTTTATATAGGGCGTATATATTTATATATAGAATGTATATGCTTATATATAGAGCGTAAATGCTTATATATAGAGCGTATATGCTTATATATAGAGCGTATATGCATATATATAGCGCATATATGCTTATATATAGGGCCTATATGCTTATATATAAAGCATATTAGGTTATTTATTGAGCGAATGTGCTAATAAATTAGATGTAGGTTTTCGTTCTGTTAGCCGCAGCCCAACCAAGTGTTTCGTTATTATTTAGCAACCAAAAGGCCTAGCGTGTCCATATGGACACATGAAATTTCTCTGTGACCTTTGACCCGACATGTGCCAAAATTATAATTTATCATGGCTTTTGCATCCTTAACACCTGACTAAAATTTGAAAACGATTTGCCAAAAAAAATAATTCAGGCTCTGAAGGGTTAAAAAATCGAAAATCAAGAAAAATTAGGCTACCACAAATGTAGTAATCAAAAATCATGTCTTCTGTAGAACCCAGCTTCCGTTAATTTTTACGAACCTTGGTAATGACTTTTAGTAGATGAATATGGAGAATGTAATTGAAGAAAAATATTTCGGAAAACTTTTATAGTTTACCAGGTATATAGTTCATTTATAAGTAGGTCAATGGTCACGTGATCAACTTGGGAGCAACCCCTTCCCATGTATTTTAACGTTGGAGAGTTTTGTTCCCATGCACAGTGGATCTGATCTGGAACAATATGGTTCTACATAGCATACAGCTCTATAAGATCCCATCAATTCATACCTACAATGCTATATAATATGACTGTCATCGCCTCCTTTCCTTGCTCACTCTGCGATGCAGCTTCAGGTTTTCCTCGCTACACAGCAAATATGAAACTAGCCAAACTTAGGATATTCTAGAGAGAACCGCTATGTTATGCTAATCGAATCTCCCTGTTTTGGATAAAAATCTGTACTTTTTTATATACACAAGTGGGTAGTGAATCCAATTCCCGGGTGCTAAAAAGATGTGCTCATGAAGTAGAGTATCGAGTTGGCGTAGTCGTCAGTATTATTGAACTTATTAAGCTTATTATAAGAATTAAGCCTCATCTAACTCTGTCTAGTCAGTACTTATGGTTTAATTGGTTATTAATTGCCTATTACCATACCTTATAACGGTTTGATAGACCTTTCTATAAAGGGTATGAAAATTCATTTTAGTTAGACATCTTATGGGTGATATTTTAACATTTTGATTCCTAACTTCCACCTTTTGATACACATATACCTACCTTTGTATAATGATATGGTTATAACAATTACCCACGCCCACGTTTTTATGCTGCAATACAAACACTAAAATTCAGATTACTTGCCATACGCATTAGACAAGTTTTAATGTCTTAATTATTGCTATTAACCTGATGGGATGAGAAGCTCCGTCATTACTATCTGAATTGACAAGAAATCCCTTGTCAAAATTATCAATTTACGCCCCTATTCTATTTAGGTGATTCTCAATGAGATAGTTCCTAAAGTTTTATTTATCGTCCTCTAAATTATGTTTCACATTTTATTAAACGACAGTAGGTATTTTAGTTACAACCTATTTTAGCGACAGTGTTAATCATTGAATAGTACATTCTGCACGCTTCACATCTTAACTAACAATTAATATAGTATGTAAATTACATGATACATAATATACATGCGTAATACAATGTACACTACCTTAGTGCCAAGCTTTATATCAGTCCATACAATTTCATTTTACAAATCAGGTCGTTGTTACCATAATAATTACAGATAAATTGTGGTAAGTGTAAATTTTTGTTCTTGATTAATTCTCTACTGTCTAGATTGCCAGAACAAGTATAAAAACTATAGATATGCAAAATGACAAAAATATTGCTATTTATTTGTAGTTGAGCAAGAAAGCTTAAGAATTTATTGGCAATATTGTAAATTTATTATCTAAAATCAAACAAGTGAGACTCCAAGAAGTCATTTCTTTTTTCAACCTTTTATCATCGAAATAGTAACGATGGTAATTCGTCAGTGGACGATCGTTTTGCAGTGGAGAGTTGACGAGGGAGGGAGCTCCCAAGATTCTGCATCACAATCCTCTACTCGGACGATCACAATGGAACATCTTTGGGACGACTGAAAAAACTTGAGTTCCTGCAGTTTCTTCGTTTTTTGTTCTTTCTGCAGTGTTTCGGTGATTTTCAATAATTTTTTGAATAGACTGTGAATTTTAAATAAATGCAATCGCAAAGCCTTTTCTGTGGAGCTTGAATTTTTGAAGTCCAAGATTTATAAAACTGAAGTAATGTACTCCTTTCACTCCCGGCCTCGTTACCATCAGCAATATTTGCTAATTGTAGCGAGACTGGATGTGAAACGAAGAAAAACAGTAAATTCTTAATATTTCAATATATAGGGCCACAAATTTTCAAATGAAGTGCCATTTCTGTGGAGCTTGAGTTTTTGAAATCCAAAACTTGAACATTGTAGAGTGTAAGTGTGTACTCCTTTCACACCTGCTATCGTCATAATTGGCAATTTTTGCAATATGTAGCGACAGGGGATGTGAAATGAATGAAAACTGGAGATTGTAGACGAAGCAGAAGAAAAATCTTGTAGGATTTTATCACCGAATTTTCTTCGGTCTCTGGATCTTAAATGGTTTCGTTTTGACTTACTCACGGGGTTTTTATACCTAGCGCGACTCCAAGTGAGAAAGCTATGATCACTAAAATGAATAAGGAGAACTTGGACAGATGCTGAAGTAAGCCGAATGAGATGGTTCAGTTTCGTTTAACTCAGTACCTAGGTAGTTGTTTTAATTAGCTATTAATTGCATGTTACCAATGTACTCTATTACACTACGAAATAGATATTAAATAATGGATCAGGAGTTATTAAATGATTTTCTTATTTGGAGTGAAATTTATTTAAATTGTGACAACAGTCACAAAAATATATCATGAATATAAACATAATCGGAACATAATATACGCAGTATATATTATATTATTATATTTTCTTGACTAAGGACTATGACAACGGGATTTTAATATGTATTGAAGGGAGGTCAGTGGATCCTAGGGCTGGTCCGAGGGAACGGTGGGGAACTTAATTATGGAATAAATATGATGAGTAGAGATATTAAGTTTCAGATTTGTATTCCGGGTTTCTGCCACTTTTATTACTATTAATAAGATTTCTTGTTAATTATTTCGTGAGGTTTATTTTATATTTAAAAATGATATTTAAATAATAATATTTAACATGAGAAAAATTTAAATAATTTTTATCGTTTTTGTTGTGTGCCACTACTTTTTAGATGTTGGTCCTGGTGGTATTTAGCACTAAATACCTTTCGCACTGATAAATGTTATTTTGTATATTGTTTTTAATTCTTTAAACTCAAATTGGATTTTACAAGATATTATTCCTTTATATTAGTTATTTTAATATGAATATTCTAATGGGCAGGATGTTCATGAATATATATGGATTCATATTTAATGCATTCATAAAGTTGTTGACATTGAAGTTAAACTATATTATTAGCAATAGCACATGTACTCTGCTGTAGTTGAATATGGTTTTCATAGGTATTTCCTGGGGGAGCAATGCATTTCCCCGACTTTTTGTTAATTAAAAGCCCATTTTCATAATGCCAATATGTATGCTCTTGGCCTTCACAACTCCACAGTACAAGCTTAGCTTCGGTTAAAGATCCATGAGCAACGGAAATACACTTTCTAGTTTGTGCATGTTTTATAAGAAAATACAAGCCCTTATGAACGATGACCCATCTTTGTGGTTGATGGTGAATACTTCCAGTAAACCACTGTTGAATTGGATTGCCATCTGCTTTCGAATTGTCTCTGTTGTCAATGCCTTTCCTGCTAAGTATGCTAACTATTTTTACGACTGGACCTTCAATATCAGTTCCGATGAAAGTAATCTCCCACTGCTGATTTGCCGATTGTGCTGTTCCAATTATCTGTACACAATAAACTTTAAAAGTCTGATAAAATCCTCCCCATTAAGAAATGCACATGCATAGCACATTAGGTTACTAATTATTTTCAATTGCTATTGTGCAGTAAAACTTATAAAGAAAACTTACAACAGGTTTGAAAGTTAGTGACGAGTCAATCAATGATATTTCATTATCTGAAACACCTAAAAATACTTATATATATAGTTATAATTGTTTTTAATGCATCCAATTTCTTAAAAAATTAACATATTGTGAAATAACACCGAGACTGGGGGTTGTAGATCATCGGTATAGCGCAGGTACGGTTATTCGGAGGGTAAGGGTGACCCGGGTATCTTGCTGACCATGAGTTGGATGCCAATAAATGTGACGAGAACCACCAGCGTTGTCCAGAATACAATTGCTACTCTTTATTGTTCAATCGCTCTTCAGTCCCAACACCAACAACTCAATCCCAAGACTTCTCCAATACTGCATATTTTACAAACCAAACCTTCTATCTTATTCCCTAACTCGCGGCCGTCGCACAGCACTCAACGAGGCAAGGAGAATTGTGGCGTTCCATCCTACAATTCTCATTGGCTCGCCGGTTCTGGCACGACCTTTGAGCATTAGAATATTATGCAAAGACCAAATATATTATACTATACTACCATTTACACTGCCATGTCACAATATTTTCAGCTATAATTTTTTTTACTTGGATTTATGATTGCGATCCTGAAATCCTTACCTTTTAATTTTTCGTAAATCATCCCAATGCTTTCGTTCGTTTGGGTTATGTGCACTTCTAAAATTCCAGTCTTATTTTCTATCCCGCTAATTTTTTCATGAATTACTTTATTATTTGTGTCGATCTTCTTACTTACGGTTTCAATGTTTTCTAGAGAATTCTTGACCGAATTTTCTAATTTATGTATGGCATTATTGATGTTATTGCTTTTTAATTCCAAAGAAAAATATTATTCATTTTCATATCTCCTACTCATATTTTATTAAAGTCATCGCATTGCCTATGTCAAAGCTTGAAATGTCAGCTTTTCGGTGGTGCATCACAATATTAGGGTTGTCATAAAATGTTGAGGTCAGATTTTTCATATTAACCCTGTTTGAACATAGGCTAAAAACTGGCTGCCCGTTTTTGCACAATGTTTTTTAAAAAAAAGTTCAAAAAGGGGTAAAACGAAAAATCTGACCTCGACATTTTATGACAACCCTAGTAGTGTGATGTACCACCGAAAAGCTGACATTTCAAGCTTTTGGTGATGAGGCACCCGCACAGACAAGGTACACGTCAGTTCACTGTGTGTCACCAATATGAGACCGATTTTTATCAATTTAAAATATTCTGTTATTAAGATCGACTTACTACTGCTGGAAATTGGAAGTTGATGACAACTGAACTCCAACTGCAAGAGATAGGATATTGATGCACAAAAGATGACTTATATTTGAAGCCATTTGACCAAATGATTTGAAATTAATGAAAATCAAAAAATGGTGTATTTAAATAAACTAGTTTTATAATTATTTTACTTTTTTCTGTAGCAGTGCTACCAAAGTAATCAATGAAACTGGTTTCGTGAGGAAAACAGTCTATATCTCATAACTCCAATGTGACTACAAAGACACTCCATCACACCATCATCATTTATATACGAGTGAAATACATACAAAAACTGAAACGGAGTCTTGGTTTTGTGTCCAGTTTATTGGCCTTTGATGCGATACAAAGATCTGCCAGAGTTCATTAAATTGATAATCTTTTACCATGTATGTAGATATATAACATAAGGACATTATATTATCATAAATGTCCTTATGAACCACATATCGTCATTTAATGATGGAAAAAGTCGTAATTCATTTTTCCTTTGATACTAGAAATATTTCCACTTGCAATAGAAAAGTGGATTAATGCTTTTCATATCCTTAATGACGATATGTATTTTATCCACAAAAAAGTGAATGTATTTTGTATAACCTGATGGCCAAGCTGACTTCCGACTGAAGACGGGTGATACTGGAAACTGACTATCATCTAAAATCGGGAAAACTAATTACGACTTTTAAATCGAGTGAAATTTACTTCCGATGAAAATAGAGTTAAGCCACCTACCGATTGATATCTGGTGAAACTAATCACCGATTGATATTATTTCATTATTTGGATTATGTAAATATCGCTAGTTAGAATAAGCCGGTTTACTATTATATAGTACTTTTACTATTTATAGAATTGCAAGAATGGGACATAGAATATATGATAAATGATGACATTTCAAAGCCTAAACTAAATTGCTGTTGAAAATTATCACTTGTCTAAAGCTGTAAGTCCTTACTGTATTCCAGAAAGTAATAAGAATTTGTCAAAATGCAAAGAAAAATCGGGATTAAAAACTTGCATTTATAATTCCATTATCTATTTGAAACTTCGACACAAAAACATTTTAAGGTCTGCCCATATACGGTATATTATTATCACTTGCTTGATGCAACTAAAAAATAATTCTCTTATAGTGCGATGAAACAGAAAACAAAGAATGGAATCTTATCGTAAAAATTCTTCTTCCTCTTTGAAGTAGTAACAAGTAGCGCGTCCAATTCGCAAGAAAAATTATTATTGCCATGCAAGTTTATATATATCGATAAGCGTCTAAGATCACGTCAGTGCCAGCACATAAATCAAAACTTTATACTTCCTTATTATGCAGTGATAAGTCGGCTGAAGCACAGACAAATAAAATCAACTTATTATGTATTTTATACGAAATCAAGATTTGATTTGATTCATTTCGTTAATCGAGAAACTTTAGCAACGGTTTCTTAAACGACGACTTGTGTCTTTAGTCAATTTACCATGACTATATTATAAACGTAAACTGACTTACGCGCATGGGATAATTCAGTATGTTTGCAAGTATGTACCGATGTTTGTATGTACGCATGGTTTTAAAACAGAATGATATAAGTTATGAATGATATTACTAGGCCGCCGTATACGGTTATTAAATTTCAAAATGTATTACCCGTCACAGTTTGGTTTATTTGCTAAAGATGCTAAATGCTATCCGATAGAAGTTATTTATATGCATACACGCTTGCGCGTTTTAACGGTAAAGCAAGATTAAATTATTAAATTTAATTACGCTGTTGTGTGACGAGGTAGTGGAATTGTTGAATAGACACATATGTGTACACCGTGATCATAGCCATAGTATAAACGTAAACTGACGGAAGCGAAGACAAATATAAGGAAGAATTCCATATATTTGTACCTAAGAGAAGCTCTACATATTTCGAAATTTTTATAGCACACTATGCGTGCTAGGTTACGCAGCTAGTTATATATAATTGTTTTCATTGGGATAGTTAACCTGCAAACTAAGCAAGACGACGACAACGACACATCGATCAAAGACGTCTCGGTGTTATTATTCATAAAATTGTTATAAATAATAATTTTATACTGGTACAAGCAGTGCTTGCAAGTGGTTAATCCACATCACATCAAAATTGAAACAAAAAGTGGTAAAAATGGATAAAATCATCTGTTAGGGCAGGTTAAGACTTTACTTCCATAAAAACAAGTAAAAGCTTCTAATAATTGTAGTTAAAAATCAATAGAATGTATCATTTTGTAGTTTGCTATTACTAGATATTTATTTTGTTTTAGGCAATATTTTACCTTGAAAATATATAGCAAATTATTTGCTTTTTAAAACTAAATTTAATCGTTTTCTACTCACTTTAATTTCAATTTTGTCCTTTTTTTCTGTGGCTCCTACAAAGTGCAAAAAAATTGAACAAAATTTCAACCCTTATGCCTAGTTTATAGTACCTTAAAAATGAAGTTAAAAATAAGTTAAAGTCACAAATATCGTCATCACTTTCTTCTTCGTATTTACAGTTCTTCTCAAGTTAAATGATAATTTTCTCATTCACTTAACTATCATTTCAGGGTTATGTCATTTTAGTGGCGGCCATTTAAAGTACCCATGATAATAATAATTGAGTCTTTCATTTGGTTTTCGCATTTGTCGGGAAACTTCATATTTTGCTTTTTTAATTTTTCGGTGATTGTAATTTAAAATTAAACTGAATTTTTGCAGTGCTTCTTTTTAAGCGCAAAAAGATATTGATTGCTAATGCAATCTATCGCTGTAGAAAAAGGCAAAGATGTTTATATATTCGAAGTATAATAAAAAACAGAGCACATTTTGGGGAAACAAATTTAGTGAGCGAATTTTCTTTTTCTTCTTGCAAATTCTTCGCTTTTCTGGACATTTTAGACTTTAATTTGTCCATTCAATACATATTTTAATAACAATGTTGTCGATTATCAACAACTGATAGGTCTAATGGTGCTATGTTCATGTTTCGATGCAAAACTGGCGCTCTTTGATATCAGGCATTAAAATTTTACTCCTTGCTTCATTGAAATATTTTAATATCTCCAAAAGTGATAACTTTCACAAAAGTGATAATTTTGTTGAACTATAAATACTCTTCGTGAAAGTGAAAACCGAAACTTTTCACAGTAAAATAACTTAATGATCTCTCCGTTATGACTCTGGACTATAAATGCTCTCTAATGCAATCCTCTCGTGATAACTTCATGAAAACCTGTACTATAAACTAGGCATTAGTTAAGAATATTTTGTACATTGAGTTCCAAGATACTTGTGAGTATTGCATCACATAATGTAGTTGATTATAATATAGATAGATAATATTCAAAACAGACATCATTCGTTGTATGCGCACAGTCAGTTTATACTATATATTTCACAGTACTAGTATTTATATACTGATGCTTTTTTCGTACTAAGACATCTTATTTTCGTTTAATGTTTAAGTTTCATATATAATCAAACAATAATAATGAAGGAGATTAGTACCAGACAAGGAGGTATATAGCAATAAGTTTCAGATGCAATTGCCACCAGTTGCAATTGCAATATTGCTGCAGGTGATAAATGATAATGTTCAAGGACGTATTTAGGGGGGGTGCTAGGGTGCTGAAGCACCCCCTAAATTTCCCAAAAACACACTAGATAATTCTCAAAAATTGATGAAAAGTAGTTTCATACATAAGAAAAATCTGCTCGTATGTTTAAGCACCCCCTTAATTTGGTTTCTGGATACGCCCTTGATAATGTTAGATAATAGAATTGAAGCTGTGAGATGTAGAAGTCTAACTTTCAATTTTATTTTCGTTGCTATATGAAATTAAATAATTTAAAAAACAAAATTGCCGAATTCTAGGATAGAAGGTAGCCGACACCTGATAAAGAGGATAAGGAAAATTTTCTTTACAATGGCATTGTATAAGGAAAACCAATGCGAGTTGACATGGCTCCCGTCCCTCTTCCCCCATACAACGTGGCGTCATTCACCGATATAACAAAGCAGTTGGATTTCGTCACACGCTTTTTTGGCGAATTTTCTTTAGATTTTCGGGTCGATTGCTCTGGATGTCATGAAAATCAACCCGAATTCCCACTATTTTGTCCACATGAGTGGGATAAAATCCAGTCTTTTGTCAATGTGGTCAAATTTCGCCACGTTGTAAAGGGGTTATTTCAACACGCGCTGCGCTGGAGAAAACCATAGCAAAATGCAGTTTTAATTAGTCATAGTCATAATGAACTCGCCAGGTTTTACCCTATATATTACATGTTCCGTGCCCCTACCGGACAACTAACAACAGTCATAATACTCTAATAACCTACTAATCCAGAAAAACTATGAATGTTATAAAGATTACATTAATCCATAAATTAAAATTATTCTGAAGATTGTAATTTCGAGTCGCTTCACTTATATTGGTCTAAAAATCATAATTTCGAATTTATAACTTACAGCAGCACAAAAAAATTCTACCGTTTGACGGGTCAGAAAATTGAAATTTATTTTAAAAAGATTGATTATAAACCTCAAAAGTCCAACTTGTAGTGTTTTTTATTAAATGTTTTTAAGGCTACGTTGAGAATCTTATTTCCATAATAAGTCGTGAATATAATTCACACGTGTTGTGTATCTTGAATAGACCTAATAAAACGGGCCTTAAAATAGTTACATAGTGTTATAAATCTTTTTTTGAAACTCGAAATTTGAGTTAGCAAACATTTCCAATCTAGATAATTTTTTCTGTATGAAGTTACCCAATAGTAAAATATCTACGGCGGACATCGGAAATCGCCAAGAAAATGCCTGCAGGTTTGTACTGATTGTATATTATGCCTGCGTGAGTTATTTCAAAACCGAAGTAATTCAAATTATTTCAAAAATATTCCTAACTTTGACTACGGTCTAGCCTTTTGTATTGAAAATTCAATTGGGTTATTAACAACTTACCCAGGCCATTTACCAGGGTCCTATTTCGGAATCAAGGCATTGGAATCCGTTACTATGACTGACTAGCTATTTTACATACTGCAAGTTTACTATCGAGTCCGCTCAACCTGCGGCATTCCAGGCTTCATTCGATTTTTTTGTAATGCATTCGATTTGTGACGTCACACGGCGACATTTCCTATTCATTTCCATGGGGCAGAAAAATATTTTTGACAAAATTTTTTTAATTTTTTGACAAGCACTTTCACCATGGTGATGGCCCATGCAAATGTATAGGAAAGTCGCCGTGTGACGTCACAAATCGGTTTACATACACAAAAATTCAGAAGTGCCTGGGAATTCCAAACCTATTTTACTTCTACTAGCCTTGGAGTCCGCTGACCTTAATTTACCATGGCATTTCTTTATATGCCCATTGCAATAGAGGGTTTCCGTAATGACTAAGGTGTTGGCTACCTTCTAACTAGGGATTCGGCTATTTTGTATTTCAAAATTATTTAATTTCCTTTGTCAACGAAAATAAAATTGAAAGTAAGACTTCTACATCTCACAGCTTCAATTGTTTTACTTCTGTACATATTGTGACAGTACTTGGTAAAATTCGATATGTTACTATGGTCGCCAAATAACTTTGGACAATAAAATTGAAGAATAATAAACTATGTCCAATGGATGTAAAAAAGTAGCGGAGAGGGTTTGCCACGTTAATTGACATTTTTCCAATGACCTTTGACCTTTTGACTTGAAACTGATCTGACCTAACGAATGACCTTTCGAACGAGCTATTTCATGACGTTTTACAATGTCGACAGCAAAAGTTACACCAATTTTTAGTTTTTGAACCACGCCCACAGAAAGGGGGTGTGTCCGATATTAGTCATGTTCAAACTTAACGAATAACCTTACGAACGAGTTATTTTATGACGGTCTACAATGTCGACAGCGAAAGTTAAACCAATTTTTAGTTTTTGAACCACGCCCACAGGCAGGGGATGTGTTCGATGCTAATCATATTCAAACTCGACCTTAGTTTTTATCCCTAGATTATGTTCAGAAAGTTTGAACTGGTATTCTCAAACCGTTCTTGAGTTATCGTGCTAACAGACAGACAGACAGACGGACAGACGGACGGACAGACAGATAGACCGACAGACAGATCAGGCATGCCGAACAAAGGGGCTCACTATGAAGCACGAACTCCTGTAAATTCTTATCGGTTTTTTATTATTCTTCAATCTTTTTGTCTAAAGTTATTTGGCGACTATTACAATTGCTGTAGTACCTAAAAAGGCACTTTTACGTAATTTACGTGGAAATATTGCATCTGTTACCTTTAATTGGGCAGACACTGCCGTTAACTAACAATGTAGGTACATAATATTATAAATATTAATGTATCGGTTAATGTGTAGGTACTTGTTCAACAAATGATGGGTGGTTTCATATTATGTTATAAACACCTATACACTAGGTACAACCATAGAACATACAATTGTTATTTAAGGTGTAAAATGCATGACATTTAACCATACATATGATCAAGGTGTCGAGTGTGCCGTAAATGCCGCATGCCGTAAATGCCGTAAATAGAATTTACGGCATTTGGTATTTGGCGGCATGCCGTAAATGCCGTAAATGCCGTAAATTATTTTTTACGTTTTTAGCTGTTTTTATACATAAATTGATGTGGTAAGTGAGTAAAAACACGCTAAAAGTGATTTTATATATCGATATTGTCTATTAACATCATTATATGCCACTCCTTGTGGCTGAAAAGCTTTGAAAAGTGAAAACTCATTTTATAACTTATCACAGTTGTCATTTATTATAAAATGATCAAAATTATATTTTTTGTTCTTCCAGTAGTTGAATATTACTATTAAACTGCCAATGCCGTGTATTATGTATTTTACGGCATTTACGGCTTTTACGGCATTTACGGCATTTACGGCATGCGGCATCTGAAAATAATTTACGGCATGCCGACTTTATACTCTGCATATGATTGGAGTGGTATGGAATGTTGATGCATCTGGTCGAAGTACGGCTGAAATATAGTTTTAAAACCTACTTTATGAAATAAATACGCCTTCTATCGCTTTCGAGGATACTGACCTATACCTGACATCTTACTTCAACCCAACAATCCATTAAACATTATATTCATTCTGCAATGTTGCAATGCACTTGTCATTTTCATACAACATTAATATTAATGCCTTATAAGGACGGCAGAAATGTTTTTGAAGCGCCTATGGTGGCAATTCAATGACCCACCCGGAGTGTTGAGCAATAAAAAAATCACCTGATAAAAATGTACCATTTGCATATAGTGCATTGATTACAATGCTAACAGACAGAACAATACCATCGAAAATGATTGTATAAGTGAAAATGTTTGGTCTGTTACTTACAGAATATTTTTTACCAATTATATACGTCAGGCACACAGTTAAATAATTATTGACTGCAGATTTTTCATAGTGACTATTCAATATTATTAAAGTAAAATATACAATTTCCATCACAAGTCCTTATCTTAGGAGGTAGCCAGTTTAGAAAACGTTTTATAGGCAACCATTCAGTGAAACCAGCTAGTCCAAATTTCTCGAATATAAGGTGATGAACAAACTAACGTATAATCACTATCGGACATAAAATATTTGTCTACCTTAATTTCTGTTAATCATTACAAATGTGTTCATTTAAGTCGCAATTTGGATATAAAATTTCAATTCGTAGTTGGGATTTTCTGTTTTTGTTAGTACTTGCGACTGCAACTAGCAGCAAGGGATTATTATCGAAATGTTTTTGGTCTTCATGCTTTGATAAAGAAAATGAAAATATTTCTAGCACTGCCTGTGGTTCAATTTCTACTACGAGTGTAGCAATGAAAGAAGGATGTGTTGCCAGTGATATGTTTCGTGGCTTAAAATATCTATGTTGTTCGTTCTATACATAATTATTAATTACTAATATTTAGAGTAGACCAATGTGGCCATGGCATGCTATCGAAGTTAAATAATACTACATATTTTATTGTTATTTAAAGGTGCATGTTCGCAAGTGGAATTCAATAGCAGCGATAAAAGTAACGTCGCAATTTGGCCCAATCACGAAGGAGCATTTGTAAATGTCTCTTTTGACTGTCCTATGCTTCCTCTTGAACAATACAGCGAAAAAATAGTCCAATTCTTTCTGTATACTAAGTAATTGAATTATTACGCAAATGCAATAGCAAATTTTATATTATTAGATACAAATACATATTATTTGTACATACAGGGTGGCGCAAAATGATGTATACATGAACTTTGACCTTTAATAACTGACGATCGGTTACGTGTATAGCAATGATATGCACACCATGTGAAAGAGCATACGTTTTTTAATCAGATTTCTGAGTTTGAAGATCCTCCGTCTCCAGGCACCGTCGTAATCGCTCCAACACTGACCGACCTGTTTTTTTTAAATTTTCCTGATTTATTTCCCATTTCCGTAACGATGCTTTCGCGTAGTTGCAATAATGTTGCTGGCTTTTCGGCATGAACATTATCCTCGAAGATTCCTCAAAGACTGAAATCACATGGTGTTACGTCCCATGATCTTGGTGGCCATGAAACCGGTGCTCCTCTACCAATCCATCTGTCAGGGAACTGGGTATCAAACCATTCTCTAGCATCAAGTCTGAAATGTGCCGGTGTCCCACTTTGCATAATGACAAAACGAATGTGATTTGAAATTACTTAATAGCTGGCTAATTAAATCATTTAACTAAATACCGTTCGTTACACGTTACTCCATCACAGTTAAAGAGTAAAAAAGTTTGTTGTTGTGCAGGATTGTGGTCAGGCGGAATTCTCTAACCTTTTTTTGATGGAACCTGCAATGGGGATTAGTGTTTAGCAATGACAAATGACTTAATTGGCCAGACATTCAAGTAATTCCAAATCACATTCACAATCGTTTAGTCATTGTGCAAGATGGGGCACCGCCGCATTCCAGACTTGGACAAATGGTTTATGATGATAGATGGATTGGTAGAGGAGAACCGGTCTCATGGCCACCAAGATCACTGGACGTAACACCATGTGATTTCAGTCTTTGGGGAATCGTCGAGGATAATGTTCATGCCGAAAAGCCAGCAACATTATTGCAACTACACGAAAGCATCATTACGGAAATGGGAAATAAATCAGGGAAATTTAAAAAAAACAGGTCGGTCAGTGCTGGAGCGATTACGACGGTGCCTGGAGACGGAGGGACTTCAAACTCAGAAATCTGATTAAAAAACGTATGCTCTTTCACATGGTGTGCATATCATTGCAATACACTTAACCGATCGTCAGTTATTGAAGGTCAAAGTTCATGTATACATCATTTTGCGCCACCCTGTACAACAGCATCATGCTAAATATATGTACCTATACAGATACACTGAAATTAATTTAATAACATTTTTTCCAAGGTTTGTTCCGAGTAAAACCTTTTTGCAATTTTTTTTTATTTTTGAAACTTTTCCGTTACAAACTTTCACTGTATATAGAGTTTCATACATCAAAGCTTTAATGTTATCTTTAACCCAAGTGTTTTGAATTTTGATGTTAAATACCAGTTAACAAAATTAGTTGATTTGGTGCTGTTGAGATGTAAAGTAACGCCACGTAAGTAACCAAAAACCTATTACATGTAAATATGTTTTTGACCAGGAATAATAACAATCCATTTGACTACAAAGTTATCAAAGTTGGTGACCGAAAAAGCTTAATGAAATCCGGTTTCATCAAAAATGCACCTGTTAAATTAATAATCCATGGTTATCTGACAAATTCTCTTATAACCCCTACTCCAATATTGAGAAAGTGTAAGCCAATTTCTACCATCGTCGTTTGATATTACATTATATTTAGTTCAAGCTGTTATTGTCAACAATATTAATATCACGTAGAGCAACATTCACTATAAAGTAGGATATAATAAGAATGTAATATTACCTTCTCCACAGATTATTTACGCCGGAATGCCACAGTTAACATCATTTCAGTGGACTGGAGACTAGTTGCGGACACACCGTGTTATAATATTGCAGCGAACTTCACAAGATATGTTGGGAAGCGTTCTGCATTGCTACTTAAATTTATTCTGGAGGAAAACCTAGTTGCACTGAAAGATATTCATGTTGTTGGCCACAGCATTGGAGCACACACTGCTGGATTTACAGGGAAGAGTTTTTTTGAATATACAGGGCATAAACTTCCGAGAGTTACTGGTAAGTCACAAAAAATGCATCTACCAATTGTGCTTGTGGGAAAATATGTTTTTCATTAATTTTCTAAGTCATAATAGCGTTTTTAATATTTGTATAACAGGCCTAGATCCATATGCACCATTATTTTCGAACAAAAGTGCAGAAGATAGAATTGACCGTTCTGACGCTAATTTTGTTGACATTATTCACACCTCAATATCACCGCCTTCTTTTTTCTATTTAAATTTGTCAAAAACCATTTTGGGGCTGGAACAACCACTGGGTCATGTCGACTTTTACCCAAATAAAGGAAGGGCTCAACCTGGATGCAAAATAGGCCTGCTAACAGCAATTTGTGGTCACTACTTAGTTAATAACTTTTTTGCAGAATCGATACAGCCACCAAACAATAAAGTTTTTAGGGCAAGACTTTGTAAAAATTTGGATGAAGTCAGGCGTGGGAGTTGTAGTGGAAACCAAACGGCCTTAATGGGGGCTTGCACAGAAATAAATAACAGGTAAAATATTAATAAATAATCTTATATATTTATAGGAATAAAATCAAATAACCATTGCAGAGAAGAGTTAAAATTTCTGAGTCGTTTTTAAAATTTGACACTTAGAACAAAACATAGTTGTTGATCCTATCAGTCCTAAAAATTTGAAACTAAACTTCATTATTTAGTTTCTTTTTTCTCTTTTTTATTTCCATTGATAATAGTAGCTTTCATTTATAACAATTTGTATATTTTATAGTAAACCATTAGAATTTTGGCGCTGATTATTCAGTTTTCCATTTCCAAACAAGGCAATAATTTAGAATTTATAGATTTTAACAAACAACGATTGGTTGATTACTTTATTTGTTGGAAAAATGTCATTGTTGAGATCTTATAATGTCGTTTTGTTTTATTGCAGTTCTAGCACAAGTCTTCTTTACTACCTGGAAACAAATAAAAAGTCACCATATGCCAAAAGTGTGCGAAATTCCATAGATTACAATCAGTGTCCCATTTCCTGATGTAAAACCTCGGGACTGTGTATATTTTAAGGTATTTTTATTAGGTCATGCAATTGTTTGTTTGTAAGTTTTAAATTGACTATTTTCAAGAATTATAATTAGCACTTGCTAAGCCAACATAAGTATACTTTTTCTAACATTTTAAAACAATATTAGTAAATAATGGTCACCAGTAGACTACGGTTTTAAGTAAACCAGCAAAATGATCTTAAAACCCAATGGGTTTAAAATATTCACTGTTACATATGATGTTGCAGTCTGTTAACATCATATCTAAAACCAAGTTTCTTAAGCTAAAGCGTGTAAGAGATGGTTATACGTATTAATACAAACTAATATTTGCAAAAGTGCTCGTTTGTAGAAACATGGGTTTCAGATATAAATACAGACGCTTAAAACAAACCAAAATTAAAAGAAAATAATAGACACTGAAAAACGCATAATTGAAGTAATTTATTTTTACATACATGCACATCGAGCATAGTTAATAGTTATAGTAAGAAAGGGCAAAACATGAAATTATAAGTTAGCATATTTATTTACCTTATATTTTTGTATGCACGTATGTATCAATCACAGTATGTATCCTCATTTACCAAGCTTCCACTTTGTTTTTCTCCTTAAACTTCAGAAAATGATGCCAGGATGCTGTATTGCAGTCAAAGCTTCCTCCATGCTGCTCTATAACTACAAATTGTTATATACGACACTCAGGAATCACGAATGAGTTCTCGCGTGTTCTATGTAATTCTGTATGTTGGACAAGTTTGTCTTCTTAAACATATTTTGTGGATTTCTTTTTTCTGAAAATAGTGAACGGGTGTTGTACTACACAATCAACGCTTCCGCTTTTCTCACCTGTCACTAAGGATTGTTCCCTACGATACTCAGGATTAAGGAATGAATCTTTGAACGTGCTCTCAATTTACTTGTTCTCTCCTGTGTAACATTTCTCTCAATAGTCCTCATTACTATGTAAAGCCTAACCGGGAGGGAGGATGAACTTCACAATTTTATTTAATCGCGGAAAGCTAGAATAAGCTAATCCGTGAAATTCTCTATTCTCCCACACTACCTTAACCTATGCCTTAATATATTGTATTCATGCAAACTATATTTTTAATTAGATTACTTGATGTACTATAGGTTACCTATTACATTTAGTTTACTTAATTGCTAAAAAATCCGACCAATTCATACTTTATTTATGCTAAATTTTAATCAATACATTTTAACTGAAAACTAGTTTCGACCGGTAAGATTTAAGCGTTTTGATGCTGTCGCTAGCTAAAGTCATATATTAACTAACTGAAAACATACTGTCCAGCTTATCTCCAATTCACTATTCAGTTAACATTAAAAACTTGTGGGTATTCTAGGACTCCTTTCTTCGCTGTAAATTTGGCTCTTCGTCCTTCGTCCCTCTAAGTTGAAAGTAGTTGAATGTAGTAATTTTGGTCAGTTGAGTAGTAGTATTGTTCTGTCCTTTTTCGTACATAGTTAGGCTACCTGTATTTCCTTACCTGTGCACAGGTAAGGAAATACTAGACCTAATAATACTGTGTAATCTTTACTAGATATGTGCATGACAGTTTTCCAAAACTCTTCCAGTCAAGCATCGCATCCTATGCTTCAAGGCCACTCCTGCTCTTAACCATCCAATCCCGACCGAAAAAGTTCAACAGAATGCTGTTTGTCGTGTCAATTCCTCTCCTCAGACTGCTGTTGAACTATTGGCCATGAATATGTCTGCTAAACAGTTACCAACTAAATATCACAGAATTCGTCAGTGAGTGATCCTGTGAAAATGTCAGCTGACATTTCCGCGCTCAAAACTAGGAATGAATTCTTCTGCTGACATTTCCGAGCTCAAAACTCAGAATGAATTCTTTTGCTGACATTTCCGCAGAGTTTTAATAGCCACCGGTTAGTGGGTAAAACTGCCTAGTGGGCTGGTAAATTGCGAGGTGGCTAGTGGGCAAAAGGGGCTAGTGGGCGTGTAAATTGCAAGGTGGCTAGTGGGCGTGTAAATTGCAAGGTGGCTAGTGGGCAAAAGGGGGAAAAGTCAAAATGGGGCTAAGTAACACAGTAAAGGATGTAAAAATTGGCGCAAATTTTTGAATTTTATGTATTTTTGCCTCTTTTGCCCAATTCCCCATTTTGTCCCTTTTGCCCGGGTGGGTGGGCAAAATGTAAAAAAGCCGGCTGAAAAAGAACTCTGCATTTCCGCGCTCAAAACTCATAATAAATTCTTCTACAGACATTTCCTTGCTGTCCAATGTCTGCTGACAAATTACGAACAGAAACTCACAAGATTCAGCAGAAATATTTTTAACCATTTGTGTCATTTCTCACTGGTACTCAAAAAAAGTAATCCTCAATGCTGGCTAATAAGTACTTTGTACAGATATTATTTATGTTTAGCCCTAAAGGATGTTTAATATTTGGATTATCAATTTTAACTTAATTTTTAACCTTTTTTTGAGGTATTCAAGGTTAAATGGGGCGCTACTTTGATGTCAAATGAGGTCAACTCTATGGAAACCCAATTGAAAATTATCAATGAAACATCTTTAATACCAGTCTTTCAATTCTATTTTTGCTTGCCCTAAGGCCTTTTGTAACACGTTTCTTTTAATGCTGACGTCCTGACGTTAAGGGCCCGGCCACTAACTACCAGAAATGATAAAATCAGTCTTTTTAATGACCACATGGTATCATTATAAGGTGATCTCATTTGACATTATAAAAACTAATATAAATTTACTAATAATACGTAATTATTACGTAATTAGAACATTTTAGCCATTAGAAGATATAACTACATTTAGTGTAATTATACGTTAAAATTATACACATGTTTAGTCCTAAGTAAGGTCTGCATCTTCAGCTATACTGCATTTCTGCAAACAAAATGTGCACTTCTTTCAGAAATGACATGGTGGCATGATGGTGTAATGACACTACAGGTTAGTAAGTTAGGAATAGGAGCATCAGCACCCAGGACTTGAGGGTTCGATTCCTGTCAGTGATATGTTTTTGCTTCTGCTGACAATCTCAGCATGAACTTTTCAGTCGACAATCTCAGCATGAACTTTTCGGCGGACAATCGCAGCATGAACTTTCTGCGCCCAATCTAAGCATTAACTTTTCTGCGGACAATCTCAGCGTGAACTTTTCTGGTGACAACCTCAGCATAAACTTTTCTGGTGACAATCTCAGCATAAACTTTTCTGCTGACAATCTCAGCAAGAACTTTTCTGCTGACAATCTCAGCATGAATTTTTCTTTTTTGTTTTATGAGCAGAAAAAAGGCTGCTGTACCTTGTGTGCTGAGTTTTGGGTGCTGAGCCTTGCTCTTGTTGAAACTTTCTGCCGAACTTGTCTGTGTGTTTCTGTTGGCCCATTTTCGGTTGGGATCGCCTGCTCATTCTCCATACAAACATATTTTGAGACTCACCTGTCTACACTCTTTCCTAGTTCGGAGTTTTAGTGTGGTAGTCGGGTCGTCGCATATCTTCGACCTACTTTCCTTCTTATTACTTATCGCCACTATGTTACTATGTTGAAGAAGCAGAACCGCAGCGAGGGAGAAGGGCGCCTTGCCCCCACCGAAATTGAAGAAAAGATAATCCAAAAAATTATCTCGCTTCGTGCAAAAATGTTATATATTTTCACTGATAATTCATCGGGACCCCCCCGAAATTTTTTTCTGGCTGCGGCCCTGTGAAGATGCTGTGTAACACATGCACTCTTCTTCCTGAAACTAGTACACGGGTACTGTACTATAAGTCAAAGCTTCCTCCTAGATTTTCTGTCACTACCTACAAATTATTATGATATACTTCCAATATACCTAAATAGGAATCGGCAGTGCCATAAATCATGAACGTGTTTTCAGTCCTTATGTGCTCTGTGTAACGCTGTTTTCATTAGTCATAGTTCACTATGCCGTAGAAGTTTCTTCCTTAAACGTGTAGCCACATCTTATAGTGCATATTTGATGTAATATACAGTCATATGCATATAGCTTCCTCCCAGCTTCTCTGTCACTCTTCACGAATTGCTACTTGTGAGTTACGATATTCATGAATCAGTCCAATAGGGACAAACAATGCCACAAAATAAATAGCAAACACTTGGGTCAGGAATTTATTTTCCAATTAAAGTATACCTTGCAGAATAAAAATTATTTGTCTAATGGTGCAATTTTTATACAGTCAAGTGCAAAAGAATTCGTTTGCATTGAACCTGTACGTGATTTAACCCTTCACGTCTCAGTACCCTTGCTGTGGCAAATTTCATTTTTTACCTCATATTTCTTTTTTATTCACATATTTTGAGGTTTTAACAAATAAATATCCAAGCTCTGATTATTATGGAAAATGGCTTTAATCGTTACCTACTTATGCAAACAAAGACAGTGAAAATCTTTCAGTTCAACCCATTATACCACATTTTTCCTATATAACAGCAATCACAGTAGCTATACTATATTATAGTTGCTTATGATTTGAGAAGTACGTACAAGTATGTAAATAAACTAAGAAATCCATGTATGTAATCGTGAATGTAGTTGTTTTGATGAATTATCATGAATATTATTGACTAGGTACCTAGGATCATGTACCAAATTTTGAAAACTGGGCATCCAGCATTGGCAGAATTAATAATAATAATTATTAGATACTTTTGTATTGTAATGCAATACATAAAAGTGCATGAAATATTTATTAGTAGGTAAATTTAGGCATCAACAACGGTTAGCTTAATTTCGAAAGATTTCAATGCTGAAAAGTGCTGAAAAGCAAAAGAGTATTTAAAATTGCCAAATTTTAAATACTCTTTGCCAAAAACCTATTTAATTGCTACTATTTTAATTTTTATTGGTATCCTCTATTTGACAATTATTTGGAAAAGTGAGAATTCAGTCCTTGTGAATGGAAAATGCGAGAGTAAATCAAGATTTTACACGGTACAGAATAAAAATATATCCGCTGTAGAGGTATTGTACGTCACGTATAACGAGTAGGATGAGAACTGATAATATGATGTGACGATGTGAACTGCATCATCAAAAACGAGATGCATGTACGAAGAAAATGTAGGCTACTCCTCACAGCGAATATTATTGTCAACAGAATGTCGTTATATATTTGCAAGGAGGGAGCTCCTATCTCTGTTTATCGACTCTACAATTTGTTTCCGCAAGTTGCGGATGTACTGGTCGGGATATTGTGCCTGGATATTGTACCGCTTTCCAAGCTTCTCTCTTTTCTCCAACTTTCTCTCCGCTGCTCTCACTTTTCAGTCGGAAATTACACGGAGAAAGCGAGTGTATCACTTTCCCCGTTCTTATATCATGCATGCATATACTAAAAGCTACAATGGATATTTTGGACATTCTCTCTTCTTCATCTGTCAACGGAGAAGTAATCTTAGTCATGCGTTTGGAAAATAGTAGTCCTAGTTGACAATAAAGTGATCTTGCACCACCCAAACTTGAATTTTCTATTTCAACGCTGGAATTGAACTTAAATTTACAGTTTTAAGCAACAGATTTTCTATACTCGCTTTCACAGGATTTCTATATTGAACATTTTTAATATACTATAAATTATTACATTGACATTTCAATGCATTATGCTCATTTTACATTATGTATTAAATGACATTAATATGTTTTAAAACACACCTGATTGTAGTGTATTAATTATTTTCAAATGCGTACCAAATGGTTAAAATTTGGTAAATATCCTGGATATCTCACAGTAACGGACAGTACTAAAATAATACTTATCTACATCAACAAAATTTCGTCATTATCAGTATATCGAAAATTTTAATCATTAATTAGCATACCTAAGGAAATATTCCTTCAATAGTGAAACATTTTCTGCTGAAACTGCAACTGCATGCATCTGTTTAAAATACAGAGATTATGATACGACACTGAGTACTAGGCACTAGGTCAATTAATTTCAATTTCAATCAAAAAAACAATTTTACAATCGAGCAGATAATAACCAGTTGATACATGTACTAAATACAAACCTCGTAAATGACCTAAATGTCCTGAGTGTCTGATTATCCACTTTCAGATTTTAAACTACGATGTCAACATACATTAGGAATGTATGAGAAGGAATACTAAAGTAGTTGTAAACCCGTTACAATTTTTTATAAGACTGCATAAGCGGTGGAGTCGGAAGCAAACGTCCTTTCTTACTTTAAATCCTCCGAGACACATTCACTTCCATTAGTTTCGTTTTACTTTCTGTTGTACTAGTTATTTAAGTCTTTTGAGTAGGATCACAATCCTTCTTGGACAGCTTGTATATAGTAGCCATAAACATGCCTTACCAGTTTTGCCTGTGGCAGAGCTGCTTTCTGGAAATGGTCAATCTGTTTGTCCATCTTTCTGTTAGGATAATTCAAAAATGGTTTGAAATAATCGGTTCAATTTTCCTGTACGTAATCTAGACGATAAAATCAATGATCATTTTGAAAATGGGCAATAACAACGTCCTCTGCCTGTAGGCGTCGTTCAAAATCAAAAAGTAGCTTTAGTTCTGTACATGTTTAAATAGCTTGTTCGTAAGATTATTTGTTAGGTCAGGCCAAGGTTTAGTCAGCAAGTAACATAAGGCTGAAGGTCATAAAAAATAAGTCACAAAACATTATGTAAAATCCCAAAACATAACAGTCCGCTACTTTTTTACATCCATTTAATTTTGTTATAGTTTATTACACTACTAAATATTATATTACACCTGATAACACTCACTTGACCCAGTAAGATATACTTGGTACTAGGTACACTAATATAAGTTCCTATGCACTTATGTACAAAGCCAGTGGTAATTTTTTGGAGCCAAAGAAATCATTTCAGCAAGGGATTATTAAAATGATCTATTTGTTTTAAAAGTATGATGTTAATTAGATAAATATTTTATTGACGCCCTTCAAACTTTAAAACATTTCGTACCTGCAGATGAATTTAAAGTTCATGAGGGTTGTAATTCACTTACAACTATTTTAAAGTTCCCTTTTTTTCAAAATTAACATTAAACTAAAATCTAAGTTGTCATTATTTTGATTTGTATGTAAAAATAAATATGTCATAACTCAATATTCCCCATTATCATTTACGTAAATAAATGATTGAGAGCATTATTTATTCGATTCCATTGGAAGCTATTGGAATACAGTCTCCAGTCTTGTCGCTCTTTACCCTTTACCCACCCTTTACGAAAATATTTTTGTCAGTACTCACTTTTAACTGAATTGATATGAATATCAGACTACGGACGTATGAATGGCATGATTGGCATTAGTGATACGATACAGACATTTAGATATACAAATATGATACAGGACATTTTATAATTTTTAGCATTTTTTTTGAAAAACATTGGGTCTTAGCAGTCTAAGCTGTTGTCCATTTTGCCTTAAAGCTGATTTGATTCTGCATATTTATTCCGTGCACTTTGTCGGGGCTGTTTAATTTAATATCCGGTTTTACTGCCACTGCTTCGGTCTGTTCCGCAACAGTACAAGTGACTTTCCAACGTTGCAAGACAACTTTATTTTTGACATTTTTATGCTAGTAAAGTTCGCACAGGTAAATAGATAACTCCCTCCAGGTACTACGCAGCTCCAAATGATTAGTTTGTTTGAACTCTTTCAACCAGTCCAGTCGTATCTGGACCGTCTCCATCCACACACTGTTTCATATTACTACTCTATTCATGTTAAAAGCCACAAAACAAAATTGTTTTTACAATATTTACACTTCTGTTGACAAAATATACAGGATTAAAGTAGAAACAAGTATTTAAAGTTTACTGTCTGTAAATTAGATGCTTTTAGGAAATTTAACTAATTTGATTTTTGCCTAATAGCAAATGGAAACGAAGAAAAGAAGGGACAACAAGACACCTATCAATCCTAGGGTGGAAGTGTATTTACATCGACCTCCTCCAAACAACACAGCACAGAATTATCCCAATGCAAGATCTCTGAGATTCATTCTGCCAGAAGCCACAATAATTCCAGCTGGATCAGATTGTGTTTTCTACGCAGGAATTCATATAGAAATTGATAAAAATTATACTTTAACTATCATCGGCCACAACGATTTGCAAATGTTTCCTTCTATTTATGTGGCCCAAGAATTGATAACTCACGAATACAAAAATGAAATGCAATTTACTATTACTAATCAGAGTGCCATAGATGTAGCTTTGCCAATTGGATTCGGTTTGGCTAAATTGATTTGCATTGATAATTATCGAATGGATATCCATTTCCATAATACGTATAAGCAAGCAGTAGAAGGAAACTTGAATTTAAACGAGTAGATCAATCTCAAATCTTTAGTCTAAAGTAGAAAATGCATTTAATATTTGATATGCCATGTAGTAATGCAATTTAAGCAGTCTGTGCACAACAATTAATATTTGGTAAGCAATATTAAGCTTTACGAAAATAAGACACTAAATTATCAAATTTATTAGTAAACAATTTTAAAAATTTTCAATTCACAGATTCTTCTTCGTATTCTTCTTCTTCATCTTCATCTTCCGTGGAAGAGGCGGAGGCGGAGGTAGCAGCGGCCGCGGTGGTTGCCACAGTCGTGCTGTGCGTGAAAATTAAATTATTACCAGCATTTGCGATCGGTGAAGGAAGGGTGGATCCTCGGAAACCTCCAAATAAATTATTCACTCTATTATTTGTATTTAGAAGATTAAGAGCGCCTGAAAATATTCCTTCCGCATTTCCAGTTAGCGATGACTGGACAACTTTAACTACATTGCTACCGATGAAGTTGGTTTGAGCAACTGCCAAGTTTTGACCTTGTTGACCTTGTTGTCCCTGCTTTTGGTTTTTGTCAACTGATGAAGGGGAATTCGCTTGTACCTGACATTTCAATAAAATAAATATTTAGCTAATTAATACGACAACTACCTATGTATCCTTTACCATCACTGCTTACGCATTTGCATTGAAAAAACCTGTATTTTTTACTTTTAACTTCAAAGAATTATAATATTGAAATACAATATTTGTTTTAGTAATATTTTTTGCATACAATTGTAAAAAAATTCAAATTGTTAATGCATATAATAAGCTTTGATAGATAAATAAATGTAATTTACCTGTGAAATGCTCTCCTTTTCATTTTTTACAGGATATATATTCACATCATCCACCGGATACGCTTGACTGATGCCCTGTTACATACAGTATACAACAATAAATACTAGCTTCATAGAAATTGTTAAACATTTTTACAAAATCATTTGAATTATTTTACTGCATTTTCATTTACAAACCCGAGTTAATTATTTATGTGTAATTAAATGACTTAAAAAATATTAAATGTCAGTAGAAATGAAATAAATACAATGTTCTAGCTACTATAGAAATAAGTAAACGTGGAACCAAACCGTACTATAACACTGAAGCACAAAATTACTATCACTGGAGAATACATTACTAAATCGACTTGCGTAAATTTTTGCTATATAGATCGCCACTGCCGTCAAAATAATATTCCCAAATGTACTAACAAAAACGACCACAAAATCCAGAAGTCTGTAAATGTAACTGTAATGATAATTATGCGTGAATTATTCAGACTTATAATCACATATAGATTAGCGTACATTTGTTTGCCATTTATTTCACCGTTAATTGTCGACCTAGTAATTTGTCCTTATTAATTACCTGAACATATCAACACAGCTACATGCATTGTCAATTTATTAACCGTGACAAATCGCTATTTCTTTATTGCAGTTAGGATTAACCAAAAACAATGCATATATTAATATTGCCCACACTGATATAAAATGGCCAGCAAAAATCTTTTTTATCAAAAGGGAAAAAGACACGTCATCTTTGAAGAGGCAAACATTTGAGTCCATGCTTGAGAATTGAGTGTTTCTCTTCAGAGCCATAAATTGAATCTGGCCTCGTTATTTAGGTCATAAATTAGATGTCCCAAATTTAATATCCTTCTGAGCTTGTTTGTAAATTACAGGAAAAAGTCTCAGGAAAGATTTTAATCATGAATGCATAAAGGTAGGTTGCGTTTAATTAACAATTTCGTAAAGGAGGGTGGCAAATATGGTTGTGCACAATGGATAATTATATCAAAGATGTTTCTCATGTCACAAAAAATCAAAGATGATCATATCGCCCCTTATAGCATAGACAAGAGGTTGTTCTAAGTATTTGAGTTGACGTCGATGGAAGTTGAGAATGAGATCAGGATGAGACCACTTCTCCTGATCTTTTACAGCCTGACAAGTGTATATGACGTATATTGTGCGGTATGGACTGACTATAAGTATGTAGATGTATATAATGCACTATATCAAGGAAACGGAAGCGACCTGTTGAATTTCAGAAGCGCTATGCACAATGCCCCTTTTATATGACATGGCAGAACTACTGCAGCATTCAATCGATTCTTCTGCTACTTCTGCTCTGCTTATCTATATTAGACTTGGTTAGAATAGAACTTGAATTGAGGGGAGCGGAGGCGAGATGAGAATCAGGCTACTTATATCCAGGAATCATACAAGTTGAGTGTCGAGTTGAGTGGCAGTTATTTGCTGAATGTCTACTCATCCATTGACGAGGCCTGTTGATATCGTTGTTTCCTATGCTAAATTTACCGATAAATTGTGTACCAGGAAAACAAGCCATGCCAAAAAATTCTACATCATTATATTATGTGATAGATAGGTATTTCTTCTATATACCCACACATCATTATATTTATCTTTATGTAACTTTTATGGTTGTTAGACAATTCTTAAGCTTATGAAAGCAGTTTCACTGCGCCCCTCCAAAAATCTTATGTAAGGAAGGATTCATTAAAATATCCTCTCGGTTGTTACTTAATAGGGGATTTATTGGTTACGATATAGTAAACGTTATTACTTTCTTACCAAAAGCTAAGGTACATTAGCAAATTACCATGGTTTGGAAGTTGAGACCCATAAGCGGCTAATTTTACATAGCATAGGGGAACCTAATTGAATTAATTAGGACAGCCTCTATAGGATATTTTAGTTCTATCTCAAAGCTTTTGATCAACAAAACCGTATTACGAAGGTAATATTGTCACTTGAATATTAATTGAGTATCCAACTTTGACTTTTATTACAAAATCAACCTTATCGCAGAAGGAAAGGCTCTTCCTGTGTTTGTTGTAATCTGGTTTACACTTTCATCGGAAACAGCTTTGTACCTAATTTAAGAGGGTGAAGAAAAACCACAACCAAATTTAGTCACCTAAAGTTTTCAATCCTTCACACATCCTTTCCTTCCTTTCACACATCTGCTACACTTATTTTTAAAGAATCAGAGTAATTTTCATTTTATGTCTTCTTGACAACCTACTACATCTATGTTGGTGCCTATAGCTGTGATAAATTGAATATAATTTAAAAGTAAATTTAAAAAAAGATTAAAAAAGTGGGTTTATCTAAAATTTTATTGCATACCTAAATTTATTCGTATTTGCTATTTTAGGCCATTTTTGACTCATTGATGTCAAAAAATGCAATACAATATAATTTTAATAAATACAATATGTACTGACAACGCCTTTGTTATGAAATTTTAGCCCTCCCCGAAATTCAGTTTTGTATACTTGTACCAAAGTGTGGGCCATATTAATAAACTATGTCAATTGCATGTAAAAGTATCGGAGATTACACCGATTTTACCCAACTCCATAAATCAGGGGGTGTGTATAAATCATTTAGTCGCCTATCTGACTCCATTAAGTCGATTTAGTCACCTTTTTGATTTTTAATACTCTGTTACACAACTTTCTACGATGACATACATAGTAATAATTACGTCTATTTTTAAGTTTCGAATAATCCTCTGGTGAGGGGTGTAATCAATTTTGTCTATTATGAAATTTGACTTTTCTTTTGACCCTAAAATCTTGTTCTGAAAGGCTGAATGAGTTATATCAATCCGTTTTTGAGTTATTGTGCTCACAGACGGACGGACAGACAGACAGGTTGGGTCCCTTTAAGCAGCGCCGCCACATAATAATGTTATAATAACCTACAGATATTAAAGGCAAAGAAAATAAATATTACTAAGCATAATACACAAATTAAAATTTCATTTCTAATAACTTGCCAAAAGTAAGACTTTAATGGATATTCTAATTAACGGTAAAAATTGGTGGACAAAAAATCTTCGTTAAAATGTACTTTATTTGAAATGTTTTTCTTTGATAATGTCATTCGTTGTTATGTAATTTCCTTAAAAAGTGTTCATTGAAAAGGATGGTATCTAGTGTTGAGTTACGATAAGGTGACCATAGGTACTCGGTGACAAAAAGTGCTTTTTGCTTTTTTTAATAAAAGAGGTAGGAGTATAAGGTTTTAGAAAGGCAGTTCCTTATTGGCTTTTTTCCTTCTTTTAATGTAGCAATTTGCCTCATTTCAATTTGTATGTAATAAAAGCAAAAAATGTAAAAAAGCAAATAAGGACTTCTTTTTAAAAGGAGTAATATTTGTCCCTTTTTTCAAAAAAGGGTTCCTAATTTGTTCCCTGGTTCTACCTGAATACCCAATAGTCTACTGTTTTCGTTGAGATATTTTCGTTGAAAAGAGTAGAGACGCGACGCTGTTTACATGCTACAGCTTTAAATGAACTATAAGATAGGGCTCCATGCGGGATTTTGGTTGAGATGTTAAAGCCGACTGGAGACGCAGTGTTATTGCGTTGCATGCTAACATTTTCCCTTGCTTTATTGCTTCTGATCTTTATTAACTTGACCTTCTTTCTAAGATCTTATACCTTGGGTTACAAAGTAAATAAGGCATTATTCTCGGCCACTCCTGTCAATTTATGTCCAGCCACTGTCAGGATATCAGCCACTTCTCTCGTCTCTTCTCAACTTTTCATTTCTAATCCAGACTGTCTTCTCTCGAACGCTGCTACTTACAGCTCTGTCTGCAGTTAGCAGATTACCTTTGCCAAATTCGCTCCATATCTTACAGTCTTAAAACTTACTCCTAAAAATTGGCATACAGATCTGATCACTATTAAGTGACAATTCAAATAATTATATACCGTGTTAACACAATTACACTACTAAGCAACAGCTATATTAATACCTATACCAACTATATAATTAACAACTGATACCAATAAACAATTACTACTATATAGTCCTCCATTGACATTTTTTTGAGTGATTCATTGCTTATTTGTTGTCCCCATTAATTATATTATTTTATATAAAGAAAAATAGATAATTGACTAAAGAATTTGAATGGCTTCAAATGAAGATAACGTTGTTGAAGTGTTTATGCATAGACCACATCCAAATAATTACCTGTGTGACTTTAACAACGCAAAGGCTATAGGATTCAATATTTCGGAACCTGTCACCATTCCAGCTAATTCCCTTAGTACCTTCTCCGCTGGACTTCAATTAAGAATACCAAAAGACGTATCTCTAAAACTAGTTGCACATGAAGATTTGAAAAAGATTCCTGCTCTACTTTTGATCGAAGAAACAATCACTCATACTTACACCAAAGAATTACAATTCTCAGTGGCGAACAATAGCCAAGAAATTTGGCATTTGCCTGGTGAATTTGGTTTGGCAAAGTTACTCTGCTTGGGAAATGCAAGGATGAACATTCGATTCCACCATTCATACCTACATAGGAAGGAGACCCGAATTTAAACGTAATTTACTCCATGAACAATCCTCTTGGAAAATTTAGTTCCATGATATTTATTTTGTCTTTATATTTATTTTTGATATTATTTGATTTCATAATTTATTTTTTTGCCGCCATTATCACTTTACTTTATGATGCATCTCTCATAGAAATTTTATTGATCTGCGCAAGACTCTGTCATTTCTAGTTGGACTAAGGACAATTCTGTTCCCCTAATTAGTGTAGTTGAAAATCCTTACAATAACAAACATTTAAATGCAACGTTAGACCAATAAACTACATCATACAAAGTGTCTCTGTTCGCTATACAAATTCTAATCAATAAATTACATTTTAAGGAGAAAAGAGATTGCTAACGTAATCCCAACGTCGTGTCGTCTTCAGGTCAGCCCAAATTTATTTTGTTGTGAAATATATTGTATTTAAAGAACGTATAAAATTTAAGTTCATCAATATTTAAGTGCAGTAACTGTGTTAGACTTATATAAACTCATTTATTTAAATGGAACTAATTAAAATGTTATAATGGGATCAACCATTCACCTCGTGGATATATACTATTTACGAAACCCGGCGGACACAATACAAGTCAATTATCACTCGAGTGGTTTACAATTTATTTTGTCCCAATGCATTACAATCCCTGGCTATTCCCTTTGCAGATTTTATCCTGGATTTAGAATCAATATTCCAAGCAGTTTACTTTTGGAAATCATTCCCCACAACGATATAAGTAACATTCCCTCGATTACAGTTGTCAGAGATATAATAGACCATAATTGTGATTGTGAAGTAGAATTCATTGTCTCCAACACTAGTGCAGTCCCAGTATATTTACAATCTGGACTTGGTCTTGCTAAATTAATTTGCTTCGGTAATCGTCCAACAAATTTCATCTACAGTTATTCATGCCAAGCTTGGAAGGAGACTTTAATTTAAAAAATTCAAAAAAGTAATACTTCAACTGATTAAAAAATAGAGCCGAGTAGTTTGTGTTTCTTACTTCATCCTTGAAACAGAAATAATAAGGCCCTCAAAGGTAATATATCAATTTAAATATCCTATTTTGAATTTTAATAGCTTTTATTACCAAGTTCATTTTGTAGCCACGAGATTTTATTAACGTATAAATATTGATAGCTAAGGGTTAAAACTTTATTTTTAGGCATCGTTATTGAGGCAATAGAACGCGGAACTCTTCAATTAAAATGGAAGACAGAGAGCATGCACAGGACTATTATTGGAAGGAAAGGCTGATATTGAAGAACTGAACATGGGAACTGAACTTGTATTTCTTACGTAGATCTGGTATCCTAATTTTGAATTTCTAAATGTTTGATGTTGTAATGCTGTTAATTTTCATGTAAAACTGTTTAAGCTATAATTGCATCAAAAAATGATGATTAAGGCATTAATTGTTATTGTAAAGTTATCATTGATCAACTTGAAACTGTTGTGTTATCTCTTTTAAAAATTATATCTAATAAAGATAACGCAATTCATTGCGAATAGAAAGTACTACGGCTTTTCTCAGTTTTAGTTGACCATTGATTAACATGCGGCTTTTGAAAATAGTAAACTAGCTTCTTTCCGTGCTTTTCGTGGCTATAGGTATAGTGGGAGAGGTTTTTATGCTGGACAGAATCATGAGTTGCTTACCGCGTCCTTTCCAGAGATCTAGGATGTCGGACCGACTCAGTAACATTTTTTATTCGACTCTTCATTCTAGATTCATACTTTGTGCTGCTACGTATACACTAAATATGCTTGCACAAAGGACATGTATTTGTTATCATAGACACTCAGTATTCCTTTGTTAGCTCAGCTATAGACTAGATCTTTGAGAAAATTCATTATAAATACACTCCTACAAGGCTTGCCTGTTGTGTTGTGACTGTGACTGTTGTATAGTTATTGTCGTGTGCAATAAATAATATAATATTCATATACTAAACTATTCATAATCCTAAATTATAATTATAGGTGTACTGAGTGCCCATAAATTTCAAAAATAGAAAACTTTATAAATTTTAAATCGTTAGATAATAGAGTGACTAAATAGGCTATACTGTAAATGATTGTTGTCATGTGTTTTGCTCTATTACATACAAGATTGAGTCGCTATTTTATATTTTTCGTGATGCTAATTTTATTTCTGTTTTTAATTTACCAACACTGTAGCTTAGCTTTCTATAACAAAACAATTTATTATTTAAACATTTTTAAATTTATTATTTATATAGTGGCTATTTATACTTTGATTTAAATTGTTTCAGGACTATTATTATAATTGAAGGAAATCTTTAGATTGGGAAATTATTTGCTTAGCTCTAAAAATTTCAATTTACTCCAACAACAACTCCTAGAGAAGTGAATACGAAGACTGCAGAAAAGTAAGAGAAACAAATTCCAGTATAATATCATATAATTTAACTACATTTTCCGAATTAAAAGTACAATAGGTAGTTTAAAAGTTCCCATTAAGTTCTCCAATTATAAAAATAATTGAGACTTTCTGTGAGGTTCCTATTCAAGAGAAACTAAAAAGACAAATTTGCTATTGCAAAACTAATTAAAATAGATATGATTTGAATAAATTAATTTTAAAATGATGGCTGCTCCCCCTGTGCATCGTATAGATGTATTTTTAACTAACTGTGCACAAAATGACTTAAGTAGCCATTACAATATCAAAGGTCTAAGATTTACTGTGACTGAGCCGATCACAATCCTTCCACATTCAACTTTTTCTCTGTTCACCGGAATTTTCTTGACACTTCCACAGGGAGCTATTCTTCACATCCTACCAGCCGAAGACGTAATTGCAATCAGTTCGCTTAAAGTACTAAGAAGTGTAATTACTCACGGATTTAATGATGAAGTAAAAGTTGACATTGTTAATGATAGCCCCTTACAAGTAAATTTACCTGCCGATGCAGGTTTAGCAATATTAGCTTGCATTCAAAATCACACTATGGACGTTCATTACCATTGCTGCACACAGATTTTAGCAGATTTACGTATAGCATCTCAAACCTCACTTTAAACTGAAGGTAAAGTTTTGAATTTATCTAGAATTACGTCTAAAGTAAACATTCTTAAGTACAACAATGCTATTTCCAACTTTAGGAATGATATATGTATAACAAATGACAATTGTATATACACATTCTAGTTCTAAGTATCGTGAAAATATCACGTCATCCAATTCGGTGCAAATACTTTGTATGTGTCTATGCCACGAATGTACGCAGTTATTCGAACATTTCATTCCTAATGGAAAATCTCAACAATCTCAAGAGACAATTTCATTGCACTTCAGTAACTATTATTAGCCGCAATGCTTTTCGAACTTAAATTTACTTGTAAACAGCTTCCATTGAACAAATAATACATGTCGGTAATTACATTAAATAAGGTGAAATAAATGGTATCCCTACAATTGAGATTTGTTCAAGTATTCTCAAGTGGCACAAAAACGTGTTAAAGAAGACAGTATACCAATTTTAAAGTGACCACGCAGCAGCGGTACTTATAGCATTTTTCTGATGCTGGCTCTCTTTTCCTGCTTCAAGTGTGTTTCAATTGGGCATGCCTTACTTCTGTGAGGTATGTATGCTTAAATAATAATCAGACAAACTAAATAATTAATAATAATTAAAGGAAGTTACCTATCGTCTGCCTAATATTACAACGTAACAAGCCATTTCATCATGACTGCTACAAAGTAACAAACCATTTTATCATGGCTGCGACAATGTAACAAACCTAACTCCTGATACATTGGTTTGTTACATTGTCGCGGTCATGATAAAATGGTTTGTTACTTTGTCTCAGCCATGATAAAATGGTTTGTTACTTTGTAGCAGTCATGATGAAATGGCTGGTTACTTTGTAGCAGTCATGGTGAAATGGCTTGTTACTTAGTAATGTTAGGCAGACGCTATTACCAATACCAGCATCGTTCTTAAAATTTGAAATGAGTAAATTGCATGGGTAAATAATTATTAGAGTTGTTTTAAGTAAAAATTTGTATTATTTATTTTGTATCTGTCATTATTTCATTGTATTCATTTCATATTTATTATCATTTTGAGATACAATTGAAAGTTACCATTGTTTATTTGCCCATGTAAGTACGTAGTATAGTGGTCTGGAATAGCAGTGACGCCAGAGGAGTACCTAGATCTAATCCTTTATCCACAGTAATGCTACTTACTGTGGCTTACCCGACCGAAAATGTTCAACAGAATGCTGTTGGTGTTAATTCCTTTCATCAGACTTCTGTTGAACTATTGACAAAGATTATGTCTGCCGAACAGCTACCAACTTAATACCGCAGAATTCGGCTGTGAGTGTTCCCGTGAAAATGTCAGTTGACATTTTCACGCTCAAAACTCTGATTGAATTCTTCTGCTGACATTTCCCCGCTCAGACATCCGCTGTCATGCGGTGAAAATGTCTGCTGACAAATCACTAACAGAAACTCACAGGATTCAGCAGAACAGTGGACTTATGATAAAAATAATAGTTCTGTTAACTATCTTTAGGTGTTTTATGCGTGATTTCTCTCGCTGGCACTGAAAAACGAGTAATCTGCAATGCTGGCCAATAATTAATTTAGTACTATAGTATTTGCCTCTACTATTTAGTATTTAAGTATTTTTAGTATTTGTTACTTCATAATAAAGTTCATTCTTGTCTTCTTTTGAGGGTTTAATCAGGCGCTATTTTAATGACAAATGAGGTCAACCGTATGCAAACCCAATTGAAAAATTTCAATGAAACATAATTATTAACAGTATTTTAAATATATATCTGCTAATCCCAGTGTAGCATGATTCTTTTAATGCTGACATCCTTACGACAAATGATAAAATCAGCTATCAAATGATTGGGTGGGGATCATTAGAAGTTGACCTCATCTGACATGGAAAAAGGTTGACTTATTTATGAATAATACGTAATAAACAATTACGTATTTAGAACAGTTAAGTCGTTAGAATATGCAGCCACATTTAGTAATAATGCGTAGAAATAATACGCATTTTAAGTTTTCTAAGTCCTAAGTAAGGTCTGCATCTACAGGTATACTGCATTTAAGCAACCAAAATGTCCACTTCTTTCAGAAATGGCGTAGTGGCATATTGGTATAAACACAGGTTAGTAAGATAGGAACAGAAGCAGCATAAGCAGCACACAGGAGTTCGAGTCCTGTCAATGGTATGTTTTTGCTTCTGCTGGCACTTTTCTGGTGAAAAAATCAGCAGAGCGAACTTTTTTGTTTTGCGAGCCGGAAAATTGCTGCTGCACTTTGTCTGCTGAGTTCGGTCCGAATTTTCTTGTGCAATCTTTCTGCCGAAATTCTCTGTGTGTTTCTGGTGACACATTTTCGGTCGGGTAGCCATGTCCTAGGCATTTTTCGTGAAAAATAACCAAAGCTTTCATTCTGATATGCTTTTATTGATATTTTGAATAGATCGGTTTCATAACACATGTTATATTATATTATTATTTGTCATCTACTAACGTCCCTTAAGGTATCAAAAACGCAATATGCAATTTCAATTGATACCGGAAATACGCAATATGCATTCAGCAGGCTGGTACCGAAAATACACAATAAAATATGCATAGCTTAGCATACGTATTGCTGCTTATATAGTTGCATATTGCGTATTTCCGAGACCAGCCTGAAAATGCATTACGTATTTTCGGTAACAGCCTGCTGATGCAAATTGCGTATTTTCGGTGTTAGCTTTAAGTTGCATATTGAGTGTTTAATACCTTAAGGTACGAAAGTGTTGTATGGCGTAAAACTTAGTTTTAAACATAAACTTAATTATTTAATTATCTATAGGCATTCAAGTTGTGGTCACATTTAATTATTAATCGTTTTTTCAATATCTTAATTCTGTTCAAAATAAGCAGGGGTAAGTGGCTCAATGACAGTGTCTCACGACTCTCTGTGCCGTTGTCTGTTGTACAACAGGTAACTAGTTCAGAACTGTAAGTGGGTGGATAGTCAATTAATGTTTTCAATAATGTACCCCAACATGTATTAAATTTAGCACATAAAGGTATGCGTTGGGGTACATTATTGAAAACATTAATAGGTTTATTCCCGAAAGGAGTTTGCTTGAAGTTATAGTAGATTACTTTATTACGTAGTGTATGCATCTGACTATCCCAATGCAGAAGTTACAAATTTAGACGATTTGTAATGTCATATCTGCATAATTTAATAATATAAAACCTATAATTTATAGCCCTAAGAAACACGTAAGGTATGGACTACAGAATAACACGGCCAAACAGTAGCCCCCTAATAATGAAATATGTAAACTAGAGCTTTCTACCTTAGCTTTCGGCACTCCTGTTGTGCTTTGGTCGGTCTAATCTCATACCGATGCCAAAAAAGGCTGGTTTTGGTCATTTTCTGGCTGCAAAATATGCGAGGTCGATTTTACTTACTTTTATTAAGTTATTAACAAATAAAACAGTATTATTGCATTAGACGTTATCGAAATTAGAGAATTTCTTTAGATTCGAAGTGGAGCATAGCTCTTTTGTAGACGGGAGGCTTTTGTACAGATATAGTTTTAAAGGTAAGCAGTATACACAACCCCTAAATGTAATATGTATTCACATGTATTTCTTTGTCATTGTTCCAATGTTCATTCTCATAACTCAAAAAATACTTCATCTATTTGTACCATGGTTTGGTTAGGATTTTTTAAAATTCTGATTTAATACTTACGACTCATATCTCCAGCAATTTCCTGAATATTCATAATTATTTCAGCTAGATTAAAGCTTCAAACAAAAATGGTCGCATAGAAGTGGTGCGGTTTCAGTTTGGGATTTTAACTTTTGCAAAACGTAGAATGTCTGGGTAAAGAACTAAAGTTTCGATAAACTCTTATTTTTACAAGTTATGCATGAACAGTTGAAACATTGAGAAAGTGATGACATACAGAAGAAGGGTGAAAAAGCAAAAACGAATCAGTGTGCAGAGTGCAAATTTGCGTGCTCTACGCCACCAACCTCGCCTGTGGTTGTAGGAAGGAGACAGTGGTGGCATTATATAACAAGGACGTTGGGTGGTATGAATAAGAATAAGTGTTTACTACCAAGTAAAAAGGTTAAAGGTATAGACTTGAAGTAAAATGTATAAGCAAAAACATTTGCTTCAAAACGAATGAATAAAAGAAAACTTTGCCTGCCTAGCAAATACTTTGCAATTTTTAGAGAACATAAATAAGTTACTATGCCTTAGACAATCAGAGATCAGAAACGAATCAGATCTTTGCTATTTAATAGTTGAAAATATGCACTTTAGTAACCATAGTTATAATTATATAGTTGGTCACAGTTATATACTGCCCACTTTAGAAAAGTAATCGTGAATCTTACTCTTTTACGTGCGGAAGCAATTATTCGTAGTAGAAGTAAATCTTGAATATTTTATTATTCATACCAAAATGTACTAAAATTTATCTCTAATGGTAGTAAATGCTTTATGCAATTTAGAAAACTTACTATAGAATTTACTTTTACTCCCATATTAAGCAATCAAAAGTAATTGTTAATGTTTTTATTCATACCAAAGGCACCTTATACTTTAAAAACTTTAAGCAAAAACATAAGGTAGATTTTACTCATACGACTCAATAAGCAGTATATGCCTTGTGTCTGGAATTACGTAGTAGGCAGAATATCTTTGTGAACGTTAATTTTAGGTAATTGCTATTAAATAATGACAGATAGCGATAATTTTAAACATTCACTATAATTGAATTGAAATCATAATGTACTCCTGTTCATGTGATATTGCAATGAACTAATCAGATAAGTCTTATGATATGGCTAAGCCACAGGAGCATTGCTCCACTAGACTGGGGACACTGCTTTTTTAGAATATTATACTTAGTACTAAATTCCAACCTACAGACAATGATAAATCAAAAAGCATTACAATAATCACATTTTGGTATATAGGAGATTGACATCCTTCCTACAACACTTGGGAAATATATTTTATTTCATCGGTCAATTACCACTCCACCAAGCAGAACGTATAAGTTGGTCAAATCCTCATGACTTCGACTTTCATTTTAGTACATGACGTAGAAGTGTTTTCACACTCAGCACCCCCACCAAAGCAAAATCAAATTTTTGCACATGGACAAAAAGGATTACGATTCAAGGTGAACAGACCAGTTAAGATTCCCGCTAATTCAATTTGCATTTTCTACGTAGGATGTACTTTAAAATTGCCATTAAGCTGTACTCTAACATTCTATGGCCATGAAGACTTAAGACTTATACCTGATGTCCAAGTGATACAAGACGAGATAACGTGCAATTACACTCAAGAATTGTCATTTCTTGTGTCAAATACCTCTGACGTAGAAGCAAATTTACCAGTGGGATTTGGCTTGGCGATATTGGAATGTTCTACAAATGAATTAATGAACATTCATTTCCACTACAAGTACAATCTATTAAAAGAAACCGAAGTTTAGACATTTTGGTAAATAAAAAGACAAATTTTACCACCGCAAAATTTGACTATCGGTGAACACATTTTTATTTGAATTTGCAGTAATTTGAAATATTGTATAATACTATTATAAAGTGGACAGTGATAGATTACGCTCTTTCCTATACCTGATCGTTTAGATAATTCTTTCAGTGAAAGTAAATTTCTGTTGTGCTTAGCGTAGTTTTATTCGCTATTTTTTTAGGATAGATACCATGGGAAATCCACCTAGCTCCTCAAGAATCTCTTCTTTCGAAGATACAATTAAAGAAATATTGGAACTGCTAGAACGACTGTACTTCTTAAAACAACAGTTGAAACAGATTCGTGATCAACAGAAAAAAGTTGAATTTAAAAAGTGCAGTTTAAAATAACATAAGTTTTTAAAAAGGTATCTCTACTATATAGCGCTCAACCGCGCTGGTCGTTATTTCCTATTTAGCTTACAACTTGATTCCTAGCTCCTACTAAGAACAGTTACAGCCGTATAGCATCGTACATGCCAATACCTTTTGGTATTTCTCCACTAAGCCAAGCTTGGAAGCAGCGTGCCCCATCAAAGTAGAAAAAAGCGTCCTACTACGTGGCTTGGCAAAGAATTTGCAAGGATTTAGCTTTTTATTGCTTCTGAATTATTCAGGTAGGTTATAGGAAAATGTCATTGAAATATAATTATACCATGAAAAATATTGTATTATAAAATTATATTATAATTTGTGATATTATAATAATTATAGCATATATTTCCTCTGGCAAAATTTAATATAAATTATTATGTCTGTAAAAATTATAAATACTAGAAACTTTTGGGGTTACTATGTATTCTCGTTTGAAACAAGGTTAGTTCCACCTCGTTCAAAATTTAAATTATAATATTTTGAATATTATTATTTAAATGTATATTTAACATTATCTATTATTATTCAAATTACCACTTAATAATTACTTGGTCTTTAGACTTTGTATGAAAATTCCCGAATGTTCACTATTATTCATTAATTTTGTTTTTCTATATGCATGCGACTTTTAATTAGTCCTCTAATTAAAACGTCCTATTCAAATAGTCAAATGATTATTGAATTGTAGCATAATAATATTAGTAATATTATACTTAAATTTTGTTGCAAACAGGAAAATTAAAATACTAAAAATTATTTTTCTGTCACTCTGCTTCATTTAGGACAGTGAAAAGGAAAATGGGGAATATTCTAACCTTGCCAAATGATTTATCTTCGATGGAAGATATGCTAGGAGAAATCGTAACACTAATCCGGCAGCTTCAGGTACAACAGAGCCAGATGCTTCAGCAACAAGAAGATCTACTTCGCCGACATACGCTATTACTGCAAATAAGTTATCAACTACAGCTACGAAACCAGCAGCTTCGGGATCATAACCAGCTGCTAATTCGACAAATTCAAGAGCTACGTCAACGAAACCAGCAGCTACGCCATCATCTCCAAGAACTAAACGAAAATCGTAATTATCCAAATGTCTTAATCTTTATTTTAATCTTTTAAGCTTTTTAAGTATCATTATTGAAAATGCAGTCTAATCGGTCTAAACGTACTAACTACATTTTGTTGTTTGTTTGCATCATTTGCTAAAACATTTTATTTTAATCTATTTTCACGGTTTAGACCAGTCTATAAGACGTATGCCAGGTAAATTAAAATTTGAAAGCCAACATTCTCAAGGTATGGTATTCTGCAAACAGATCATAAATACTATAACACAATACTGTGTTATAATTTGAATATTACCTAATTACAGGTCCGGTTGTAGTTAATATTTCCCTTGACCTTAACATCTGATCGGGCTGAGACAAGACACATGACCATGTCTATAAAACAATACAACACATTTCCAGAGGATTCGGAGAAAAATTCACCAAAATTTCGTGACGCTTAAATATGATATTAATTGCTTTTAGCATTTTAATTCTTTTTAAGCATTATAATTACATTTCTTGATTCAGTGTGTAGTAAGCATAAGCAATGTGTTTAAACGGTATATTAATATATTACAACGTAATGTGTATACGAATAGGTATTTATTTAGAATAGAAACTACCAAGATTCCCAACTGTATAAAATATCATGTACTTGGGCAAACAATCGTAAAATATAATATTTGCGAAAATCTGCGTTTTACTTTTCAGTGTCGTAAATAATCATAATACTAGTAATTAGGTCTTAGCTGTATTAATTGTGCACTGTCAGAGTTCAACTAGCCGGTGGGTAGTGGGTGGGTGCCTACATGGGAAAAAGTGGTAAGCGGGCGGGTAAATTGAGGGGTGGGCTAAAACTGAACTATGTGCACCGTGTTTAAGCAGTCTGTAATCATGTAAACATTTATTTGGTTAAGGCTTTTATCATTGACCGCTTACTTTTCATAAAATATAATATTATGGATGTTCTATGTCTAAATGTACGTATTGTGTAACAAAGAAAAAAAATTGTCATGCTTTGACATCAAAAGTTAGATTTTAGTTAAAATTAATTATTTTGCTTCATTGCTAAATCTTTAAAAAATTTGATTATTAAAATTGTATTGTATTATTCGTTATTCTTATGTCTTTAGTAAATTTCAAGTAAGCAAACCTATTAGTTAACTGAATTTGGTACATACTATATAAAGTGTATTTTATTATACGCCATTATGTAGTATTCAATCTATTTTAGCAGATTATGTTTTTAAAAACAAACTACATTCATTTACCTAGTGTTAATAATTTTTATAGTTAATATACATTGCCTTATTATTCTTAAATTGCTAGCTATAATAATTATGATTTAATAATAATTTGCAAAAGCTTATGCATATTGCTGTGTAAAAATTTATGTCTAGTATATTATAACTATAAGAAGAAATAAAATGTCTTAAAAAATTTGGCTGAAGAGGTGGGAAAATGAACATTGGGGGTTTTATTTAGTATGTAGTAGGAAGTAGCATGGAAAATTTTAATTTTCACTGGAGAAAGTGTTACATGGAAGTACCATAGGAAAAAGAGAAAGTAGCATCCCATGTAGACACCCGCTTTCTAAGTAGTACATTTGCGGGGTAAATAAACTGAAGATGATAGGTACCTATTTGTGGACCGACTCAGTAAATATTTCATTGTTTAAGCCACTGAAATACGGATGGGCATGTATTGTACTTCTAAGTACCTAAATTTATAATCTGCGGTGACCTGCGATCTGGGAATTTTTGCTTCGTGTTACATATTGAACACACTTAAACCAAAGACTCGGAATCCCATTCAGTCCTTTATTACATCTTGTAAGTGCGTGGCTTCATTTCCTCTACTCCTCAGGCTTAGCTTAATCGCAGTTACTGTTTAATTCTAATTTGAAGTTTCACTATTAGTTCTACCAACCAATGATGTGACTGAAATTGAAAAAGTAAGTAAATTTGCTATTCTTTGAAAACTATCTTACGATAAAAATCGTCTTTAATTTTTTTATTAATTTAATTATTAATTAATATTTTTCATTATTTTAGCCTGCATTTA
Organism: Tomocerus qinae; assembly: GCA_020055645.1. NCBI lineage: Eukaryota > Metazoa > Arthropoda > Collembola > Entomobryomorpha > Tomoceridae > Tomocerus > Tomocerus qinae. Next base: position 46,048,682 of record CM034546.1, on the reverse strand, counting down.
AATCTCCTGGATTTAAGTAACAATGCCATAAGCCATTTTTCCTTAAAGTTTAATAAATATAGATTATGTTAATTAATTAATTAGTTATTAGAGTTAATAGATTAAATAAGGTATCATGCCTCCAATAGTGCATAATGTCGACGTGTATATGGATATGGAAATGCAAGATAGTAGTATTATTTATAATTACAATACAAAAGGTCTTTTATTCACCATTCCACAATCAGCAACTATCCCAGCCAATTCCTTATGTACTTTCTTATGTGGGATGCGTATTAAAGTTCCGTTGAATGCTTATTTCAAAATAAGTCCTCCTCGAGACTTGCTAAGGTATCCGACGCTTCAAGTCCTTTCAGATGTTATAACTCATAGGTACAGAAATGAATTGAAAATCCATATTACCAACACTAGTTCTCAGCCAATTACTTTACCTGGAGGTATAGGCCTGGCAAGGCTATCCTGCCTCCACCGCCGTAGGATGAATATACACTACCATTACATTCTTTCGGAATAGATACCATTTGAACGATTTATTACTTCAATTTAGACTAATAGATTAAACATAATGTTATAATCCTCGATTGTGAATTTTAAAATTAACCAGCAAATGAACTTATGATATGGTGGAAAGTGTAAACTACCGGACATCTAAAAATAACAGAAAAAGGAATTAACATACAATTGAGACAGTGCGTCCAGACAATATGATGTCCTAGTCATACACCTGTATATCATACTATATTAGTATGACATAAACTAATAGCATCCATATAATGCTATACAAGAGTTGCATAGAGTTCTTATAAGTATGACATGAGGGTTTTGAGACGTGCCAGCGAAAGGTGAATCCTTGCAATGTAAGAAAACAAGCCACTCAACTATTGACACAGCTCTCACTCTGAAACAAATACTAATGCATCTTTCAGTTGAAGGAGTATATCCATATATTTCTGAGATAAAACTCGAGGCACAAAATTAGCACTTGCACCGCGTCTTGAAGTTTTATTTAATAAACATGAATCCCCATTGCAATAACAGTTAGTAGTTTAAAGGATGTGAGTGAAAGAACGAAAGTATTTGTCCACTTACTGTTTATGTCGCAGTTATGAACATTGAGGTCATCAGTTCTTCGGTATAGCATCTAATAATTATTACTTAGCCATATAATACACCTAAATATATCCGGTTCTCCGTCTTAGACGCTGCTGGCCACCAAATTGAAGAAATATTCAATTGCACGTACTTAATAAATTTTGATTGTGACATAAGTTGCCAACTTTCTTCTTAAACCGGTAAGACAATGAATTACGTAAGGGGAATATTGAAGCGAGGAAAAAAGACTCAGCAGCCACCACCCGTGACTGTACATGAAGTGGATGTGTATTTACGCAGACCTCCTCCAAATACTGAAATACATCACGGCTACAATGTAAAAGGTATACGACTCCTTCTCAGAGACCCTGATACAATTCCTGCAAATTCATGGCGCATTTTCTATGTTGGAGCTGATGTGCAACTCCCTGAGAAATGTTGTTTACAAGTTGCTGAGCATCCCGACTTAACACAATTTCCTGCCCTGAAAATATTCCCAGAAATAATAACTCACGAATATAAAGGAGAAGTGCAATTTTCAATTATGAATCCAACCTCAAAGCCAATACATTTACCTATTGGCCTCGGATTGGCGAAACTAGTTTGTTTTGAAAATGAGAAAATGAACATTCACTTCCACCGTGGCTATCCACCTTTAAGGGAGACACGAATTTAAAGTGGTTGATGTCAATGCTAAATAATCTCAAATAAAAACAGTACGAAAAACAATAACAATAACAATACTAACGCTGACACTCAATAATGGTAAATACCGATTTGAAACACAAAAATTATGAATTCTAATTCCCAACAAATTTTTCAATCTCGGAGTCGTCACTAATCAAAGACTAGTAAGTAAGAAATAATGCAATACTAAATTACACTATATTTTATTGTTATGTACATTTTGTACATCGTGCATACATACACCAAACATTTAACAAAATTTTCTTAAAGGTTATACTGTAAGCTACAGGACATTATAGCCCTTTCTACAGGTAAAATTAAATTGACATTAAAATTACAAACAATTTAACTATAAACAGACTAAGAGGGCTCATCTTAAAGTAGGAAGCTAAACGCGCCCTACCCTTCTTAGAGCTTAATCTAATTTTTATCATCATCTAAGGATGTGACGGATAGAGCGCCACACTATAGGATGCAGCCTTTTAGTCTTGTCGAAATGTAACTCATATCCGTAAAAATAGATCAAAGGTACGTTATGATTGTGTTCTATCACTGAAAATTTTGCGCGACGCCGTAGCGAAAGAGAGAAAGGGAGAAGCACAAGGAAGAAAAGCTACAGTAGCAAAGTAGCGACGGAGCAGGTTTGCCATGCAAGAATTGACTCTTGGAATATTTTGCTTTGCATTTTAACTTGATTTATCTGATCGGTATCAACATAAAAGATTTATCCTGTGGCCTAATTGTATATTGTTTGTCAGTAAAGCATTTAGGCAGCATCACCGACGGGATACTTGACTGGCAATAGTGCAGTCCTATATATACATCTCCCTTTGTTGACAGAGAGTTGTACACGGCAAAACAACAGTCATTCTCCGTACAATAAACAACAGTAATACGACGCTCCAGTTCTAACTTTTATGGACTTTGATGTCCCCAGGTATGATTTTTTATAAAATTTATACATTTAATACTTGTCTTGATTATTACTGCTAAAGAGAATACGATTTGTTTGTTATTGTAATCATATCATTATTTACTAAGAAAGTTTGATTCATTCTACAGTGTCTTGGAATAATCGCGTTTTATGAAGACTTGAATCATCTGTCTAGTGGCCAGAGACGTGATAACCCTTAAACTTTTTCATCTTAATAAACAAAATAATCTTATGTACCAGGTACGATTCTCTGCAATACTATCTTGCACTTGCACTAATGCATGTTATAGTAAATAAATAAAATAAATACCTATACAAATACTCATGAACCCTATTTACATAAGAACATAACAGGACTTATACAAAGAATAAATACTTCATTCAGGGAAGAATAAAAGTACTAGTAAGGTTGATATAAATCAAAGAAAGTTTTAAAGTAAGAGTGGGAAGAGAAGAAAATAGCACACTCAAATTTTGTTGATATACACTCGAATTAGCTTTAAATATTTAGAAATATTGAAATGAACATTTCAATTACATTTTCTTCCAAATGATAAAATAAAATCTAGCCATTTTACAATGAAATTTAGGTATGCGTGTCTGTGAATAAACACTTCTTTTGACGTACTTGATTGCTACCTAATATTAAACAGAAAGCCTTCATTTCAAGTTCCAGGACACATATTTCAGATAAATATCAAAAGAATTTAACTAAAGCGAAATAATTAAGTATTAGTAGAAAATAATTCTCAGAAACTACAGCAAACAACAAAAAGAAGCTAAGCATAAATTCTGTACTACCCTACAAAATTTTTTAACCGCAAAATTAAATCTAATCCAATTAAAAATTCTTTTAAAAGTAGTAAATTAATTTACATTGTTGTCATAAAATAAATTACAGAGAATATGGTGACGATGATGGGATACTATTGGACGACAACAATTATGAAAGTAATTCTTGCGTTTCAGTACATCAATAAAGGTAATTCCGTGTAATCTGTACATTAACAGTGCATTTTTATGTGTCATTTGCGTGTTGTACTTATTGGCGTAGTATTTGGTTCAAATCAGTAATCAGTAGTCAAAAATTATTAAAATTATTGTTAAAAATAAGAAAATAATGTTTCCAAAAATATTTCATTAAAGAGATCACTAGTCCCCCGTTCTATAGCATTGTAACATTATGTTATTATTTTAATTATTGATAGTATATTATTCTGTTTGTCTTTTAGTGAATGAGTATGACGAATGCTGTAAGAATAATGCATTTGTTACCAAATTTCAAAATATAAAAAAGAAGATCTTTCTTCTACCATCTGCCAAAAAACACCGAATAGATCACGAATGGTTAGAAAATTGGGGATTTCATAACCGATATATGCCGAGAGTGGAAACTGTATGGACGGAATCTGAAGAGTTTGACGACGAGGAAGATATTTTCTTTATTGGGACGATGTTTCTCGATGTGTATGACTCTGGATTGTGGCTTGGAGGACAATACAGCTTAAACCATAATTGGACTTGGGTATACAAAGAGGAGGAGGGCATTTTGAATGTTCCTACCTTTGAAATAGGAGGGGTAGCCATAACAGGAATAGCCTGTGCCCAGGCACTGACTAAAGGAGATACTCATCGTGTCAATGTATTATTCTACGACATTACTATGTAATAAGTATAAAAATTGCTGTAGTAAAATAATTTAACCTTAAGGTTTAAATTTTACCAAAATTTAAACTTCTTGCATGCTTTCCTCAGTGTTGTACTTAAATTAAAATTAGCTATACATATACTACAGTTATCAAACAAAATTTCGATGTAATATTATTAAGGTGAAGGTCAACATAATAATCTTTGTAAATTCAATTATAAGTTTGTATTTGTTTATGTGCTTCATATTAAGATTTTAAAAAATTTAAATAAGATTTTCAGCAATTTCAAACAAGGAATTGGAATTTTTGACAACTTTAAGGATTTTTCAGTTTTAATAGGATACTCTAAATATCATGCATGTTTACATTTCAACATAACCTTATTATTAATATCATACTATTAACCTTACTTCGAGTTTCTCCGGCTTAGCTTATAACAGGAGCTGGTACCTTGCTCGCATGTAAAATAGATATTTTCCAGTTATAATTGCCATTAGAGAAACTGTTTGAAAATCTATTTTACATGCGTAATAAGCATAGCCAAGAGAACCGAAATCACATATTTTCTGTGTCAAGTCTAAGCTGCATATTGCGTATTTACCTTAAGGGACGCTTGCTATTAATCTCCCAATTAATGTACCTAATAATAAATGTACCTATGCTATATGTGCCAATTATTGTACATATTAAGTAATATGTACCTACTAATTAATGTACCAACGTATCAACTAATATACCAATTTATTAATATTATGTATTAATGCACCAATTAGTATAGAATTTTGTTTATCGATTATTAAGAAACCCATTTGGGTTGAAGTAAAACAGTGGTTGTAGAGGTGGAGGAGGGATGTGGATGGAGAGGACTGAGAGGAGTGCCATTAGGTCAAATAACTAAATAATAAATAAATAAACGTACTAATTACATCCCATTTAATAAATTGTTACAAAAATTTATGTTGAATAATGTATCAGTGTATTAAGAATAATTAATTGCCAAATATTGTAATGATTTATATGCACCTACTATTCAATTTAATAATTTATGTACTAATTTATCCGCTTACTATTTAGCCTAACAAATAATGTACACCAATTTATGTACTAGTTCATGTACCGATTTGTATGTACTTATTTATGAATTAATTTATTAGATTATACTTAAAATATTACGTATCCTGCTCAATTATTTACCTACCAATTATTGTACCATTTAATTATTCCAATTTATCTACCATTTAACATTCAAATTTATGCATCAGTTAGTATATCAAATTATGTATCAGCTATGCAATTAGTTTACCTATAAGTGGGGCTACTCAATTTATGTACCGATTGCATTGGTTTACCATTTAATGTAAAATTTATGTATCGATTAATAGTTTAAGCAACACTATATTAATAATTTATCTCCACTTTATTTTTTATTATATACCACTGGCCACATAATATTATGAATCTGAGTAAATAAATGTAAAGTGAGTAATAATTAATAAAATAAATGTCCGTCAATAACTTAAAAAGAAATGGTTAATATTAATTAAGGTAAGACGGAAGATGTTTTGAATGTAGCAAGAGCAATGTGTACTCATTGAACTGTGAAAGTGGAAAATCAGTTATGGAATTAACATGTTTTGACAATTCACTCGGATTCCAATTTCATATCTGTATAGCAGATTGTATTGATGTGGAAAATTCCAACTACCAACCTACGCAGAAAAGATCGGATGATATTCATGTTGGCCAATCCCTTCTTCTGTTTTCATGGGACATCACCAAAACTGAAAATTTAGATTTTAACAAATTCTTTAGAAAAGTATGTGGGATTTATTTTCCTACGATAAGCAATACTATATTGCTATGCACCATGTCTTACACGGTGAAGTATGAAGTCAAAATATCACCTTTTTCCGTTACATGATTAAATGTGGTACATACATAATAAATTCTACATTGCTTTACCTTCCAAACTTTTAAACTATAGGGTACTAGAATAAAGGAAGAGAAAACAAGCCTATTACTACTAACAAGGGTTTTTGCACTACGGTAGAACCATTAAAGCATAAACAAACTGAATCTCGGTATTAAACGAATCAGTAATGCTAAAAAGATAATATTTCGTTGTTTTGGACATCATTACGGGTAACTACTGCAAAAGTAGGTATATATTTTATTTCTGAGTATCTGTATACTTACTAGTGACCTGTGTTATTCTAGATCTGAAATATCTCACTATCCAGTTTATATTACTGAACACATATTATGAATTCGATTCAGTCGATTGTTGCTCATCGTTCAATCTACTTCTCTTTTATCACAAATTCTATACTAAACTAAAACTCTCATTTTCGGTGAAAACGGAAGCTCTAATTTACTCTTATACAATTAATATCATCATCTCACCGCAGTGCTATTCCTCGTAGGATAAAATCTCTTCTGCCTTCATTGTCATATTTAATTCAAACATAGAAAGAAAGTCGTCTTTTAGTTATAATACACTTAGTCAGAATCTTTAGCCCTTTTTTGTGAGTGATGCTTTTTTCACACTTACTATACTTTAACTTGTGCCGAGTAGTCCCTAATAAGTAGTAGATTTGATACGAATTTGGTTTGGGATTTTTAAATGACATTTCATACCTATCTACTAATAACTCACAAGTAAAGATTTAAACGTTGTACTCAAAAAGACAAGAAAATGAATTTCATGAAGGGAGTATTAAATCGAAAAAAAGGTGTTCAGCGACCACCACCCGTGATTGTACATGAAGTGAACGTGTACTTTGGCAGACCTCCTCCAAATATTGAAATGCACCACATTTACAATGTCAGAAGTTTACGACTCGTTCTCAAAGACACTGATACAATTCCAGCTAATACATGTACCATTTTCTACGTTGGCATTGAATTGAAACTTCAGGAAAAATGTTTCTTACAAGTTATCGGCCACCCCGACCTACAACGCTTTCCTTCTCTCAAAGTATTCTCAGATGTAATAACTCACGAATACAAAAGCGAATTGCAATTTTCAATTACCAACACCAGCTCTGTGGCAGTAGATTTGCCTGGTGGCATCGGATTGGCAAAATTAACTTGCTTTGAAAACGAAAAAATGAACATTCATTTCCATCATTCCGATCCGAGGGAAGTTCTAATTTAAACTGGGAATTTCAAAATCCATTCATCAGTGAAAGTTTTCTTCAAAAATACATTAATACTAAAACTTGACTATTAAAGACTCAGCCAACCATATCAGTGAACGACAGTGAAGTTAGAGCCTTGTAAATGTAATTTTTGACTGTCTTAACAATAACTGAATTTTAATTGGCTAATTGTAAAAACTAATTCCTCTACAAAAATTTAGCTTGATATTGGATACGCATTCTACACATTATTTAATTTCTTGCCGTCGATTTAGTTTTTATTTCAGCCTGTAAGACAATGAGTAATTTAAAGGGAATATTGAAACGAGGGAAAAGTGTTCGGCAGCCACCACCAGTGACTATACATGAAGTGGACGTGTATTTACGTAGACCTCCTCCAAACACAGAAATATACCATAGCTACCATGTCAAAGGTATACGACTCTTTCTCAGTGATCCTGATATAATTCCGGCTAATTCGTCCCGCATTTTCTATGTTGGGGTACATGTAAAACTCCCTTCAAGCTGCTACTTACAAGTTATCGAGCACCGCGACTTGAGAAAATTTCCTTCTCTACATGTTTTCCCAGATATAATAAGTCAACAACACGAATACGGTGGCGAAGTGCAAATTTCAGTAAACAACCCCACCTCAAAGCCAGTACATTTGCCCGTTGGCTTCGGATTGGCGAAATTAGTTTGTTTCGAAAATGAGAAAATGAACATTCACTTCCACCGTGGCTATCCACCTTTAAGGGAGACACGCGTTTAAATAGTTGATACAAAAATTAAAAAGAGCATCTGAGAACAATAAAAACAATAACAGTGCGATATACAGACATTCAATAATGGTAAACCCATTTTATACTCAACAACTAACAACCCCGAATTCCAACAGAGCTAGAATTCTTGGAATCGTCGATTTTCAAACAAGAGACAATAAAGGGTAATGTACTAATTAATAAATTACATATTATTTATATTGATGCACATTTCGTCGTTAACGCATCAAAACATTTCTGTATTTATTTTTTTCTCAAAGGTTACACTGTACCTTAACTGGACTCTTGCACTTATTACAGGTAAAATTATGAAAATTTAATTGAAGCTCCTGTTTTTGTCAATTAGATTGTAGTATGTACCTTATTATATGTTTGTAGTGCATGGTGGATAAATTTATTTGAAAATTTTAATTATAATGTGGTAAATTACTAATATGTTTTATTGGCTTTATGGTGAAGGTATGAGTCTTTTTGTTTGACCAATTTCAAAAGTCACTTTAAAATAATTAAAACTGTTTTCGTCCATGATACTTAGCTTTTTAACTCATGGTTTATTTGATTGACGCCCGAGATGGTCGGGTTCCTGATAATCTCTGGCAATTTAGAAAGCATCCCGAGAGATTATTTGCAGTCACGAAGTCCCATAGACCAGGTATTCAGCATTGCCCTGTACACCGCCCTTCTTTGACAGAGAATAGTATCAGCCAGCACAGAAATGATTAATAGGTGAAAAAAAGGACTAACTCTGATACTCTAATCTCCAATTCTGAGTTTTATGGACTTCCGTCGGAGGTATTATTTGCTATTAAATCACTTTTTACTTGTCGCATATAGATTTTCTCATGGCTCCATGCAAAATGTGTGAATGGAGTGTCCTTAATTAATACTGTTAAATGAATACAGATTTTCTCAAGGTTTCTGAAGAGAATTGTCCAATTCGTTACTCTAACCATATTTGATTCAAGCTTGATTCATACTACATTGTACTGAAATTGAACGCGTTTGATGAAAACTCGAATCGATTATCTGCAAGTGGACAGCGACGTGACAACTCTTGAACACTTTCATCTGCTATATAAAAAAAGAAGATTAAGCATTGGCTACAATGGTTTGCAACGGTATCTTGTACTAATGCATCTCAGCACAGAATAAATACCTATGTATCACTTCTGAAGATCATGCAGGGAAAGGTATAAGTAGTAGTAGTAATATACATAATATTATACATAAATAAAGATGAACAAGGTTTTATGGACGTCCGCGTCCTTTCTACCTTTGAAATAGGAGAGATAGCTATAACTCTATGACATTGTGCTATGTAATAGGTATGAATATGTCCTATATATTATATAGTATGTAGGTATGTAGTAAAGTAAGTCTTTGAAAACTTTCTAGTACTGAGCTCTTAAAAATAGCATCCGATAGAAGCAGCCTATTTCAAATATCCAATATTATACAGTCTAAATTTTACATCAGTATAATATACGCCTTATAGGATCCCTAAAACTGCAATAAGTCCCTCAAGTTTTAATCATTGCTTGGTAAGGGAGCTTGGGCTATGGTAAGAGGTCTGTGGGTTTCTAACCTTATTTCAAGTTCGAAAATTCTACCAATACAAAGATTGTGCAAATCAATGCATTAAGCAACTTCGCCCCCTAACTAGAATAGTATGTAGAATAATTTACTCACCTACGCAGTTAATGTAACTATATAAATATAACTGACTACATAATAGTGAAATAAGTGAATAAAATTTACAAAAAAAATTATAACCACTTTTTAAAGATATAAATCCCATCAGAAGAAAATGAGTAAAAATATGTTTTACAAAACAGATTTCCATGATCACAGCTAGGGAAATTAAAGCACCTTAATATAAATAATAGGAATCCTATCTAAAATATTAGGTATAAAAGGATGAGGTGAGGGATGATAGGATATGACCAATAGCCGAATTAACTAGACGATTTATTTGGAAGAGACATGAAAACATTTAAATAATTACTATTCATGCAACTATTTATGCAACTATTAATCAATGTACCAAATATATGCTATTCATGTGTCAAACTATGCTTCTTCTAATTAATGTAGCTTCTATGCTATTCGTGCAAAAATGATGTACCTAATAATCATTAATGTACCTTGCAAAGTCCAAATGGGTAATTGAACTCGAAAACTACAATTCCGGACCGCCGCGCCAGTGTATAAGAAAGTCATTGGTCCTCTCTTCTCCAAACTATTATTAGCACCCAACTACATAATACTTGTGCTATCATTATACCATACCCAACTAATATCATTATTTCTATTAATAACCTTTAGCTATCAATTCATGCATAATAATATGTAAAGAATTCATATATTGCTTACCAGATTGTTATATTGTAGCTGTATTTGTATTATTGGTATTGTATTGTTAGTGTAACTAAAACCTAAAAGATTTAAAGTAGATTTCTTTTGCATGTATTTTTGACTATAGGTAATTAGATAATATTAGAATGAAATACGAAACTAATAGCTATAGAGACCATTCTATTTATAGCGTAAGTAAACAAAAGTGTCCGAGGTTATAAAAACTAGTCACAACTCCTAATCGTGGTCGATTTCCTATTTGTCATTTGTTGAGGCCACTTAAGTCGGATCTTGTCCCCTACTGAACTCTCAGTTCATTCCTAGAGAATCCTGAAACAGATCAGTATAGTAAGAGTATCAATGTAATTTTAGTTATTCAATTGAATTCGGTTCACTTTAAGTTTAATTATGTAAGTTAGTAACTGCTAAGTTGACTTATTATTTGATTCATATTTTGTTCCGCTGCTTAATTCAACTTTTCTGTGAGTGAATTGATTCTCACATATTGATATGAAAGTTAACTAATTAAATCTAAATGTGTATCAATTCTGAAATGCTGAGTGCCCACGAAAGGCTACAGTAAATTCAATCGGTTGTGTCGTTTTGTGTAGAATCTGTGTGTATATATAAATTGGTAATACAAAAAGGCAGATCTGTGCAACCTGCGGTATTCCTAATACTAATTAATTAAACTTCTTCCCCTTTATTTTCGCTTACTTCATTTTGTTTGAATGTAAAACTTGCTGTTGAAACTCAACCTCGTTGCCATCAGTAAATGTTATCATAATCAAGTAACGAATGAATTGTTCTACATAGTTAAGAATCTGCACCGAAATTAAGTAGAATATTGAGAATATTACACCACCGTCATATAATAAGTAACTTAAACTGATTCTATATAATATTTAGTAGGTAGTATCCATTACGTAATGCAAAATTCTCTATAATTAAATCTATTAACACAAATAAATACTTACTTAAATTAATTATCATGCTAAACTAAATCTAAGTCAAGTTTGCACCGGATGGTTTACAGATAGTGTTGTTGGTTTTGGTTGGTGCAGCTTTTCTATAAGCCTGTCGTCAGTCCTCTTCATAATTTTAAATTAGTTGTCAGTTAAGAATTTACAGTAATTATTTAATTGTAGTTAGTTAGTATTTAAGTTTAAGAAGATTGTGGGTAATTGTTTGTCTGTAATAAATATCCTTGCCTGCTTCTATTTAACACTCTTGCCCTCTACTCTACTTGAAGTCATTTCGTGATTCCCACTCACTCCCTCATTCTTACGTTACCATCTCATGGTTCCAATCCATGCCTAACTTCTTACCTAGTATTTACCTAGTTCCCATTTTCATCATTAGTATTCCTCACATTCTAATCAAGCCTAGACAACGTAGACAAGTACTATTCTACCTGATAAACATATAGTTTACTATTCATGTGCTTAACTATGTACCTTCTAATAAATGTACCTATAATATTAATGTAGCAATTCATGTACCTATATTAATTATTGTACCAATTAAAATGCCAAATTATGCTCTAATAATTTACCTACAACTTAATATGTGTAATGTGTGTACCTTTTAATTAATATACCTAATCAAACTCTAATTTATGTATCTATGAACTAAAGTAACACCAGTAGTGCGGCACTTTTTCTATGAATTAAAAAAGCAATTGATATGCCAATTTATTTACCAATTAGCGTTCTAATTATGTCCCATTTGATTAAATTATTACCGATTAACTGAATAAATTTACCAATTACTAATACATCAATCAATTAATGTAACAATACTTAAATGGTAGAATCCAATTAAATAAAGTACCAGCAAATTATCAACCAATTAGTACGTACTTGCCATTTACCAAAAATGTACCTATATATGGGTTAAACAATTTTAATTGTGTGTAAAGAATGTAAAAATTGGTTCTCGATTAATGTAGCAATTCGTTGATAATTTATTTACACACTAAATTAACATCTTAATCAACATCTTATTAATTTATTCACAATTTATTTTATTGTATGCCACTGACAACATAATAAGAATCAGAATAAATAAATGTAAAGTAGGTAATAATTAATAAAATAAATGTCCGTTAAAAAACTTAAAATGGTTAATGAAGGTAAAAAGCTGCAATTCCCACATCCCTAAAAGATGAAGATGTTTTGATTGTAACAAGGTCCAATTATTTTTATTCAGTGAACTGTGGAAGTGAAAAATAAGTGGTGGAATTTCATGTTTCGACACTCACTCCAATTCCTCACCTTTATCAACATATTGCATTGATGCATAAAGTTTCAACTCAGCGGCCAACCTAAGCAAAACAAATAGGATGGTGTTTATGTCGTCTTGTCGTCTCGCAAAAGCCATAATCTTTTGTTTTAATAGGACATGACCATCAAAGCAGAAAAATCTGAATTCTAAATCTTTTGTTCCACAAACGCTCAATCGATTATTTTTTGATATGTAAGCTTTATTGTACTAAAAGTTTTATGCCAACGCAATTTGAGTATGAGAGTCGAAACTCGAAATATAATGGCTTTTTGGCTATATGCGAATGCGTAACATCGATAAAGATTAGATTATTGTTGCAAATGCTTTATTGCTTTATTTTAAAACCATTGAAATACGTTTTAAGTAATAGGCCTGAAATTCTTGCATCTGAAAGAAATCAAAAATGATTAATATACATTAATTTTTAGCTGTTCTCAAGCTATTTGCAAGTATTTGATAAAGGGTTAAAGTTTTTTAGTCAGTAGTTCAGTTATAGCTGGTCAAAACTAATTTTGCCCTCCCACCTTGGCCAAAAAGGGGTAAAAGTACCTAAAATATAAAAAATTGTGTCAATTTTTACATCCTTCAATGCACTTTTTAGCCCCATTTTGACTTTTGTCCACTTTTGCTCTTTTGGATCACGAGCCAACTCTCAATTTAGCTGTCCACCAGCCAGTTTTGACTCTAGACACTATCCACCTGCTTGTTGAACTCTGTTTTTAGTGTGTATAATAATACAGGACCAAAGGCAGTATACAAATTAGTATTTTAGATATGAAAACTCAATCAGAAATGAAAACTAGGAATTTTGCTTTTTATGGACATTTATCTACGTTTCTTAGAAACTTATTGTGAATTGGGGAAGTGTTATGTGGAACTAGCAAAAGGGAGAAGAAGAATGCTACTAATGATAACTCTTGCAACTACAGTGTAAGGGTTAAAGTCTATAGAGTAACGTATTAAACAGAGCCGAGTAATAGCACTACGAACAAGGACATCTTATTCCGTTGTTTTGGACATCATTACCAGTAACTATACGGAAAAGTCTGCGTACATTTTACTTCTGGGTACCTACGTGTACTTACTGCCTCTAATAACCTTAACTGTTCCCAGATTTGAGATATCTCATTTTCATGTTGCGTACTGAACACATACCATCATAAATCTGACTCAGTACGTTGTTGCTCACCGTTCATTCTACTTCTCTGTTTGTTCTATCATAAATTTTATATCTGATATTGTAATGCAAATAACATTTGTGAAAATAACATTTGTGAAAATAACATTTGTGGAAAGATATCAGATAAATAATACTTTATCTGATATCTTTATAAGTAAATAAAGCAGGCCTGTCAATTTATGTTCAGCCACTGAACTGTCAGGATATCAGACATTTCTCTCGTCTCGTCTCAACTTTTCATTTCTAATCCAGACTGTCTTCTCTCGAACGTTGCTACTTACAGCTCTGTCTGCAGTTAGCAGATTACCTTTGCCAAATTCGCTCCATATCTTACAGTCCTAAAACTTACTCCTAAAAATTGACATACAGATCTGTACCATTACCAATTGACAATTCAAATAATTATAACATATCGTGTCGTGTTAATACAGTTGCACTAAGCAACAGCTATATATTAATACCTATACCAACTATTTAATTAACTACTGATACTGATTAACAATTACTATATAGTCCGCCATTGAAATTTTGTTGAGTAATCCATTACTTATTTGTTGTCCCTATTAATTATATTTTATATGGAGAAAAATAGATAATTGACTAAAGAATTTGAATGGCTGCAAATGAAGATAACGTTGTTGAAGTGTTTATGCATAGACCACATCCAAATAATTACCTGTGTGACTTTAACAACGCAAAGGCTATAGGATTCAATATTTCGGAACCTGTCACCATTCCAGCTAATTCCCTTAGTACCTTCTCCGCTGGACTTCAATTAAGAATACCAAAAGACGTCTCTCTAAAACTAGTTGCACATGAAGATTTGAAAAAGATTCCTGCTCTACTTTTGATCGAAGAAACAATCACTCATACTTACACCAAAGAATTACAATTCTCAGTGGCGAACAATAGCCAAGAAATTTGGCATTTGCCTGGTGAATTTGGTTTGGCAAAGTTACTCTGCTTGGGAAATGCAAAGATGAACATTCGATTCCACCATTCATACCTACATAGGAAGGAGACCCGAATTTAAACGCAATTTGCTCCATGAACAATCCTCTTGAAAACTTTAGATCCACGATATTTATTTTATCTTTATATTTACTTCTGAGATTATTAGATTTCATAATTTGTTTTTTCGCCGCCATTATTACTTTACTCTATGATGCTTCTCTTATAGAAATTTTATTGATCTGTGCAAGACTCTAGACTCAGAGTTTCTAATTGGACTAAAGACTACCTCTGTTCCCCAAATTAGTCGAGTTGAAAATCCTTAAAATTACAAGCATTTAAACACAATATTGGACGAATTGCAGCGAGCCCTATCACAAAAAAGGTCTTTGTTTGCCATACAGAAAGGAAATTCCTAACATACCTAAATAAAAAATAAATACATAGTGGGCTGATAACTGTAATAACGGAAGTTGATCTGAGATCTTCAACAAGTAGAACTCATCCGTACTACTCCTCACAGAATCTTCGTTCACATATACGTTCATAATGGTTTCCATGTAACTAAAATAGAAATTGTCTAAATGTGTAAGTTACATGAAGTCGTATTGCGAGTGTTGCCTTGGCCTTGTTACTATAACAGTTTATTTAGCTAATTGCAAAAACTATCATAACATATCGGAAAATCAATAACATCCAAAAAAGGCGCGTAATTCGAGCAGGAAACAAAGAAGGTACTCCTTTTTTAAAAACCCTACCATTTTTACCTTTTTCCCTTATGTGCATGTAAAGTGGAAGTAAACGGGGCACGCTGCTACATCAAACAAGGTAAAAAGACAAAAATAACTACTTTTTTAAACATTTACTCCTACTTTTTTAGAAAAAGGCAAAAAAGGTTCTTTTTTGTTCCCTGATTCCAGGCAACCACCGTCTGCATCTGCCTTCTAATTTGACCCAGTATTTCATAGCAATAATTAAATAATTTGTACTTTAGGATTTCCTGTAGCTGTAGCGCTTGCCGTCTCATACAGTGAGAGTGAAGGTGTCAACAATGATTCTATACCGATTCTACCTAATAACTCACATGTAAACAAAACTATAAACTTTTTATTTGAATCTGGAAGAAGATGGATTATTTAAGAGGGTTATTTAAGCGAAGGGAGAGTGCACAGCCTCCACCACCCGTGACTGTACATGAAGTAGAAGTATATTTACTCAGACCTCCTCCAAACGCAAATATGCACAACAGATCTAATGCGAAAAGTATACTACTCGTTCTTACAAAAGCTGACACACTTCCAGCTAATTCATGTAGCATTTTCTACGTTGGGCTTCAATTGAAACTTCCTGAAAAATGTTTCTTACAAATTGTCGAGCACCCTGACTTACAACGCTTTCCTTCTATAAGAGTTTTCTCCGATGTAATAACTCACGAATACAAAGACGAAGTGCAATTTTCAGTTACAAATAGTAGCTCAGTGCCAGTAACTTTACCTAAAGGCATCCGATTGGCAAAATTAACTTGCTTCGAAACTGAAAGAATGAACATTCATGTCCATCATTCCTATCAACCTTTTCTGAGGGAAAGACTTGTTTAAACTTATATGGAATTCCAAAACATTAAACATTAAAAGAAAGTATACCCCAAAAACAATAACGCTATATAGAATAACATCTAAAAACTTAATGATATTCAATAAACGATATTAATCAATTCATGAACCATTTACTAATTACTGAATGTGAATGGATGTATGTTGTACTAATATCTTCCTTCAATGAATCCGAAATTATCGTATAAATCTGACAAGGTAAGGTTTTTGTACTATGATAATAATAACACTTAAGGTACTAATTGTAGATTTAAGTTAGACTTTATTTGGCTTCTTCGCAGTTTATTAAAAATACACCTTTTAAATTGATTTTTTCTATTTTGCCACTCATTTTAATAATAGTCAAGTAAAGTAGTTTGAAAGTTAGCAATACTTTTATAAACTATATGGCATTTATAGCCAATTCGCGGTCTATTTAGATTTTAACTTTTACGGCATGATTTACAACAATTTACGGAAAGTTGACTTGTTGACATGTTTTAAGTTTGACAACAATTGAATGTGGGAAATGATATATTACTAGGAATTGAAAGCCTTGTCGTTCGAAAGAGCATAGCATAATTTTAACACATAGTTTGCTGCAGTTTGTTACGATTGGGAACACGATCATCATGTACTACTTCACTCCGCGTTAAGGTAAATTGTTTCAGATTCTTGTCAGTTGCGATCTAGTTTATAAATTTTTGCAATTATTTGTGTGTTTTAGCCTCTTTTGAAAAAAATCAGTCTAAATCTGTTTTTCTAGTTGTAGTTTTGGGCTGACTACGAATTTGCACATAGATGAAAAGGTCAATAGCAGAAAAAAACCTTTTTTTGTTTTGCTTTGCTGCTGAAAGTTAATAGTTAAATCTCTTCAACAACTATAAGATATTTTACTGTTTTCTAATATATTTGTCATCTGTCCCTATTAATAATTTTATGGCACTTATTAAATAATATTATATACAATTTGTATTCTATTACCCAGACATTATTTATTATCTAATTGTTGGTTTTGAATGAAGGTCATAATATTATGAAAGAAGGTTAAAAATCAATTGCATAGTCGTAATTAATATAGAAAATCAAATTTCTATATAATTTTATAATTTCTTTTTAAATAATTTCAAAATAGAATTTTATTGTATTCCATAATAAAATACAATTTAAACATTTTGTTTAATTGAAATTCCAGTTAGTTTCCCTTTATGCAAATCTATTGCATTCACATCCTGATGGTTGTGGACCACACTTGGAGATTGGGTTGCCAACATTCTGGAAGGCACAGATGTTCCACCTGCTACAAGAAAGCGTGCAGCCAACATCGACATTGTTCCAATTAATGCCCAAAAAACCAGGAACAGCATCAACGTTGGTTATGGTTAATGCCATTGCAAATAACGCGACAACAATTATGACCTTTGCAGACACCATTTTCCCTAAAATAAAAAAGTTATCAGCAATCGAGAAATTTTTCAAAATGTTACTTATTTAAAATTCTTACCCAAGTTAAGTGATATCTTGATTTAAAATTCCTAGATGAGTAGATTACTTCAGGTTTTTACTTTCTGATTCCGATCAAAAAAGCGAATGGGTTTTTATACCAACATCAACAATAACATCTGAATAAAATATTTAAATGACTCAACCTTATTTGCACATGCCGAAAAATGCTTTAAGTCATGAATTGACAGGCGTCATACGTATTTACATGTTAATAATCTAAATAAGGTTGGGTTATTTAAATATTTTATTCTTCTGTTCGTTGGTATAATAACCAATCAATTTCTTGATTGGAATCACAATAGAGTCATGAGTCAACTTACACAAAATGTAAGTTGACTTATTGTAAACTAATTTTGATCATGATCGTATGCGAATAATTAATTTCAATGGTATAATTATATACCTGATTTGATATTATGTACAGCAGGTTGCTAATTGATAATTATAATTTCTACATTAATAATTTATTTAAAGAACGAGTGATGCTTGAATGAAATAGCAGGTATTGTAATCAACATCTGTTCGTAATTCGTAGTAATGACGTTGTACCTGTTTCCAGGATTTTGCACATTAATTTAGAAATCTATAAATAAATACAAGGTTAAGCGTGAAACATATTAAGTAGCTACCTTATCATTTTCAGTCACACAGTCACAGCATACTTGAGACTTAACCAATTATAGTGTGAATCCATTCTAATGCCACATTTTGAAAATTATGGCATTTATTTTGATGCTAAGTTGTTTTATTTATGAGGCTTAATTTACATAAAGTAGCTACTACACCTATTTATTTATTCTTTTATTTGTCTTCATCATTTACCTCTCATATTTGAACTTTTTTCGGTATATTATGTTTCAATACTGCTTTTCTTCCAAAATTTTCTATTTTTTGACACAATTTTGATGAAGTATATTAATTATGATTTTCTCTGAAATTTCGTCTATCATTTTTGAACCATTAGAGACTTTAAAAAAATTATAATTGAAAAATACTCATAGAATTGAACACTACTTTCACATTCCTTAGCTTGTGTACAAAGCAATTCGACAAAAATGTGACTTTAGAATGAATCCCTGTACTCAAAATAGACACTAAACATTGTACACCTTTAATATACTTTAAAATTAATTAAATGTACGAATAGAGCTAAAAATGTTCATAGTGATGTTGGAAAATAGCTTCGCCTTCTGTTTCATTGTTGATCTCAACACAAGAATCAGCAACGCTCTTGCACATTGGCGGAGGTCCGCAACTGAAAACTCCAAATCGATTTACCTAAAATAATGTAAATAATAAAAATAAATTTTAAAATAATAATTTAATTATTTGTTTAAACTAATTCTAATCACGTACGTCTTTGTGCTTAATCTGTAGTGATTTGAAAAATTCCTTGAAATTAGGACGACCAAAGTGTGTAGCTGATTTTAAACCGGTAAACAGAGAGCGGTTGCTGACTTTTTTAAAGTTTTGTTCACAGATGTACTAAAGAAATATTTAAAATATAATTAATTAGTCCTAGTAACAATTTCCAAAAAAGTAATATCTTTCTAGAATTACCAGAAGAACAGTCCTTAAATCAAATTTATCAGAAAGCTGGCTGATGAAAACATGAACATCAATTAATTTATGATTCTCTACATCCCTAAGAAAAGAAAATGTCAAAATTAAGTATTTATCGTCAAACATTTCCATAGCATTTGTTCATCTCATTGTATATCATAAGTCAGGAATTAATACTGGAATAATAATTTAATACCTAACAATGTCCACAATCCATTCAAACTGCTTTTGAGTTTTTGTAACCCAAAGAAAGTAAATCTTTTTACAATTTCTATAATTCGGATTGGCAGCCACATCTGAAATATTTCAAAATCTTATGTAATTTGATATTCAATGTAAATGAGTAGATCTGCAGTTTAAATTCATTATTTTAATTAACCCTTCAAAACCGAAGCAAAAGGAGTGACTCCTATACCACCTCCTATCAATACCGCCACTTCGAACCGATACCAATTTTGATGATTTTCGCCGTAAGGACCATCCAAGTATACTTTTGGTTTAGAGCTATGTATCAAAATGTATTTAAAAACAAATTAGCCTTAGTACTTCAATGTTTTAGATCAAATTTTATTAATTAAAAAATAATTAGTGCACTGTAGTGATTATCTAATTACTATTTAGAAATGTATGTGTAAAAGTAAAGAAATAAAATAATACTTTTTTTTGAAATTATTTTTTGTACGCAAAATTGTCGATAAAAAATTTATCAAACTCAGCGTATTAAAAACACAAGAAATAAATTAGACACAGTACAAAATATAAAATCAAAATATCGATTACATACAGAAAATTTCATGTAACAAAATAATAGCATGAAACTTCTTTAAAGAAAGATTTTGAAAAATAAATAATGAAATAATCGTATGTATTTATTAGTAATAAAATATACCTTTCATAAACCTGACGAATATTTGAGGTGAAAGGTCCGACTGCACGAATATGGACTGTCAAATGTGGCTCGTGGGGCGCAGAAGAAATTGTAAATGGATGAAACTCGTTGGGATTCAAAGCGAGACAGGCAAGGCGTACCCATTGACCAGATTTAAATTCAAAACCAGTTGGACGATATATTTTTAATTTGGTCACCTCTAAATAAATAAAAGATAATGATGCAATGATTTTACTCAATTAAAAATATACAAAAAAATATTCAAAATTTTACTAGAGGGTAGAATTTGAGCTTCTATCACAGGGATTTCAATATTTTCTCTTCCAACCGTTATTATTTTATCCAACACAAACAAAAAGAGGGGGCCAAGTAAAAAGTTGAGAAATAGCGGGTCCTGAACCAGACGTCCGCTTCCGTGTAAAATTATTAAAACGTACCATCTGAAATGCAAAGACATATAATTAACACTTCGAACTATTTTAATACAATTAAGCAGTTCTTGTTTTACATTGGGTATGATTGATGAGTAATCCAAAATGCTCTGAAAACATATTTCCGAGCAAATGTTGTTGCAAAAATATAAATTATTGCTGCATGAAGAACGAGAAAAATTCCAGTTAGTCCAGTAATAGTTTGGAAGGTCCAGTAATGAAATTTAGGGAGAACGTGTGTCCTGTAAATGGGGAAGGTAATTTTAAGGTGATAATTTTTAAGGTGCAATTAAAGCAAGATCTTAAATTAAGATTCATTAAGATTTTTAATGCTGTAGCTTACGGTCGATGGTAATCTCTAAAGAGACATGACAAATCTTCAGCAGTTTGAGTACAGATGCTATAGAAATTCACTCCATGTCCAATTACATGAATGATTGTAAAAATAAGGGCTATAATTGCTATATATTTGTGCATTGTGATGAAATCGTCAAAAGGGATCCATTGTTGAAGAAAAGTAGCTCTCAATTTAGTTATTAAGTTACGACACATTGTCAATAGAAGTGTGGAGTAGCAAAACATCATGACCGAAGCAGCGCCTCTTGTCACAGTTACACCATAGCCCGCAATATGTCGTAGTCCACCATGTTCTCTTTCAACAGAGTAATCTGCAACAAAAATATAATTATAATAATCATGAAATGTTAAGTATAATTACGGATACTAATTACATATATAATTAAATTAATAGGATGATAAACTTACAATAAGCTCTCTCAGCAAAAATAGCCGCCACGACAAGAGTGTACATAGTAAGCCAAAATAATCTCATTCGGTTTAAATCAAACCATCGTTGAATTTTTGTTTGCCTTGTCACATTTTTTGACAGCGTTATAGATGTTTCAGGCATATTATTCAGAGTTTCTTCTGAATCGTTTAAAGGACTTTGACTCCTATTGAAAACATAATTGTCAGTTATTACATACATACAATAATTTTTTTAGGGATTATTTATTAATTCAATTGGATATTTTTATGTAATAAAAATAGAGGAAATTAAATGGATATTCTAATGTCAGCGTATTAGAAGCAAAACATGAAAGCTCTAATTATACAATTTTGAAGATAGAACATAATAATATCCTAGATTTACCTATTATAACTGTTGTTTAAGTCTCTAACAGCAGTATAAAAGCTGGCGTTCCTCGAAACTGGTCTCGATGTGTCATTAGGCAATTCTAAATTTTTAATTCCTTCGAAATTAAGTCGGACATTCTGTAGGATGTCTTTGTGTTGCTGCATTAAATTCTGAAAGTCTTCAAGTGTGACAAATCCCTAAATTGTATAGCAAGAGAGTATTTATAGTTTTGAACTTCGAATATTAAAATTTGGAAATGAAATTGGACAAAACTTCTTAAAATATTTTGGGAAAATTAATTTGCAATAAAGCTACTTACACTTTGTCCTAATGTAGGATTACCATCGATCATGGCATTTATCAATTGATTTGTAGTGGCATCATCAATATCTGAATTAGCAGCAGAAATCAAAGATTTCATCATTGATCTAAATTCAGCTAACGTGACTTTGCCACTTTCACTTTTTTTGCACATTCTAAAAATGTAATTAATTTTATCCTCGGCAGTTCCTTGTTTAAAAATAACAAGCATTGTGAAAAACTCCAGAAAACTAACGTAGCCATTTTTATCTTGGTCAACCACGTCAAAGACCTATTTAACATAACAAAACTTATATTAACTCTTTTTTCTTCCTGTAAAATTCCTAATTTAGTATAATGTAATTTTATCAATATCAGTAATTTTCTTGCCTTTTGTACAAAAGCAGAATCAGGTGGCATTCCGAGTGCATCAGCGAATTCTGTCAAAGTTAGCTCAATATTGACGATTGCATCATCGTCGTTATCTTTAGTACCAGTTACTTTATGTGAATTCGTGTCCAGTTGAAATACGTGTCGGAAAAACTTTTCCAATTTTTTAATTCGTATTTTCTTAGTTATAACTTTCCTTGAATGTGTTTTCCAATTTCCTTCGTGAATTTTAACGTCTATGGTATCTTTCAACCTATTCAATAATGTTGAAGATTAATTAACGTTGAATTACCATAACTATCTAATACTGTAAGTGCATTAGCTAATCACTATATACCTTTCTTCCAGAGAATCTAAAAATTTGTCTTTAAAAATAGAAGTAGCGAATCCCAAGACAATGTCGTATTCTTTTGAATTTTCTATCGCTATAAAATCGTTATTAAATGTGTGAATAACAAGAATTTTTCTTCCATCTTGTCCTTCAATGGCAATTTTTTCAAAATCTATATCCCGCAATAGTTTTCCAGCAATAGTACGAATAACTAATTTCTTATCGTGAAGAGATAGCGCAACGGATCGGGTACCATCTTTGGAATTTAGCCATTCTTTTGCTAAAAAAATTAAGGTAAAAATAAGATGAAATTTTACAATCAAAACAAATCATGTCTCAATATAATTTTACTATCGAGATGTACCAGCAATTAGCATTTCATTGGGGCCGTCAGCTTTAAACGTTCTTTTAAAGGTCTGTTGAATATAAGCCTTTTTCTTCTTTTGCATGTATTTAGCAAGCCCAAGAAGTACAGCAACAACACCTTTCAAAATACATTACTTTATTATTTTGTATTATATTTACCGCATAATAGCCATTAAAATTAGGACTATACCAATGATGAAAAATCCTACAAGAACGTATGTAGTTATAAAGGATACTTTGCTTCCGGTAAAATAATCATAAGAACCAGCAGTTGTACAGCTTTCAACAAGTCTTGTTGTAGAGTCCAACTGTAATACAAGATTATCCGTTAACGCTGACATACTTGAAGTAATTGCAAAATATTTTTATTTACTTGAGGAAAATGGTAGCAGGTAAAAGGGTCTTTTCCAATAACATTTCCAATGGCATCATACATTGGTTTATAGCATATAGTTTCATTCCAAACTTCTTTATTTAAAACATTGCACATTTTGTTAGGATCAGTAGCATCAGTCACAAATTCTATAATGTCAAAACGTTAGTTTCCCTCATAATGTTTTTAATTTCGATACAGGTAATAAATGTTTACTTTGGTGCTTGCTTACCATTTGTGTCTTCTAGTGGCACTGAAAAGGGATTTGGTTGCAAATCTTCGGGAAGCATTCTTGTTACAGATATAATCATGTCGAATACTTTAAGCATTTCTATTCTCTCTATTTGCTCCTTTGAAAATCTCCTAAATGCATTAAAAAATATTTATCTATGTTTCGAAATAAAGATCTTTAGTGTAAAATAGTTTAAAATGTTATAATTGTCTTAATAGCCTTACGGTACATCCCACTTGGTATTTTGAAACCAAAATCTGTCAGCATTTCGTATTCTTTTAAATTGGTCTATAATAATAGCCCTAAAAAGCTGTCCAGGTCTTGCTTCTGTTTCAAGAATTCCTCCAGTCCAAACATCAATGTTACTCCAAGGATCACCAGTTGCTTTGTGAAAATCTTCCAAATTTTGAATTATTTCCCTCGGAGTATCTGTTTTTGTCTCTTCCATGTATTCATCTACACTATTTATCCTTTCAAGGTTAAATGCTACTCTTGCTGTGTTGTAATCCGGAGTTCCTACATAATTTGTTGTAGTTAAAAATAATGAATACTTTAAAAATGCTAATTAAAAAACTGCAAAAATATATTGTTAATAATATACCATGGTCCCTTCCTCTTTGTATATTGATTGCCATTAAATCTCTTCTGGAAAACTCCAACGGACCAAATACCCTTCCTCGAAGGTCTTCAACAATCATATGATCTTCTCTTTCTGCCCTTTGAGAAGCAAGACCCATCAACAGTCGGTCAATATCTGCAACAGTTCTATTGTCTGACTCTCCACATTTAGCAGCTAAATTTGCGTGTTCAAGTTCCAATGGTTCCTAAAATTGTAAATTAAATGCATGTTGTAATACATAATGATGGGTACCTAATATCACTAATAAAATTATAATCATTACACAATTACAATCAAATTATTAAACCGATCGTTGTTCTATCTGTACAATAAAAACATAATAAAATTTCCTTGGTGTTGAAATATTTTTTACAATAACAGCAGCAATTACAAAACTCACCTGAGGTCTCCAAAATATGTTACATGTCCTCACAGTCTTAGTAGAATCAAATTGATCCGAAGGGCGGTGGTCACCACTGAGTCCATAAAATGAAACAGGACGACATCCTGCACAAGCGTAATCCCTCATATAAGCTCCTGGAGTGACTAAGGTATGACCAAACCTCATGGCGGCCGTTTGGAAGAAATGTTCAATTTGAGGATCCACAGATGGATCATATCGGTCGTAGCGGTCTAAAGATTCGCCCACCCACTCAGGGAGCCAATCGTACATTACTATCTGCTGGTAAGTTGCAATAGTCCATTTACGAGATTCCTGTAGAGAAATTAGTATAGAAAAATTAACTACCTTGTTCTAAATGATATAATATTATGTTGCATCATTGGATCCAAGAAAGCAAGAGAAACTGTTTAACAACCTGTAATATTATTATCAGTATACACTGTATAAATACCAAGGACAATTCTGATGCCCCTTAAACCATAATTTATAATTACTCAGAGTCTTTCAGAAAAAAATACATAACAAAATCCTGTTTAAATTCGCAAAGCAATAACAATCAAATTTATTTTACTCAGTGTGTTTTTTTATTTTTTGAATCTGGCTAACCAAAAGAAGATTTTGTACGAATTACCTGAAAAATTCTTTCTCCACTCCAATTTGGACGGGTCATGTGAAAATATGTAGCAAATTGATTATGCCACCGGAAAAGGACAACACCAAATGCCAGAAGAAAAGCATTTTCATTTCCCCTCGGATTCCCAAGCACTAAAAAATCCATTGAAATGTATCAGTACATCTATGACAATACAATATTAGGTTGAAGTAAGGTAGTTGTTGTAGATTTAAAATGAAAACATAGCGCCATAAAATGCACATGGCATGCCAGGACCCGCTTTCGAGGGACCTAGACTTAGCCTAACTTATAATTAAAACAATAACACTGATAGCTTGCAACCTTTGCCTTATTACAAGTGCAACCTTTGCCTTATTTCAACCAAATATTGTATTATAATATGAATTATATAAATATTATAAAATATGTTTTTTTATTTACCAAAGAATCGGTTAACTTTAGCCGTCTGGTGTTTTTCAGTCCAATTTTTATGCCATGCGGGAGGAGGGGGATTAGCCAATGGCATTCTCAGAGTATTTCTCGCTGGAAACAGTCCACTTTCATCTGTCGCCAATTTACCATGCTCTACCAGCTGTCCCGTCTGAGGATTAGTTCTCAATACATCCACCCATCCCTTTGAGGTGCCGTATACCAAACCACCGTCTATCCAGGGTGTAATTTCATTTAGCTTTATCACAGAAAAATATTTTACAGTAATTGATCATAAATTTGTTAGTTTGGTTAGTATATTATAGCAACAATTTCATTATAATGACAAATTACCTGTTGTCTTGGATTTCCTGGGGAATAACCGGACGATGTTACATATCGAGAGCGGAGCAAAGGCATTTCACTCTTGTGAGGGTTATCTTTATGGAACTCATGATCTTCTGGGATTGGTATATTAAAGTATTCTGGTGGACAACCAGGTCTCTGAACATCTAAAAGTTCTTCTACAACTTGCTGGCCAAAATATACTAAAAATGCAGATTTTCCAGTCTTCGAGCCACATGCTTCCGATGTAGGATCCTCAGGAGGACCACACTGGGGACTTCGTTCCATTAATTTACTAGCATCAAATGGGTTGATTCGGTTTTTCTTTACAGGCTCGTAAACCCCATCATTATAGACTGGAGGAACACGCCGTAGAAGTGGAGTGTCTATTAAATATTGGAAAGAAAGTAATTAAAAGTTGATAATTAAAAATGATGTTATGCAAATAATTAACATAGCATAGTATAGAAAATAAAGAATAGAAAATTCAATTAAAAATTACACAAATACAAATAAATTATTTTTAGCGGTGACAAAACGCCGGTTTGGTGAACATGAATATATTTTCTCAATTTGGTATTATTAATCACATTCACAGATTCCTGACATATTGAATTAAACAGTGATAATAAAGTACTTACCAACAGCTCCCAAATCAGCCTTGAATATATTGTTGTAGAATCCATCAAAGCTTTGAAATTCTGGTGGAGGTTTATCCTTGTCAACAGGGAACTCCGGTCCAATTTCACTACAATACCTTATACCAGGAGGTGTATTTTCCCATTTTTGGTAAAGGCAATCGTCCACCAACCATGATATTAAGTTTAACTTTTGTTCAGGTAGCCTCCCTCTACTTTGTAGATCTATCCATTGAGATAGTTCGGGTTTCTTTGTACTTTGGCTAAGGCAGTTTTTATGTAGAGTAATTATGACAATCAAAACAATGATAAACATAAAGTACGACATTATACTAGTCGAAGAAATTGTCAAGCCATTCTCTACAATGAAAATGACAATCACAATCAACAGAATCGATTATATATGCAGGAAAAATTCAAACTTTGATGGGCTCTATGACACAGAAGGGCATTTGTCATAAAAAGATAGATTAACTTTATATTTATCATATTTACTTAAACATTAAACCTGGTGATTAATTCTTATCAACATTGGTAAAATATTATAATCGCAATAATCAGTGTAAAAGTGTTTGCAGTTTTTGCTTCGATTAGGTTGACTAAGATATAATATATTTATATTATTTAATAAATGTTTTAAGTTTATACTCGAGATAACAACATTGTTATATTTGACGTCGCGGTTGTATACTATAAATGACAAAAGATAAAAATGTCAAAAACATACGAGATTCACATACAAGTAGAAATACACAAACCGTACATACAATATCGACAATATGATCATTCCATGCGCACGTCCCATTTCGTGTTCTTTCATTAGTTATATATATTTTCTAATAGAAAACCCATCCTACACTACAGACGACTTTTTTTACCTCGACTCTGAGATGAGCAGTTTTAATTAATAAATAAAGCTTTTATATCAGGGCAAGAATAAACCATAGTTTTTGGTGTGTTTTTCGGTAGAATTGCCGTATTGTCAGGCTTTAAAATTTAATTTGGTTGAAAGTCTCCGAAACTTCGAATTACATGTAACGATACTGTCATTTGTAAATTTTTTTTCAAGGTTAATCTTATAATTCGGGAGTTATAACTCAATTAAATTATTTTAAAATTAACTATACGTTTTCTTGTGTGTTTAAAGTACCCCTAAATCCCCATTGACTTGGTTTTCTTTCCCATAAACCCAAAAACCTAAAAACCAGTTCATTCAAGCCCTTCTTTACATTCCTAATAGAATAACTAATTCATCATAGTTAACCATTGACTATAGACCGCGTGACATATTTATGAAATGAACAGTAGTACAACTACAACACATGTCTCAATTGCATTGGGATTGCTATTATTCTCATTTGTGTGATTGATTCCCGCGGCCTCAGTGCACATTGTTTGGATATGACATGTCTCAAATATGTTTATGCTGAGTGACCCAAATGTACAGGCTGACCAAAATACAAAAAGTAAGTGTAAAGGCTGACCCCAATATAAATGCTGATCCAAATGTAAAAGCTAACCCAAATTTAAAAGCCAACCCAAATGTAAATGATAACCCAAATATAAATGCTGACCCAAATATAAAGACTGACCTAAATATGTAAATGTTGACCTAAATATAAATGCTGACCCAAATATCATAGATTAAACTCACAAGCAAGAAAAAACAATGTTTTTTCTTACTTAAGATGTACAGAAACCATATATATACTAAAAGGGGTCCAGTGGGTTGTGGTTTCGTAAACATGCGGCGAAGGCCTAAGCTCCTCCCTTCATCCAATGACATGTGATACGGGGCGCCGCGGAAGACAATCAAACCAGATAGATAACGGGCAAAAGTTTGGCTACCTTGTTATTACATTGTTCTGTACATCTTATATGGATATTTTCCATACGTTTAGTCTATGCCCAAATATTAATCTTGACCCAAATATAAATACTGACCATAATGTAAAAGCTGACTCAAATATAAATGATAAAACCCAAATGTCACGGTTATAATTGCATCACATGACTTGTCCCAAATGGGATTTGTCCTATTACGAAACAGTGCGTACAATCCCATTTGTGATAATAGGCCATGTATTAACATAGTAATCATGACTAAAGTATAAAGATAAACTGGCGCATGCGTATTGAATAATTAATGTTTTTAATAATCTACCCCAAAGCAGTTTACCCGATGTCCACCACACGCAACGTGCATTTGTCTGATGCCTTCCGAAGTTATCTGACAAAGGCACTTTAATTACAGTGGACTTCGGGTCAACTGCTTTGGGGTACATTATTAAAAACATTTGTATGTACGTATGTTTGTATGTGTCTATATGTATTTATGAGAATAGGGCAAAAGCCATGTAACGTTTCAAAACAGAATGGTCTCTTGCTTAATTTATGCATACACGCTTGCGCGTTTTAAAGGCAAAGTATGATAAAATTATTAAATTTAAATACACCGTTGTGTGACGTGGTAGTAGAAATTTCTTATTTCAATTAAGTATACCGTTTGTTGTACTTATTAATTTTCACTCGCATCTTGAAGTTTTGTTGTGCTATTGTGACAAGAAAGTTTTGGACTCATTGACTTTTGGGATTTGTTGATACATTTAACAATTATTTTATTTTATTATTCCAAGAACAGCTTTTTTGAAAGCTAACTAAACATTCTTCACATTAATACTACAATAAAACATTTATTTGACCGTTTTAACGGCTCTTTGCCAAATAAGGCAGACTTGACCATTTGTTTGTCCATTGCCGATGAGGCAGACTTGCCCATTTACTGGTCCATTGCCAATAAAGCAGACTTGACTATCTGTTGGTTCATTGCTAATACGGTAGACTTGACCATTTGTTGGTCCACTGCTAATACGGCAGACTTGACCATTTGTTGGTTCATTGCCAATAAGACAGACTTCACCTTTTACGGGTCCATTGCCAATAAGGCAAACTTGACCTTTTACTGGTCCATTGCCAATAAGGCAGACTTAACCTTTTACTGTGGTTCATTGCCCATAGGGGACACTTGGCCATTAGCTTCTCTATTGACGAAAGCACAGACTTGACAATCAGCTGATCCTTTGTGACTCAAGGCAGACTTGACCACTTCCTGGTCCTTTGTCTTTTCTGTCAGAGTACCGTAGATCCTTAGCCAAGTGATCATGGTGGGCGACCGGAGTAAGTTTCCAATGTCCACATTTCAATTTAATAACAAAAGTTGGTTGAAGTAAGACAGTGGTTGTCCGTCCAAGTACCTATCACAATCACTCTTACTTCAACCCAAAAAGTTGATTCGGTCTTAGTAAGAAGTTTTAGAATTATTTTTGACTCTCTTTCAATGTTAAACTCTGGCCCACTAAAGTAGAAACCGCGATAAGGTCAATTGGAATTAATATAAAACATCTTTGCATCAGAATTACATTCTACTTAAATCGGAATACGTTAAAAAATCTCCCGTACTAGAAAATCTCCCCGTTAGACATTCTCCCTATTAGAAAATCTCCCCGTTAAACAATCTCCCTATTAGAAAATCTCCCCGTTAAACAATCTCCCTATTAGAAAATCTCCCCGTTAAACAATCTCCCTATTAGAAAATCTCCCCTATTAAAAAATCTCCCCTATTTAAAAATCTCCCCGTTAAACAATCTCCCTATTAGAAAATCTCCCCGTTAGACAATCTCCCTATTAGAAAATCTCCCGGTATGAGAAATAAGGATAAACGGCAGAACGAAAATCGAAAATATAAAACTTAGTAATTTGAGACGTGGAGCGTGGAGGTGAATCGGACATGGGAATGATGAGAATGTAAAATTCCAATAATGTAATGGAAAACTGCACACTGTTTACCTGTACTTGAAGTAAACTGTTTGTCAATCCGGAATACACACTAGCTTTATTTCTAACAGGGCCTGGGCCCTGTGACCGCCTA
The DNA here is from genome assembly GCA_020055645.1 of Tomocerus qinae. Taxonomy (NCBI): domain Eukaryota; kingdom Metazoa; phylum Arthropoda; class Collembola; order Entomobryomorpha; family Tomoceridae; genus Tomocerus; species Tomocerus qinae. Next base: position 46,017,540 of record CM034546.1, on the reverse strand, counting down.
GTTAAATCATATTTTCTAAACTATTTTTTCTAAGTTGTGTTTACATGCAGAAAATTACTTCAGTTTAAAAATATAAGCAGAGAAATCTACTTGTGACACATACAAAAATCCGCGAGGTTATATCGTATAGGAATGCATTTAATGGGTCATTGAAATAATTTAAAAGCCACTGAAAATAATTTAATGTGTCAATTTTGATCATTTCCCTTAGAACAATTGTAAAAGCCATTAAAATGTAATTTAAAATGACCCCATAATTTTTGATTTGGAACATGTACTTGTACTAAAATTGTTTTGCTTATGAGAATAAAAATTATAAAAATGTGGTCACGGTCAATAAATATTTAAGCAATCAATATTCAATAGCATTTCATTATCTTTAACTCTTTCAAAACAGTCTCATTAAGTATTCAAAAGCACTTAAAATGTTGTAAGCTAAATTATTGCCGTATGGAAGCTCGTACTCGTTTTGGTCGCTCTTACTTTTCGTTCAAAGCTAGGGCACAGACAGCAAATCATAAAAATCCCGAGTGGGACATGTCATGTTCTGGGTAAAACTGATAACAAATGGTACATGTTTTCTCAGCTGCCAATGGACTACATTTTATTTGGAGTGCACACTTAGTTATTTTAAGCTTATTGTCATTTTAAAGTAGATTGCTTCAATTCAGTTCCGTTATTTACACTTAGTTTACCTTGACAACGTTATTTGCGTAGATTTTTTTCCTGTTCAAAGTTGTCCTAATTGAATTTTAATGACAATGCTCATTCAGATTAGTATATTAAAGTGTCAATTATTCCTATCAATACATTTTATTCATTTGCGAACACCTTTCTGATATAGGTACTCACTTTTCCTGACAATCGGACAGCGGCAAATTTATTATCTAGCATATCTCCAATACTATTAAAGTAGTTTATCACTGCCACATTTTATCAGTATTACACAATTAGTGATTTATTTATGCCTTAAACTACATATCTCCAGAAAATCTAAGCATAGCTAGAGCAATTAGTTTAAATCGCTAATACTATTCATGGAAACATAAATGTGCATTTAAAAACCAATAATCGGATTTTAATGTACTGATTAATATGGCTAAATACGTTGGCACTAATTAATATATCTAGGAAATATAATGAATCATGACAGGGATTTAGATAAAGAACAGTTTATCTTCAAAGGATAAAAGAGTAAATGTTAATTTGCGTGCATCATATTTTAAAATACGTTCATGGGATTATTATAATATAATGAGTCTTAAGTTCAAACGAACATTACGAACAGAAGGGGAAACGAAAATCACCGAAGGTGTGGAGTTTCCCAATGTGTTCTCTCAAACAACGAAACGAGTACAGCTAATAAGAGCCGTAACGATGTTCAAATCTATTCAAAGTGTTTTTAAGCTTTAAATTCATTCACGATTTCAATATTCTTTTACAGCATATTAAAAATGTTAGCTTCCAAAGTTCGATACGATTAAGGAGAATGTTATAATTGAAAATATAAAAATTAACGTTCAATTTAGAAATAAAAAATCAGGTTTAAACAATCAGGTTTTTAATTGTTTTTACATGTACTATAAATTGGTATCTTAATGGCTTATTATTATATCACTAAAAGCCGCGGTAATTCCATTGTCCACTTTTCACTTCTTTAGTGAACCTTTTAAAAAATAGCAGCTAATCTTAATGGAAGCTCGTATTTCCAGTGAGATAGAGAATATATTTCACTAAAATTAATTGCAGTTTCACATAGATACAAATGCAGTAAATTAGATAACAGTCAAGCCAGCAATTTTTTCTAAAGCAGGAATAAAGATTAATATTAAGTAATACTTAACTCTATCAGCAAAGGCTGTACAAATATTTCAGTGGAATAACATGACCACGACTATTATTGGTTAGACACATCAATAGCAATTGTCCGACTAATAGTCATCATGATGTCAACACGTAACATGACAATGCCTTATTTATAAACATGCATTGATTGGTACTTATCAATTCCATCATAATCAGACGCATTCCGATATCTGTTGCGTCAATTAGCGTAAAAGACAGCGATGGAAATTGATATTAGCAATACGTACAAAGGAATATCGAATATGTACGAAGTTAGTTAGCACACTACAATATTCAATGTGTGGTATGTGTGTTTGGTGCACACGCTACAATATACATTGTGTGGTATGTGTGTGTGGGGCACACACTTCAATATTCATTGTGTGGTGTGTGTGTGCCTAAGTTTATGCCGAGCTATGGTACGAACATGTAGCATGTAACTGATAGTTAATAGCTTTTAAAAAACTCCTAACTTTTTTTGGATTACTCCAATTTTGACAAAATCTCGAAATAGTTGGAAAATCGACCATCTCCGATTTTGGAAAAAATTGATGAAAAAATCACACATGCGATTCTAATAATGATTCTGGAAACAATATTCCAAAATAAATTTCTTGGGGACTTGGGAAAATTCGAAGAGTTGGAAAGCGGGCAGAATTTCTGAAAAGGTTCAACTTTAACTACTATGCTAGTGACTAAACATCACAGGTAAGTGACATGCAGTTATAAGTTGCGGAATGAGACGGTTATCATCACACATTTAGATTTAGGTTGACTCAAGGTTGCTTCCATAGACCATTTATAAAATTATGAGGCCTGGAAGGCAACCCAACTCTTACATTTCCAAAGAAAGGACAAAAAGTAATAATAGGACACATCATACAATCATCCAAATTCTAACACACAATTTTACGTATTAAATAATATGCTGGAGATTACACAAGTAATTTTCTCTAAAGCAGGAATAATGAATATTGGTAGATATATTTAAAGGATTTACAAAATTACAAATATCTGTGGCATATGACATGACTATCTACCAGGAACATAAATGTGTCAGATAAACTCGTAACATGACTTAGTTATAATCATAGGTACTTACAATCGTAATCAGATGCATTCTAATATCTGTTCTCAATTAACGTAAAAGAAAGCATTGGAAATATACATTAAAAATGCATACAAAGGGGACTCCAATAAATAGGATGTAACTGATAGGCAACTTTGAGTAAGTGCTTGTTGGTGCATGTATTTCTATAAATTATCTATGGAATTTAGTTTCCTATGAAAGCTGACGTTAACGCCTAACATGTAAATTCTTTATTGATTATTCATAGTTTTATTGAAGAAAATATTTTGTACATTGTGGTGAAAATAATTATTTTATAAGTATTTTATAATGCGGTAGTGCGTGACCGTAGTTTTCTATTCCCCAGATAAGAACTAACGCGCTTCCGACGAACAACAATTCTATCCTCCTATAAAAGTAAAGACAGTATTGTAGAGGCATTAATTATTACATACAACTAAAATCAATATTTGGGCCAAGTTGAAAATAAAATAATTAGCTAACGTACTTGTAAATTTTCTTCAGGTATCGGTGGTTGTACGAAAACCGGATTTTCTGGGTCAAAACTCTGTGTTTTGCCACCTAAATACCTCTCAGGTTTGAATTCACTTATTCCTGTTGACATTTCTTCGTTGGCTAAAAAATATAAACGTTTTCATAATTAAAGATGAGTTCTTAAATTCTTTATACATATTGATGTACATTAAAAAGCTTATTAGACATTTAATGCTCTCATTTTAGTAACATAAATATATGTTAATATAAACCTACAGACAAATTCATCTTTGTAGAGAGTTTGGACATCAATATCGAAGAGATAGCAAAGATCCTCAGGGTAGAAAAGGTTTAAAATGTAAATAGCGATTCCAGCAATAGTGCAGAGGAGTGAGGTAACAAGTACTAGATAATAATCAGATCCGTATTTCGTGGACAGTACAACTTCACCCATCTGGTTTTCTGATTCGAAAGGAACTTTTATTTCTAAGGAGTTTCTCAATGTACTCCAAATGATTATAGCGATTAATTGCAGTACTCCAGTAAGTGTCATCATTAGCGCTCCCGTATTTACAGCAGTTCGGAAACAAATTAATGATATTATCCAAGTTGGAAATGCTGCCCTGTAAATTGTCAAAAATAAAATTATCAATTAAAATTTTAAAAATTAGAGATAATGAAAAATCTTTCTATATTCGTTCAGAAATTTTGTTTACCACATGAACAAATGGCTATACCATCCAGCCCATCTGTAATAACGACCAAATCTTAATCCTTCTCCATCAAACGTGAAATACTCAGCCAATTGTAAAATAGGCAAGGGAGATCCTCGAAGTACAGCAGCTCTAAAGTCCCTAGATATTCTTCCAGCATAATATCCAAACCCAAATCTTCCTTGTGCCCATACCCAAGAAAAATGTTCATTATAATCAATATGTTCTTGCGATAGTTGTCCTCCTGGATGGATTGCTTCTCCTATTTAAATAATAAATTAATCATAATTCTGACATTCTGACAAAAAGTAATTTTCAAACTGATAATTCACCTTTCAGTGTTATATTTATCCCTCTGAGTGCAATATGAATTCCTAATTCCCCACGAATTTCTTCTGAAGTTGCAGCCTTGTAAGGACTGGCAATTTTTACTTTACCATGCTCCCAATTGTGTCCAAAGTTGCCAACTAAAAACAAAATCACAAATTTAGAAACGTATGTAATTTTGAAAATATTTATATTTCTTGTAAAGCAAAGGAATTGAATACTTATGTTTTCTACTATCTTACTTAGTATTATGCTTCCAACAAAAATGGCCACGAAAATTTGGACGAGTAATTTCAGTTGGTTTTTCCACCCCGCAACTGCCGGTAGAATAAATAATGAAGAAATTGCCAAAATGACTATGGAACAGATTATTCCTGCAATAAGTACGTCAGTATGAGCTGCATTGTGCTGATCTTCGTAATGTGTGGGAAAACCTTCTTTTCTCGCTGAATCAAATACCATTTTAACAAGTATCACAAATTACACACTAATATTCAGAGTTATACAGATTTACAAATGATTTTCCAAAATATTTGAATTAATTCTTTTAATTTGTTGATGCTGTGAACAATCTCTAAAGATTTATGATATGTAAATGCCTAAAATGAATCATTTGGGAAATTATATATAATCCCTGTTCAGACATAACGCGTTATCAAAAAATCCATAACCGTCACGTTTGATAATATCTTATCTGTTATTTAGTTTGCAAGTGTTTAGTACTTTATAAACATGCACCATCACTCAAGAATTTATATGTAGGTTAGTGAATATTTTATTCGTCATAACGCCATACATATAAATACAAAGTAGATTTTACAATCTAACGGATCACTTTATGTGCTATACTTTTGTAGTGACTCAATACCTGTAATGACGTTATATCAAATCAAGAAGTTATAAGTAGATATGAGTAATTTATACGCCCTATATATTGACAGAGGTGGAACTATAAATAAATATTTGTCAGTAAAAATTTGATAATGAACCATTATTCAACATTGACTCAGCAACAGAATCAGCCCCTTTATTGTACAATCCATTAGATGTTTAAATTTTCTAAACATTAATCATCATGATACTATCTTCCTCAGCTAAATTTACTGACATTTAATGACAGTCTTATCATTAGACTATAGTTAAGTGAATAGTGTTGCAGCTAGATTAAGAAATAACCAACAGCCTAACCCCTAATTAATTGTTAATTAAGTGATCAGCGTAATAAGTTACATTTTTTTCTCTATTTTTAGTTTCACAATGGATAAAACAATTCATTACAACTAGTTTAGTCTCTGGGTAAAATTGATACTTCTTTATGTGTAAAATGTTAACTCGCAGTTAAATCTACAATTATATATATTACTACAATTATAATATAAAACAGTCATCTTCTCAACTCAACTCTGTATCATATATAAATTATAAATAGAAATGAAGTAAAGGCCATTGGCCACATCATCAAGTGAATGAAATAAAATAATAATAATAATAAAAATAATAATAAATAGTTAAGTGAATTTTTTATAATTAGAACCACTTTTGTAGTGTTAGTGATCTTTTGTCAATAACATTCATAGTAGATTTTCTAACGTACCAAATTGCCCATTTAGATAGGTCATTTATAATACAACTTAATAGTTCGCAAAAAATGAAAGTAAAGAAATAAGTTTTATATAATAAAACAAGCTCTCCAACGACGGACAAATTGAAATACAGAAAAGTAAGGAAGTAATTAAAATTAGTAATCAATGTTTTTGCTATAAAGCTATATATGGATAGTAATAATCCCTTTAGATTAGATTTATTTTACAACGTAGTAGGTATCCTCAATTGGCATCAAACACGGTAATACCAGCTAGAGATAAATGCAATAAAAGAATCGATTTGGAAATTGCCTTTTCTACAAGTAATAAATGATAGTAAACATTAAACATATTTGTAGACATGCTGACATGCAATATAAGTGATATCGTATTATCTATAAAGAATCTCATTGTAAGTGTATCTATTCTGAAGCAGGGTTGCGTTTTGTCCGGACAAAACTATTACTGTCCAGGATGAAATTAGTTTTGTCCACTTTCTATCCAGGAAAAAAGTGGACAAAACCAATTTCTTCCAGGACAAAACTAGTTTTGCCTTGGATAAAACCACTTTTATCCACTTTTGTCCACACCTTCCTATCCGGACACCGCAACCCTGTTCTGAAGTCATCATTTTATTTATAACAAGAAATAAATTAAATAAATATGCAAATATATTTTTATGGTATACAAGCACATTAACTGCAAAATAAAATGGAAGTAAAAGTGCTTACCTAATTCTGTTTACTCTTATACATCTTATTGAGATTGATGTGAATCTCAGATTCACGGTTGTGTTTTAAGAAAATGCAATGAGAATGGAAAAAAGCAATATAATATTTCAATTTGCAATTAAATTCGAATGACTGGTGTTGCTTAAAATGAATTAGATCGCCTCACTATTTCTTCATGTTGACCTTTACTCGACCCCATGGCTCATTTCAGATGATTTGATTGTTCTCCAATCACCCGCCCCAACATACTACTCAACTATTCGATATTTTCTAAAGTTTACTTATCCGTGATATTTCGGAGGAGAACCAACTATTCCAAAACTACCCATAAAAATCTACCTACAGATAAAACCCAAAGTCTTTAACAACAAAGCACTTTTAACCCACATATACAAATACATACTGTTAATAATAACGAGGCTTCACTCTATTGGAGTTCTCTTTTTTCTTTTTTTTTGGTGTTCGGTATTTTTTAGATAATTTAGATTTCAACGGTTACGGCAAGGAACTCTTGTTCCGAAGTTTTCTCACTACTTTTAACTTACGACTTTTTCCTGTACTTAATTTCACCAAAAGGTGAACTCGGGTAAGTAGCTAAAGCTACTAAGGTATTTTATTTATTTATTAATTAATACCAAACGTTTGTAATAAGTTGGTTGATTTGATTTGAGTTGAAATCCATGAGATACTTACTGAGCTAAAGCGTTTCAATCTCCGAATTAGACTGCTAAGACTGGTTTATTAGGATTATATGAATGTGAAACGAACCCTGGTTTTCCTCTTTAGTAGCAAAAGCTTAAAAGGTCTCTAATCAGTATACAAAATACCATTTACCGCTTACCAGTGGTAAGTGGTTTTTAATGGTATTTAACGTTAAATACCACCACCTAAAAACTGGTGGTAAGTGGTAAAAATGGTAAAAAATGGTAAAAATTGTTTCGCTTAAATTTCGTGTTTAGATTTTGAATAAAATTTGGTACCAAAGTATGAAATAGCTTAGCAGCTGATGATTGTTGTAACTAATTGATAAGTTTTCACCAATCAGAGTTAGATTCAACCAATATGGGCATTATTAGCCATTATCTGCCGAATGAAAAATTAATTGCAATTAAATTGCCTTCAAATCAATTTTAATTTGACGATACCAAATGTAACCTTGGTATTAGTAATATTTACTTGATTAATTTGATAATTAATTAAGGGGCTAAGTGGAAATATTTCATAGAAAATAAAGTTTTAAAACCTATTGTATTTAAGGAAGTCTAATATCCGTACTAGGCTGTCTAATCAATCTCAAATATTTACCATTTTTACCATTAAATGCATTTATACCATTAAGTGCATTTTTACCACTGTGATGGTAAAAAAGCCTAAAAAGTGGTAAATTTTTTACACTGTCTCTAATAATGGTTAATTTCTTAAAAATAAGTTTCAAAAATAGATAAAGACCAACCGGCCCAATAGGCCGGTCACGGTCGGGGAGTCAGTACCAAAAGTTGGTACTGGCGAAACGAGAACGGAAATCTGGACCCTTGGCCTTCCTTGGCTTAAAGTCGACTGACAATAAAAGCAAACAGCAGTAATGGCAGCAGTTCTTAATTAAATAGGACTTCGGGATTTCAAAACAAAATTTTTCGAAAGGTGAGCATTATATTTACTGCATACAACATTTACTACTTTAGCTCATAATTCGTAAAGAAAGATATCTATTTTCTTCCAACTTCTTATCAGGGTACTACCATATCTACCGTCCTGGTAGAGATAAATGTAAAATGAACTTTGAAGTTCTAAAGGCTACTCAAAATATTCAAAATAAACGAATATCTCGACATGTTTATGAGCAAGTACAAATAAAATGCTAAGTATAAGATGATTTTATTTTCAAATTTCAGAAAAAAATGGCAATGTAGAATATGGTGAGAACTGCAGTACTGGTCTAGACTGAAACAGCGAATGAAGAGAGCAAAATCCATTACTTCATCATTTACAGGGAGCTTCAAATTTTGGAAGGAGAATGGTTAACAGGCTAAGATATCCCCCAGATGTTTTCATCGTTTGGAGTAAAATAAGGGTAGTGTATAGGCATAAATAAAACAAAAATAAATAGTTAGATATTGTATTAGAAACATTGACTTTATAACTAAGGACGTAAAATGTAACTCATGTTTGTTTTGAATCTGATTGAAAGACATTATTTAGAAATAAGACTAATATTGGCTTCTTTTTTATAAGATCAAATGTGTAACATTTCAAATTCAAACATTATCTGGCCTTTTAGTACAAATATTGTCCATGAAATTGTTAATCTGTTGTAATGGATTTAAATTCCACTAAAGTAGTATAAATAGTCAATATTTTTGTCACTGTAAAATATATTAAAATGAGAGCAACAAACTCAAGGAAAATAAGTCTTGGGTAAGAAAATAAGTAATTGATGATTAAATACTTACCATTTAATTCCATCTTAATTACGAGATTACTGATAAAATTATTAGGGATATAAAACATAATGCATAAAACCACTCAGAAATTGCGACAATTTTACATAGGCACTAGTTTTCGTTATTAAGCAAAGATCCAGACGATATGATGCGAAATTAGTTTTTTCTTTGCTTAACTAACTTAACTTTTTGTGCGTATACCTATACATTAAAAAATACCATTTTAAAAGTTATTTATTGTTAGTGATTTTAGTTTATTTAGGCATGATTTTTTCAAATGCTTGTAAGTTATAAGTACTTCAAATTTAAGTATGCTTTAGTAACTGCTCGGTGCCACACTTTACGTGCGTCAAGATCCGGTAGCTAGGTTCTTGACATTTTACCCTTTACAGATAACATACCTATTATAACATTATAACATACTAGCCGGTCACAGGGCCCAGGCCCTGTTATAAATAAAGCTAGTGTGTATGCCAGGGCAATATTACAAGATGGATAGAATGTATTTCAGAAACTTATTTCCGTCACCCACCTGGTGCGTGAGGGGAAGCAGTTTATTTGCTTGGTCGGATAAAACAGATTAACACTTGGCAGCATAGACGTAAGTTGTAGGTAAACATCCCATCCAATACAAAAGATGGAATATCCAACCCCATCCATCCCATAATCACCAAACACCCAAGAAAAGATCAACATGTTTTACATTACATTAATTTTCCAGAATCAGTTTCAAACACCTGGATGGGGATGTTGGGTATAATGGATGGCATGCTTACATCTATGCTTGGCAGTAGGCATAATCAGAGGCGGCTTTCCCAATGGGCGGACTGGGCAGTTGTCCAGGGCCTCGCGCTTAGAGGGTCCCGCACCGACACTTGCCTTGCCAGAAAAAATAATGACCACTGGTGATCCCTCAGAAAACAAAGATCATAATTATAACATAATTAGGAGTTTCATAAAATTGTTGAGATAGTTTTAGTATTAAAATAATATTACGTAAAAAACAATAATATGCAACTATTGTCCCTTCTCACCAAATATTAAATGAAATCGGTTGATAACTTGACATTAGGCGGTATATCAAATGCAGCAAAAATTTTAATACCAACATCATTACTTCTGCAACAAAGGAAATGTGCATGCCGTATTTGATTTCAAAATTTTGCAGTTTCCACCAAATTAGAATTTCAAATGGTATCCCGTAAAAGGAATGTGGGTAGGAAGCATACCCCAGGGTCATTGAAACGGAAGCAAATAAACCATATCAGCAAGGACGTATGGAGAAATGGGCTTTAAGGGCTGAAGCCCCCCCCCCGAAATCCAAAAAAGGGGAATTTTTTCCTCAAAAAAGCAAAAAATTTCGCAGTCCTTTTTTGACTCATTTCCGTCAAAAAATACCAAACATTTTTGCGCTAGGCGCAAATATATATCATTAAAATATATATTGAAAATGTTAGTCTCCTCCGAAACTCAGTTCTGTATACATGCTTGCATATCAGCGAAGAGAATAAAAAATTTAAAAATTCCGAAAAACACGAAATTGCTGGGACATTAGATTTTAGCAAAATTATTCATGATTTCAGTGCAAAAAAGGCTCGGAAAATCTCATTTTAATATTCTTCGAACATTAAACCTGATACATGTGTGCAATGTTTATCTTTAATTTAATTTTGGCAAAGTATGAATATTTATAAGAATAAAATGGGAAAATGATATTCAATAAAACTGTAGCTATAAAATTTCTCAATGCCTCGCACATGCCTCGCACAACGCATTTGCCCAGGGCCTCGCAAATCCTAGAGCCGCCACTGGGCATAATGTTGAGTCAGAGTAACGTAGTCGTAACATTATACCCCAAGTCAAAAATGTGACCATAATGGGTGACCAGAGTAAGTACCGATGCGATAGTCACAATAAAATTCCAACACAAAAATATTGGCCCTTGGTCGTAATAAGCTGAAGTTTTAGAAAATTTTGTTTTTTTGATTTGGAATAACTAATTACATATACTACCGTTGTATAGTGTCAATGCAAGGAAAATGTCAACTTCCATGACATTCGTGACTATATGACCTACGAAAATGGAATCACATTAAAGAAATATTCTACATTCATAAATATTCACCCATCTAAACTTTTTAAGGGCTACTTATATTCTTCCTAATCCTATCTTCATCACGATTTGTGACGTCATATTAGAAGTCATAATTTTATGATAATAAATCTCTTTAACACATAAGTGGCAGATTCAAAACGTACACATTTGAAATGAAAAAAATAGTTTACCACTTCATCCCGCTCTGAATATTTTCTATTTAAGAATGGACTTAGTTTTTCTATTTAAGACGTAAAACATTTTTAACCTCATATTAGCTTAAAACCATTTGCGAATTGAAAAAAATAAAGTTTTATTATTAATAGCCAATTTTTAAACTTTCCTGCGTATAAAATAAGGTCACGGCACGGTGTATTAAATTGAAAGAAAGAGTATCAACTACCACGTCTCACAACAGTGACTTTCATAATTTTATCACCGCGCAAGCGTGTATGCATAAAACCAAGTTCTATCTGGATGGAATTTAGCACCTTCAGCAAATAAACCAAATTGTGTTGTTAATACATTTTGAAATAACGTTACGGTGGCCGAGAAATAACATTCATAATTTCATAACATCCGTACACACATACATACAACATACATTTCAATGACGTTTATATTATAGAGTGATCATTAACATTATATCGTCCGTTAAGGAAAGATTTAGCATCAATGCATATTTCGTTTTGTGCACGAAATAGCCTCATTGCATTTTTCGTTTGGTGCACGAAATAGCCTTATACTGCACTTCTTGTTTGATGAATTAAGGCTATTTCGTACACAAAACGAAAAATGCATTAGCAATTTATTAACAAAGTAGCCACCAGCATGCGCGACTCGATTTCGAATGGTATGATAATTTATGGTAATAATATGCCTCCTTATGGATCAAGCGAAATCACAGCGCGCTAAAATTCAAATTTACCCTACCAGATATACATAGATATATAGGTAGTTAATTTTATCTAAGTCTACGATTATATAATAGAAATTTACTAAGCTGTATGCTGTACAATGTGTGCGACGCATAAACTCCTCACCTCAATCTTAGGTTAACTTCCTGCTTCCATTATTGATAATCCAAATAAACGGAGCCTTATAAGTTATAAGCTCTCGTAACTTAAATCGAGGATTGACAAGTTCCGGTTATCTTTTGAAATGACCCCATGAATTGGAAACGAGTGGTAGTCGAGACAGTCTTAAGTTATGGCCTAATCTGTTTAAAATACTGCTTAAATATTCTAGTGGACACATAAAAACAAAGATTGATTTTTTGTAAAGATTGATTAAATTACTTGCACACCCGTTATTTGTTTAGAAATTAGTATTTAAGCCATCAGGTATATTTAGTAAAGATAACAAAATTATATGATGGTCAATTCAGGAATCGAACCTGAGTACTTTCGATTTCCGGTCTTAGATTAGTTTGTAAAAGAATTAACGAATGAGCTACTTTATCCCATAACAGTTCAATAATAAAGGTGATAAGTATCCCAAGTAGTAAATATCCACACAAAATCATAATGGTGTTAATTTTCATTTTGAAGTTGATAGCCACTGGCTGACTATCTTCATACTCCATTTTAGCCATGAATTGTTTGTCTGACAAATAGTCATAATGCTCCTGTTCTTCTTTCCAAATAGCTAAATGCCCGTTTTCTAGCATCCTTTGAAAATAAGTTTGGAAGTTTTGACAGTAGCAACCTGTAAATTTATATGAAAAGGGGGCAGAGTATGCCACTTCTTTGGTCGTCATACAATGTCCGTGAGTTGATAATTGTTTTGGTATTCTTGGCACGGAATACTTTGCGTACTTTTCACGTGCGAGGTGGAATATTTTCATAGAGTAATTAGTCAGCAACTTCAAGGCTATATCATTTTTTTCTTTCAAAGAATTTATCTTTTCTTTTTCAAAGTCATAAATATAAATACTTGAATTCATCTTTTCAAGTATTTTATATTGAACAAATAAGTCAGTTTTATTGCCATTTAAATGGGTTCGCTCATCTTTTTTCACCAGCAACATGTAGTTGTTTTCAACAAGTTCTTTAAAGTCTTTGAATATTTTTTTATCTGGTGCAATGATTTCGCTTGTAATCCAAGTTTGATAGAGAGTAGTGATGGCGAATCCCGTCGTTGCTACTACCAAGAACAGAATCCTTTTTCTGTTATAAACAACTCCCTGATCTACAAGAACAGCTGCCAATGTGATGAAAATCCATTGTAGCTTTCTAACTGGGGAGGATTTAGGCGACCCGAAAACTAAAACTAAAAATGAAAGTGTGAAAAGAGAAAAGATGAGTAGCCAGCAGGGGAGATCAAATGTATTCTGAATTAAAACCGACAACGACACGTCGTGGAAATTTGGTGATGGTTCGCAGTAGAAGGGAAATATATCAGCAAAATATTCAATGAAAATTTCTGACATGAAATTGTACATGTAGGTATGGGTTTGTGGAGTCAACATAAAAATTTTTCCACAAACCTCATCCAGTTTTAAAATTGTTGCCTTTCTAACGTAGATTGGAGTGAAATTTAATCTATCAGACATAGTGTCCACGGCTCTAAATGGAGCAGAAGGAAACTTGAGATTATTTTTCATAGCAGAATACACAGATTCTTTGGTTGGACTTAGGACAGGGTAGCTAGTGGGAACTTCTTCAGAAACGCCTCCAACAAGAGTGCCATGCATATTTCCATTTAAGGAATACCAAACTCTTTCCCAATCTTCATCCTTGATTTCCACATTTGCAACGAATCTTCTCTGTGTGTACAAATGCCCAGTCATAACCGAATTATGAGTCTCATTGTGAATCAATAATACAAAAAACGGACATGTCGTCTCCATCTTCAGATATATTTGCCAATCTTGATATTGGTGTTTCATTTTCTTACTTTCGTAGACCATTATGAACGTAGAAGAGCGACTATTTATCCCCTTTCCAAAAAGTTTAAATAAAGAATTAAATGGGATGTTTGGTTCCATAATAATGTTGATGTTACACAAATTATTGAACAATTCTCGGTAGCCATTTCCTCCCTCGCCGAATAGAAATTTGCTGACATAGTATTCAGCTACTGTCCATGGTTGTCCATTTTGATTGGCCAACAAAAACTTCGTTTCCCAAACAGAATTAGGAAATGTTATCAGATTGAAATCGCAATTTCTGTATTTTGACAAATTTCGGATCCCATTGCTAGTCTTCAGGACAGACAATAAGAAAACTAAAGCACGGAATTTACAAAGCATTTTGAAATTCATTGTACTCAAATGTTAAGTTACCATGAATGAGCTACTGAAACAGAATAAGACTTACCCAAGACTCAATACCTTAGACGTCATGGCGTATTTCCCTGCCGTTGTTCTGACAACAGTGTAGAACAACATTACTCAAGGCAAAACCGAGTCGATATATACAGGTATATAGAACTATTTCTCTATAGAATTAATATTGCTCGCAGTCGCAAAAAATTGGTTGTGCACTAGCGAGCAATGAAAACACCCGAAAGAAGCACGAAAACGTTTAAGAATTTGCACATTTGGAAAATCTTTCGTTCAGTTTTTAGATTTCGGTAGTATGTGGTTCTATTTGGTCTACTATTTAATATTCAAAAGATTACAAAATTAGTCCAGCTTTATGTAATTCGTTTTAAATCATTTGTAGTAAAGATATGTAACTCTCATTAATCAATTTTCAGAACGCTGCCTCGAAAATTAAACATGCCAAAATGTAATTTATAGTTATTTAGTTTACGTTATAGCAGTTTACTTAACAATTTAACTCATTGTCTAGGAAACTTTTACTCATTATTGCTAATTTATTCAGTTTTTTTCGGAGCCAATTTTTTATGTTTTATAAAATGCAGTATAAACAAAACCATAACATAAATCTATTTGGAAGAAACTGACCTTGACTTAATTGTCTACGGAAGCTAAGATATTTTAATAATGAAAGGATTAATGACATCCACAGATAACATTTATCCATCTAAATGGTTCTCTAATTATTAATGTGTCTAATTAATACTTTTCCTTATTGTAGAATCTGATGATACCAATTCAGAAGAAACAAGTCATTTTATACTTTAAACTACAATAAAAGTGATGAAAGGTCGATAATAAGTTGAGGGCGATTATATTTTCATATCACTGCTAATAGTGTTCGAAATTGGTCAACATTTTGCGAATAGCATTTCAAACCACCACTTCAAGACTTTCTACGATGTGCGATGTGCAGAACTATATATAATTATGTCGATATGTGGTTTTCGAACAATACCGTTTTCATAATAGACATTATTTATTAACCCTAGAATACAGACGCACAAAGTTTAAACAGATTATCTCAAGAACTTTTTGACTTATGGTGTTACAGGATGGACGGAATGACAAACAGACCGATGGAGCATTCACATAAAGCAGCTCTACTACTTAGTAGCTCAGAAATTATGAAGTTACATTTACATTACAACTTACATGGTTCGAACTGTAAATAGTCTGACACCAAAAAAATATGTACTTATATGTATTGCCTCTACTTGAATGGTTATAAAACATTGTGTATTATAAACCATTACAGCTCGGTATACTCTTTGCATGTAATCACATTTTTGTTGTGATAGAATTGTCGCCTTAGTTCTATGTTCTATATATTTATTAAAACTCTATATAGCATTAGCACTTGGAACAAAACCTGTCCAGCATAGCACATATTAAGTATAGGTACAATAAAATAAACAAAATTATGTTTTTCGTTTCATACCCAGCTACAAGCTACTTTGTTTCACTATTATTGTGCAAGGATATTGGTTTTAATTTAATGTAAGTAATAAAGATAATGTACAAACGAATAGAGTAGGTGGAATTGCATTCCTGCTGGTTGAGTCCAACATAAATATGGTACCTCATTTACAATAGTAATCTAATGGTTTTATTACTTGAAAGAACACAGACACCCAGAAAATATGACTTTTGGAAATGAAAATAAGAAATAATATTTCTACTTCCATTGATTGCATTAGAAAGTATAAAATTGTTTGAATTAATTATAAATCGCAAACCTGGTTTGCTGACATTCTTAACTGTTTAATAACTAGCTTATCACTGCATTAACATTAATCCTTTAATTAACGATTTCTCATAATATTATGCATGAAGAAAATCGCTGCCGTCTTAATAAACTTTAAAAATGAATTATTCACACTTGCAAGACATTGACCATAGTAGTCACTTTTTGCTTTGTAAAAACCGATTGTGGTCAGCAAATTTCTTCATTTCTCAAAAGCCCTAACCTGCCGACCAAATAAACACTCACATACAAGTATGGCAATTTGAATATTTGATAATAAATAGCCTATAGATACTTCTGCCAGAAACATTGTCAATAACATTTATTATTCCTAATAGTAAGGAAGAGCTATTGATGAAGGAGAAAGGATTGAAAGGAATATTTATTTTACATCACGTATTGTAGTTGACAGGCTAGATCATAATTCCTGAAAAATACTAAAACAACTGAGATATTATAATCACACAGTCATTATCATTAAGTCATATTGAAAGTCAAATGGTTAATTCCGTATTTTTATCTGCTATAATTATTATTAATTGACATTTTTTCTAAAGCCAGGAGTTCTGTCTGCTATTTTTCTTTTTCCACATGGTGTCAGTACAATTAATTGTGAAACCTGGTGGATTACCAAGTAGTGGAGTAGATTACGTACATGTGAACATTGTTTCATACCGCTGTTCATTTAATTAAAGAGTCATAGATTTTAGCTTACAAACTTGATGTCTTTGATTAGGAGAATTTCCAAATCCAAGATTTCTTATCATGGGTAGGACGATGGAAGTTAAAATTGGTCTGAAACAACGAGTAAAATATTTGACTTGCGTGAAAGGTTTCTTTTTAAAATCTTTCAACGTTAATAGTTTTAAAACTGAGCTGTACAAAGTGTGAGACATATAAACTCCAGACCTCAAACTTTGGTTAACTTCCGTCTTTTATTGTTGACAATTTCAATAAACGGAATATTAAAGTCCTCGGAACTTAAATTAAGAATCGAGAATTGACAATGTTGGCTAGAAAATGCGTGTTAGCCAAGACGGTCTTAAATTATGAAATAATCTGTGCAGAATACTTTCTAAATATTCTAGTGACTTTATTGCTATTTGAAATTTAAACAAATATTGGTTGGTAAAATAATTAACGCGTGAGTTATTTTATCCCATAAAAATTCCAGAATAGAGGAGAAAAGTAATCCAAGTAGTAAATATCCACACAAAATCAGAATCGTGTGAATTTTCATCTTTAAGTTGATAGGCACTGGCCGACTGTCTTCATACTCCATTTTTGCAATGAATTGTTTGTCTGACAGGTAGTCATGACTCTCCTGTTCTTCTTTCCACATAGCTAAATGTCCATTTTCTAACATCTTCTGAAAATAAGCTTGGAAGTTTTGACGGTAGCAACCTGTAAATGTATATGAAAATGGGGCAGAGTATGCCATTTCTTTAGTCATCATACAATGTCCGTGAGTTGATAGTTGTTTTGGTATTCTTGGCACGGAATACTTTGCGTACATTTCATGTGCGAGGTGAAATATTTTCATGGAGTAGTTAGTCAGCAACTTCAAGGCTATATAATGTTTTTCTTTCAAAGAATTAATATTTTCTTTTTCCAAGTCATAGACATAAATACTTGAATTCATCTTTTCAAGTATTTTATATTGAACAAACAAGTCAGTTTTATTGCTAGTTAAATGGGTTCGCTCATCTTTTTTACACAACAACTTGTAATTGTTTTCGATGAGTTCTTTAAAGCCTTGGAATATTTTCTTGTCTGGGGGTGCAACGATTTCGCTTGTAATATAAGTTTGATAGAGAGTAGTGATGGCAAATCCCGTGATTGCTACTACCAAGAACAGAATCCTTTTTCTGTTATAAACAACTCCCTGATCTACAAGAACAGCTGCCAAGGAGATGAAAATCCATTGCAGATTTCTAGCTGGGGAGGAATTAGGCAACCCAAATACTAAAACTAAAAATGAAAGTGGGAAAAGAGAAAAGATGAGTAGCCAGCATGGAAGATCAAATGTATTCTGAATCAATACCGACAAGGGCACGTCGTGGAAATTTGGTGACGGTTCGCAGTAGAAGGGAATCAAATCAGCAAAGTATTGAATGAAAGTTTCTGACACAACTCTGTATATGTAGGTATGAGTTGATTGAAACAACATGAAAACTTTTCCACAAACCTGATCCTGCCTAAAAATTGTGGCTCTTTTTGCGTAGATTGCAGTGAAATTTAATCTATCAGACATAGTGTCCACGGCTCTAAATAGGGCAGAAGGAAACTTAAGACCTTTTTTCATAGCAGAATAAAAAGATTCTTTGGTTGGAATTGGAACAGGGTAGCTAGTGGGAACTTCTTCAGAAACTCCTCCAACAAAAGTGCCATGCATATTTCCATTTAGGGAATACCAAATTCTTTCCCAATCGTCACCCTTGATTTCCACATTTGCAACGAATCTTCTCTGTTTGTACAAATGTCCAGTCATAACCGAATTATGAGTCTCATTGTGAATCAATAATACAAAAAACGGACATGTCGTCTCCATCTTCAGATATATTTGCCAATCTTGATATTGGTGTTTAATTTTCTTACTTTCGTAGATCATTATGAACGTAGAAGAGCGACTATTTATCCCCTTTCCAAAAAGTTTAAATAAAGAATTAAATGGGATGTTTGGTTCCATAATAACGTTGATGTTACACAAATTATTGAATAATTCTCGATACCCAGTTCCTCCCTCGCCGAATAGAAATTTGCTGATATAGTATTCAGCCACTGTCCATGGTTGTCCATTTTGATTGGCCAACAAAAACTTCGTTTCCCAAACAGAATTAGGAAATGTTATCAGATTGAAATCGCAATTTCTGTACGTCGACAAATTTCGGACACCATTGCTAGTCTTCAGGACACACAATAATAAAACTAAAGTACAGAATTTATACAATATTTTGTAATACATGTTATTCAAATGTCCGGTTACCCTGAATGAGCTACTGGAAACAGAATGAGACTGACGTACGACTCAATATCTGCGACGCTCGTCCCTGCGGTTTTTCTGACAACAGTGTAGAACAACATTATTCAAGACAAAACACATTTGTCTTACACAGCTATAGGAATGTAGTTAAACTATATAGGATTAATTGCACTATGTCGCTCCACTATATAGGATTAATTGCACTATGTAGCTCCACTATATAGGATTAATTGCTCCATGTAATTCCACTATATAGGATTAATTGCTCATAGGAAGAAAAAAATGGTTGTGACTAGCGAGCAATATAAAAAGTCGAAACAACAGCGAAAACTTTTATAAATTTTCACATTTGGAATACCTTTTATTCAGTTTTTCGATTTCGGGTGTACGTGGTTTTATTTGGTCTACTATTTTATATTAAAAAGATTAAAAAATTAGTCTAGCTTTAAGTAATTCATTTTAAATCATTTGTAGTAAATATATGTAACACTCATGAATCAATTTTCAGAATGCTCCTTCGAAAATTAAACATGACAAAATGTAATATTTAGTTATCGTTATAACATCTTACTTAACAATTTACCTCATTGTCCAGGAAACGTTTTCTTTTTATTGTTAATTTATTTAGTTTTTTCAATCGCCAATTTTTTATGGTTTATAAAGAGCAGTTAAAACAAAACCATACCATAAACTACCTGCGGTTCCAGAAACATCAAGGGACCCTAACATAAAATTAATTTACGTCACAGAATTACCGACAGCTATTAGTATGATTGACCACCTCAAAAAACAGACTATAATATCGTTTGACTTTGAACATCATACTGACAAATCGTATCTTGGTCAACTTGCACTCATTTCTATTTCAACAAAATTTTTTGATTTTATTTTCGATCCTTATCCTTTAAATTCCTTTGTAATCTCTCATCTTAAACCTTTATTTGAAGATCCAAATATTTGCAAACTTTTCTTTGATCCTGCTAATGATATAAAATATTTGATGATCACATTTGAAATTTTTCCCGTTGGTATTATTTGCTTACAAAAAATTCATTCCATTTTATATCCTTCTGATAATAATTACCAGCCTGTTTCTCTTACACATGTATCAAATATGTATTTGAATACGATCGATAAAAATCCTAAAGCGAAATTCGCAGACTGGACATTCAGACTATTGCGAACTCGTCATTTGACACATGACTTGCAAGATTACGCTCGTTATGACTCTCATGATTTAATCAGAATTTTTCAACATCAAATTGTCGAACTAATTGCTCTTGCTAAACGAAATTCAAACTCTAACACTTTACATTACTTACAGCAAGCAGTTATTGATATTGAAAAAATTATTTTGAAAGTTCCAAAACTCAAATCTTATTCTTCATTTGAAAAAGTCTCTTTTCCATTCTGTAAAAAATTGAATTATCCTGCACAATTAATTTTTCAGAAAATATTCAATTATAGAGATCAGAAAGCTAGATTTTTCGACGATACACCTGACCATATTTTGACTCCTCAACAAATGATGACTTTGGCTAAAAATAAACCTTCAACTCCTGATGAATTCTTATTCTATATGAAAGAAATTCCAAAATATATTCGTCGAGACGGAATTACGAATTTACTGAGCATTATACATCCAGAGAAAACATTTAATAACATTGATTTTTCATCTTCAGCTCAGCAAGTACATAATGATGACGATGACATCTTCCAAATTCATGCACCAGTTGATCCGGTTCTTAATCCAAATGGCCAAAAATTTGGATTGTACTGCACTTACTGTTTTCAACATGGACATCATAAGTCGAAGTGCATGAACACCAAAAGACAGTTTTATGAATTATGGAAGCAACTTCACCCTGACTACGTCAAAAAGAATAAAGCCTATCATTTAAAGAAGTCTCATCGTCGCCGCAAAATTAAGTCACAGCCACCGCCCGTTCTTTCGGTTCGTTCACCCGCTAAAAAATCGGATTCACGAAGTCGGAGGAGGGAGATATTAGTCCGTAACATATGGCCTGCGCAAGATGTAGATAGGAGAGCATAGTTTCGGATTTTCCCATTTCCCACCTCATTTTGATAGCCAGTTGGGAAAAGTGGGAAAAGTGGGAAATACGGGAAAAGTGGGAAATTTCTGGGAAATGAAAAAAAGTCACGTGAAATGATATGATTCGCTGCGGTAACCTAGGGCGGCTGTTCTTTTATGCTACAAATTACCAACCAAAAACAAAAGTAAATAATTTTGTAATTCCACAATCCAGATGACAAGGACTGCCAATTCCATGCTCTAGATTTTATTTTGGTTTATTTTCTGCTTATTACGATCACGTAAATTATGACAAAGTGAATAAAAATTTGGAATACTCGGCAGTTGCATTAGTATTGACATGTGAAGTGAGTAATACAAGTATTTTGATTTAATAATCAAATGATGATCAATGATTTTGTAATTTGGGCTATGAATTTATACAGCGGAATAACGTCACTGCATCTGAAGCACACAGTGTGCAGTGTTTTTATTTTAGTATACATTAATCTGTTGCATTCATTGCATAAGGCAACACAGGTAACGATATTCCGCTGATTAAAAGCCCTAAATTATTGTAATTATTATTACGTTTACCTACGTTAAAGAAAAAAACTTCAATGCAAAATTTTTACTACATCTACAAACCAACTCTTAGTAACTTACGAAATGTAAACGAGCAAGGATGACTTGAAGAGCACTAAGGAAGTCTTGTCTCAAATGAGACTGCTAGGGAGCAGTATTTATACCTTCTGTGTACTAATGTTTCATTTCCCAGTCATTTTTTTCATTTCCCATTTTCCCACCCACTAAGCCATTTTGATTCCCACTTTTCCCACTGGGAAAATGGGAAGATTCCACTTTTTGATTTCCCACCCGAAACCTTGTAGGAGAGAGAAGGAAAGTAAGGAAAGCTATGGCAGTAAGGAAAGAAGAACTTTCAACTGATCGGACATTGTGCTTCTACTCGCGGTCTTGCAACGACAACTTGTTGTGGTCTGCCTGTCGTGCTTCGCCATTCCTACAAATCTTATTTCAATTACAATTGATTATTAATTCTTATTCTTTCAGTTACTACTACTACTTACCATTTCCTATTGAATCTATTTTGAGTGCAAATATCTGGCTAAATAATAATTGAACTGTGAGATAAACTATTATTGCGTTTAAACTGGCATTACTGTATCGTGGCATTTCTAGTATTCATCCCCGAGAGTCGGTAATCATACTTGCACCGCATCCGTAGACTTTATATTATTAGTTTAGTGACTGGTTTGCAAAGAGTGTGCATACCCTTCTCACTAACAGTGGCTATGTTTGTAAGAAACTTGCCTTGACTTATTTGTATACGTAAGCAAGGATGCTTTAATAATGAAATGATTATAATATATAAAATGATATCCATATATTATAATATTTATCCATGTAAATAGTTCCCTAATTATCAATGTACGATGATATTGTACAATCTGATGATCGTTATTCAGAAACAAGTCATTTTATACTTTAACCTACAATAAAATGAGTTAATGTCGGTGATAATTTGAGGGCGATTATACTTCCAACAGAGATTTCACTATAATGATTTTCGACATTGGTCAACATTTTACAAATAGCAATTTGAACCACCGTTTCAAGACGACGACCATTTCTACAATTTGCAGAACTGTATAATTGTATCAATCTGTGGTTTTCGAACAATAACATTTACATAATACTAATTAGCAAAAATACTAACAAACCAAGTTTGTTGCAATAAATTTTTAGAAAATATTTAGCGACAACGGAAATAAAAGGCTGGAATGCATGCACAAAGTTTAAATAGATTATCTTAAAAACTTTTTGAGTTATGGTGTTACACGATGGACACAATGCGACAAACAGACCGATGGAGCATTCACATAAAGCAGCTCTACTACTTAGTAGCTCATAAATTGTAAAGTTACATTACATTACAACTTACATGGTTCGAACTGTAAATAGCCTGACACCAAAAAATATGTACTTATATGTATTGCCTCCACTTGTATGGTTATAAATCATTGTGTATTATAAGATTGTTGAATACCGAGAAGTCTGTTAGTTTTATGCCCCGAAATATTATATGCCCCAAGTAGATGTACCTGAGTCTTCCTATTCTCCAATAAAGATGACAGGATGCTCTACTTTACGAAGATACATGACAATTAGATAGATTCAATAAGTATGTTTAATTAGGCCCATAGATCAATAATAATTACATTATAGGCTCATCATAACCAATCAACAAATATAGCTTAGGCCCCCCAAATCATATAATAATAATAATATTCAATAGTTAGCAACACAAATAGAATAGTAAATAAATAAGGGACACGGTTTACTTACACTACCAAATACAATAGGAACAAAAGTGAGGTCAATAAGAGGATGAGAGTCAGCGTCGTCATGTCGTCGTCAGATCAGGTTCTAGGCGGCATGGCAGGGACAGAAGTGAAGAGACTGGAGGATGAGTTGTGAGGCACTCAAACTCTCCAGGTCTAATGGCGACAAGACTGAAGATCTTGTCGTTGTAAGACAAACTCAACGAGGAAGGACAGGGAGGGATCTCTGACCGTACGAACAGTCGTGCGCATGACTCTCTCTCTCTATACAATTCAAGACTAACTATAATATACAACAGTCTACAACTACAAATACCCCATACTCTCTTACAGTATTATAAACCATTACAGCTCGGTATACTCTTTGCATGTAATCACATTTATGTTGTGATTGAATTGTCGCCTTAGTTCTATGTTCTATATATTTCTTAAAACTCTATACACCATTAGCACTTGGAACAGAAACTGTCCAGCATAGCATATATAAGTAGGTACAATAAAATAAACAAAATTATGTTTCTCGTTTCATACCCAGCTATAATAGCTACTTTATAGTATCATTAGGATATTAGTTTTAATTTAATGTAAGTAGTAAAGATAATTTAAAAATGAATAGATTAGGTGGGATTGAATTCCTGGCTTAGTCCTACCTAGATATGATATCTCATTTACAATATCTTTTGGAAATGGAAATAAGAAATGATATTACTACTTCCATTCATTGTATTATATAAAAAGTATAAAATTGTTTGTATTAAATATATATCGAAAATCTGGGATGCTGACATTCTTAATTGATTTATTAACAATTTATCACTATTACTGAATTAGGATATATTTTTTAATTAATGAATCCCATAATATTGTACATGAAGAAAGTCTCAGGTTTTAAACTTTAAAAATTATTTCTTCGAATCAAACAAACAAAATGTGTAACGTCAGCGATCTAGCAGTTTGATGTGGAATGGTTTGAGCTCGTTTACTGGACTTGCAAGTAACATTGCTCCTAGTACATCGTCCACTGTACTTACAATATACTTTCGAAGAATGCCGACTCCAAATGTGAATGACGTTACTATTTCTGGTTTTGTATGTCTAAAGATAGCAAATGGATTTATCTTGGAGAAAATTGAATTCCTAACCAAATATTCATACTTATGTAACAATGCACACAGTGGGAATTAAGTTATGCAAACTTGATTCACCCTCCTAATTATTACTATTGGATAAATGGCAAAATTATTATATATTAAATCAGAACTAAAATAAAGCGCTTTAGGAGTGAAGTATTGGAAAATACATTTCACTGTGAAATGGTAACAATGTTTATCGTAGCCGATAATAATGCATAGTTTTATTTTTTCCTCTTCTCAGTGAATTTGTCATACATCTAATTTCATTACCTGCGTTGTTTCAATTAAATTTCTTAAAATAGTATGTACAAAGGATTAACGATTAAACATAAACAAATATGCTCTAGTTTTAATATAACAACGCCATAAATTATGATGGAATTAGGAACATGCATGTCGTTCCACTGTTCTAACATCAAAGCAGCTACGTATCCATACGACCATATTATTATTATCTACAATACAATATCATACACATCAACTAATGCTGATTTATTTTTCTCAAATAGCTCAAGATTATTTATTAACGATTGGCCGACGGACAAATTTTCTCAGAAGTAATAAGAAAAATCCCTCATTAAACTGGATTTAGATTTATGCAAGTACGTTTCTTCCAAAATACATTATAGTACTACTACAAATGAAAAATATGTCAACTGTGCATTAAAAAGAGTTAATACATACAGAATTTTCCCTTATAAGGTACGTTTAAATATATAAAGAAAATAGTACAGCAAGAACTGTAACAATAAAAGCCAAAAAAGAAATAACAATCCGAGGTCTTCGTCGCTCATCTCTTATCCGCCGTAGGAGTGAAATGAGTTTCATAAAAACGGATGGTGGAGTGTCTATTTCAACAACATTGCAGTCGGTTATATTTTTCATTATTTTGATGACCCATTTAACACAATTCATTCCATCGCCGTCAAAGTCTATCTCATAACGCAGAAAATCTTGTTGCTGTTTACTTGTTCCAATTACATTTAACAATGTTTTGATTTCCCCTTCTGGAAAGTTAGCTCTTTTGATGGAATACTTTTCCATTCTATTTTTTAACTCCTGTATCGACTCGACTTCTTTAAGCTGAATCGTGCAACTGTTCTTATTCACCGCAAAAAGTTCTGCAATTACTAAGGTTCTTTGTCCTTTGGCAAATTTTTCAATAATCAAAAGATGATGTCCGCTGTAGCCTAGTAAAGTGTCCGTCATTTGGGCGATGGCAACGCAGCCTTTTTCTTCATCAATATACACTTCTTCTTTTTCCTTAATGAAGTCAACAGCAGCAAGTGCTGAATTATTCTTAATTTTTCTGGACAATATTAGTTTACAATTATTGATCATCGCGTAGCTAAAATTGTCTGACACAGTTAACATCTTATTTTGTTTGCACAATTCTTCAATTCTGTTTTGTGAAACAAAATTCCCACAAATATCCAAAACCTCCAATGGTTTCTCTCGTTTGTCATTTTTGAGTGTTTCAATCATATTGTTAAAATACGCTTCGTTGAAGAAAACGTGATTTCTGTCCAGAAATAAATGCTTTACTTTTGAAGATGGACGGCAGCAGGTAGCCAATATTGCATGAAATCCTCTTAATGTTATTAAATTTTCAGAAAGGATTATTGTATGTACATTGCCCTCTTTAACAAATTTAGTAAATTCCTCAGAAATGTCTTCATCCATATTATTTCTTCCACTGAAATCCAAATGGAAGAAAGATAACAAAATATTTCTCAGGGGCGCCATTTCGGTGCACTTTTGCTTCGAAATCAGTCTTGCTAATGTTAATCTTGTCTGATGGTCCAAAGGCCTGTAAGATTCGAAAACATATTTGCATGTCTTAATGGCTTCCCTTTCAAATTTTATGAGTGCCTCGTTACCATATGGAAATTCCATTAGACCGAGCTCATTATTCAGGACTTCACGTAATGCGTGATTATAAGAGCCAATGAAATTTTCAATCAATTCTTTGTTACTGCCAGAATTCCAATATGATCCTCCAATTATACTTTCCATCAATTTTGTATTTTCTTTGATGTTTCTTATATCATTGAAATTTGCTTTCAAAGCATACTTTTTAAAATCTTTTTTAGCATTCAGGCGAATATTTCGGCAGCAACGGTCAACCCCTAGGGAAGTAGTGCAATTGTCAATGTAGGACGATAAAATTCCCTTTTCTTTTAAGTCTGTCTCGTTTTCCAACTTTGAATTGTAAATTCCAAAATAAAAGATGTTTCTGTAGAAATAAACGGGAACTTGCTGTTCGGTTACATCTATTTCCCTACAGAGTAAATGGAAAATTTGCTGGTAGTTCTTCGCTGTCAAAAATTTCACAAAATATGACGGAAAGGATCTTATCACTCCCATATATAACGTTAATTGCTTGAATATGAAGTATCCCAAGTAGTCGTCATGTAAATTGTCGCATTGCAGCTTAATTTTGTCAACAAAATCTGGTTCTAAATTCACTCGTTCGTGTGAACTATACAGTGAGTATTTAATTTTGCCCAAGTCGTTTTCAAAATTGTACAACATTGCTGCAACTTTTTGAGCATCATCAAGCCCGAAGTAACTATTTGCTTGTATATAGCAATCTTCAATACGTTTTTTCTCTTCATCCTGATATTCAGAAAGTAATAAAGCACCTCTCTGAAATTCTCTGAAATTCAACAGCGTATTTTTAACTTTTGCAATTTTTTCAGCAATTTCTGAACTTAAATTGTGTAGTATAACCTCTGCATAATTAGGATCAACAAGCTCTTTAAATTCCTTGGGATATTTGTCCAGATGCGGTATTCTTCTCAACATCATATGACGCTTCAGAGTTTTAACGATAGTGCTTTGGACACCATTTCTACATAGAAATGTTTTGACTGAATCCAATTCCAAGTGCTCGAGCAAAACAAATTTAATCGCTTCTATATTGTTTTGATGCTTAGTTATTAGGACCCTCATCTGTTTTTCATTGAACTTTCTATTCTCCAACAAATATGGGCTATAATCTTCTTGGTATGATAGTACTACCCAATTATTAAATATTTCTTCCTCCTCAGCTGCCATTGACCCACAATTCCTGAAGACTTCAATAAGATCGTCCAACTTTGACGTATCTTTTGAAATATGAAGACTTTGAAAATGTTTGATAATGAATTTTGATGCTTGTTTCGAAATATCTTTTCCGCGATACAATTCTAGCAAACACAACATTGCTTTGTGTTTTAGATTCTTTTCCATGTCTGTATTATCTGGTAGAAGAATAAGCTTTTCTACGATATCTTCTTTCATGATTTCGAAACTGGATATCCAATGAAATATGCTTTTGTCCCTCTGCTTTTCGAGATTTGATTCCAATTTTTCTTTAATCTGATTCAATAGTACATCTGCCCATCCCTCGATATTTTTTAAAAACTTAAGATTGTTAATGCTGCGTCTGCTCTGTACTTCTTCAGAGTTTAGTAAAGCTTTTATGATGTTTTCCAAGGAATCCGTAATAGCTATGCTTGGTTCAAAAATGCGACACACTTCCGCTAAATCATTGGTTTTTAAAAATACATTTGCCAATGTTCCACAGACATCTATTTTGACTAGTTCTTCAGTTACTACGTTTTTAATAATGTGAAGCTTCATTTCCGACGGTAGGAAATTTAAATTAGACTCTATATCATGGAATATAGTAATGTCTTCCTCTTCGATTGCTGTGCATAAATTGTAAATGCATAATTTACTTTCTTCACTATGTGTAACTTGTAGACATAGTAATTTTAATTTTTCGGAATCTTTAACTTCCAAGCTCTGAATGTCAGTAATAATGTTCTTAGAAAAAGGTGGCAATCTGTGTTTGAAATTCATCAGTCCCATTTGGATTTCTCGATTCCCTTCTCTAAGTACCATTTCGACAAGTTGAATTGGAAGCTTCACGAACATCTTCAAATGCTTTTGTCTACTGCTTATAAACTGGAATATCTCATCGTTTATTTCTGCAGCTCTCTTGGGTTCAATATTGCATTCAGCAAGGCAGTTGACCAAAAGAGGGTAATGATAAGTGCCCAGCAAATCAAATGGGTCAGCTTCCAAACAATCAAAGAATATTTTCAGTGCAGAATTTTCAGTTTTGAATTGCTCCACTATTTCAAATAGTCCAGCTGTAAATTGAAAAACGACATTCAATCGAGTATTGTATTTATGGGATGGTACAAATTCTGTAAGGAAGGTTTCGCTCTCCATAGTTCGTTTGACAATGTACAAAGCTGCAAAAAATTCGCAAATGGTCAAATGGATAAATTCAAACGTGAAGCGTTCTTCATTTGGGTTATTAGTAGAAGTTTGGTTTAAAAAGAAGACATGGTTTATATTATTTTCTCCTAGATTAATATCATAGCTGTTGAAATCCAGAGTTCCCTTCTCTAGCCATTTATGTCCCAAATTACAAAGTTGGTCGTTAAGTTTGCAAAGATTTTCATTTTCTTGTAACTCAAATAATGTCTTGACTTTTTTTCGTCTTTCGCCAATTCGATCCAGAAATTGCATCCAAAGTCGAAGGAAAAGCCTTTCGTACAATCTGGTCATTGTCAAAGTTTCCTTGAAATGCTGAATATCATCCCAACAAAATAAAAATATGTCCAATAGAATGGGAATTGTTGCCAAATCGTTGACGACGGTTGTTTCAATATATTCCATCACAGCTTCAAAATCTCCTGACTTGCTTACTATACTTAAGACCTTCCGGGTATATTTTCCAATATTTTCTGGATTGAAGCCAGTGATTTCAAAAATTTGCTCGAAATCTTTAAAATTTACGTAAGCATATGGTCGAGTTGTCAGAATTACGTTTTCTTGCTTGTAGAACATATCCATGAGATTTTTAAGTCTTTTATGATCTTCTATTAAATGGTAAATTTCGTCCCAACCGTCAAGAATGTATAAAACGTTGGCTTCTTTGTTGTCAAGAATCGTAGCCCAATCTTTACTCGTTTTGCCGCTGATTTCGAATAATATTCTGACTACATTTCTTTGAGTGGTAATTAAGTCATCATTAACCCCATCTAAGATCTTCATACAATGCTCATCTTTTATATTGCGCAATTGAATCCAGATTATATTCGTAAATAGGCCATTCCACGTTTTCTTCTTGTAGAAATCGTAAACGATTTTCTTACAGATTGTAGTCTTTCCAGTTCCGGGACTTCCATATATCAAAATCCTTTTCTTACTCCCTGCTAAAATGTCTTCCGGTCGAATTGGTACGACAACGTCTTTCTTAATTCTTCGGCCTAAATTCTGATTATCTCTCCTTGCAAAATTCGTACTTTGTTCCACATTAAATTTCTTTTCTTGTTTCTCGACATCTTTGGTGTCGTTGCATTTCACACCTTCCAAGTTTACATAGAAGTCTCCAATGTCCAATTTAACCTCAGGATTTATACTTTTGATTTTACATTTTTCTTTATAAAAGTTATCCCATAGGATCATATCTGGTTCAATATTGCCTGCCATTCTGTTATAAAAATTATTATTTTAAAATATGTTACAAAGTACTACAGATTCTACACTGGAATATATATTACGCTAGTCTCGGCAATTTTAGATGAACCTTTTTATTTGTTTGTCAGTTATGCAAATCGAAAGCGGATATTATAATACTAAAATAATGTATAAAATATTATTATAGATATATATGCCGCCATTTGAAATTAACACCAATCCCAGTATTACACCTTGGTAAAATTGGCCTCGCCACTTCAGAGTAAATGTAGTAGCCTAAGCCTAAATGATCCACCACATTTTAGTCTCAAGCAAAGTTGGGACTGGTTGGCTAGACCTCACGTACCTCACCTCATGTTGTGTTCTTCTTCTGATGCCCTCGTGTACCTCACCTCATGCCGAGTTCCCCATCTGAATCATTCACCCATCTCGACTTTTGTCAGTTTCTCACTCTGAGGAGCTTACGTACCTTATCTCATGTTAGGTTTCCCCAGTTCCCCGCCTTACATTATGTAAGGCTTACCTACTGGAAATTTACATGCCTCACCTCATTATCTCATCATTCATAAGAGTACTCACATCACTTTAACCTTTTCTTGATTTTATAGCTAATAGCTGTTGTATTCCGGGGTATTTTTGTGTATTCAAAAAATTCTCAGTCTTAATGCAGTCCCATTAGCTTGTGTATTTATACTCCTTTTGTATTACAACCATACTAGTCTCCCTAAGTAACATCTTACAAATGTTAGTCTCTTTCTCACAGCATGTTAATTAGACAAAGGCAACCTTACTCCATATGAGCTGAAATTTCTAGGAATTTGAGATACTATAAAATTTTTCGTGCTGCAACCACCTCTGCTATGCTTTATCCAAAAGCAAATAGAACAATTGGTGCTCCTATTTCTCCTACCTCTACCTCACTGAGGTTTTATTTCACCACCCTTAACCTCAACTTATGTATAGAACAGTTCCGTTGCTTCACTTTTTCTTCATGACCAAACCATTAGTGGCATGATCTCACCAAAGCTTCACACTTGCACACTCACACACGCAATGCACGTGGTCGAAATTATCTTAACCTCACTCTTTGTGTAATACAAATGAATGATGACACAGAAACCTCACTCTTTCATCTATAAACAGAGAGTCTTCACCTAACATCACTATTTGTAAAACTATATAATATGCTTAACCTTAACCTCACATTACCACAGTTAAATCCTCTTAGAGAGGTGAGGTTGAGGGTACGAATATGAGGTAGATATTAGTGAGGGGTCCAAACTATGGTCTCAAGCTTTTGACAGATATTATTACTGACAAACAACTTAGCACTTAATATGCAAGGAGTAAACTATTTTCGACAGTTTTTACAATAAATATAGAAAACCCGGACAATGCGCATTTACAGAAACTAAAATTGCCCCTAAGGTTTCTTAACTATTGAAATAAATGTAGAAATGCAGAAACAGAAAACTGTGTTTTTATACTAGCTAGACACGGAGGAGATAACATTGTTTGAAGAATCAACTAAATTAAAAGTGATATTTTATTTCCCCTCCACTTTATCGCAGTAAAAAATAGAATGAAACATACACTAAGATAACAATTACTTCATTACGTTATAGAAAATCTTGATTTGACCCACCAGGATCAATTTTCGGAAATATGTATAGGTAACAGGTGACAAAATATGGCATTGATAACTTTTGATGAAAAAATTGTGACCTGTAGCAAATTAATGCGTGAAGCTTTCAGGGGTCGATGTATTTAATTCTGGGTATTAAAATATTCGCGATGCTAGGTTTAAGATACTTTAAACTAAAAAAGAATTTAATAGATGCTTACCTCAATATACACCAACAGTTCAAATTTTGGAACACTTTAGCAATCTCAGTTCATTATACTATATTGGAAATACAAAACACAAATTAATAATTAAATTAAAGCTGTAGAATGTTAGCACAGTGTCGCGGAGAAATTCTGCATTAACACTATTGCAAAGATTTCCTCTTTTGTATTTGATTTTGTAATTTTAGTTCGTAGTATACGACAAACAAAGCTATTGAAATCAATAATATTTTCAAATACATAACCACCGCAAGGGAAATAGGATCACAGGTTAAAGGAATGCATATAGTATACTATATAATGCTTTTATCGCGGTCATTCACACGCATAGATATATATTTACATAAACGTACCTTTTGTACAGAATGGCGGATAAAAGAATTATGTTTGCATATTCGCGGCAATTACCTTTAACTGGAATATTATCTTATCGGTCATATTGCTTATCAATATTTTGTGACTGCGGGGCAGCAATAATTTTTCATTTCATTTGAAAGGACATAAAGATCATACAAAACAAAGTTTACGTTTTATATGCGTGCTGATATTACCCAATACTATTACTACCGAAAATTATAATTTGCAAAAGTTGCACTTATTCTTAATGTGGAGAGGAGGATTGAAGCGTGAAATAGTGAAGGTGTTGGTTGTGTGTCTGTT
Source organism: Tomocerus qinae (assembly GCA_020055645.1). Taxonomy (NCBI): domain Eukaryota; kingdom Metazoa; phylum Arthropoda; class Collembola; order Entomobryomorpha; family Tomoceridae; genus Tomocerus; species Tomocerus qinae. The sequence goes on along the minus strand of CM034546.1, from coordinate 45,984,669 downwards.
GATAGGCTATATAGTGTGAATGTGCAGTTATTTCTAAATGAAATTATGTCATAAAATGAGAAAATATGTTGCCTCTACATCATGAAGTGCTGTGCATGGAAATTGACAAGGACTTAAAATGACTATCGTCGTAATCAAATACGCTCTATGCAGCCAAAGTACGCAATATGTATAGACATTTCATGCATTTCAATAAAAAGTGGGCGGATTTTGAACAAAATGTTTTATTTTATGAAAATGTGAAGGAAAGATTTGATAGCTTACTGACCTAAGAAGACATGTAGTAGCATTTTAAGCCAAGACATTTACAGTTCCCAATTTTTACTACTTTTCATATATCTCGTTCAATAGTAATATCCTGAATCCGAAGAATACGCCGCAAACAACGGAAACGGTAATTATGGTGGAAATGAATCACTTAGGGGAGACATCGAGGAACTTTAGCATCAGGCGAAGATGAAAAGAAACTTAAATTTAAGCATATAGTCCTATTTTATTAAGATACCATCTATCTATCCTCTCAAATATGACATCTCATTGCTGTAGTACAACCCGCATGTAGACATACTGACATTCAACTTACTAATCATCTAGAATATATTTAGGTATATGTCAACCAATTATATATGAAACAATTTGGTCTTGTAATATTCAATACATATAATATGACATCCATATACGCATAATAATAATAATAATATACAATTACTATATATGTAGCGAATGGTATTTGCTTAAAAACATTATATAACATTATTATATTGCATACACCCAACACATGACAAAGTAGGAAATAACGGAGGCGAATTGTACATTTTCTTTGCTAGTTCATAGTTAGTCAATTTCGACATTTCATTCAAACATGAATTAACCAAGAAGTATCGTACTTAATATTTTAAAGAAACGAAATAGTGTTTGTAGCATCGAGTAGGCCATACCACTAAAGCCCAATACCGGAAATGATAATAATTTAGTATTAATTTAAGTAAATTATCAAATAGGTAGGTATCAAATATCAATTAATCAAATGGGTAGGTATCAAATATCAAATAATAAAATAGGTATCAAATAAGGTATATAGTAATAAGACATAAGAAGTATCCTATATGACCCAAAAGTTTTTTTAGATACATTGTAATGCGTGAACCAGAAACATAATTTTCAGTTATAATATTATGTGATCTTCAAGTCAAGCTGACAAGATTGGCTGAAGTTTCATATCGTTTTATCTATTATATAATTGCTATGCAATCGAAAAGAAGAACATTGTTTTAATCTGATTTTTTACTTTTGTAACTACCTTTGAAACAATTGATACGATTGCTAAGAGATATGAAATGTATTTCGTCGAGTGAAAGTACAAGGTAGCTACATACGTTTTTTTTAAAAACGTTTGAAGTAAATTGTTCAGACTAATGACTTGCTAAATACAGGTTAATCTCAAAGGTAAAATTTACTTGTTGACATTCTAGGAAGAGACTATAAAATGATGTGCGTTGACATTCGAGATTATAATCTTTATGATTGATTATCGCTATAAAACTTTAAGTATTACACGCAATTTTATAGGACTATAATATGGAATAGATACGTAATAACAAAAAGTGTTGTACATTTTTAACATCAAACTTTGTCTTAACATAAAAACCAACGTTAAAATACAGATTACACTTAGTTATAAGTATTTACATCAAATAATAATAATTTGCTTTGGTACTTTTCTCACTGCCCTGGTTGATTGCAACCATTTCCCCCCACGACGAAGTTGTTGACCACCGCGTTAAGGGCAGCATCCATTGCTTCAGAAACCAGATCCTTCATGGTTGTTATTTGATCAACCATCCCATCTGCTAACTCCGTTGGCAAGTTTATTCCCATTTCAGCAATGGCAATACAATGTTCCTGAATTTTAACCATCAGTGTCTCTAAATTGGCCAATGCCAATTCCAATTGAACAAGAAGTTCATATGTAGTAGATTGAGGTAAATTCACACCCAATGCGGCAATTATGTCAATCACACCATTCAATGGTGCTTGGATTGACATAACCGATTCCATCGTAATTTGTATTTCGGTTAACAGCGTCGGAGCAGTCTGTATTCCAGTGAGTATAGCCATTACAACTGCCTCTGTGTATGTTTAAAATTAATGTTTGAAAATCATAAATCATTAAACTTGATCAGAAACATTACTAAATCAAACTAACCATCCCTACAATTACTAGATTTTTGGTATTTGGAATTCAACATAGCCTACTTCTAAAAATAAGACTTCCAGTTTTAATTTTATAACGTTGATGAGCCTGAATTGTTATACCATTTATTTTGTTCATTACAAATTAACCTCCTTAACGATTTAACGAACTAAGGAAAAATACCAGTCTCAGAATATCATTAACTCGGGTCAGCTAATTTTGTTTCAATATTTTCGTAAATTTACCAGGTGAATGTTTTTTGGAAGTGTATATTAACGCTTATTATAACAAAATGTGTTCTTAGTGACAAAAATAACTTAAAAAAATTTGTTAAACTTACCAGTTAATAATCCCGATAAATTTTTCCACTGGTAAAGTAGCTGTAGAACAATCGTGTCTCGTTGAAAGTATAAGACAGCAAGAAGTTGATTTACTGGACTCCAATCTCTTACTGAAAAACGGGACAGCAGTATCTCATCTCGGAGCATGAAGAATCTTAAGGTATACACTCCAAGATAATGACAAGTGCGGAAGGACATATAATTAGATTTCCGATAAAAAACACTACATACATGCATACGCTTCCCTTTCTCCACTCATCTTTCACCCATGTTAAAATTCATCGATGTCTCAGCTAATTGGTTCATTTCCTCCATAATTAATATTTCCGTTACGTGTTGAGTAGTCTCCTGTTTCAGAGCATACGCTTGTGAGATCTATAGGTAACTGTAAACATTGTAAGTGTATAGACACAACATGATAGAACACTATTGTGCATGTTGTCTCCTTGCCTGTTGACTAAATTGTCAAACCTTTCCTTTACATTTTCATAGAGTAAAAGATTTGGTCAACTTCAAGCGGAATTTTATTGAAATATACTTTTTCCACCTATAACGATGTTTATATTTCACAATAATATGCATTATTGGAGCATTTGAGATTTTTCTCACCTGGTATCCCACTGCCTTAAAATAATACCAAATGAAAGTTGAATTCATCTATTTCATATATATGTTGATATATGTATATTATCTATTCATATTCCTATATAATAATATGTATATAGGTATGTCCTATTGGCATGCAAAATCGTTTTGTTTCAGTAACATTTTCTTTTCAGTGTACTGCTTTTCGTTACATGTTCACAATTTATCATACTTTTACTTCTGGGACAAATATCTAAATTCATTATTTATATCCTTGTCCTTTTTTGCCCAATTATATGGAAATACTGGCATTACCATTGTTATTGTGCTAAATGAAGCCGAAGTGTAATTGCAAGTAATCACTTTGTGTTTTGTAAAAACCGATGGAGGTCAGCAAACTTTATTTCTCAGGAGCGAGCACTAACCTGCCGACCAAATAAACACGCACATACAAGTATGGCAATATGAATATTTACTAATAGCCTAGATACTTCTGTCAGAAACATTGGCAATAACATTTGCTCCTAATAGTAAGGAAGAGCTATTGAAGTAGGAGAAAGGATTGAAAGGAATATTTATTTTATATCACGTATTGTATTTAACAGGCTGGATCATAATTACTGATGAATATTGAGTCAACTGAGATATGATAATCTAATTCCTCACAAGCCTTCTCCCTTAATTTAAAATGAACATTCATTCGTTTGTTAATAAACTCACTATTCATCTGATAATTTCATGTTAAATGACAATACTAACTCCACACAGAACTACAAACGTATAGCCTTTATGTAATGGTATATATGCCGTGAGTATTTGTGTCTAAATTTGTTGTTCCATACATTTGTATAACGTCTGCCCTAGTTAGAGGCCATAAAGTAGTAGTTCAGGTGTTTTGCTGAGACAACAATACCGTGAATGTCAAAATCGCCCAAAATCCATTCTGGTTTTCTAATTACTAATTCTATTTTTTTCCCACCAGGCAGTTTAAAGGGTTCCCGGATATATGTGCCAATGTCAAATGTGCCAATTATTTTTTTCAGGGATTTTGAGAAGTACCAAAAACAAAAGTGCCAATGGAATTAAATGCCAATACAAGTTTAATTAGTCATCTCATATAAGACTCATGTTATGTACAAGGGTATTACACTGTAAATTATAATCGCATGTCAGTTTAAGCCTTCGGTTATAAAATCACTTACTTTATTATGTCTGGAAGTTGAGAATGTTCCTGTTTCCCTGGTTTTGAATGGAACGTTGAATGGGCTGTAGATGGATCATATAAAAGTTATAATTTTAATTTTGCGTGGAGGATTGGTGGGTGGACACTACTTGGAGCTGATAAAAAAGTTATTTTTTGTTTCTGGTGAAATTGGTATCAGGTAGTGACAACTGGAAATAAATGAAGAACATTTTTATCATTGAAGAGGTTACATGTTATGTCTATTATTGGTAATGGAAAACTCAATTTTTTTCATTCTGTTGTGTAAATACTTTGGTTTTTGTAAGGAATGGTAGTCACTTTTGTTAAGCACGGTTTCATCAAAGCGTTTTACGCATGGTGTTAACATTTAAGTTTCGTAGTAAACTTTGATAATGAAAATCAGTGCACATGGTACTAAATTATTCAATTCGAATATTTACTTCTGCTTACATGAAACTAAGCCCTGACGTAGGACGGGCTTACAGCTAATATTATATAATCTACGATTGGCAATTTTCTTATTAACTCATGCTTTGCAATGTATTTAAGAATGGAACAGTTGTACTGAAACCCCTATGGTTGGTTATCCTAGTGTAACTGCCATAACGGTTGTATTAGTATACATTGGCGCCGTTGTACAGAGATAAGGGTTATACTATATATACGACAGATATATTTGGAGTCGACTAGATATAAATAACATGGAAAACAAGGAATGTTAGTAATCGTATGAACTATTCTGAATTTCATGGTATACGATTTATAATTTAATGTAATGTTATAATGTTTGACAGTCGCTCTCGTTGCTGTTTTGATATTAACTGCCACCCTTGACTACTTCTTTGGTGCCTCACTGGCTAGCAGGGTTACCAGATTTTCTTCAACGAATTTAAGTATCCTGGCCAACAACAGCCATTTACCAACCCGCGCCCTCCGGGCGCGTCTTAATAAATGCTTGCAAATGTCATACAGCCGTATTTGGCGAAATCATATGAGCGCAGCTAACAAATTTACGGTTTTTTGTTGAAAAAGAAGCAAAAATAAGTAAGTTACGTATCTTGAAGTAAATATTCTTGCATATTACTTCATATATGCAGGAGGAAGTCAAGAAGAAATACCAATTCGCGCGAAGCGCGAGAAAATCTTGAAATTTAACTTCAAAACTGATCAATAAAGACTTAACAAATTTTGAGTAATTTAGCTTTAACGGTTTAGTGACATAGTTGAGGAAGAGAGAATGTTATTTATACCCCACTGATAAGTTATTAATAAATTTCCTTCGAATTTGAAGACAATTTTGACTATTAAACTGGATTTAAAGACAAAAATACTTAAATTCGCGCGAAGCGCGAGAAAATTTCAATTAGTAAACGTATCTGAACGATAACAAAGTGTGTTACAATATTAAAAGACATTAAGTTACCTCACTGTTTTCGATTTTAGCTGATTTAAGTATATTTAAGTATAATTTAAGTATTTTAAAATACTTGCAAGTATTTTAAGTATAGGGTCCAATTTAAGTATAATACTTGCCATTTAAGTATACCTGGTAACCCTGCTGGCTAGGTATACAAAATGTAGAGAGACACACTTTCTTTATCATAGTTTGGATTGTTTGGATCGTTCACTAGAAAAGACTTAAATCAGTAAAATTCGTATTAAAATGTATTCCAGGTATCTAAGTGTACCCTTTTTAATTTCAATTATTATAAACATCAATTGCTTTCGAAATTTGTCGTTCTATCGTAATTGTGATTTTAACATGATTACTTTCCATCAATCCAAATGGCAGACAGATTTTATTCGGTTTAACCAAAATGGCCAACCATGGACCTTGGCTACATCAGACTATAATAAAACTCTCTTCGATCGTCATGAAGATAATCCACGGGATCTCTCTAGAAGTTTCTGCGCGGTGAATATTCTAATGGAGCCAGACTCACATTTGACAAATCTCGCAACTTTTGGGAAAGAAATAAATCGTCGCGATTCGAGATACATAATCGTCATCAAGGATGAATTCAAATGGATGAATCCAGAGTGGCGATCAAACCTCAATCGAGATTTGGTGGCTCCTCTTTTTATATTGGCAATGAAAGTTGGAAATGAATATTCGATTTACACCACAATTCTCTACAATCCGAAGCGTGAGTTTTTATCACTTCATCCAATTAAAACAGGTAAATCTGAAGAAGAATGGGAAAGAGTTTGGAATACTTTAAACGGGAATCTTCATGGCATTCAAATTGGTGGATTATGGATGCACTTGTCATTGGACAATACTGGAGCAAACCCAGAATGTAATATGAAGCTCTATTCAGTAGTAAAAACTAATCGTTTAAACCCAAGCTGTCCAAATACTGTGAGAGCTGTGGAATTGATGGCTGAAAGATTGAACTTCACTGCCATATATGTATTCCGATATAATGATCTAAAAGAGGAACATCGTCGATGTGGACTCATAAATATGTTACTGTTTTTCTTAGAAACCTATATTGTACCATGGTATCAAACTCCTTTCATTGAATACTTTGATGAGATGATTCCATTTTACTGTGAAGCCAGCCCTCGATTTGAGGACATCCCTTTGACAGTTCTGATTCAAAATACATTTGATGATTATTGCTGGTGGCTGATATTTTCGCTCTTCCCGATTTCATTTTATGCTTTAGGCTTTAGAATTTCTACTTTCTACAAGAAATTAGAGTTTATTTTTGTATCCACAATAGCCGTCCTTTTAAATCAGGATGTTTCCAATAAAAGGAGAAACATTTTATATTTGGTAATTGTGTCCATGGGATTTGTAATTGCTACTCAATATGAAACGTGGATAACAAGCGAGATTATTGCTCCGCCAGACAGAAAGCAATTTAAAGACTTTAAAGATCTCGTCGAAAATGGATACAAGTTGTTCATGCAGAAAGACAGACGGCGGAATTGGGACCAAGCCATATTGCCATCGACTTTTTCAAAAAATATAAAATTCTTGACATGGTGAATTCAAGTGTCTTCAGATTTGATTGGGAATCTGATTCAACATCTGAATACACTAAGAAGGACTTCTGGATTATGTGTATGAAAATGTTTACAAACTTCACAATAAAACTGTTTGATGTATATGAGAAAGAGAGAAGTCAATACAGTGTGCCCTTAATACCATCTAGGGTATCTTCTGACGGAATTTGCACGACCGTAAAAGAAACAAACTTCGCTTTTCCACGGTCTTACAAATTCAATGGTTGCTACCGTCATAAATTCCAATCATATTTTGAAGTTATGCAAGGGAGAGGTTTCCTAAAATATTTCAAGGAACAATTCGATTTCATGCGTCATTTAAAAGATATAATATCCCATTCAAAACTGAAGCATAAAGAATCTCAAACATTGCCTATTAGTCTGTCCATGAAAATCCATACTATTTTCTTCGTTTGTGGATACTTTCTACTTGGATCATTCGTCGCTTATATTCTGGAATGGTCGTGGCACTGTAGAGCGATGTTGAAAATAAACGTTCTTTTTCGCAAACTAAAAAATCTTCGCCAAAGATGTTTGAAGAGGTCTTCGCGAGTGTTTCCGGCAGACGACGTAAATATCGATTTCGTAAGGAAATAATAATATTTATTAGTTAGCATTAAATTAAATTATTAATTACGGTTTAATTTTATTATATAATAGTACTAGTAAAAGTAGAGCTAAGATCGTGTTATATACGGATAATTATATAATTATAATGTATTGAATTATTCATTATGATTATATTAAATCAGTTTTATTATTTTTACCCGATTAGCAAAGCGTGACTATTTTCTTCACAATTATACCTTGAATTGCAAAGTCAAGGTATTTTCTGGTTCTACTGTTTATAAATCTAATTTTTTATATAGTCTGCTTAATATTACAACCATTGTATCACGAAATGTGGTTTGTTACATTGTCGCAGCCATGATAAAATGGCTTGTTACATTGTAGCAGTCATGATAAATTGGCTTGTTACATTGTAGCAGTCATGATAAATTGGTTTGTTACATTGTAGCAGCCATAATAAAATGGCTTGTTACATTGTAATATTAAGGATACGATATACTAGTTAGTTTAATTAATTACAATAGTCATCAAACAATAAACCTATTTTTAATTTCGTTTTTATTTCATTTACAGCAACCTGATGGGGATTTGAAGAGAAGTCACTAAATGGAGAAAGTTCGTTGAGTGCCAAGGTAAACTAAGAAAAGAAGTCCGCTTTTGTAAAAAAAAATATTTCACTGTACGTTAATTGTAGACTATTTTGTCGCATTTTTGACAAAAATATTGAAATGTTGAAACTCAAAATTGGTACGTACATCCAAAATTAATTTAATTACTTAAGTATTTTTGTGACTTATTCTGAAAGAGTAGAGACAATTCTAGGTGTATTGTCGTTGGTAGTACATTTAGCTAGGTCATAAGCCCTATTGAATTTTAGAAAAATATTCACGTCTACATATTTGGCTTCATTTCTAAAAATTAATGATAGGATACAGATCCTTTAAATGGCCTCCAGTTGAGGCTCGGTGTAAACTGAAGTCAGCGTTACTTAGCAATGGAAATATTTCAATTATTTTTCTTTTCAAAACTTCAGTGTCAGCCGACTGATCTGGCAAAAAATATAAATCATGAACAAAACTAACTTCCTTGCATTTAAAGAATAAAGCATTAAGTTTGTAAATATACTAATTGTGAAAGTTTTAGCTCCAAATCCGTTTCGTTGCAGAAAACTTCTTTCGGCACTGGAAGGGGACCTTTGACTGTCGAAAAGCAAAAATAGTTTTCGTCCATTGCTTCTCCCTCTGTTGACCAACAGGGGGCCTGGATGCAGTTGGCAATCGACTGTAGGGCGCAAAGTTTCTTCTCAGCTCTTCAATTACATTTGTCCATCGCGCTGTATTTCCGTCTATATTATTATAAATGGTAGTAACATTATAAATAGTATTATAAAATTAGTATTCGACTGTGTCACAATAAATACTAAAATTATAAATAATATTTACAGCGCACCAGAGCGAAAAGTATTATACATCCTATCGGGAACATTAGATCTTTGGCGAAGCCCGTTTTCAATTCCCGCATTTGTCGGATTTGAGGTTGAAGGACGACTGATCTCAGAGTTTTGTACCATTGAATTAGTACTGGATGCATTGATCACTTCACTTCTTAAAATATCGGTAGCTTCCTGCATTAGGGTGACTACCCTTTGGAATCTGGGCGAAGTCATTCTCTGCTGAATCTCAGTTAAAAACTTGTTAATAGTTAAAATAATATTCCCTCTAATCGTATCAATGTTAACAATATTATTGAAATTAACAATGCTATTTATTCATGTATAAAGTTCGCATACTATTTCAATCCAGACTCCTGGCAAAAACGGGTACTATCTGGATAGTCTGTATAACTTAGAAATACTACCCACTTTAAAATTTGTTTTAATTCAATAATGGAATGTAACACCAACAATACCAGAAAGAGTTTTAATCAAAATCAGTTCCCGCGGCAGAAATATTATTTCAAAGCTTGACACTATTTGTCACGTGATTATCTTCTGTAGAGCGACGCAAGAGTGTCATAAATCCTTTCACCTTGAGCTCAGAGTGAAAGCTTGCTGAGAGGCTGTCACGCTGTCAGCCTACCAGCCTATGTGCTAGAAATCATATGTGCGGGGCTAGTTGGTTGGCTGCTAATAAAGACACTGATACCCCCTCACAATATACATCCATTTGTACGTGGTTTATTTTATTATGTAAATTATGTGCCTTGCCTAGCTATCTGTCTTTCTTTCCTATTTTTCGTCCTTAGTGCAAGCATGTGTTATGGATGTGGGTTAAAATATTGGGATTCATAAATTGAATGTTTAAAAAATTACAATGGACTGCTTGTTTGTTTGTTAGTGGGAGAGTGCAAACTTTCTATTGATGAGTAAGCTGCACTACCGCTCAAGTCTCCAAGGCTTACTTGCAGTGGCTCCCGTGACACTTTTGATACCCGACCAGATATACGTCAATGCAATAAATATGTAAATATATAAATTACAATGAGGGTAAATCTGGTCACCAATCCTAGATAATTTTGAATTAGTGCTCCTGCGAAACAGGAGGGGTGTGTTATTATGTATATGCCAGAAGACCTAGCAACATTTACGCTAAAAATACGTAATACTGAGGTAAGTGAATGACCTTGTGTATAGCGAAAAAATAAGATACACAATTACTGAAAGGATTCATGGTGTAATTTATTTTCCAATAAATGACATAGTAAATGGGGTATGGCTGAACAATGGCCTATTGTTCTCTCACTGTCAGGTGGCCAGAGAGATGAAACAATGTCCAATTGTTTGCCTTTAGGTAAAGTACGCACTTCTCAACCCGAAAGTAACTGATATAAAAGGCCGGTTCATCTTTTGGCACTGGAATAGAGCGAACTGACACCCATTTCCATGCTTCATTGAATCCCGGATTTTGCTTAGAAAGCTGTGCAAAGATTTCAACATAATTAGGCAAGCTTTTATTAAAAATTTGGATACATACGACAGATTGTTTGATGTTTTCATCCAGCAACCCTGTAAGGTCAGTACAAAGTACAATCCACTGTAGGAAAAATTTCATCTATTTTGGCTATAATCCAGTTTGCAGTGTCAGGGTTAGCACAAGTATAGATAATGTGGCCACCAAGAATCTTTTGTTTCAATTTGTGTAGCAAAGGGGAGGTTTGACACCTCCCTGATTTTGATATCAACATATACCCTGACTGACTCAGCCAAAGTTTGTTGGATTTCGGCCAGGCTGTCAGCTCTAAATGTGACAGTTGCATTGGTGCAACTCGGCCTTGGAACCTTTTTGTTTGGTGGTCTGTCTTGGGGCGATGAGGAATTTGGTCTTTTTCTAGATCGGGAACCAGATCTCTTCGTAGCAGAACCAGGAGGTATTAGGGCTTTATCCCCCTTAGGCGTCGAATTTTTCTGCTTCTGCAGCTTACTTGATTTATTCCTGTTCACCAACTGCCACTCGTTGCTACTAAAAGAAAGCACCGGTTCGAGATCCGCTAGTGTCACGGGTGGATCTTTGATTTTGCTCCTTTCGAATTGGTCTGACAGACCTGGTGAGCGTACCAGGCCAGAAGATCGTAGGACTTCAATTTCAACGTCGTCCTTTATAATTTCATCTTCGTTGGCTTCGAACTCTTCTGACCAGAGCGATCCAAAGCCTTCTGGATTCCTTAGGATTTTTCCAGCAGGGCAGGGGGCCTAAAAAGATAATTATATTATAATATTATAAACAAGAACAACGCATTATAATTGTTAGGTAGATCTCGGATTAAAAGTAATTAAAAAAATTCTTAATTGATTAGATTTCAGAGTTGTAAGCGATGGTCTTTTATGGCATATGAAAAGTATTTGCCGTACATTGACACATTTGTCATTATATTAATTATTATATCTATAGAAAAAAACACCAATTAGTATATTGCTATTTATTTTCTTATTCAATGATTACTAGGATATAAATGAAGTAGTAAGTATATGAAAAGAGTAAATAAAACCTACTTCATATTTCTATCCTTGATGAGGAGAGTTTAAAAGAACGAGTGTCCTGTCTCGAGCTCTGATGTAGTGAATGAGGGTGTGCTTACCACACTTTACCCTCGTTGCAGTACTTACCTGGAGAAAAGCAATATGTCAGCCCAGTCAGCCGCCAGACATCATGCTATAAAGATTTGTGTGCAGTTCTTGTGATTGTGTGGTTAATTTCGTATACAGATATGTATATGCAGACACAGAGGTCGAGGACATGTGTATCAATCAATTGATCTGCATATCCCGTTGAGGAAAGACAGTTAATTTTATCAATTATATAAAATTAAATTTTTGAGACGGTCCGGACATTCTGCTGATGTCCGTCGCGCACGGAGGCGCAAGACCGACTGTGGATGGACAAATTAGCTATTTTGCATTTCTAAGTTTTCTTTTGTCTCCGAGTTTTTATATCATTATAATATTTACATAATTGAATATTATGTAAATTAATAATTTTTCCTCTGTATGCAATTCAAATTTCTTGTACCAGGCATACCCTGCGGTACAGGTCTGTCTAGTGGTCTAAACAGCCGCTTCTCAGGCTGATGTCTGGAGTTCGAATCTCTGGAGCGCCTCAGGTCTATAAGGTAGTAGTCTGGAGCTGGGAAAAGCTGTCTTTGCCGTATATTCGTTATTAGCATTGATTTGCCTATCTTAGTGACAATATGATTATCTATCAATGCCCTGTCTGTAGTGTATGGATTGTTCTGTTGGTCTGTATACGTGCTACGAGTTCTACCTAGCACAAGTCTGGACAATGGGATGCACATGAGGTGATAAGGTGGATTGAAGTAGACTGCTGTAAGTGATTTGTCTGTGGTCACTGGCGGTCGGCTTACATGTTCCGGTCCCTCTCTGACTGCCCACCAGATCGAGTTGCGGGACAGTGTTGAGTCGTTCCGTCTCATGGTTCAGTACTCTTCACTAAGTCTCTTCGTGTAAGTCTGTACACTTAGTAAAGTTGTTCCGGGAGCCACTGCAAGTAAGCCCTCGCGGCTTGAGCGGTAGCATAGCTATACTAATCAATAGTAGTAGTTGTGCTCTCCCCCTAACACACATACCCTGCGGTACTTTCCTGTTATTTTAATCCCCCAAGAATCGAGGGGTTGAGGATGAGTAGGTTAAGTAAAGGTAAAGTATCTACTTAAATTATTTAATGAAACAAGAATATACCTTATGTGATTTTGAAATTTTTTACTGAGTTATCATAGCTATAAGGTTTAATGAAAACAAATTTTGACTACATGAATTATTAAAATATTACAATTTCTTTTGCTAGACTGGGAGGTTTCTTTTGCCATAATAACTCTTGACCATATGTAAAAATGTCGTCTAACCAACATCAGCAGAAAAGAAGAAGGACTGTGAATATCGGTGGGGATAGAGATATGCGAGAAAAACAGGCAGTTCCACTAGAAGAAGCTTTTTCAATGATGGTAAGATCAATCTGTCTGAATCCGATATATTTTCTTTATTATTAAACACACACTTTCCGTATTTATGCGTTATGTAAGATAAATAATTAATAACCTGTCTTATTCATGCAGACTAATAATAACCCTCACGGAGACGTTAATTCTACCCGGTGACAGAAGCCAAAGCCAGTCATTAAAAATCAAAGAAGTAAGAACAATAGGCCTGCAAATTCTTTGATGAACATTTCAATGGTAACCTAAGATTACTCATTTCAATTTAATTTAATGTTTGCTATGGAACTATTGAAAAATTGATATTCCTAAAATTAGAAAAAGTGTGTAAAGTGGTTATTGCAGAAATGAGAATTCTATCTAATTCTATGTATTTACACAGGGCGACAATGTTCCTGGAACAAGTTCGCACATCATTATAATTTAAAAAGCCTTTGCGAAAGAAATAACGTCTGTGGTTGCATCGAGGTTACTGAAAATCCATTGCCGCGTCAGACAATTGTAGTTTCTTGGAGTTAAATTATTTCATATGCAATCATCCTGATTACCTTGTATTTCCAAATATTTCTGCAGGTGTTCTTCGTTTTGATTTACTTCATTCGTAATTCCTATTGAATGCATTATATCAGGTAATAAATAAGGATAATTATGAGATTAGTAGGAAAATTAAATTAATAGTAAAAAAATTAAATCCATGGAAATGGTATTAAAAATTACACTTTCAGATGGGCCAATGATGATTTTGGGGACAAGATGAAGGTGTACAATCGAATACACTAAAAACGGAAACGGTAATTATGGTGGAAATGAATCACTTAAGGGAGACCGCGAGGTACTTTAGCATCAGGCGAAGATGAAAATTAAATTTATGCATAATATATTTGTATTTTATTAAGATACCGCACCGCATATGTAGACTTATACATTCAACTTAGTAATCATCTAGAATATATTTAGGTATATGCCAACCAAAAATATATGAAACAATTTTGTCTTGTAATATTCAATACATACTATATAACATATTATGTACATACATAATAATATACAATTACTATATATATAGCGAATGGTATTTGCTTAAAAACATATTGCTAAACTATATAACATTATAATATATTGCATACCCACCAACACATGACAAAGTAGGAAATGGAGGAATTATACAATTTTCTTTGCTAGTTCATGCATAGTTAGTGAAATTCAATATTTCATTCAAACATGAATTAACCAAGGAGTACTCGTATTTAATATTTAAAAGAACCGAATAGTGTTTGAAGCATCGAGTAGGCTATAGCACTTAAAGTACAATACAGGAAATGAATAATAATTTAGTATTAATTTAAATACATATAAAATAGGTATATACGGTATACAGTAATTAATAAGACATAAGAGGTATCCTATATGACCCAAAATTTTTTTAGACACATTGTAATGCGTGAACCAGAAACATAATTTTCAGTTATAATATTATGTTATCTTCAGGTCAAGCTGACAAGATTGGCTGAAGTTTTATATCGTTTTATCTTTCATATATATAATTACAATTTAATCGAAAAGAAGAACATTGTTTTAGTATGATTTTTTACTTTTGTAAGCACCTATCAAACAATTGATACGATTATTTCGAGAGAAAGGAAAATTATTTCGTCGAGTGAAAGTACAAAGTAGTTACATGCGTTTTTTTAAATACTTTTGAAGTAAATTGTTCAGACTAATGACTTGCTAAATACAGATTCATCTCAAAGGTGAAATTTACTTTTGACAGGTGACATTCTAAGAAGAAACAATAAAATGATGTGCGTTGACAGTCGACATTATAATCTCTATGATTGTTTATAGTTATAAAAATTTAAGTATTACACGCAATTTTGTAGGACTATAATGTGGAATAGATACGTAATAACAAAAAGTGTTGTACATTTTTAACACCAAACTTTGTCTATTAAATAGTCTTCAACATAAAAAGCAACGTTAAATACAGTTAAGTATTTACATCAAATAATAAGAATTTGCTTTGGTACTTTTCTCACTGCCCTGATTGATTGCAACCATTTCCCCCCACGACGAAGTTGTTGACCACCGCGTTAAGGGCAGCACCCATTGCTTCAGAAACCAGATCCTTCATGGTTGTTATTTGATCAACCATCCCAGCTGCTAACTCCGCTGGCAAGTTTATTCCCATTTCAGCCAGTCCAATACAATGTCCCTGAATTTTATTCATCAGTGTCGCCAAATTGGCCAATGACATTTCCATTTGAACAAGAAGTTCATGTGTAGTAGTATTCCCACCCAATGCGGCAATTATGTCAATCACACCATTTAATGGTGCTTGGATTGACATAACCGATTCCATCATAATTTGTATTTCGGTTAACAGCGTCGGAGCAGTTTGTATTCCAATGAGTATTGCCATTACAACTGCCTCTGTACATGTTTAAAATTAATGTTTGAAAATCAGAAATCATTAAACTTGATAAGAGACATTACTAAGCAAATCAAACTAACCATCCCTACACTTATTTAAATCAATATTCATGATTCTCGAGGTTAATACAGTTTTATTCAAACAGAATAAACGTGGTAAGCTTTCGACAACCTATCGTTGTCTTCTTCAGGACAAATTGAAATTAGAAAAATGAATCTTCTTGTGATTGACACTAAAAAACAAGTTTTACAAATAGGAGAATTTTGTATAAGTATAGAACTTAGTTGCCAGTAGAAATTATGGAAATTTCATTAGGGGAGAGAGAACTGAAGACCAAATGTCATGGATTTTCATTCCACGGTATTTTATTTTATTTTATTTTTAATCATCTAAATCCCTACACTTACTAAATTTTTGGTCTTTGGAATTCAACATCGACTACTTCTAAAAATAAAACTTGCAGTTTTAAATTTAAAACGTTGATAAACCTGAATTTTTATACCATTTATATTATTTGTTCATTACAAATTAACCTCCTTAACGATTTAATTAACTAAGGAAAAATACTTGTCTCAGATCAACCCAGGTCAGCTAATTTTGTTTCAATATTTCCATAAATTTACCAAGTGAATATTGTTTGGAACTGTATATTAACGCTTATTATAACAAAATGTGTTCTTAGTTATAAAAATAATTTAAAAAACAAGGTAAACTTACCAGTTAATAATCTTGATAAATGTTTACACTGGTAAAGTAGCTGTAGAACGATCTGTTGCGTTGAAAGAGTAAGAAAACAAGAAGTTGATTTACTGGATTCCAATCTCTTACTGAAAAACGGGACAGCAGTATCTCATCTCGGAGCATGAAGAATCTTAAGGTATACACTGCAAGATAAAATGACAAGTGCGGAAGGACAGATAATTAGATTCCCAATAAAAAACACTACATACATACATACACTTCTCTTTCTTCCACTCATCTTTCGCCCATATTAAAATTCATCGATGTCTCAGCTAATTGGTTCATTTCCTCCATAATTAATATTTCCGTTACGTGGTGAGTAGTCTCCTGTTTCAGAGTATACGCTTGTGAGATCCACATGTAACTGTAAACATTGCTAGTGTAAGTAGTGTATTGACACAACAGGATAAAACACTATTGTGCATGTTGTCTCCTTACCTATTGACTAAATTGTCAAACCTATCCTTTACATTTTCATAGAGTAAAAGATTTAGACAACTTCAGCTCGCAATTTTATTGAGATATACTTTTTCTATCTATAACGATGTTTATATTTCACAATAATATGCATTATTGGAGCATTAGAGATTTTTCTCACCTGGAATCCCACTGCCTTAAAATAAATCATATTATGAAAGTTGAATTCATCTATTTCCTGTATATATGTTTAAATTTGGATAGGATTGGCATGCAAAATCGTTTTGTTTCAGTAACATTTTCTTTCCATTGTACTGCTTTTCGTTACATGTTGACAATTTCTCATACTCCTTGGGACATACATCTATATTCATTAATTATTTCCTTGCCATCTCTTGCCCAATTATATAGAAATACTGGCATTACAAAAGTTATTGTGCTAAATGAAGCCGATGGTATAAGTGTAAATTGCAAGTAATCACTTTGTGTTTTGTAAAAACCGATTGAGGTCAGCAAACTTCTTTACTTCTCAGAATAATTAACCTGCCGACCGAATAAACACTCACATACAAGTATGGAAATATAAATATTTGATAATTTAATAGCCTATAGATACTTCTGTCAGAAACATTGGCAATAACATTTGCTCAATACTCTGGAAGAGCTATTCAATAGCAGAAAGGATAGAAAGGAATATTTATTTTACATCACGTGTTGTAGTTAACAGGCTAGATCATAATTATTGATGAATATTGAGTATTGAGTCAACTGAGATATGATAATCTAATTCCTCACAAGCCTTCTCCCTTTATTTAAAATGGATGTTCATTCGTTTGTTAATATACTCATTTTACACTATTCATCTGATCATTTCATGTTAAATGATAATACTAGCTCCACACTGAACTATACACGTAGCTTTATGTAATGGTATATATGTCGTGAGTATTCGTGTCTGAATTTGTTGTTCCATGGTTTTGTATAACGTCTGTCCTAGTTAGAGGCCATAAAGTATTAGTTCAGGTGTTTTGCTGAGACAACAAACCGTGAATGTCAAAATCGCCCTGAATTCTGGTTTTTTCCCCACCAGGCAGTTTAGAGGTAAATATTTCCACATTTAGGGTTGATACAATTGTACCATGCCGTTGTCTCCCTTCCTGTAGACCAAATAACATCCAGCTTTTAGATACTGTAGGGAATCTGGGTTTTAGGCATAAGTTTAAGCTTTAAGGCTATAAGAAGGTAATGTAAGGCTGAGTTATGGCCAAGGGAATATTAGGTTAAGTGCAATCGTGGAATTGCAATTGATTTGTAAGCTCTGGGATTGAGCTTACGGGAAATAAACATAGTTTTAAGTTGTAAAGTTAAATAAAAGATATTTGCAATGACATTTTGGTCATTGTGAATGCAAAATCAGAAAGCGCTTTAAGGCCTGATTCTGATAGTATGTT